>OX346256.1:0-1200000 GCA_947049275.1 Epinotia bilunana | reverse complement strand
GGTTTACATAAGAGAATTTCGATTTTACAGAAAATTTACAGACTCAGATACAAGTGTAAGTGGTTCGTCTGAATCTTTTTAGGGTTCCGTAGCCAAATGGCAAAAAACGGAACCCTTATGGATTCGTCATGTCTGTCTGTCTGTCTGTCCGTCCGTATGTCACAGGCATTTTACTCGAAAACTATAAGGTGTATTTGAATAAAATTTTGAGGATAGGTGTATTTTGTTAGACGCTACAAAGTTTTATAATTACATTTCTAAAAGAAAAATTTTTTAGTGGTGCACTCCATACATAAAACTGAAAGCCAAAAAATTTATTTTCATTGCAAGCCCACGTGCGGCACATCAATCGATAGGCCTTTCAAAATAAATATATGGTTTCTCAGCAATTTTTTTGATTAAGTGAATAGAGGCGGAGATAATCGCCCCGAAAATCACTAAAATTGTGTCCCCCCCCCCTCTAATTTTTGTATTAAATTCTTTCAGCGAAAATTGTTTTGAACAAGATCGGTTCAAAGGTTTTCGAGATAGTTATTTCTAAAAAACTGCCTTCCTTAAAGAAAAGGACTTAAGTGCCGTAAGATTTCAGTAACGATACGACCTTTTTAATAGGCACGGAACCCTTCGTTGTGCGTGGTCCGACACGCACTTGGCCGCTTTTTTTTGTTAGGCACAGTTGTCACCAAATAAGCAAGCTTGCATGGATGGTGTCCTAATAAGAGGCAGTACTTTATAGGTGGAATGATGACCTGGCAAGGCTCGCTGGGGTCCGCTGGATGCGGGTGGCGCAAGACCGGTCACTTTGGCACTCTTTGGGGGAGGCCTATGTCCAGCAGTGGACGTCTTTCGGCGGATATGATGACTTTGTATATAATATATTCTTAGATGAGTAAATAGGTACATAAGTAATTGAGTAGGTACGGTCAGCCTCACAAGGGGCTTAACACCTGTGTACCGTGTCGCATTTAAACGTCATGTGAAACTACCATATGAAGTGGTCAAACGAGTGAAAACGGCAAGGTACTCTGGGTGTTCAGCAACTTATATTATGAGGGCAATTAACTGTACTAATACGTAATTTTTTGCTTGAGATTTATTCTCAACATGTAATTTAATAAGAAGATTAAATATGCCGCCTGAAATTTACCAGAAGAAGTGAAAAAAATGTTTCTCATCGTTATTATGTATTTGATCACTGATTAGCATCATCAATCAACCCGCACTTCATCGGTTAACAATACATATTTGAATTAATTTATTCATTGTTCTCCTTAGTGCCATGCCGTTCAATGCAACGAAATGAGATAAGTATTTTATTTCCGGGATACGGGTCACATTTTGTTGGTACAAATAAACGTTACAGTCCGCGGTACTCTACTTAAATAAGCATGCAAAATAATATTCTTTATTTTGGTGTCGGTTAAGAACAGACAAAATAGAGGGATTACTTCTAGTTTTTACAAGCTTTAATTTAGTTTCACCTGTTTGTCATCAAATCTTGCAAGTTAAATTTGACCCACTTCCCGGTGACCGATTGAGCTGAAATTTTGGGTATAAGTATATTTTGGATGACAATTCACTATTATGGTATCATCGAGCTGATCTGATGATGGAGACAGAAGGTGGCCATGGGAATTCAGTACTTAACCGACGTTA
The DNA here is from genome assembly GCA_947049275.1 of Epinotia bilunana. Taxonomy (NCBI): domain Eukaryota; kingdom Metazoa; phylum Arthropoda; class Insecta; order Lepidoptera; family Tortricidae; genus Epinotia; species Epinotia bilunana. Next base: position 1,198,344 of record OX346256.1, on the reverse strand, counting down.
CCCCGTTGAGTTTGGGCTTGGTAAAATCGTCTCAATGAGTAGTTGATTATGGTTAGACCCCGGATTGTTGTGGCACTGACGTCACAATAGGGTGATTTGGGGAGTAAATGGAATGGTAGAAAGATAAGATAAAAATATGTATTCATTTCACCAGAGAAAAACATAATTTCATTTACGGTACGTAATCGAATAAAATTTAATAAAGTCATAAGAAAGTTGAGATTCGTATTGAAAAAAAATTACGGATTTAACACATTGCGTGACATTAACAAACTTAATACCGGTCAAGAAATACAAATAAATCCAAGCAATCGTTACAAATATTGTTTTGACAACCGCAAGCTTTTCAAATATGCTCCAATAACATCTGTCTCAGTGGAAAGAAGCTTTTCTTTTTTGAAGTGGATATATTCTGCTAGAAGACGTAACCTAACCGCAAGTAATTTAGAACAACTATTGATCTGTTACGGAGAGACCGTTGACGAAAGAGCAACGTCGATATTTTAATCAACTGACAATTTATTTATAGGAAGATTCGTAATAATATGTATACCAAAAAATAATAAGTACAATTTCGTATTCATTAACACTATATGATATTTTTTATATTATCTTATCTTAATAAATCCGTATTAATTAATACTGTTCCATTTACTCCCCAAATCACCCTATTGTGACGTCAGTGCCACAACAATCCGGGGTCTAGTTATGGTATACAGAAAAGTACAGTCGGCAATAAAAGCTTGTACTAAAATTTGTTTATTGACAGAAACTTGTTATCATTAGAAATTAATTAACATTTGGCGTAACTACCACGTCGATAATTTTCATAAGCAAAATACTATTTGGCCTGTTTTTAAGAAGAGACTAGCTGGGTAGATGAATCTTAAACAAATTGTTTAATTAGAAAATGGTTTTATAATGCGCGTACAACGTTTGACGGGAATACGGAAACATCACGAAGGGGCATTTTTCTTTAGCAACTATGCATTATACTGAAAAAAGGTGAATGATTTTATTTAAGCAGATTAAGATTTGGAGTCGATATTGCTTAGAAAGGTACGATGTCTCACACAGATCTTACCCTATGTGTCTCATACGATTCCTCCGACTATATGTTACCCAAAAGTGACTCTGATGTAACTTTCCCTTGTTCCGCAGTTTTGCGTCGTTCCTGCCCCTGTTCCTGTTCGAGCAGTTCCGACGCTACTCCAACTGCTTCTTCCTGCTGATAGCCCTGCTGCAGCAAATCCCGGACGTGTCCCCCACGGGGCGGTGGACAACGCTGACGCCGCTCTTCTTCATCCTGCTGGTGTCCGCGGTGAAGGAGATCGTCGAGGACTTTGTGAGTGTTTCCCGGACGTTTGAAATAACTGGCACTTAGGGTGGGTGTACCATACCGTCTGTGACCGTAAGCGGTGTACGTTAAAACCTGCATGTGTGGAAAGTTTGACAAGTATCTATGGAATGACAGTTGCCGGCGCCATGCGTGGCCTTTAATCGTAAGTTGGTGCAACGCGCCCTTAACAAAATATTTTAAGTAGTATGGTTTACTGGATCCGCGATGCTCCTGAAACATTTATAATCTTAGGATGAAAGGGCTTATTATGCTCGTGTAACTTGAAGGACAACTGCTCTTTCGCTAACAGAATGTGATTGTCTTAACAGAAACGCCACAGAGCAGACGATGAGACAAACAACCGCCGGTGCGATGTGCTCCGACAGGGGCGCTGGATATCGCTCCGCTGGTCGGAGCTGCTCGTCGGCGACATCGTGAAGGTGCTCAACAATAACTTCTACCCCGCGGACCTCGTGCTGCTGGCCACCAGGTGACAACTATTTTTTATTGACCGTGTTTACGTTACGTTACCGTTCCATCATGGCCCATAATACAGGACGCGGATATGCGGTAGAACGAGACGTAAATCTCACTCCCTTTAACGCATGATGCGTCCTGCATGATGGACTATGATTGTGTGATTTTATACCGTGTTTCTGTTTATCCTATAAAGCAGGGTGCATAAACCAGAGTTTTTGCCGGTTTACCAACTTTGATATAACCTACCCATAATCTACGAATAGACACCAAAATTGTCTTGTTACAGAATTAAATCAATGTATATTATTGACTCCATCGGCGTTACTTATTACACCCTAAAACTCGAGCAGATCTGCCCCTACCTCATCACTCCATCTGCATCGCCGGAATATCTTTATGTCGGTTTATCCTAATAACTACTGACCCCGCAAATTTCGTAACGCCATACAAAATGTATGAGTTAATGAACAAAAAAAATGTGGAACGAGCTCCCTGCCGTGGTTTTCCCGAGGGACTACAGTATGGGGTTCTTCAAAAAAGGAGTGTATAAATTCTTAAATTGTCTGCAACGCGCATGTAACACCCCTGGAGTTGCAAGCGTCCACAGGCTACGGTAACCACTTACCATCAGGTAGGCCGTTAGCTTGTTTGTCACAGACGTGGTATTAAAAAAAAACAAAAAGAAACATAAAATTTTCCATGTTTTTATTGGTATTCTGCTATTCAAAGCGAAGATAAATCCAACAAATCAATCATCATAAAAATCGGCCCAGCCGTTCTTGAGTTATAGATGTTGAAACTAAGACGACTTTATTATATATATATATATATATATATATATATATATATGTATAATAGATATTTTTTGACCACACGGTCATTCGCTCTTAACATTTGGATCAATCAAAGTATCCATTGTGTTATGTTTGCCGTTCCTTTGTTCCGCAGCGAACCGCAAGGGATCTCGTTCATCGAGACGTCGAACCTCGACGGCGAGACGAACCTGAAGATCCGGCAGGCGGCGCCGGAGACGGTCCGGCTGGACAACACGGACGCGCTGGCCGCGTTCGCCGCCACCATCCAGTGCGAGCCGCCCAACCGCCACCTCTACGAGTTCAATGGGCTGCTCAAGGAGACCAATTCCAAGTGAGTGCTCTTTGCAGCAGCAAGCGCAACTCGCACTTAACACATTCAAACGAGTCGCGCAGTATGCTGTCCCGCACACCCCACTGGATTCACAGAAAACCAGCGCCGTTGGCACTGCTGTGTCAACTGCATTGCTGAGTGGAGACCTTTTCGGTAGCACATCCCTATTTGTTAGCTCTTAAGGTGTAAGTAATGATGTGTTATCCGAATAAATTTCTATTCTATTCTATTCACTGCCAAGAAACGACCTGGCAAGCGTTTTCCTCTTACTTAGCAGGAAAACCACGGCTTCGGCTCGAGTATAGCGCTACGAATTTGTTGGAAGTGAATGTGTTAGGTAATTATCAAAGGATGTCGGTGAAAAATCGAATCGTGGGACAGCCCATTATCATCATCGTCACCAGCCCAGTCCAGTCGCGTAGCCATTGTACTGATCTTCGACTACTGCCAAAGGCTTTGAATTGACTCCAGATACACTTTTTTTGTTTTAAAATTCTCCAGTAGACCAAGTGCCTAGGCGTCGGACTATGCTAGCAGATTCGCTGTCCCATCCAAATATACCGTATTCTGGAATGATTTTCGATTCTAAACCTGGCATATCCAAGTACGTATTTCACCAACTTGATAATCGTCACTTGACAATTATAATTCGCTATATATTTCTGGGGTGATATCGATAAGTAACGATAGTGCCAGCGACCACTCTAGTTGTATTGTACCTACACTCATCAGTGTACATCGCACTGTCATGTTAGTGGAAGAACCATGACTCAAGATGTCTCACCCACCTCTTAAATTTGAAAACACTGATTCTGAATAATCAGGGTCTCTAGAGTCTTCTTAGTAACGGAGTTATCATCATCATCAGCATCACATCAGCCGAAAGACGTCCTCTGCTGGACATAGGCCTCCCCCAAAGTGTGCCACAATGACCGGTACTGCGCCACCCGCATCCAGCGGACTCCGCGACCTTTAACAGGTCATCAGTCCACCTGCGCCTGCAAGGACGTAGTCGCCCGTCGAGAAAGTTTAAGGAGACCTGTGGTAATCGAATGTAATGGAATGATTTGTCCAGGACCATCCCCCTGGGGCTGGAGCAGATGATGCTGCGCGGCTCCATGCAGCGCAACACGGCGTGGCTGTACGGCGTCGTGGTCTTCACGGGCCACGAGACCAAGCTCATGAAGAACTCCACCAAAGGTCAGGACATGGCAACTAACTCACTCGGAAAACTACTTAAACTTATCTATATAGAAAAGTCCCATGCATGAGTCTCAGACATAAAAATAATATGCTAAGCGCGCCGCCATCGCGAGTGCTCACGATTAAGGACCACGTATTTTTTCGAAACATGTCGAGCTATATTCGACTCCTAAGACGTGAGTGATCCATTTCATTATATTTTAATACTAGTTAAGCTGTTATTTATTTTTGCTATATATAAAAAAGTCAAGATCAAAGATGTCACTGTTTGAATATCGATACTCGTGATGTAATTTGCAAGTACTTTCCCTTAAACTTCATACTAATAGAGAGTGAACGACCATATTGGTAAAAAAAAGCCTAGAGAAAGAATAGAATAGAGAGAGTACAAGCATGTAAGCATAGACAATACCACAACTGGGAACGAGATACATGTCAAATATCCTGGCCCTCAGCGCGTATAGGCTTCTTTTGTTTGTCACCACCTGTCAATATATTGTCGAAACTGACTTCACCGATATAACACGACTAAATTATAAAGGAGATAGGACATCAAGAATATTAGTCTTCAAATACTTCTCAATTTACTGAAGTTAATTTACCTTCGTCCCTTTCGGGCATTCGCTAGGACGCCATCTATCAAATCCTCTATCACCGGTTCAGATGTCATTTACTTAAGCGATTGATAAAAAGGTGTTTTTACGCATGGTTTAATCCGGCGTAGTCAGCACTTGCCTGGCCGGACGAAGATTGACGATGTAACTTATTATTGAACCTCGATAGGTTTCGGAACGGGGCGGCAATTTTTGGTTTCATTTACGTCAAGTTGTAAACGAAGCTGTTCTAAATCCCAAAATCATCGCGGTCGTATAATACAGTTGTGGTCTTACTGTACCGTCGTTGTGCTAACGTCGTGTACGTTCCCCAGCGCCCCTGAAGCGGTCCTCGATAGACAAGCAGACGAACACGCAGATCCTGATGCTGTTCCTCCTGCTGCTGCTGCTGTCGGTGATCAGCGCCGGCTTCAGCGAGCTCTGGCTCAAGCGGCGCGCCGGCGCCGACTGGTATTTATCGCTCAAGGGTGAGTTACACAGGCTTATGGTTCTCCCTTGTTAGACCAAACAACTTTTGGTCAAATGTTTAATTTGACAAGTTTCATTTGACCTAATGCATTTTTTTCTTAAATAGAACAAACCTAACATAACCTAATGACTTCTATTTGATGATATTCAACGAATACCCGAAAATACCACTGTTTTGACGAAAAATGCATTAGGTCAAATGATACATTTGGCTAAAAGTGGTTTGGTCAAGAGAAAGGACCCCCAAGCTTATGCTACGGTCAAGAGAAGAGGAAGATGCGGCCGCACACATGGGCCCCAGGCCAAAGCACCTCGGAACACCGGGGTCACTACCAGCTCGGCAACATAAAGGGTCTGCTAGGCTTCCTGGTGGCACAAGGTTGCCACGAATAGCAGTACGCTTGGTGTTTGCCACAAACATCAAACACGTGCCAAACACCGACCACAATCACCCAACAAAAACACGGCATCCCAGGCATGGCGATCGCGCTATTTGCCGTTGTTTGCCAAACATGTGGCGGCTTTGGGTACATTGCAAAACCCGACACTGACGCTGATCACTGGCAAATAAACAACAACAGGCAAACACCTATCCACAAGTTTGTTGTTCGGTGTCGCTGTTTGCCAAGCGTGTGGCGCCTTATAGTTTCAGATTTTCCCTTCTGCCCCGTTTGAATAATACACCCTATGTAATTAAAGTGATTTCTAATCAGTTGTTGTTTTGTTACAGATGCGGTTAACCAGAACGTCGGCTTTAACTTTTTGACATTTTTAATATTATACAACAATCTTATACCTATATCGTTACAAGTGACTGCCGAAATAGTTAGGTTTTTCCAAGTGAGTATTATTATTATAAAGCGTATGTTAATGATATATCATCTCAACATTATTTGTATACCTACAACGCGATCCGTATCTGAAACACACTGGTTACTCCATGTAGGAGTAACCAGTGTCGAGGGATGGTGCATATAATCTTTGTGTATTTTCTGTATTTTAATTTCTGCGTGTTTTTAGTTTTAATCACCCTAACCCTAGTCTGTAAGTATAAATACTACTAACAATTATGGATCATATGGTCTGAGAATAAAGATTGATTGACGCCAAATTATCTCCAATAAAATAACCAATAATGACGAATTATCTCAATAGAGGATTAAAAATATTGGCAAAAATATGGAGAAAATAGTAAAACGGGATTAAATAATCACAAAGTTAAAGTTTTAAAATTCTGTCTCTTTTCCGCAAAACGCTCCTTCATATGAAACGATTTTCATTTACTATGATATTACAGATTGCGACGGCACGATTCCCGAGCTTTTTCTCTCTCTAGCGCAATATTGAAACGGTTCATAATTCTTTGAGATATCTGAATGGGATGAAAATGAAATGAAAAATGAAAAAATATTTATTTAACGATAAGCATTGTTAATACAGTGTCTTAAGCTAATATATATTTTAAATACCTACTTATCTCTAGCATGCATTACATTTTTTTATTTTATTATTAGCCTATATTGTGTACCACTGCTGGGCAAAAGCCTCCCCTTTTTTCCGCCACTCGTCTCGGTCCTGTAGTGTTCGCCAATCTGTACAAAATGTATCAAGGTCGTCCCGCCATCTCCTTTTCGGTCTGCCTCTACCTCGGAAGCCATCTTGTGGAAGCCATTCGGTGGCTAATTTGGCCCATCGCTCCGCGTGCATCCGGCAGACATGTCCAGCCCAGTCCCACTTTAGCTTCGCGGTCTTGGCACCCACGTCTACGATGCCAGTTTTACAACGCAGCTCCGTGTTCCTGATCCGATCGATCCTACGAACTCCGAGTATGCTGCGTTCCATTGCTCGTTGGCAAATCTTGAGTCGGGACTTTGAGCTTCTGTTTGTGACCAAGTTTGGGCGCCATAGGTTAGGATAGGCAGGATACACATATCGAAGAGCTTGCGCTTCGGTGTCAAAGGAAGGTTACCCTTCATTAGCGCCTTCATGGACGAGAAGCCCTTCCAGGCGTTTGCGATGCGTCGATCGATTTCTTTAGACTGCCTGTTATCGAAGGATGCTGTCTGGCCCAAGTAGGTATATTCGTCGACATATTGCATATCCTGCCCATCTACCTTAACCCTATGCTTTACGCCGTTGGTCATCAACTGGGTCTTTGCCCTGTCCACTTTAAGCCCAACTTCAAGACTGGCTGTGCTCAGATCTTGGAGCATTTGTTCTAGCTGGGGTGCAGTGTGGGAGAATAAGACAATGTCATTACATATTACGGCTAAAAATAGCAGTGGATTTTCGTCAATATTATTTTAATATACATATTTTTTTGCCTTCTTTCTTTTGGAGTAATAATAAATTTTGAGTCTACACCTGTATTTGCTACAGTTTCGGTATCTAAAATATGTAATATGTGTTGTTAATTTACTTCTACGTAATAAATACTTAACCAAGCACTTTCTTCGACGCTTTTCGCGTATTAAAATAGAGCTGGACGCCACGAAAGCCATAGCGAGCCCTATTCTTTGGTGTTTAGACGGCGTCATAGCATGCGTGCACTTCACTTGAATTTTTCGGTCATACTGTGTTAGCACGCTAACTAGATCAAGTTTAAAGAGGACGCACTAAAACGCACTTCGTCTAAATGGGTTAGGGTCGTAAGGATTAGTTTTAAGAATCCTACTAATATTATAAATGCGAAAGTTTAGATGTTTGGATGTTCGGATGTTTGTTACTCAATCACGCTTAAACGGCTGAACCGATTTAAATGAAATTTTGCACGAAAATAGTTTATAGCCTGGATTAAAATATAGGATAGTTTTTATCCCGAGTCCACGCAGACAAAGTCGTGGGCGGAAGCTAGTGACTATATAAGAAAACGGTCTAATTTGCATCAGGTCACGGTGGCATAATGTCCAACCATGTAAAATTCCATATTATAAAAATGACTGGGTATAAAGTTGGACTTGGTTGTACAACGTTTTTGTCTGCAAAACGGCTGACTAAGTAGCAGAACGTACTGAGAGTAAAATGACAGAATAGGCATGTAGTATATTTATAAAGTTTCAGTTGCAAAACCCCTACATAATCGACAATGGAGCCACAGAGAGGTTCTTTAATAATTGCCTCCTTCACGTCATAACCACTGCTTTTTCATAGACATTAAATTAATTCATCACTTTTAATTATAAATTGGTTGTTATGCGACCAGCGACCACGACGTTTTGCTACCTAGACATTTTAAATCCAAGACGTACTATCTAGACAAAATACATTTAAGTGTTATTTCACAACCAAATCAATAATTGTGCAACTACAGCATTCTGCTATCATTGACGATCGTGCAACTAAGACGTACTGCTTGCCAGGGCATTGTTCAAAAAAGTCATTGTGTTTACAGTAGTACCACAAATACAAGTTACAACGATGTACCTGCGCAGAAAGCATTTTTTGAAAACATTTTAACCAATCATAAGGCAGCGCGTTTGCGCGGGTAAAATCTTCAACGCCCATTGGCCTAAATTTTGCGCGCGACGCCGTCAGCTCCGGCAACACAAGGTCTTTATTGAAATGGTCATACGTTCGATTTCATTCGATACTTGTCAGCACTCGTCGGCGTGGGCGAAGATTGCCGATGTAACTTATATTTGTGGTACTACTGTACTGTGTACTAGGGGCTTAATGTGCGGCAGTGTGTACTGTACGCGTCTAGTGGCGGCTTCTAGTGGCTGTAAAGTGTTCGTTCTAAACCTCTGTTTTCTGTCGCCAGGCGAAGTTCATAGCGCTGGACAGCGAGATGTACCACGCGGCGACCGACACGCCGGCGCAGGCGCGCACCAGCAACCTCAACGAGGAGCTCGGGATGGTGAAGTACGTCTTCAGCGACAAGACCGGCACGCTCACCGCCAACATCATGGAGTTCCACAAGTGCTCCATCGCGGAGGTCAGTGGCCCCCGTATAACAGTTGACAGCCTCAACGAGGAGCTCGGGATGGTGAAGTACGTCTTCAGCGACAAGACCGGCACGCTCACCGCCAACATCATGGAGTTCCACAAGTGCTCCATCGCGGAGGTCAGTGGCCCCCGTATAACAGTTGACAGCCTCAACGAGGAGCTCGGGATGGTGAAGTACGTCTTCAGCGACAAGACCGGCACGCTCACCGCCAACATCATGGAGTTCCACAAGTGCTCCATCGCGGAGGTCAGTGGCCCCCGTATAACAGTTGACAGCCTCAACGAGGAGCTCGGGATGGTGAAGTACGTCTTCAGCGACAAGACCGGCACGCTCACCGCCAACATCATGGAGTTCCACAAGTGCTCCATCGCGGAGGTCAGTGGCCCCCGTATAACAGTTGACAGCCTCAACGAGGAGCTCGGGATGGTGAAGTACGTCTTCAGCGACAAGACCGGCACGCTCACCGCCAACATCATGGAGTTCCACAAGTGCTCCATCGCGGAAGTCAGTGGCCCCCGTATAACAGTTGACAGCCTCAACGAGGAGCTCGGGATGGTGAAGTACGTCTTCAGCGACAAGACCGGCACGCTCACCGCCAACATCATGGAGTTCCACAAGTGCTCCATCGCGGAGGTCAGTGGCCCCCGTATAACAGTTGACAGCCTCAACGAGGAGCTCGGGATGGTGAAGTACGTCTTCAGCGACAAGACCGGCACGCTCACCGCCAACATCATGGAGTTCCACAAGTGCTCCATCGCGGAGGTCAGTGGCCCCCGTATAACAGTTGACAGCCTCAACGAGGAGCTCGGGATGGTGAAGTACGTCTTCAGCGACAAGACCGGCACGCTCACCGCCAACATCATGGAGTTCCACAAGTGCTCCATCGCGGAGGTCAGTGGCCCCCGTATAACAGTTGACAGCCTCAACGAGGAGCTCGGGATGGTGAAGTACGTCTTCAGCGACAAGACCGGCACGCTCACCGCCAACATCATGGAGTTCCACAAGTGCTCCATCGCGGAGGTGAGTGGCCCCCGTATAACAGTTGACAGCCTCAACGAGGAGCTCGGGATGGTGAAGTACGTCTTCAGCGACAAGACCGGCACGCTCACCGCCAACATCATGGAGTTCCACAAGTGCTCCATCGCGGAGGTCAGTGGCCCCCGTATAACAGTTGACAGCCTCAACGAGGAGCTCGGGATGGTGAAGTACGTCTTCAGCGACAAGACCGGCACGCTCACCGCCAACATCATGGAGTTCCACAAGTGCTCCATCGCGGAGGTCAGTGGCCCCCGTATAACAGTTGACAGCCTCAACGAGGAGCTCGGGATGGTGAAGTACGTCTTCAGCGACAAGACCGGCACGCTCACCGCCAACATCATGGAGTTCCACAAGTGCTCCATCGCGGAGGTCAGTGGCCCCCGTATAACAGTTGACAGCCTCAACGAGGAGCTCGGGATGGTGAAGTACGTCTTCAGCGACAAGACCGGCACGCTCACCGCCAACATCATGGAGTTCCACAAGTGCTCCATCGCGGAGGTCAGTGGCCCCCGTATAACAGTTGACAGCCTCAACGAGGAGCTCGGGATGGTGAAGTACGTCTTCAGCGACAAGACCGGCACGCTCACCGCCAACATCATGGAGTTCCACAAGTGCTCCATCGCGGAGGTCAGTGGCCCCCGTATAACAGTTGACAGCCTCAACGAGGAGCTCGGGATGGTGAAGTACGTCTTCAGCGACAAGACCGGCACGCTCACCGCCAATATCATGGAGTTCCACAAGTGCTCCATCGCGGAGGTCAGTGGCCCCCGTATAACAGTTGACAGCCTCAACGAGGAGCTCGGGATGGTGAAGTACGTCTTCAGCGACAAGACCGGCACGCTCACCGCCAACATCATGGAGTTCCACAAGTGCTCCATCGCGGAGGTCAGTGGCCCCCGTATAACAGTTGACAGCCTCAACGAGGAGCTCGGGATGGTGAAGTACGTCTTCAGCGACAAGACCGGCACGCTCACCGCCAACATCATGGAGTTCCACAAGTGCTCCATCGCGGAGGTCAGTGGCCCCCGTATAACAGTTGACAGCCTCAACGAGGAGCTCGGGATGGTGAAGTACGTCTTCAGCGACAAGACCGGCACGCTCACCGCCAACATCATGGAGTTCCACAAGTGCTCCATCGCGGAGGTCAGTGGCCCCCGTATAACAGTTGACAGCCTCAACGAGGAGCTCGGGATGGTGAAGTACGTCTTCAGCGACAAGACCGGCACGCTCACCGCCAATATCATGGAGTTCCACAAGTGCTCCATCGCGGAGGTCAGTGGCCCCCGTATAACAGTTGACAGCCTCAACGAGGAGCTCGGGATGGTGAAGTACGTCTTCAGCGACAAGACCGGCACGCTCACCGCCAACATCATGGAGTTCCACAAGTGCTCCATCGCGGAGGTCAGTGGCCCCCGTATAACAGTTGACAGCCTCAACGAGGAGCTCGGGATGGTGAAGTACGTCTTCAGCGACAAGACCGGCACGCTCACCGCCAACATCATGGAGTTCCACAAGTGCTCCATCGCGGAGGTCAGTGGCCCCCGTATAACAGTTGACAGCCTCAACGAGGAGCTCGGGATGGTGAAGTACGTCTTCAGCGACAAGACCGGCACGCTCACCGCCAACATCATGGAGTTCCACAAGTGCTCCATCGCGGAAGTCAGTGGCCCCCGTATAACAGTTGACAGCCTCAACGAGGAGCTCGGGATGGTGAAGTACGTCTTCAGCGACAAGACCGGCACGCTCACCGCCAACATCATGGAGTTCCACAAGTGCTCCATCGCGGAGGTCAGTGGCCCCCGTATAACAGTTGACAGCCTCAACGAGGAGCTCGGGATGGTGAAGTACGTCTTCAGCGACAAGACCGGCACGCTCACCGCCAACATCATGGAGTTCCACAAGTGCTCCATCGCGGAGGTCAGTGGCCCCCGTATAACAGTTGACAGCCTCAACGAGGAGCTCGGGATGGTGAAGTACGTCTTCAGCGACAAGACCGGCACGCTCACCGCCAACATCATGGAGTTCCACAAGTGCTCCATCGCGGAGGTCAGTGGCCCCCGTATAACAGTTGACAGCCTCAACGAGGAGCTCGGGATGGTGAAGTACGTCTTCAGCGACAAGACCGGCACGCTCACCGCCAACATCATGGAGTTCCACAAGTGCTCCATCGCGGAGGTCAGTGGCCCCCGTATAACAGTTGACAGCCTCAACGAGGAGCTCGGGATGGTGAAGTACGTCTTCAGCGACAAGACCGGCACGCTCACCGCCAACATCATGGAGTTCCACAAGTGCTCCATCGCGGAGGTCAGTGGCCCCCGTATAACAGTTGACAGCCTCAACGAGGAGCTCGGGATGGTGAAGTACGTCTTCAGCGACAAGACCGGCACGCTCACCGCCAACATCATGGAGTTCCACAAGTGCTCCATCGCGGAGGTCAGTGGCCCCCGTATAACAGTTGACAGCCTCAACGAGGAGCTCGGGATGGTGAAGTACGTCTTCAGCGACAAGACCGGCACGCTCACCGCCAACATCATGGAGTTCCACAAGTGCTCCATCGCGGAGGTCAGTGGCCCCCGTATAACAGTTGACAGCCTCAACGAGGAGCTCGGGATGGTGAAGTACGTCTTCAGCGACAAGACCGGCACGCTCACCGCCAACATCATGGAGTTCCACAAGTGCTCCATCGCGGAGGTCAGTGGCCCCCGTATAACAGTTGACAGCCTCAACGAGGAGCTCGGGATGGTGAAGTACGTCTTCAGCGACAAGACCGGCACGCTCACCGCCAACATCATGGAGTTCCACAAGTGCTCCATCGCGGAGGTCAGTGGCCCCCGTATAACAGTTGACAGCCTCAACGAGGAGCTCGGGATGGTGAAGTACGTCTTCAGCGACAAGACCGGCACGCTCACCGCCAACATCATGGAGTTCCACAAGTGCTCCATCGCGGAGGTCAGTGGCCCCCGTATAACAGTTGACAGCCTCAACGAGGAGCTCGGGATGGTGAAGTACGTCTTCAGCGACAAGACCGGCACGCTCACCGCCAACATCATGGAGTTCCACAAGTGCTCCATCGCGGAGGTCAGTGGCCCCCGTATAACAGTTGACAGCCTCAACGAGGAGCTCGGGATGGTGAAGTACGTCTTCAGCGACAAGACCGGCACGCTCACCGCCAACATCATGGAGTTCCACAAGTGCTCCATCGCGGAGGTGAGTGGCCCCCGTATAACAGTTGACAGCCTCAACGAGGAGCTCGGGATGGTGAAGTACGTCTTCAGCGACAAGACCGGCACGCTCACCGCCAACATCATGGAGTTCCACAAGTGCTCCATCGCGGAGGTCAGTGGCCCCCGTATAACAGTTGACAGCCTCAACGAGGAGCTCGGGATGGTGAAGTACGTCTTCAGCGACAAGACCGGCACGCTCACCGCCAACATCATGGAGTTCCACAAGTGCTCCATCGCGGAGGTCAGTGGCCCCCGTATAACAGTTGACAGCCTCAACGAGGAGCTCGGGATGGTGAAGTACGTCTTCAGCGACAAGACCGGCACGCTCACCGCCAACATCATGGAGTTCCACAAGTGCTCCATCGCGGAGGTCAGTGGCCCCCGTATAACAGTTGACAGCCTCAACGAGGAGCTCGGGATGGTGAAGTACGTCTTCAGCGACAAGACCGGCACGCTCACCGCCAACATCATGGAGTTCCACAAGTGCTCCATCGCGGAGGTCAGTGGCCCCCGTATAACAGTTGACAGCCTCAACGAGGAGCTCGGGATGGTGAAGTACGTCTTCAGCGACAAGACCGGCACGCTCACCGCCAACATCATGGAGTTCCACAAGTGCTCCATCGCGGAGGTGAGTGGCCCCCGTATAACAGTTGACAGCCTCAACGAGGAGCTCGGGATGGTGAAGTACGTCTTCAGCGACAAGACCGGCACGCTCACCGCCAACATCATGGAGTTCCACAAGTGCTCCATCGCGGAGGTCAGTGGCCCCCGTATAACAGTTGACAGCCTCAACGAGGAGCTCGGGATGGTGAAGTACGTCTTCAGCGACAAGACCGGCACGCTCACCGCCAACATCATGGAGTTCCACAAGTGCTCCATCGCGGAGGTGAGTGGCCCCCGTATAACAGTTGACAGCCTCAACGAGGAGCTCGGGATGGTGAAGTACGTCTTCAGCGACAAGACCGGCACGCTCACCGCCAACATCATGGAGTTCCACAAGTGCTCCATCGCGGAGGTCAGTGGCCCCCGTATAACAGTTGACAGCCTCAACGAGGAGCTCGGGATGGTGAAGTACGTCTTCAGCGACAAGACCGGCACGCTCACCGCCAATATCATGGAGTTCCACAAGTGCTCCATCGCGGAGGTCAGTGGCCCCCGTATAACAGTTGACAGCCTCAACGAGGAGCTCGGGATGGTGAAGTACGTCTTCAGCGACAAGACCGGCACGCTCACCGCCAACATCATGGAGTTCCACAAGTGCTCCATCGCGGAGGTCAGTGGCCCCCGTATAACAGTTGACAGCCTCAACGAGGAGCTCGGGATGGTGAAGTACGTCTTCAGCGACAAGACCGGCACGCTCACCGCCAACATCATGGAGTTCCACAAGTGCTCCATCGCGGAGGTCAGTGGCCCCCGTATAACAGTTGACAGCCTCAACGAGGAGCTCGGGATGGTGAAGTACGTCTTCAGCGACAAGACCGGCACGCTCACCGCCAACATCATGGAGTTCCACAAGTGCTCCATCGCGGAGGTCAGTGGCCCCCGTATAACAGTTGACAGCCTCAACGAGGAGCTCGGGATGGTGAAGTACGTCTTCAGCGACAAGACCGGCACGCTCACCGCCAATATCATGGAGTTCCACAAGTGCTCCATCGCGGAGGTCAGTGGCCCCCGTATAACAGTTGACAGCCTCAACGAGGAGCTCGGGATGGTGAAGTACGTCTTCAGCGACAAGACCGGCACGCTCACCGCCAACATCATGGAGTTCCACAAGTGCTCCATCGCGGAGGTCAGTGGCCCCCGTATAACAGTTGACAGCCTCAACGAGGAGCTCGGGATGGTGAAGTACGTCTTCAGCGACAAGACCGGCACGCTCACCGCCAACATCATGGAGTTCCACAAGTGCTCCATCGCGGAGGTCAGTGGCCCCCGTATAACAGTTGACAGCCTCAACGAGGAGCTCGGGATGGTGAAGTACGTCTTCAGCGACAAGACCGGCACGCTCACCGCCAACATCATGGAGTTCCACAAGTGCTCCATCGCGGAGGTCAGTGGCCCCCGTATAACAGTTGACAGCCTCAACGAGGAGCTCGGGATGGTGAAGTACGTCTTCAGCGACAAGACCGACACGCTCACCGCCAACATCATGGAGTTCCACAAGTGCTCCATCGCGGAGGTCAGTGGCCCCCGTATAACAGTTGACAGCCTCAACGAGGAGCTCGGGATGGTGAAGTACGTCTTCAGCGACAAGACCGGCACGCTCACCGCCAACATCATGGAGCTGAAAGGAAGCAGGGTGCAAGTGTGGGAAGCAAGTTTATTGTGGGCGATGGGCTAGCAATTGCTATCACATTTTGTAATATACCCTCATTTATGCTAAATGTGGCACTGGAGCATAAGTTCGTGTGCTCTGCCCCCTATGTATGTATTTAACAGTTTTTTTGTGTGTACAGATAATGTACAACCGGCCGGACCCAAACGTGCCGCTGGAGCAGACGCCGCTGTACCTGAACCTGGCGCGGAACCACCCGACCAGCGCCGTCATCCGCGAGTTCCTCACCATGCTGGCCATCTGCCACACCGTCATACCCGAGGTGCAGGACGGCCAGGTCAACTACCACGCCGCCTCGCCAGGTAACGACGTCGAACCATTCGCCAGAAGAGTAAGGGAAATTATCGCCATTTTTCACCTTAGTCTGTTTTTACCCGACTGCCCAAAGCGAGAAAGGTTATGTTTTTGAGCGTGTCTATGTGTGTATGTGTTATTATTTGGCAAGCCGTGCAGCTTAAACCGCTTGACGAATTTCGATATATGAGGTGTCGTTGGATTCCTCTTAATCATAGGAGTGACATAGAGGCTATGATATTTGTAAAAAATCTGTCGTTTTTCGATTTCACTTTTTGTGTTACATTTTGTTTTATTTAGCGTTTTCGTTATACTTTTGTGCTAACCGTAACACAACATTTGTGTTAGTCGCAATACAAAATGCAAGACAAAAGCACATGTTGGTTGAAAAAGACAATTTTGGACGACCACTATTGCTAATGTCGCGTCCAACCTCCTCAGAGATCGACAGGCTTGACTGGCTGACTAATTGAAAGGCCGTGCTGTGGATTGACTGACTTTGGAATTGAAGTAGATTAATGAGACGAAAAACAGCCGAAACACAAAACAGTGTTCGGCCGACGGCCTCATAGGACAGACTTGCTTGACAGACAGCCACACTGTTCAGACCTCTCACAAAAGACGAAGATAAACTGGACAGACCGTGCAGGCATCATTATATCCGCGCGTCGTCTTTCTTTTGTACAAGCATGGATTTGTTAGGACCGTCTCTAATTATACCGACGACTGCTTAATTTGTCTCTACCTATAGATAATTGTCTTCTACTATAACCATTATGAAAATGAAGGGACTGTAAATCGGAACTTTATTAGTATAAACTTATTATAATTATAAACTTATTACACCTGAACTATTAACAATCGTTTTCGGACTCCATTTTCATAAGTTGGTTATCAAAGAAGCCCGTTACTGTACGGTCTAAAAATCCGCGTCCAGTTTATGTTTGTCCCTTTCTTTATACATGCGTTAAAAAGAGACGGAGACACAGTGAATGCCGGCGCGGCGTTCTGGGTCGTGCATTACTCGGTGACCAATAAGTAAAAAATACAAAATTGCGGACATTCTTACACAAATCAACCTAGTCCCAAACTAAGCAAAGCTTTTACTTGGGTACTAGTCCACGATAAACATACTTATATAGATAAATAAATACTTTAATGCATAAAAAACATCCACTACTCAGAAACAAATATTCGTGCTCATCATACAAATAAATTCCCTGCTCGGAATCCGAACTCAGGACCTCTTGCTTCGTAGGCAGGGTCCATGTAGTACCAACTAGTCTAAAGCGGTCGTCTAATGCAATGAAACATTTGTATGTAGATGAGCGTGCCCTGGTGGTCGGCGCGTCTTTGTACGGCTACGTGTTCACCACGCGCACTCCCAAGACGGTCACCGTCGAGGCGGCCGGCGAGCAGCTCACCTTCCAGGTGCTCAACGTGTTAGAGTTCACCTCCACCAGGAAGCGCATGTCGCTCATCGTGCGGACGCCCTCAGGTAACACACGCACGCACGCACTCACACACACGCACACACACGCACACGCGCACACACACACACACACACACACACACACACACACACACACACACACACACACACACACACACACACACACACACACACACACACACACACACACACACACACACGCGCGCGCGCGCGCGCACGCACAGACACACCCACACCCACAGACACACACACACACACACACACACACACACGCACACGCGCACGCACAGACACACCCACACCCACACACACACACATCAAAATCCTCAAACATTTCAAGGGTCGGCAACGCCCATGTTACTGGAGTTGCATGAATTATGTTATGCAGCAGCGGAAGAGATAAATGATAAGAGATCTGCACTTCAGAATAGAATGTAATGGTGCAAATTACAATTAAGTCTTAACTAAAGTGTCCAAACGAACTGATTTGGAAGTAACGATTGGCCGCGAGTCATCACGGCGATCTGCTTTTATTGATCACTGATATTAGGTATTTCGTAATGACTTCATACAAAACGGTCTTTCGATGCACTACGTGTGCCGATGACGTGGTGTGACGTAGGCCGACGCGAAGGGCTATCGTACGAAGAGTCGTGACGTAGTGATGTGTGACGTCTCTCGTAACACATGCGTCTATGGGCTGCGGTGTCGCTTACCATCAGGCGGGCCGTACGCTTGTTTGCTACCGTCGTTCTATAAAAACTACCAATTTAATTAATTGTAGTTTTGATATTTCTTGAACGACGATTGATAGCAGAGCAACGGCTCACGGAAGCGCCACAGACAATAGGACATAAACGAGTCGAAGTGGTGACATGTGCGCGTGTTGGCAGGCGAGATCAAGCTGTACTGCAAGGGCGCGGACTCGGTGGTGTACGCGCGGCTGGCGGGGGGCGCGGGGGGCGCCGGGGGCGCGGGGGGCGCCGGGGGCGCGGCCACGCTGGCGCACCTGGAGGCCTTCGCCGCCGAGGGGCTGCGCACGCTCGTGTTCGCCGTCGCCGACATCGCGCCCGCCGTCTACGAGGTCACACTTTTCTTTTTTTGTCTCCTTTATTTTATAAGCCACTAGCGACCCGCCTCGGCTTCGCACGGCTTCTATATTATGCATATAAACCTTCCTCTTGAGTCACTATCTATTTGAAAAAACCGCTTCAAAATCCGATGCGTAGTTTTAAAAATCTAAGCATACATAGAGACATACAGCAACAGGAAACTTTGTTTTATACTATGTAGTGATAGTGATACATCTTATGATCAAGTAAGTTAGTAAGTTAGTAAGTAATAAATTTTGTGAAACATAGGTTAGTATACATTGCAGATCTTGAATTAGGTTGGGAATCAAGTCGGCTTAAAAATTATTACAATGTTACTTCAACTTTTGGTGTTACTTTAAACATTGGGATTGATACTTAAGGAGTATTTTTATAATATTCAAATCTTAGGTCCGATGAGTGTATAATGAAGTAAGCCCTAAGCTTTAAGAAGAAGAGGAGATCCCCCGCCGAGCACCCAGTTTCTTGTAAGAGATCCAACCTAAATTGTTCTTTGATTTTACACTAAGTGGAAGAGGTCCTCTTCTTTGTCACATTGTGTACAGTTTGGATAGTCTCTTTTTATCATGATGTAGTTAAATTTGTTGAGTGGAATGTCAGATTTCAATAGAGTACAAGTCAAAAAAAATACTTAAGAGACTAGTTGAGATCCTAGCTTCCCCGTGGTTTGAACGATCTTTAAATGCCTCTCACAGGACTGGGCAAACACGTATCACAAAGCGAGCGTGGCGATACAGAACCGAGAGGAGAAGATCGAGGAAGCTGCCAACCTCATCGAGAGGAATCTGCGGTTGCTTGGCGCCACGGCGATCGAAGACAAGCTGCAGGTACTCAGCGCCATCTAGTGGGACTCTGGTGACCAGCCGCAACTATTCCTTTTCGGCATTCGGTTTACTAAGGTCTTATTGTATCAAAAGTCTTAAAGTACAAGTTATTTAAAATATAATGAAAACGTACTCACGTTTTTTATATCCGACTGCGCCCCGCCCGAGCGAGTGATAAACTTCGAAATATGTCGAGCGTTTTTCGATATAAAATACGTGAGTGACCCGTTTTCATTATATTTGAATATGTCTGATTCTCACGGTAGTTTTCTATATGAATGTTATTTATTCTTAAATTTAGGCATATTACATGCACCTATGAATGTCGATAAACTACCACCGGCTCGGAAAGAAAACCTCTGCCTCGAGAAGAACCGCCGTAAAAAACTTTAAAAAAAACTTTTTTATAGTACATATGGTGCTACTTTCCCGCACTAGTGCGGAAAGAGCACTTTCCGTGCATATGTCGAAACTTTAAAGAGTCATGTGTACAGTAAAACGTTGTACGATATTTGTGCGAATAGGTAATTCGCAACTCGTGTCGATTTAAAACACTCCCTTCAGTCGTGTTTTAATTTATCGTCACTCGTTGCGAATTTCCTATTTTCGGCACTTGTATCGTAAATAACTATTTTATATTTCTAAGTAAATCGCGTCATCTGGTCAGGCCCTTAGGGCTTCAAGGTTGACTTTGAGTGTCGATCCAGTATAATCAAGTCACTATGCGCAGGAGGGCGTGCCAGAGACGATAGCCGCGCTGCTGAAGGCCAACATCAACGTGTGGGTGCTCACGGGGGACAAGCAGGAGACGGCCATCAACATCGCCCACTCGGCGCAGCTGATCAACACCAACATGCCGCTCATGATCCTCAACGAAGACAGCTTGGACGTGAGTACTGCACCCCGAGGTGACACAAGCATCTTCAACTCAGCCGTCTTGATGGTGAGGAAAGTTCTAGAACAGAAAGCGATCGCCCTGCTAACCCTAGGATCGCGGATCACTCCGTCCGCAAAGCAGAGCGATCCTAGCGACGCCTAGCGACTAACCTCCCAGTGCACTTGTAACTATAATCATCATCATCATATCAGCCGAAAGACGTTCACTGCTGGACATAGGCCTCCCCCAAAGAGTGCCAAAGTGACCGGTCCTGCGCCACCCGCATCCAGCGGACTCCAACAACCTTTACCAGGTCATCAGTCCACCTTGCGGGGGGCCTACCCACGCCGTATACTAACCCGTACACACGCCGTGTAACTATAATACGGTATTTAAAAACAGCTTCTTTTTATGAAACGTCATAAACGCTCCGTTAGTATGGAATTTGTAGGGATTACTTGCTTGTGGCGTCACAATTAAACAACGTCCTTATTGTTATTTTTTATGAATTTAAAAAATCTAAAAATAGCAAACAGATGAGGATTGATAGTTTCTCACTATTTTCGTAATGTTTTTCTGTTGCTACTGAAAAAACAATTTATTTGCACTGTTATCAATTACCCTTTTGTACTATTGGTAAATCTCAAGCTTAGTGGTCCTAGGTCCGCGCTCCTAGGTGTCGCTTGTAACAGATGTCTATTGCTGGATAAAGGCCTCCTTAGAATTTCCAAGGGTTTTACGCTGCCAGCGCTTTCCCGCGATCTTGACTCGTCGGTCTATACTAGGGGTTGCAGTACCGGTACCACACCAAGAACCGGGACTGAGATTTCCGGTACTGAGCTAGTACCATTGCCATGGCCATTTTAAAAGCCTCCACTGCTTCTGCCGGTGTCTGAAACCGCTGACCACGCAACGTATCCTTGATTTTGGGGAATGTGAAAAATACGTTGGGACAGGTTGGGGCTGTATGGAGGATGGGCCAGTAGTTCCTTTCCACCTTTTCACCTTCCAGATACTCATTTGTTTTCCGAGCGGCGTGAGGGCTGGCATTGTCGTGGTGAAGGATAATGCGGCGGCTAGGGACATGTTTCCTAAGTTCAGCAAAGACACTCGGCAAACAAATACTTGTATACTAATCGGCATTGACCGTTCTACGATCTTCAAGAGGAATAGTAGCCACGTGACCCGATTTGGAGACAAACGTAGCCACCATCTTCTTGGCCGTGCTGCGAGAGCGAATAACTTTTGTCGGCTTGAGCTCGTCTTCGTAAACCCATACTCGAGATTGGTTTTTAGCTTCAGGCTCATATGCGTATATCCACGACTAGCCACCCTGATACGACACTAAAAACTGCATTTGAGCTTCCTAGGTTGAATTTATTCAATGTTTTGCGACACCAAGTGACACGAGTCGTTTTCTGCTCGTCAAGCGAGGAATCCAAGGGGAAAACAACTTTCGCACGCGTAATTCTTCCTGTAAAATTATTTGTATCTGACTCATTCCAATCCCCAAAGACTCCTGAATTTCCCGATATGTCACATCTAGTCTCCACATTGTTTTTGTGTTAATCCACTTTTAAAATCGTAATAAATCAGCTCTTAAATTTTCACGGGACAATTCCATCTTCAGCAGAGACTCAACGACTTGAAAAAACAATTGAAACCGAACCATTGTTTTTTTTCTATGTGCCCAGTGTGTTTCGCAGAATTTAAATTCATCAATAAAACATTATTCATATATCCTCTTGACTCAATCCTATATGTTGCACTGCAGAAGATGAATATGACAGAAGCTTTTCGTTCAAACACTAATTAGAAAAACACCAAATTACACCTCGTCATTGTCGGCCATTGCCAAAGTATATATCGGAAACTTGTTCCACTTAAGCCTAACTTCACACTATTCCTTTCTCGCTCACACGTAGCACACTATCCCGTTCTCATCGTTCCATTCCAAGCATACATAATTATTATTCTCTTCATTTATGTTTCGTCTTAGGCTTGGTTTTTATAATAATTATATAAAATATAAAACTTACAAAACATAAAACCGTTATAAAAACCTAACATACGGTGCCGCCGGCAGCGAGGCGAGGCCTAAGCTACCGGCGGTCAAGGTGACAGAGAGAGGAACCTCCTCACTATCCGCGCGTCCAGGAGTACCGCCTTCTGTATCTGACCTTGATCCAGCCATCTAGTCCCACTGCTGGGCCTTTGCCTCCAAGGTCTTTACCTCCCTCTCCGTTTCCAGACTTCGCGTTCCTGAGCAGTCTCTCGCCAATTCTTTAAAAAGGGGTCTAGCTTGTCCTATATAATATACTCGTATTCCTTATTATGTCCCTCTGGCAACATCAACGAACTTTCACATTTATAATATTATCTGTTCCGTTCGATGTCCGTGATCCAGAAGAATTGAGAGGGCGCCACTGCCCACGACCGGAAGTAGCCGTTTGCGTCAAATGAGTCACTCCACGCCATCGCTGTGACGTCACATCCGCCTTTACTAACCTGTCAACCCGAGAACTAGCGCCCGTGAACGCGCCGCCATGTAGGCTTTCTCATGGTTGCGTCGTCTGCCGTAGAGATCGGATATACAGTAGCTATTTTCTAAATTGTGCAACGAAGAATTTTAAGCCTTTTTTAAGATTAACTATTTATGTGCAGGGAACGCGAGAGATCATCTCCCGGCACTCGGCCGACTTCGGCGAGAACCTGCGCAAACAGAACGAGGTGGCGCTCATAGTGGACGGCAAGACGCTCACCTACGCCATGGGCTGCGACTTGAAGAAGGACTTCCTGGACCTGTGCATCTCCTGCAAGGTGGTCGTGTGCTGCCGGGTCTCGCCCATACAGAAGGCTGAGGTCAGTCGGATGTTATCTGTACTTATTCTTATCTCTCTCGTAAAATATCGTAGCATTAGATATATTTCGAACGGGTTACTAATTGAATATATATTTTAATTTGCCGTAATTGTGACGTTTGCCTAATCATCATTAGCTTTAAGTTAAAGTTTTCAAAATTGTTATGAAATAAATCAACCTACCAATATAATAAACCAACTAATTAGTCAATATACACAACCCGACCCTCACAGAATGGAACAGCTACCAGAATTGTAGGTTAGGTTAGAACTGCGATGCTCCCTGAACCGAAAAGAAGGTAATGTTTCATTAAACTTGCGGGTAATTTTGCTAATACTTATTATTATTAGGATTATTACTCTAACACCGTAAAATGGGGTTTGGGGATTTAGATAGAAAGTTCTACGTCTTTTAGCATTGCTTTCAAAACTATACAGGTAGCCCGGACTAACGCGAGTAAAAGTACTGGACGGATTTAGGCAAAAAAAACCAGTAAAGTAGCCATGAAAGAATAAATATGTTTTTCTTTACTACAAACGTCTGTTGATTCCTTTATAAAAACGGAGTTTTCAATTTAGATTTAGCAATTTAAACTAACGAACTCATCGCACTGTTGCCTTTTACGGTTAATCCCTGATCTGATTTAGATTAAATTTTCCGTACAGAGATGCTTGGAAGGATGAAGAATAGTTTTTATCTCGGAATCATCCTTTAAGATGATAACAAGTTCTACGCGGACGAAGTCGCGGGCAACAGCTAGTGATTAAATAAATAAATATACACTGTCGGGAACTTCAGAAAAATGCTTGCGGTATCGTTCTTTCCTTTTTAACCTCCCACAAAAAAGAGAGGTGTAATAAGGTAAATGTTAAAGGTTTTTCCTTTTGGTATTAGTATTACCCAAGCGGAAAACCCGATTTGAGTGCGTTTTTTTTATCGAGATGATTCTAAGCTTTGTTTTTGTGTCGAAGGTATTCTAGTTTGAATGTTTTTAGGGTTCCGGACCCAAAGGGTAAAAACGGGACCCTATTACTAAGATTTCGCTGTTCGTCCGTCTATCTGTCACCAGGCTGTATCTCAAGAACCGCGATAGCTAGACAGTTGAAATTTTCACGGGTTATGTATTTCTGTTGCGGCTATAACATCAGATACTAAAAACAAAATAAAATAAATATTTAAGGGGGGCTCCATACAACAAACTTTTTTTAAACTGTTTTTATAGGTAATGGTACGGAACCCTTCGTGCGCGAGTCCGACTCGCACTTGGCTGGGTTTTTTTATAAATAAAATAAAAATAAAAATAAAAATACTTTATTTCAGACCAATTGATCCATAGTGTGTTAGTAACAAGTGACTTAAGACTAATTAAATTTGGTTAGTAACGCAAGTATAAAAAGACAGTTCTTAAATAACAAATTGGGCAACGCCCTTAATCTGCCCAATCCAGTAAGACAGGATTGGACAGTCAAACCTCCACGATATTGCCTGTAGAATGCTGTTGGCACTTGCTCTCACCCTGGTTAATAGCGAGGCTATCTTTTTTCGCATGATCGCCTGGAACCCGTCCACACGGGTTTCTGCGAACATGCCCGACGCACTACACCTCCTCGGCAGTCCCAGCAGCATTCTAAAAGCATTATTGTATTGCACGCGCAGGGCGCTATAGGCTCGCTTTGTATACTTAACCCACAGGCTGCTCGAGTAAAAAGATTGTGTATACGCTTTAAAAAGCGTTATCTTTACGTCGTATGAACATCGAGCAAACCTGCGAGCAAGCATATTACTACGAACCGCTAACGCCCTGCGCTCCCTCTCAATATCCATATCATCTTTCAGGTCGCTCGTGATAATATGTCCCAGGTACTTGACCCTATCCACGACTGACAGCTGACTACCGCTTAGCCAAACTGGTGGTACATTATAGGGCTTAATTTTCCCTGCCGAGAAAATCATGACCTCACTTTTAGTGGGGTTGTACACAAGCCCATGTGCCCGGGCATACGCCTCGCAGGTAGCCAAGAGTTGTTCGATGGCTCCAATAGAAGGGCCAAGCAGCACCATATCATCGGCATAGCTTACGTTGTTAATACAAGTGCTCCCCACGTAGCAACCAGCATGCATGCTGCTAAGCCCCTCTATCAATCCATTAACATACAAGTTAAATAGTTTCGGAGACGTAATCCCTCCCTGTCTAACCCCGCATTCCAGCCTGTATTCGCTAGACAGAGCATTAGCCCACTTCACCTGATTGGTCTGATTGTTGTACCAGTGCCTCAGGACAGCCACGCACTCCACCGGCAATCCAGTCTCCCCCAGCTTACGCCATAGCAATTCATAATCCACACGATCAAACGCTTTCGATAAATCGAGGAAGCAGGCATAAACTGGGGTTTTTCGGTCCGTGTAATATTTGACAGTATGCTTGAGGCTAAGTATCGCACTTTCTGTGGACAAACCGGGCCTAAACCCAAATTGAGCGTCATGTATCCTCAGATGCCTTCCTAGAATCGCGTCAAACATACTGTCCAATATCTTAGCGGCGGTTGTGGCAAGTGAAATAGGCCGATAGTTCGTCCTATTAGATAGGTCACCTGTCTTGTCTTTAACCACTGGCACAACAATCGTCCTCATTAGAGCCTCAGGAAGATATGAGTGACACACACAGAAATTATATAGCATAGCCAAAACACGAGGTAGGTGAGCACCCGCGTACCTGAAATGCTCGATGCTGAGGTCATCGTGGCCGGGCGATTTACCTCTCTGCATTTTATTAATGACCATCTGGATTTCTTTCGCAGTAAAGAAGGTATCTCGCCCCACCCCCACAGTCTCAGCATCAGTCACTCCATGAGTAGGACGCGCTTCTAGCAGTGACTTCACAATGAATTGTTCTTTAAACAGTTCGGCAATGTCTCTGTGTTCGGATTTGCCCTCCACACTCATTGGCAGGCCAGGCATCACATTCAAGCCTTTTGTACCTTTCCAAAAATCCTTAAATCTTTTATTATTGTGGGCCAGAGCCAGTTTATCCATTTTAAATTGTTCCTGCCTGTCCTGGCACCACTTTAACTTAGACTTAAAGATCCTCTTAGCATTTTGCATTTGCTCAAACAACTTACCACTTCTGTGTTTACCTGCTAGCACCCAGACTTGAAACTGCAACCTGGCCTCCCTGTGTGCTTCGGTCACATATTTATTCCAGCCTACTATATATCCACCTCTCCTACGCTTGTCACATTCACATGTTGCCACCGATGCATCTGTAAGTGTGGTAATAATGTCACGGTACAAATCATCAATTATTTTAATATGGTTCCGATTTGAGCACATATTATCACAGCAATCCCTAAGAGCGTCTGGGAAATCAATGTTTCTCAGCCTGTCATTACAAAGCTCCTTATATTTATCTTGTTGTTCAGGCTTACGTTCACCCCATACAATTCCTTTAAATATATAGTTATTTGTCATAGGGATAACACATCTTAACATCGTGATATCACATTCTACTATCATGGGGAAATGGTCAGACCAGAACACATCGTACACAATGGATATGTTTCGTATGGTATTCCACGCACTTTTAGTAACAATGCAGTGGTCTAGCCACCTCCTACACCCATGCACATCACTAATATAAGTGTATGTTTGAGAGTCTAAACCATTTTTTTCAATATCAGCACAAATCCACTGTTGTTCGGAACAAAAGTCAATCATCTCACGGTGAAAAGGTTCATTAATATGCGCATTAAAGTCCCCTAACATGTAGACTGCCTGTACATCACTATGATCCGCAATTGTCGAGGATAGCACACCCATGCACTCCGTAAACAATGGGATGTTATCTATGCCATCCGTAGGCATATATACCGAACACACTATAAATGACTTGTCCTCAGTTGTAATTTTGACTATAGCTATCCTGTCACTCGCACAGTCAACAACGGTTACCGACTGGAATGCCATTTTCCTCCACAAGATGGCCACCCCCCCATACGGCCTCCCTTTAAGAAGACCAGTCGACACATCCACCGCCGATTTACCCGTCCATCCAAATTCACTATCAACTGTTCCAAGGAGAGGCAGATCAAATGGATATAACCACGTCTCTTGTAGCAGTACTAAGTCCGCACTTTGGCACAGGACCCTAATCCCGTCTATTGAACGCTTTAGGGATCTGCAATTAAACGTTATAATTTTACATATAGTTTAGGTTTAGGTTTATAATGTTATTACCGACACTGTGCGGCAGGTGGTCGAGATGGTGTCCTCAGCGACGGGCGCGGTGACGCTGGCCATCGGCGACGGCGCCAACGACGTGGCCATGATCCAGCGCGCCAGCGTCGGCGTCGGCATCTCCGGCGTCGAGGGCCTGCAGGCCGTGTGCGCCTCCGACTACAGCATCGCGCAGGTACTTGGGCATTTATCATCCACGCTGTGTGTGCTCATCCATCCATCCATCCACGACTTTCAGAAATCTACCAGGAAAGAACTCCTCGTTTCTTTGGACATCATCTGCCAGGAAAGGAATTTTGTTTCTTTGAATTCATCATCTAGGCGTGATCGAGAAAAGAATAATTCTAGCTTTTGTGGAAGGCAAACGCTCGAGGAAGGATTCCAGTGTGCTGGATTGCCAAATGCCCATGCAGTCCACTTGACGGGTAACCGAGCTGCATGGTAGGCAATAGCATACGGTCACGATCCTCTATCTACTAAGAAGAAGTGTATAGTCTGGTGGTGGAGATGGTGTCATCGGCAACACATTGATCGCCTTACCAACTTCTACCCGCGGCTACAAGGTCTCTGGCCAGACGCTGACGACAGCGTGGAACTCTTTCATATCGTACATATACACAACTTTCGTCCCCCGTTTCATTAAAGGTATAAATTCCGGAATAAAAAACAATCCTATGCCACCCCCCCCCCCCCCCCCCCCCCCCCGGATACAAATCGGTCGTTCCAATTCCGAATCTCCAAATCTCTTTTGAGAACAATCTTCGCCCATTCTCAATAGATGTGGGAACCACTAAAGTCTATAATTTTCTTTTCTAATTAAACTGACCACCGATTGGCCCTAGTCTAACTAAATAAAGGTCGACTTGGCCAACGATGTAGCTTACAGGTTTAGTAATAGTAATAATAGTTATTCATTCTGGGCTTGAAGAGAACTACATTATAATTGGGCCAGTGATGTTCTGGTTAACGCGGGATATGGGTGGCAGAAGACTGGTCATTGTGGCACTGTTTGGGCCTGGTTGGATCGGTTCCCCAAAATCGTTAATTCAGCGCAAATTTTCCGTTTTTCCCTGCTCATGATGGGGTCTGTGCATCTTTATTATCATTCGCTTAGTTTACTAAGTATTGCGTTATTCCTCTAACTGTATTTTTCCCTGTCGGGTGTTTTCCGAACTGACATAACCTAAACCTAACTTCGTACTTTAGCCCGATTAATTTTAAAATTTCATTTATTAAACGAAGTTTCAACCTTTTTTAATAAAAAAAGGAATCAAGTTTAATCAGTGGAATTATAGGGGAAGATCAGAGGAAGTATATAAAATGAGAAAATATGCTATCGGAAGAAATATCGAACAGAAAATCTGATACTAGATGTATTTACAAATGAGGAATTGTCCTACTAGCAGAAAATTGGAGTTCGGGAAAAACGCGAGTAGAAATATAGCTGCGCGGAATTAACGAGCCTTGGGAACCGTGCTAACCAAACCTCTTTGGGGGAGGAGGCCTCGTCAGGAGCCAGTCGTGTTTCGGCTAACATGATGGTGATGATGTGTTTTGCTGGACAGTTCCGGTTCCTCCTGCGGCTGCTGCTGGTCCACGGCGCGTGGAACTACTCGCGCATCAGCAAACTCATCTTATACTCTTTCTACAAGAACATCTGTCTGTACGTCATCGAGCTGTGGTTCGCCATATACTCAGCCTGGTAAGTCTTCAAACGTGTCTACGATACAAATATTTAAGGTTTGATAATCCTTCACAATTATAAATTCTAAATTGATTATTCTGCTTTTGTGACATTTAATGTGAGTTAATAATATTTGTTTCAATTTAATCTTGTACCTGCTTGTTAGTTTTATTTGTATGTTAAACTATATATGCATGCATTTATAAATGTGTTTTATATCAAATAAATGATTGATTGATTGACTCAAACATGCAATGAGATATTGACGTTGTCTTCTTCATAATAGGCTCCGAAGTATCACGTTTAGGGCGCCGCTAGACGAGGGATCCGTAATGGAATTTCATACAAAGTTGGAGGTCTTGGCCTGCAAAGCGACCTTGTTTTGTTTCAGTATCACACCGTGACCCAATATCGTTCAGTCATTTAAAAAAAATAGTTGTTATTTTATTTCATTGCATGTTTGAGAAAAGCACTATAAATACCTTGGCCTGAAAAGGGCTTGCCAGCCTCGTGTCCCCCCGCTACGCTCGTCCGTCTTTAGCTACGTGGCCGGCAATCCCTATTTTCCCGGCCTCTGCAGTAATGTACTATTACTCTACAGGTCGGGCCAGATCCTGTTCGAGCGCTGGTCGATCGGGTTCTACAACGTGATCTTCACGGCCTGGCCGCCCTTCGCCATCGGCCTCTTCGACAAGCTCTGCTCGCCGGAGATCATGATCAGGGTGAATATATCATTATACATATACGTTATAACTGTTGGCTTACAGTTACAAGTTGCGTGGAGAACATTCGTCGGGCGTAGGGGTAACTATATACCGAAGTCTTGCTTGGTTTTCCTGAGAACGAACCTGAGAATCATATGATGCAGGAAGCTTATTTGCTGACATTATTGGTGTATTCTGTAGAAAGGTTCTTATCTTATGAATAGGTAGTGTTAACATTTAAATCGTGCCATTTTTCTTATTGAAGTCGTTTATTATTGTTTTTTTACTGTTTTATAACGTTACCTTATGTTGTATGTGATATAAATTTAAGAACCAAGGTCCAATCAAGACTGGACATGTTAATAATTATTACTTAATATTGGATTAAAATGAGTTCTGCATTAGTTATATGTATTTTCACATGAACATTTTAAATTTAAATTAAATGACGATACCTAACGGGACATATATGTCGTTTTTCTATACTTTGTTTGTATTGTGTAGGCGGTTTACGTTGTTGACATTGAGTTAATTAATAATATGATTATGTTCTTTGCTTTTGACGAACATAATATAAATTATTTATTTAGTATCGTCTCGTTACATAGCCTTGCTTAGTTTGGGTAGATTTGTGTAAGATTGTCCCCCAATATTTATTTTGATATGCGAATTTATACAGTAATTTCTTATCATGAAATAAACCATGTTATCTGATCCATGGCCCCCAGCACCCGGTGCTGTACATCCCGTCGCAGCAAGGGTTGCTGTTCAACGTGCGCGTGTTCTGGGTGTGGATCCTGAACTCGCTGCTGCACTCGGTGATGCTGTTCTGGCTGCCCGTGCTCATGGCGGAGCACCACGTGCTGTGGGCCAACGGGAAGGACGGCGGCTATCTGGTGCTCGGGAACATCGTCTACACGGTCAGTCAATGCAGATTGACTCTTCAAACTCTCCAAAGCGTTCCTTACAGCTCAGCCACGACATTGAGCGGCGGGGGTTTTTCTAATTAATTGCGTGCGAGCCTAACTAACCACAGAGCGCGACGCGTCTCGACCGCGCAATGGATAGAGAGAAAGCTTGCCGCGCCGCAATTCGCGCAATGTCGTGGCCGGGCCGTTACCGCGGCCCTTCAGGATTCGACTCTGCGAACACTTTTGCGGCTCTTTCAACTCATTTAGTCCGCTCCGCTCACTCTTATGCAGTGGAAGCACTTCTATGCAGTTCGCCATTGCGAGTTAAATGGACACCGTACGGGGCCCGCTCCGCTCGGCGGCGCGCGGCGGGCATTAGGATAGCAAACGTAACCATCTGGCATAATGCTGAGACAGCGACCGATTCTGTGTTGCGAAGACACACACAAATGTATTGTATGTCTACTCCCTATGTCTCTTTGTCTTTTGTGTAGTGAATAAATGTCTTCTTTCTTTCTTTAACTGAGCGGTTACCAGGAAACTTCAACTTCGCTCGTTCATATATCTCGATCTCTATCGCATTTACATATTCGAGGAACAAAGAGATATGAGAACTTAGAATTTCGATTTTCGTCGCCCAGTGGTGTATCCAGAATTTTGTTGGGGGGCCTAGACACCGTGTAGGGGGTTAAGTTAGATGTTTGGCAAGGACCGAGATGCTTTGGGGTTGTTGAGGTCGTCGGCCGTCGCCTGCCCTCGCTAGTGGTTTAGAATAGAAATCATTTTTGTTTGTTTCAGTACGTGGTGCTGACGGTGTGCCTGAAGGCGGGGCTGTCGACGCACTCCTGGACGTGGGTCACGCACGTCGGCATCTGGGGCTCGCTGGCCATGTGGTTCCTGTTCATCCTCGTCTACAGGTCTGTCCACGTTTGTCTCCTGTTTCTCTACTAACTAATAAATAATTTTTCTTAGGGCCGATTTTTCAATTCCCAGATAAAACTATCTGTCAGAGATAAATGTTAGCTCTGTCCTTTTCTTTCATATGACTTAAGAAAAAGATGGTGATAATTTTAACTAACGGATAACTTTATCTAGAGATTGAAAAATCGGCCCTAATCTTATTAATGCCCTGTGTACTCGACTGCCGGAGGAGAAGTTATCATTTTCGAACGTATGTATATGTATGTTTGACTTGCTCTTTGGCACGCCCTGCAGCTTAAACCGTTTGACGGATTTCGACATATAAGGGGTCGTTGGATTCCTCTTAATCGTAGGAGTGACATAGGCTATAATATTTGTAAAAAGCAGCTGGGTTGTTCGAAAAATCTTTTTAGTTTTACTTGTTATGCTATAATCATATCAGGAAGTGAAGGTGTACTTGACGATTGTCAGTCATCATCATATCAGAATGACGTCCACTGCTGGACATAGGCCTCCCCCAAAGAGTGCCACAGTGACCGGGCCTA
The DNA here is from genome assembly GCA_947049275.1 of Epinotia bilunana. Taxonomy (NCBI): domain Eukaryota; kingdom Metazoa; phylum Arthropoda; class Insecta; order Lepidoptera; family Tortricidae; genus Epinotia; species Epinotia bilunana. The sequence continues at coordinate 1,166,134 of OX346256.1, read as the reverse complement.
CGCCACCCGCAACCAGCGGAGTCCCGCGACCTTTGCCAGGTCCTCAGTCCACCTGGTGGGTGGTTCTACGGTCTACCCACGCTGCGTGGTTGTTACTGGAGAATGTTTCCGCCACAACGACTATCAATATAGTAAACTATCTATTGTTCGATATATTCTACTAACATTATAAATGCGAAAGTTTAGATGTTTGGATGTTTGTTACTCAATCACGCTTAAACGGCTGAACCGATTTGAATGAAATTTTGCACGAAGATAGTTTATAGCCTGGATTAAAATATAGGATAGTTTTTATCACGAGTGCTAAATAATTGGTGATGTCTCCAGCAACATTTACCCGCTGGTGCTGATCGGCGGCGTGATGCGCGGCATGGACCGCATGGTGTTCAGCTCCGCCGTGTTCTGGCTGGGGCTGGTGCTCATCCCCGTGGCCACGCTGGCGCCCGACCTGCTCGTCACTGTGTGAGTACACACATACACTTGAACCGAAATGGTCTCGCATTTCAAAGAAATTCCCTGCCTCGAACGCTCCGATTGTGGAATGAGGTCCCTGTCGAGGTTTTCCCGAGAGACTACGATATGGGGTTCTTCAAGAAAGGAGTGTATACATTTTCAAAGGGTCCGCAACGCGCATTTGACACGACCCCCCTCCCCCGGACGTGCAAGCGTCCATAGGTTGCGTTGACCGCTTACCATCATGCGGGTCGTAAGATTGCTTGCCACCGATGTGGTATAAAAAAACACACTCATCATCATCATCATTATCAAGCGGCAATTACATTAAGTCGCACGTCGCATGCGGCCACCGCAACAGTGCAAGACCGACGGTGACTGTCGGCTGCACTCGGCTACTTATGTGACTGCAGCTGGGCGGACAGACTAATACGAAGATGACAGTCGTTTGAAACAAGTTCGGTGACCGCATTAGACGAACGAAGCCTCTTTACTTCTTACTCTTCACTTTTCACTTTGGCTTTACTACTTTTTTACTGGCTACTGTCTTTGGTCAGCCGCACTATGGTCACCGCCCTGCTCCTCGCTGCCGCGATATCGCCCTCCCCGTCACACACTACTCCACTCGCGCGATTAATCGCGACGCTCCGCACTAGGTTACTTCTTTATTGCCGCCCCTTTGACTCGCGCCCAACAACCGTCAAAATGGAGCGGTGGGCATGACGAGAAGCAGGATGAGCGGCATGACGAGTAACGTTGCCGCACTATGTCTCTGCCTGCTTCGCTCGCTATTTCCCGCGTCACTCGAGGAGGGTGTGGCAGGGGTGTAATACTACATACAGTCTGCAAGCCCATGCTCCGCGCGGGTCAACGATGGCGGTACGCGGGGAAGCGGGAGGCGAGGATTAGCGCAAACTCATTAGTTCTTTATACTGTCGCCGATTCACAGACTCTTTGGGACTCCACCATTAAGTCAAAACTACAGTCTCTAACACCAACGGCGAGTTGCTATCGGTGTTTTATCGGATACATTTTGGAGAGTGTGCGCAGGAACTGTCCAACTTAATTCCACCTTCCCCGTTCCATCGCCGAACAACCAGGCGTGGGGAGCGGATGCATACTTATGTTGTCAACTTACCATTCATTCGCACGAAGCGATTTGCCTCGTATTAATGCGAACTGCTAAAGAATGGATGCCTTCATCTGTATTTCCCGTGAACAATCTAGGGCCCTTCAAAACAAAGAGTCAATAGGCTATTACTTAATCAGTGAGCTTCATATTAGACTCTATCGTCGCTTACCATGTTTTTACAAAAAAATAAGTACTGTGCTATTATAGCACTAGCGCGGTTGTTTTCTGAAGAAGCACGCACGGGGTGCGCTGGCTACTCGTAATGCCAACATTTTTAACACAGTACTGATAAGGATTTTAGTGTTGTAAAAAATATTAAATCATCAATCCCTAGTAAATCGGCCACTGTTACTATTTACCCACGACGGACCTGTGAAGGTATATGCGTTGAGGGCGAGAGATTTGTCTGCGCACATAATTGTTCGTATTTTTGTCATTGAGAGCGTCGTCGCGTCTCTGGTAACCTTTTCTGTGTTTAGTACCTGGAGCATGCTCCTTTCTGTTCATGAACAAGGAGAACTATTTCAAGAATATCAGTTGATTTTATTTCGATCGCGTAAAATATGTTAGTTTAAAACGTCTGTTTACTAAAACCACATACACAACATTCTTTTATTGGTTTTAGTGTACAAACATGTACACTAAAACCAAAACAGGAGTGTGCTTAATTGTGTGCCATATGTTAAACGACTTTACTTTACAAAGCTTTGTACATTTTATAAACGAATCCTGTATTACACGTCTCATGACTAATATCTAATTGAAACCCTTTCCTGTGGAAGGGCGCGACAGAGCCTGTCCACGGGTTATGCCTTACAGATACCCTGCAGACTCGGCGTTCCAGAGGAACCCTTACCAATATTTGTTAATATCAACTTTATTATTATCATATTAGAATTCATTTTATATTAGTTAAATATTGCACTTATGTCGAATATAACATTAGATCCTTAGAGTCGTGTAGGTTCTATAAGATTTTTAGATCTTTTTTGCTTTTAGTTCTCAATGTATTTGCGGTCACACTTAAAATACGTACTGGTTACCGGTTACAGTATAGTAACACGAGGAATGCCACCACCCAAGTAACATTTTGGGTATTAGAAAGGTTCTGAACAGGTTCTAGGATTTTTGTATGGAAATCTGCTCGTAGGTCTTAATAGTCTCAAAAACGTTATCATCATCATCATCATCATCATATCAGCCGAAAGACGTCCACTGCTGGACATAGGCCTCCCCCAAAGAGCGCCACATTGACCGGTCCTGCGCCACCCGCATCCAGCGGACTCCCGCGACCTTTACCAGGTCATCAGTCCACCTTGTGGGGGGCCTACCCACGCTGCGCCTTCCGGTACGTGGTCGCCACTCGAGAACCTTTCCGCCCCAACGGCCATCGGTTCTACGTGCAATGTGCCCCGCCCACTGCCACTTAAGTTTAGCGATTCGGAGGGCTATATCGGTTACCTTGGTTCTGCTGCGGATAGCCTCATTTCTGATGCGATCGCGCAGAGAAACTCCCAACATAGCCCTCTCCATTGCCCTTTGGGTGACTTTGAGCCTTCTTATGAGGCCCATAGTAAGCGACCACGTTTCCGTGCCATACGTCATCACTGGCAACACACACTGGTCAAAGACTCTCGTCTTGAGACACTGCGGAATATTGGACGAAAAGATGTGCCGTAGCCTCCCGAATGCTGCCCAGCCGAGTCGGATTCGACGATTGACCTCTTTCTCAAAGTTGGACCTACCTAACTGAATAGTCTGTCTAAGGTATATATAATCGTCTACAACTTCGAGCGTAAAGTGTCCGATTGAAATGAGGGTTGGTACTACATGGAGATTTGACATGATCTTTGTCTTATCCATGTTCATCCTTAGACCAACTCGCTCGGAGGCTTTACTGAGGTCATCGAGCATCGTGCTTAAGTCCTCCATGGTCTCAGTCTCTCTACTATATCGTCAGCAAACCGAAGGTGAGTGATGTACTCGCCGTTGATGTTGATGCCTAGCCTTCTCCAGTCTAGAGTCTTGAACACGTCCTCCAGGGCAGCGGTGAACAGTTTTGGGGAAATAACATCCCCTTGTCTGACACCCCGCTGCAGCGGAATAGGCTTCGAACTCTGATCCTGGAGTCGGACTATGTCAGTCAGTGTCAGTGGCGTTCTCGTACAAACACTTCAGCACTTTGATGTAGCGGCAGTCTACTTGGCACCGTTGGAGAGACTGTAGTACAGCCCAGGTTTCGATCGAATCGAAGGCTTTCTCGTAGTCCACGAACGCTAAGCAGAGAGGCAGGTTATACTCCTCAGTCTTCTGTAAAACCTGGCGGAGCGTATGAATGTGGTCTACGGTACTAAAACCTCTTCGGAAACCGGCTTGTTCGGGAGGCTGGAAGTCATCAAGCCTGCGTGCGAGACGACTCATAATGACCCTTGAAAACAGCTTATAGACATGGCTCAGAAGTGAGATGGGTCGGTAGTTCTTCAGCAGAGTGTTGTCACCCTTTTTGAAGAACAGCACCACCTCACCTCTGTTCCACGCCTTTGGCGTTCTCCCTTCCAGTAGAACGGTGTTGAATAACTTCTGAAGGGCCGTAAGGATCGGTTTTCCACCCGCCTTTAGGAGTTCGGCTGTAATTCCGTCTTCACCGGGTGCCTTGCTATTCTTAAGCTGTTTCAGAGCCATTCTAATCTCGTACAGGCTGATGTCCGGGATGTCGTCGGTGTAGTGTCGGGTAAGTCTAGCTCTAGGGTCTTCTGCCGGACCAACTTCGGGTTTGCGAGTTGACGTGTATAGCTGTCCGTAAAAACGCTCTATCTCACTCAAAAGCTCAGGTTTGGAAGAAACGACTCTGCCGTCCTCAGTTTTCAACCTTGCGAGCTGGCTCTGCCCAATAGACAGATCTCGTGCGAATACTTTTGAGCCCTTATTTCGCTCGATGGCCTCTTCGATACGGTTCGTATTGAATTGGCGCAGATCGCGGGTAAGAGACTTGGAGATCCGTTTATTGAGCCGCCGGTATAAAGTCGCATCGGCTGAAGATTGCAGAATCATATCACTCCCTTTCTTCATGAGCTTCTGAGTGGAGCTAAATACCCTTTTAGTTCTGTTGGCCGGCTGGGCCTTGAAGAACTTAGACCCAGTGGCACGGACAGCTTCCACAAACCCGTCGTTGAGTTCGTCCACATCGCCACCTAGGCAATCGAAACGGTTTTGGAGTTCCAGCTGAAAGCTCTCGGGGGTTTGGATTTGGGTGGATACTGGACGGAGCGTAGACTTCATCAGGCGAGAGCGCTCTCGCTTGACACATATTCAATATGCCTCTTACCAGGCGGTGATCACTCCCGGTTTTAAACGTATTGATCACAGAGACATCATTGAATACATGCTTCCTCGTCGACATGATGAAGTCAATCTCGTTTTTAGTCACACCATCGGGACTCATCCAGGTCCACTTTCCGTGCTCGCGTTTCTTGAAGAAGGAATTCATCATGTAGAGTCCCTCCTTCTCCAAGAAACCAGCCAGTAGTTGACTCCGGTGGTTCCGACTCCGAATGGCCCCACTATCAGCTCTTCACCATCTCTCTTGCCTAGTTTAGCGTTGAAGTCCCCCATGACAACGGTGAAGTAGGTTTTGGAACTATGCATGGCCTTAGATATATCTTCATACATAGTCTCTACCTCGTCGTCGGAATGTGTCGAGGTCGGCGCGTAAACCTGTATGACCTTCAACGAGTACCTGTCGGATACTCTGAGTATAAGGTACGCCACCCTAGTCGACACACTCTCGATCTTCACCACGTTGTTCACTAGGGACTTGTGGACGATTTACCCGACACCTCCCTGGGACTGTTGGTCGCCCTCCCGGAAATAGAGCAAGTTGCCCGATGTAAGGGTTATCGTGTCCTCCCCCTCTCTTTGGACTTCCGATAACCCTATGACGTCCCACCGCAACTTGCTCAATCCTTCCTCCAGTTCCGTTAAAACGTTATATTAACCTTATATTAACCTCCTGAGTGCCAAAAGGGCCCACGTTTTAGAACCTTTCTGAGAGCTGCAGCAAAACCTATAGGTCAAATCCAGAACCTTTCGAACTACTTACACAGAACCCAAATATAACCTTCACAACCTTAACTTAACGTTACTATGACCTTGCAAGCCAGCTTTTAAGTTCTAAATTAGTATTGGGCTCAATAACAACTTAAAACCTTTTTATGTACATAAATAAATGCCTTTCCAGGACTCCAGGTTTTGGAATGTTTCTGTGTAAGTTTTTTTTACACAATTGTGGATACTTATTTATAATGGAGCCGAGTTCCTGTCATTATACCAAGTTTCAAAATGGCTAAGTAAACTTGTATTCACAAAAATTATAAATGGCTTGCTGAAGTCAGGAAAACTAAAAAAACAGTGCAACTAGCACTTTATTGTGATACTTTACGATAATAGTACTGTATACGAGACGGGCTTTTCGCCAGTTCAAATTTTTGAAGCTATTTTAATGAAATTAAAATTATAAAATTAGGTGATTGTGGGTAAATCGCATTAGAAGTAAAACTTATAATCATATAGAAATTGTACTTTTAAAGAACACAGAATTACACAATACTTGATTTTGCCTTATTGAATTTAAATTTTGTATTTTGTTTTGCGTTTTATTTTTTCAGTGTAAGAATATGGCGGGCGTTAGGAAATTACTAGAAAGCATTAAAATTAACCTTTTCAGAAATGTAACAGCTAAAAGCTCCTAATGTTTGCCAAAATAGGAGCTAAAGGTAATCTCGCGGAGCTACTTAAAACGACAAGGCTGTTTTAGCAGCTTTAAGGTTATCGCCAGGAGTAGTTTAAGATCTGCTAAGCGCGAAAACAACCTTGGAGCACAATTAGTTGCTTTCAAAGCTTGGGTACAGGCTACAGAGGATGCTCTTAAAGTGCAAGTAAATTCCTATTCTTTTTTCAATTATGTTTGGTGGGTACTTACCTAACTTATCTATTACCCTTACCTACTTATATCGTGACTTTCCAATTTATTAATAATAATTAACACTCTTGTCTTGGGCAGCTAGTAATGCCACAGAATTAGTAATAGTACAAGCACCTACAGAAAGATACCTCTGTGACAGTTAACGTTAATAATATACCTTAATAATATACCACGGCACGGATGTGACCTTGATTATATTTCTCTGACCGATAGTGGCGGGCTCATAACGATGCAAAATGCACCTTCAGTATCAGTATCTTTATTGCTTTCATAGGTAAATACATGATGTACAATATATTTGTTGAGCTATGAAACCCGCGCCGTGAGAGTCTGTATTATTTCGCCCGTCATAAGCTTTACCAGACACCGACTACCTATAGTTCGTAGGGCAGGTACCGTACCGTACCGTAGTTGTGTGAAAAGAATCAACGTACCTACTGTAATAATAAAAATATGCGAGTAACAGAATACCACCGATAGGTATTACTACAACAAAATTCGCTATCGCGGCAAAACGCGAATACGTGAATAGCTACAAGGAATTAATGATTTCGAGGTACGCGACCAACAATCGGTTTTAATCCATATACGACGCCATGTCAAGATGAGCCATATATCAACATCTTTTTATAACTATAAGGGCTCTTATAGATCTGCGACCTGACGGTCGCCGACGTTCACCGACAGTCGCCGACAGTTGCAAACGGTAACCGTCAGCGATCACTATTGGCGACTGTCGCCGACAGACGCGGACAGTTAAGACCGACATGTAAGAGCCCTAAGTAGTCTTAAGCAGTCAGCACACTGAACCTACCTTAATAAATAATAATTTAAAAAAAAATTACCGATGTATACATTTTTCTTAAGAGATTTTTACGCACCTTACGTTTAAAATTTCCACTCCGATATTTGAAATCAGCCTGTATCGCTCCATCTTACAATGTCGCTTAAGACTGTCAGTTTTTGAAATAGAATAGAAATAGAAATAGAAAACGTTTATTCGTGACACATACAAAATAATAACAAAAGTGAACACAGAAACAAAAACAACAGGTATGCCACGAAAAGGCCCCGACTCAGCATGGTGCAGGCCTGTTGGCCAGCGCTGATCTTCCGTTTGAGGATGCCTCTAAAGCTTTAAAATATGCTTAAAGGACTTTAATCATGCCTTCAGCTCATAAACAATAGCTTTTGGTTTGGGTTTTAACCACAGAGTCCTAATTTGTTTGCCAAGACAACTCTAATGCAGCCTAAAAGTTCTAAGTAGGTTTTAGAAATTACTAATAAGTGATTTCAATATTCCGACACTTTAAGGTTATATCAAAGTTAAAAATAAAACCTTTAGATCTCACTTTAGTATAATGTTAGCCTTTCCAGAACTTAATCAGTAGTCTACGACAAATATAAGATCCTAGGACTATAAGCTCTTGAAACGCAAGTCAAAATAACGTTAATTGAACCTATTGTCAGCGGCTTCAAGGTTGTTATAATAGACAATTAGTTTTAGGACTTATTAATCATTCTCAAGTACTTAATATGACCAGATAGCAAAGCATTAACCATTTTACGACCCTTATAGAACCTAAAGGTAAATTTTACAACCTAAGCCAGAATGAAATGTTACTTGGGCAGGTCACATCCATCAGTGATGTGCTAAGCTATGCTTCCATTCAACATCGCGCTTCCTTGAGAGCTAAATTGGAAACAAATTTTAGCAAATCTCCGGTGGATACACAGCCTAATGCTAACAGCATTAGGCTGTGTATACAAAGTCGAAGACGTAGTGATTGGTCTCGAAGCCAAGTTTGCTGGCGCTGGTCGGACATATGCACTCTAGTGAATCCCTAGTTGTATTGAGCTTACAGTTGACTAAAAAAAAACCGGCCAAGTGCGAGTCGGACTCGCGCACGAAGGGTTCCGTACCATCCTACTAATATTATAAATGCGAAAGTTTAGATGTTTGGATGTTTGTTACTCAATCACGCTTAAACGGCTGAACCGATTTGAATGAAATTTTGCACGAAGATAGTTTATAGCCTGGATTAAAATATAGAATAGTTTTTATCCCGGGTCCACGCGGACGAAGTCGCGGGCGGAAGCTAGTTATCTATAAAAACTGCAAAAAAAAAACCGTTTCTTGTATGGGAGCCCCCTTAAATATTTATTTTTATTCTGTTTTTTAGTATTCATTGTTATAACGGCAACATAAATACATCATCCGAACTGTCTAACTATCACGGTTCATGAGATTACAACCTGGTGACAGACAGACAGACAGACGGACAGCGGAGTCTTAGTAATAGGGTCGCGATTCACCCTTTGGGTACGGAACCCTAAAAATCGGACCGGACCAGAACGTACCTTTGGCCCCTTCTATAGATAGTTTTGTTGAAGTCTCTAACGAGTGTTGATGCTTCTAGCACGGAGGGCCGGCGGGCGAAGGGTGAAAAGATTACGTTGCCCTTGCGAGGCCTGCCGACGTACAAGTCGCACTCCGCCCCCTTGCAAATACGGTCGGGAGGCGAGCTCAGCGTGCGGGCGCTCGGCGCCGCCAGGCGAAGCTAAAGTACGGATGTTGGGAGGGGACATTACCTGATCCCTTTTTCAGATTTACGAATTCTCCGACCAGTATGTCTGTCGTGCTGCCGTAGGTGAGGCCAAGGACAGCTGCAGCGTCGACAAGAAATCTTAAGTGGAAAAGTAAAAGTCGAGGTTTCGTTCTCGAATGTTTCCTTTCGCAGGTTGAACCTACTAGATTCAATGACGCGGCAACACTAAACGTCATACGTGTTCGTTTTCGAATAAGTATGGTTTGAAATCAAAAGCCAGCCTCTACATCGCTGCGCGTGGAACGTAAAATATAAACGCGTTTGCGTTTATATTTGATTTCTATCTACGGGTATTTACCCGTAGATAGTTAAGCACCCCGTCATTACTTGATATACCATCTGTTACATGCCATCCTACTGCATGAGAGTAAATAGGAATCTCTTATGAAAGCAACAAGACAAGGCCTAAGACACCTAATCGTCATTCTTGGCCCCGTGACACCCACAACACACGAAAAGATCGGGCGTTCTTGGCGTGGCAATTTAACACAAGTATTAATCCTCGAAGGCCAAATCCTAAATATGACAGTGTATGATTAATACTTAAGAGTCCCCAGGACGCTTGACCCTCCATACATTTTAAAATGGGAGCCAAACTACATTTTTACGGAGAGCAAACTCCTGCCGAGCGTGCTGAGGGCTCTTAACTGACTATCGGCTCGGTATTCCAGGATCCACAACAGCGCTTTCAAAACGATGACGGAGGCGGTCCGCGAGAGCGAGATAAAGCAACGTGACCCCGCCGACCTGCTCGCACAGCCGCGACACTCGTGAGTACCCGCGCCCCGCCCCCGCCCCGCCCCGCGCACACAGGGATGGGGGGGACTGATTGGCATACTGCGACTATTCATGCGAAAATGGCCCGTTTGTCTGTTCTCAATAAGGCGGCTTTGCCATAAAAAATGCAATTGAAAATCGCCTTTATTGATACCTATAACAGTGGTTCCTTTTGCCTGCGGGTTACATTGGCGTAGTTAACATTGTGCAGTTCTCTACGTCTCCAAGCAAGTAAGATTATATTTCTTTGATTGGAAACAAATTGACCGTATCAGCGTGACCAGTCAGTTCTCTCCCAAATCTCGTTCGCTGCCAAATTAAGTTGATTACAAAGAGATGTATCCAAGTTTACACATAGGTAAAGTGAAAAAGTCGACAGGTTTTTTTTGTAGTGGACTGTACAGGGATGCAATTCTGTAATGTAACGACGGCAAAAACTATTATTACGCGCCTACTAAGGCTGGCCAGATTGGGCTGTTTTACGTTGGGTTGGATTGATAACAATTTTAAATGGAATTAATTTCCGCGCCCTTTTACTGAAATAATTTTCTTGTTATGTTTGAATTTCACTCGCCGTTTTTGCCTTGTAAAATTGCAAGACACGTTTAACGAGATTCCTTAAAACGTGCAATACACTACTTTGCAGTCAAAAGAAGTAGTTGGACCACGATACATATTTATTTCATAATTGGGGAATTTGGCGATAATTGGTTATCGGGGCACACTTTCAGAGATATTTTTATGTGGTTGAGTGGGCCTTTTCTGTAAACTGGATTACCACTTTTGTACCATGATTCAGATAAGACAAGATAACATTGTAAGTTACATGTCAATTTACAAGAATCCCTATTGTGATCGTCGTTATTGACTAAATTCAATAAAAATAATAAGAAGAATGATAAATTACATTATAAATGTGCAGCATATCATGAAAACCAATGGTGCAGTAAGAAATACAAATGAGAGCAAGTAACTATAGCATACCTTTATTATAAAACGGTAACATAACTGGTGTAAGTATATTAATCATTGAGAAGCAATACTCACCTGCCTGATGGAATGAACGCTATAGTGACCGCTCACCACCAGGCGTGCTGTACGCTTGTTTGCCACCGACAATGTTTAAAAAATTACATTATACGTTTACATACTTGTCGTGCTTGAGTAGTGGGTGCACGGCGATTGCAGCTCATTGCCATTGGTTTATCTGACATGTGAGGGAATGAAATATTTATAGCCTTTAAAATAGAATAAAGGCTCTATCTGTGTCCCGTGTATCAATGTGCCCCATCGCCCCTACTGATATAGTTATGAGAAAAGCTTGAAACAACTAAATGACTGTTATCAAGTTTTGAGTTCTTCGTCCTAGTTTTTTTCCGCGCTTTTAGTGGTCGTGATTTTGCTTTCAAAGTTGTTTATTGCACTATCTCGTGACAGGGTACTAAATAAGGTGGTATCTGTTATAGGTGGTAGCTATATTCGAAGGCCTAGCTCGTGTAAGGTTCTCTTGATTGCTGAACTATTTCTTTCCCTTTACCTAGTTATAATATTTTTATTAAAATTATAGCTAACACGTTTGCACTTAGATCCATGGGCATGAAAATTCCACTTCACAATTTCACAGGGGGTGGGTAGGATTAAATCTGTTCACGGTAACAATTAGTTACTAAGGTATAAGAGAAACTCACGCGAGCTCCAGGCGAATTTAGATCTTATAGGATGAGCTTAAGACTGATTTTGGAAAACATTTGAAAGTTTTATTTTAGATGTTTTTGGCATCGTATGGCGTTTACGTGTGGCTCTAACGGAATGTTTGGATGTTTGTTTGTATGCATTGTTAGTACATTCCTCTACAACACTAATAATATATAGCGTTAATAGTTCAAATATTATATAAGTATATGTGTACATATCCATTATAAATATGCATCCAGAGTTATGTACAAAAAACACCCACATATCGTAATAAAAAACACGATGACGAAACATATTATAAATATTAAAAATTATTTCATATTATAATTATATTGTGAAATACCGATATACTATGTACATATAGCAACCTACATGACGCTCATTTCCCATTCCTTTGTAGCACAATACATTCACAGTCACTCGGGGACACATCTCAGATGTATCCTAGTTAACTAATAGATGGAACAAAATACAATAGTGTATAACTTAATAATTGAAGTTGGCAGTGCGTTTATTGTTTTACTTAATATTTCGAAAAATACTTAAATCAACCATTACCGACATGTTATGTTTAATTGTTATCTTCAAGTAGTGTAAACAATAGGGGTGTAGACACTAAATAAAATCATTAATACTGCTGTATTTTCTCGAAAAAGTATTTAAAACGTAGTCAAATGGAGAAAAAAGGAACGCAATTGGTTAATTATCACAAAGTTGTAATTGTCCAAAGTTGTAAGAGGGTATGTTTTGTTCTTTTACCGCAAAACGCACCTCCATAATGTAATAATAGTCATTTACTGTGACGGTCAAGGGTCGTGACGTCACGAGCATATTTTCTCTAACAAGCAACGGTTGTAGCTTCGTAATTTTTGAGATATAAGTACGAATGGGATTTTCATCATTAGGCATATTTTTTTGCCTTCTTTCTTTTGAAGTAATTATACATTTTGAATCACACTTCGGTCAGTTTTATGCGTCTCTTTGTTATCTTTTCCCTTCATATTTTGCCACGAGAGACGTTGCAAAATCCCACGTTAAGTCCCGTGTTAATTTTCGTAATTTTAAGTAAAACAAACGATACACACTTTTTCTCTGTTTTATGCGATTTAAAGATTTATTCAGCATAGCTGGGATTGTCGCCCGAGTATGTGAATTGTCAGTTGAGTGTGTAGTGCGCACGCAGTACCTAGTTTTATTTCATGTTATGTTTAGTTCGCTTCGCATCGCCCGTTCCGCCGCACAGGCCTAATGCCTAGCCTACATGTCGTATTGTCCCCCCATTAGCTAGTAACCCCTCAATGTGGTAGATACACCATGTTCCCGCACACCTCGATCGGTACCCGCTAGTGTAGACATGTAAGCTATGCATTAGACAAGATGAGTGTACGATACAGGTATCATAATCTGATGAATGAACAAAACAATTTAGACAAAAATCGTAATATAGCCAATACAGTGTAAGGAGTTTTATGTTTTTAATGCCGACATATACCTAGCTACTAAAATAATAATAAAAAATAATAAAAAGATTTATTTAGCAAAAAATAGTACATTAAGTGGATATAATCTAATTAAGTTATTAACAACAAAACTTATATCTAACAGGATTATTCGTATACAATATTAATACGCCAATGCGTCTGAAAGAAATGGTCTTAGGGGACCAATATACAAGTTTATTGCCTAAACTAGGTTACAGTTGTAATCTGTGTTTTAGGCATAAATGGTCTTTGTTTAACATATATATTGTCTGTCTAAACATTTGTTACCTCGCGTCAAGAATTACAAAACTATGTTTAACAAAAGCATGCTTGCGATTGCAGAACTATTTCACTATAGTAAGCAAATGTTCTGTCTCGTCGTAGGTCAGGGTTAGCAACCATGCTGTAACTTTAGTTTGGCATACTTTGCTATTTTGATCGTACACGGAGCATTGTTTATTTATTTTATTATAAAGAAAAGGGCCCAGGAAAGAGAAGAAACTGTGCGTAAAAGCGTGTTTAGTGCGAAATTGCTTAAAAATTATATCCAACCGTCTTTTGGTGTGCCTATTAGGGTTGTAGCAAGTCAACTTGTGCTGTTTTAGAATTACGCTCCTGATGAATAGTTGTCTACTGGTGGTATCCTACTGCTGTACCTTTATCGGGATGTTCACCAGTTTTCTTTACATCTTGGAACGTAAATGCTCGCGTACCGTACGGTTTCAGAGAAATTTCGTCCCTCGGACGCTCCGGTTGTGGAGCGAGCTCCCTGCCGAGGTTTTCCGGTATGGGGTTCTTCAAGAATGGAGTGTATGAATTCTTAAAGGGTCGGCAACGCGCATTTTGTAGTTGCGCGCGTCCATAGGCTACGAGAACCACTTACCATCAGGTGGACCGAAAGCTTGTTTGCCACCGACATGGTATAAAATAACAAAAAATCGAACTCCAAGACTTGCTCTATGTACGTATACTCATAAAAGTTTAAGGACTTGTTTAATTCATTTTGTTATGTCTTTTTCTCACAAATAGAAATGCTTGAGTAAAAGATAAATAAAGACATAAATTATAGCTAAAATGGGTTTGCGAACGGTTATGAATAAAGGCATTGAACTCCACTATATTCTCCTTCCTGTGATGGCTATACCTTGAACATTTCGAAAGTTGGTCAGTCAAAAAGTTAATCATTGGTGATTAAGATATCTGTGTGTGCGACGGCGCGGCTAGGCTCGCGTCTGACGTTCTGTTGGTGTGCGCCGCCAGCAAGCGCCGCGGGCTGCGCGGGCGCCGCGGCGTGGCGCCCGAGGACTCGCCGCCGCCGCCGAGTGGCCGCCGCGGGCCGAGCGCCGGCGCCGGCGCACGCGCGCGCCCCCGGCCGCCTGCCAGAGACTCGCACGTCATTTGACAGTTCACTGTCGCTTAAAATTAGGCGCAACACGAATTGAACATAGATTTGAGTTTGTCCTGCGACCGGCCGGACGACGCGGCATGGGCTTATATACATAGGTTTTATCGTTACGTTTTACGGCGAAAATGTACAGAACTCTCACGTAAAATATAACGATGAAACGGGTCATGCTACTAGGTCTGAAGGTCATTGCATGCTGTGGTTTAGGTCGGCTGTTAACAGCTTAGTTCACTAATTCGGTTGCAAAGAAACAGACAAAGTCCCTTGAAACAGCAGTTCAGCTTGGATGGTGTAACTACCTACTTGAATGCATTTTTTTCCTTTATTTCTGTACAATTTGCGTTCGATCGTTCTGTAATTTCCAAGCTTAAAACGAAGGTTAGTAGAGTGGACGTCTTCCAGTAGATTGCCTACTATAACTTGCACGATAACTATATGATAAGTCGGAACTTTGAACTCTTTGAAGGACTGGATCCCGGATCAGTGTTAATCCTTGCCATGTATCCCAGACCCCAGACCTGATAAATTGTCCAAAATATTAAAAACGACACAGCGCGGATTATTTTTCTAGACCAGATCTTCTTTCACAAAAGCCACGTGCCACAAATGCTTCGAATTGAAAAGGCCATCTTTTATAAATGCTTAACTCGTATAGCGACTCTATTGTTAAAAAAAAATACTATAGGAAAGGAGTTCCCTTAGATATAAAGCCGCCTTTTGCTTGAAAAAGTGTTGATGTTTATTTTACAGTATCAATTAGCGGTTTCACTTAACAATGAAAATCAATCGCTTTGTTTACCAGTTAACAATGAAACACAATCGCATTGTTTAGTAAGCCCAAGTGAATTCGTTCTAGAAAAATAATCCGTACTACGGCTTTACTCGTGTACATACATATGCTACGTCGTGCGGCCGATGCAAGTATGCATTATAAGTGAACAAATATTCGCTAACGTTACCGCATATTTGAATACAATTCATCTGGACCGTTGCATTAGCCGCTATAGTTAAAACAACGACGCGTAGTGGTTACCAAGAGGCTCGCGGTATTTGAGCTCCCGAAGCGTTGTGGAACCCGCCGCAACCCGAACTGAACTAGGACCAATTTCCGCCCCAGTCCAAGTTGGCTCAGTTCGGGCACAGTATAGAAGAATAATACAGTAGGTAATCTGAGGCCGTTTAGGAGCGTTCGTTACCTACTTTCGCTCGATGCGCAGGGCTGTGTCAAGTTTGTGGCTTGGCATACCTATAATACTAATTTTGCTTTAAAGTATGCAAAGTATTTCTGTTACAGTTTAATAGACAATATTGGGTATTTGTTTTTAGTTTCCCACTTCATGGAATATTTTAATACCACTATACTATGCCTAAAATATTTCCTAGTAAGTATAATAGTTGCTAAACTGCGCTAGGGTGGTAGGTGCTTAGTTACAAGCCTATTCGGCTCCTTTTGATATCGTGGCACTGGCGGCTTCCTTTGACGTAGCGAGTGAGAACGAGCGAACACCGCAACGGCGCGGCCCCGATTGAAGCATTCTCCATCATCATCATTCCCGAAGGCTATGTGTGTGTGCGTACCGAACACGCGCGCATGTGTGCAGCCGTGCGATGTACCTTTGTTCGAAGTTTATCTACTGTTCCTATAGTGTGGTTCGGGTTTCACAGGGCGGCTCCACAACACTTCGGGAGCTTAACTACCTACCGCGTGCCATCCGGTTGCCTCTTGGATACTGCAAATACGCGTAATTGCTCTGAATACTAGCAATGTTAGTTAGTGTTCAATTCGTAATGCGCCCGTTCCATTCTATATAACACGGTATAGTGTGAATAGGCTACATCGACCTTCCCTTCGATTACTTCCTAAGTGTGAAACATTACGAAGGGTTTATATTTGTATCAGAAATGTGTTTAGGTACATGTCTAACGATATTTTTATACCTGCGTATATTTAGATAAAAATGTCTTCTCGGTATGTGATTATGATTGATGGATATTTAATTGCACAAGATGGCGCTACCGGGGCTATGTGATAAGCGGGAGCGCTGCCATTAAATGGTAATTGTATTTGATACACATTGTGTGAGACACGAGTGTTTAGACTGTTTAGGCTACGGCACCAGTACTTAAATAATGATAGGCGTATCTTCCCGTTAGTTATGCGCCGTGTGTGCCCCTCCCTCCGACGCCGACGTAGTCACGGATCTATAATACTCGGGAGCTATACGAGCTGCCACAATGATGGATGGAAAGGAAAGCAGCTAAATTAAGAACTGATCTTATAATGGCTGATGGCTTGCCATAAAAAATCTAATTAATTTGGACGATTAATGGTTTATTTGCCGCAACCTCATACTAAATCAGTTGCGGCAAACAAAAAAGTGGAACTATGACAAAGAATGATTCCCTTTCTGTCACACTTATTTAGATTTGTATGTTGCCATCTCGCTCGGACGTGGGATTATTATTAACACAGCTTGCCGTGAGTATTATAGGTCCATGATCGTAGTTGATTGGTTATTCAGAAAAAAAATTGTACCCAATTAGCGTGTTAAACAAATATTAACTCAGTGTCAGTTTTGTGACGATAATTAAGTATTAAGTTTGTGTAATAATTAACTTTTTATTTTCAAATTAGAAATGATATGCCTAAACACGTTATTCATAAAAACTTTTTAACAAAAAAATGAAACCGCCGAAAAAAACTGAAAAGCAAAAAGTAATAAACCTTTATTATTTAGTTTAATAACTAAGTTCTTAAACTATTGTAAGTATACCTAAGTATATATTTGTGTAATTATTTTGAGTTTTTAATTAACTAACCTTAATAACTAAGTTCTTAAATTAATCAAAGTATACCTAAGTAATTTTAAATCGGCGCCAAATAATCAATGAACAAAGATTTGATTTGGTGTAACGTGTACTTGTTTGGAGTAATCTTGAACTTGTAATGAACAAAGATTACTCCAAACAAGTACACGTTAATCTTTGTTCATTGATTGTTTGGCGCTGACTCAAAATTACTTAGGTATACTTTGATTAATTTAAGAACTTAGTTATTAAGGTTAGTTAATTAAACCTCAAAATAATTACAAAAATATATACTTAGGTATACTTACAATAGTTTAAGAACTTAGTTATTAAACTAAATAAAGAAAGTTTATTATTTTTGGCTTTTCAGTTTTTTTCAGCGGTTTAATTTTTTTGTTAAAAAGTTTATTTTTCAATTTTCTGTGGCTTACTTTAGTTAATTACTAAACAACTTAATTACTAGTCACATGCAATTAAGGTATTACACAAACCTCACGATGAACGAGCTTTAGCAGAAATGCAGAGACTGAGAGGTTTACACACAAGAGACTGACAGGTCTAAAGCTCATTCATCGTGAGGTTTTTCACACACACACACACACACACACACACACACGCGCGCGCGTGGTCATACATTTCAATCAGTAAGTGAACAATCAATCATCCCCTGTTCTCCTCTAAGGGTTTAGGGTTGAAATTTTTATTTAAATTTATGTGGGACCAACTTCGAAGTATACCCTTTCTAATAAAAAAAGAATTATCAAAATCGGACTACTCTGCAAAAAGTTATGCGTGGTCATACATAAAAAAATATATATACGAGTTGACTTGAGAACCTCCTCCGTTTTTTTCGTCGGTCGGGAAAGTGAAACTAGTTCACTTTCACATAATTTGTACGCTTAATTGTCATCACATCACATCACAAAACTGACACTGAGTTCATTGTTATCAACGCTAATTGGGTTCACGATTTTTATTTAAATGCCCATTTTGCCAAGCGTCCCATATTTCCTCCATGAAGTTTCGCTACGGTAAAATTACTTGTTAGCTTGTCGTTTTTACAAAAAGTGACCATTAGTTATCATTATCAATTAATAGTCAATTTGTAGATATTTTTATGTACCTAATCATTCTTGTTTCGTAAATAAAGATATTATATATTTATAGTCACAAATATCTTAGTTTTGTACGAGTTTATCGATTGTTAGACGTGGGGTCGTGCCGACTTATTAAAAGCGGTATTCCAAGCTGAACCTGTATTTGTATTAGTCCGCTAGTAAAAGCTTTCTCTGTGCATTGTCCTAGATTAAGATCGAAATTCTAAGTAAAGCATCTTAGAGAATCTCTATTTGATATCATGGATTGTACGATTACTATTGTGGATAGTTCTTCCTTAATTGTACCTAAATTAATACGTTTTGTGAAACGAACTCTTCCCTCAATCTCGCTTCTATACGCACTTGTTCTGTTCACCGCCCGGGGCGCTCCGTTTTCGACCTTATTGCTGGTGGCATAAATGTGAAGTCGGAGTTGCCCCAGGCTCTGTCCATTGTATATTACCCTACAGCTTCCATTCTCATTCTAGTACCCCCCTAAAGCTCGAATAAAACGGGTGCTACGTTTTCGTGCCTTTTAGATTATCATTACATATGATTGTACAAAATTTAGCATTTATATATTGGCCCTGGTCTCTCGGACTTGTAGAGTTTTCCATAATATATGAAATCGAGGAAGAGCAGTAGTTTTATATGAATGTTGTAAACAAGTGTCAATTATTATTTCGTTTGTTGGTTCATCTGCCAGTTACGTACAGCCCTATCAGCTGGCAGCAATGAGCTGTTTATCGTTCTTCACATTCTTCTATCTAACAGTAGACTGACAAGAGATAATCACTTAGATAAACCAAGAACTGTACCTGAATGAAACTTAGCTCTGAACAGTTTTAAATATGAAATATAACATCCAGTGACATAAATATTATGTAGCCAGTTTTATGTAAAATGCTATAATGTCCGATGGTATTGTCGGTCATGATCATGAATTATTTATATTTATACAATGTTATCTAATATTTCAAGTCGATTTTTATCATATCCATTAATCTAAAACTCTCGATCTGGAAAACTTCAAGGTTGGGTAGTTTTACCAAAACGATTTGAAACATATCATTATTTTGTAATTGGCAACTCGACAGTTGTTATACCTTTTATTTATTTTGCAAAAAAATTGTTGAACGTAAATAGTAGACACAATACTAGATTTTTAACCATTGAGTACAGCCTGGGCCAGTCATTGAACGCCCCCGTGATTTCCATAGAAATGTGTAGTTACGCTTCAATCAAATATTTAAATTAGCTTTTTATTTCACTTAAACTAGTTTATTTATTTATTTAAACATTAATACGTTAATCGTAACGAGCAAAATGCGCTCCGGTTACACAGGCTTTGCCAAGTAGGTACCTATTGAAAGAAAATATGGCACTATTACTTGTTTCCAACAGTTTTTTTTTTCCATTTTGTCACCACGTCCATTATTTCCAGAGTAAAGAGATAGAGTTGTTTAAAAGTAAGTACATTGGTTTTATTAGAAATATAACCACAAAATGCCATATTTTAATTGAATGTTGTATGTAACTTTTTATAATTCGTGTGTAAAAATAAATAAAATCAAAATAAATATTTGTAGTCGTTTCTATAAAAACACGGGGATGCTCATACTTCAAACCTAGGCTTGTAGGTACTGTAACCATAATTGTTTGCAAGTCGTCTAAAGTTTTGCAAGTTTAGTTGACAAAAATATAATGTCACCAGTTTCGAGTAATTTATGAATTCGTAAACCGTGACCATCTGCTCATAAATCTATGTAAGTGTAATGTATATCTTAGCGATAGGCACCGCCTCGGTACGTGGTACGTTGGTTGGTGTTCGTCGGTCCGCGAGGCCGGGGCAAGACGATCTCGCTCGACATTCCGTCACGGTATTACTAGACTAAATACCGCCCATCTAATTAAGTATTGTAAATAAATATAAGAAAGCGTTTTTGCTATTGTTTGTAACATTGATTATTTATTTTAACTTAAATAAAGTTTTGAGAATTGATTCGGAGTTGTGTATTTTACTATTTAGATATAAGTTTGTTAAAAAGGTGCTGGCGCACACTTTCCGTTGGAAAATGATCTTCAGTTGTCGTATTACAAGGATCAATTTCGAATGCCAAGGTGGCGTGTGCAAAAGCGGGCGTATAAATTAAACTGGGTATATATTGAAACTGGAGTTTTAGTTCTAGCTTGGTATTAGAAATAATGCTAGTTTTACGATATTTAATCATAATACTGTTATTTAAATTTGCTTCTCATGATGGATTTGGATTATAAAATGTTTTCTTGTGGCCTGAAGGAAAATGACGTTTCCTAGTAAGCTATTCATTAAATACTGTATTATTTATTCACGTTTGATATTTGTCTTTTTTCTGTCACTGTCTATATTGGTCATATTCGCCTTTCGGCTTATTGGAATTTGTCATTATGTAAAACACATTTAAATCGTCAACACGGGAACTCTCAAAAATGAGTGTACCCAATTAGCGTAAATATAAAAATAACTAC
The DNA here is from genome assembly GCA_947049275.1 of Epinotia bilunana. Lineage (NCBI taxonomy): Eukaryota > Metazoa > Arthropoda > Insecta > Lepidoptera > Tortricidae > Epinotia > Epinotia bilunana. Next base: position 1,145,188 of record OX346256.1, on the reverse strand, counting down.
TTACTCTGTGTCAGTTTTGTGATCTAAATTAAGTACCTATTCAGTTTAAGTATGAAAATTAACTGTTTTGTTATCAATTCATAAATGATATGCATAAACACGTGTTACACACACTTTATACTTGTTACTTTTCACATAATTTTTATTAATTGTCGTCACAAAACTGACACGTCTTATTAAATTTTAACTACTCACGCTTATTGAGTACGCTCATTTTAGAAAATGAAACCAGCAACGTAGATTGATTACCCAAATAGTGATAGAGAAGAAAATGAAAGAGACAAATACCGAGCGGTACCAAAGACGACGGTAAAGAATAACGAATAAGGAATAAGAAATGTATATCCAATATCTCGGAAAACGACCTATTCGGCGAGCTTAAATAATACCAAATTATGTTTCTTATTCATTCAGAGGTGGATTAAATGTGGAGAGCGCCCTAGGCAAGCACCACAGTGGCGCACCTCTAGCGGCCATAGATTCAAAATTATAACGAAAAAAATCTCGCCTTTTCGAACCCTGCGCCCCTAGACACGTGCCTAGTAGGATAATCCGCCTCTGTACTCATTTATTACCACCGTTTATCTCAGATTGTAAAGTAGCCGTGTCCAAATTGTCATTTTCCTCCTTGTAATAAAATATCCTCGTGAGAAGCAAGCTTGCTAACGAAGGTTCGCCGTATTGCACGGGCATGGACTGGACTAACTGTGGTGTTACAGCGCGGCGGACGCCCGGCACGCTCTGGTCAGACTGGCGCAGTGTAAGTACCTACCGCCGGCCGCCGCTCATCCCCAAACGATCGCTAAACCACCCACCAAGGTCCAGTTTTGGATGGGGCTCCGGCGGCCGCTAGGGTGTTCGCTTGCATGGCTACAGCATGCCGCTTCTTACCATTGTGCATCACGCTTCGTATTTTATGTATTGGGAGGTTATGGGTTGTCCTACACGGAAATGTCACCTCCAAATATGTTATGACTTGAGAAGTTGGTTCAGGAAGTTTACTTTAGTGATGCTACGTTTTTTTTTAGCATTTAACAGTGGTGACTAAGGAAATTGAAGCTTTAAAATTAACTCATTTTAGTTGAAGTTCAAAGAGCGCGCATTTGAACTATAACTAAAATATAATTGTGTTGTTCCCAAACAAAAACGTACCACTGTGCCGGTTCCATAAATACCGACAAAGTTTCACTTTCAGTCTGAGAACGACAAATGTTTCAATTTCTCTACATCACTAAGTTTCGTTAAACACGAAACGTGCCTTAACGAACAAGTTAAGCTACTCCGATGCGAAACGTAGCGCGCGAAAATCGCCCTAAACCACTTCCGGGAGCGAGCTTGTTTCGGCGTGTCCTAACGTTCGGCTGGACTTGGCAGCCTCACGGAGACGGCGCGGCTGCTCCAGAACGTGCGGAGCGTGTTCGGCCGCCGCTCCACCACGCGCGTCAACCTCGAGCTTGAGCTTTCCCGTGAGTATCGCTCGACACGTTGTCCCCTCAACTACGCTGGTCACAGCCATTTGCGATGAGTTAAACAAAAATTCACTCAGTGTCAGTTTGGTGACGAATATTAAGCATAGAAATTATGTAAAAATTTACTTGTATCGCATTTAATTGCTAAGAAAAAGGGATTTTATATACAAACCGCGTACCTACTTAATTGTCGTCACAAAACTGACACTGAGTTAATATTTCTTTAACAAATCACGCCAATTGGGTACTTACACAAATGATTGAAAATGCCATGCCCACTTACGCACGACGCCTCGGCCACGATGTCGAGTGCGAATAGATATTGTCCTTGGGGCCATCCTACTATACTGACGGTGGCCAAGGGCCCGTTTCACGAAGCAGTTAGGCGTCTCACAGATTGGCGCGGCCTGCGGTGGCAGTTCATATTAAATTTGTCAGTTAACGTCAAGTATACTATTGACTGGCACAGCAGGGTCAGCAGGCCGCGCCAGTCTGTGAGAGAGCAACACGGTCAAATGGCCAGCCGTTATAGGTCAAGAGACTGTGGTGCCAGTGAGTAATTGTAACTTGTTGCTTCTTGAAACAGGCCCGTCAGTACAGCTGCGTACATTCAATGCAATTATCGTATTACGGATCAGTATTTTGGCCGTAAGGATGAGACTAAATACGATAACGATCGCACGCGGTGCGTCAAGCGTTTGTGTAAAAATGTCTACCAGTATATAACATGTATATATTGTACTTGATGGGATAACTTATTTGAGCTATGTGAAACACTGCACCGCAGACGCGGCATAGTACGCACCTCACATTAGTACACGCGTTTTGAAAATACATCGATTGTTTTCAGCGCCCTCTGTGGTGCGGCCATGAAATTCTCATTTGATTACTTACGCTAATTCGTTCAAAGTTAATACAAAAAGTTACACAGTATTGGCCAAAAGGATGAACCGAGGTACGCTTTCTAAGTTATCATCTCACAATGAAGTTTTCTTAAGTTTTGGCACTGTGACTAGATCAACACGCAAATTCAAGCAGTCGACTCCATTATTGACTCTACATTGTACATTATCATGTTTTACTCGACATGCGTTGCTGGTGGTGTAGCATATTGACGGTGTTTGGCCTGGTAACCGTGGCACTAGAAGGTGTCAGAAGGAATTCGCACATCTCTGACGCCCAACATAGGCTCGCTAAAGACATGTGTGAAAATCCTCAAGGGTGAGATGGGGTAAGACGAGCAATTGTAATAAAAATGAGCTAATTATCTTACCTCTTACCTCAGCGGCCAAAAAGACGATCTTGCCTCATCCGACCTTACCTTCTTCTGGCCCGGTTGTCTGGCCAGACTGTAACCTTGTGTTGCCGGCAGATGGGTTTGCGTTCTCGCAAGAGGAGGGCGGGAGCGTGTCGCAGTCGGACGTCATCCGCGCGTACGACACGCGACAGCCGAGGCCGCAGCGCTCCTGAGCTGACGCGCGACGCGCGCGCCGCCACACACAACCTCGTACAAACCTCTCCGTTGCTTTCCAACTTACAAGATATTAAAGGTTGTCTATCTATGTTTCGAATTTATCTTTCATTGGTTGCTCTGGCCTAGCCCGTTCTGTTTTGTGCAAGGGCCTGTATAACAAATGGACGTACCTACATACTGTGAGCTCTTAGCATAGTTTTCGGGTTCGGCAGAAATCGTTGGTATAGGAAAGTGTAAGAGCTAGCGACACAAGAACTGACCCGAAGCTTGTTTTAAGTGCTCACGCTTAGGTCGATGAAATTTTATTAGTTCAGATATTTATTTTAAAAGTTCAGATTTTTGTTAATATTTCTGGTTTTTCAACATGCAATATTATCATAGGTTCTAGTGTTTTTTTTTTTAGAAAAGTACAAGAATTTAATTATTTTACAAAAAATGTAATTCATCAAAATCTGGATTTGAAAACATCGGCGAAATTAAATCCGGAACATATGCATAGGCGATCGATATTAAGTACCTAAATATATTCGGTTAATGTGTCACAAATTCTATAATCGTTTTTACACAGTAGGTAGCTGGATTATGGATGTATTTATGGAACTGTACTTAAGGATGTGTTTGTATATGAGATGTATTTATTTATGTAGGTAGCTAGTACCTAATATGAGTGTTCCCGACGGCGGGGTGAATTCGCCCATGAATTTACCACAAGCTTTTCGAAATATTCAAAACACGCATACTAAAAATCTATAAACATTCTTGTCAGCTTAGTATCACTACTTAACTTGTGGTTTTTACTCGCAGCTTACCTACTTATAAAAGTTATAATTATATTATTTTCCGATTTTACTTAAATTTAATGAAGTCTTAGATCTGTTCGAACTTGATGACATTTGTATGTTGTTTATATTTTAAGTATTAGAGTGAATGCTTAGCGCTTTATTAATTGACTTCAAATAGAGGCAGTTCTCAACTAGTCCTCGTGGTTTTATGTGGCATGGTGAATAAGTTATTGAAGTCGTTTATTTGTTACATTTTAATAAGTACAATCGCTTATATAGTTCGTTTTTAGCTGTTTACAAAAGTGATCTATAGTAATTACTGATAGTTATACTAATTTATTGAAATGCTTTATCTGTAATAGATTAATAAATATATGTGTTGAGAGTGGCCTATTTTGTTATGATTTACTAAGTATACTTCGACAAACGTCTTCAACGTGAAATATATTTTGATGGTGTAATCTATACTGCTCAAAACAAAATAAGGGCCATTGTAATTATTGGACATAAACTAATTGATAAGTGGCTAATTAATGAACTCCCGTATAAGGATACGAATGTATATCTGGAGTTTAAGTCTAAAAGCTAGAAAAAAAATACTGTTTAATATAATTTTCACGTAAGGATCACCCATACTTGTGGCCCCTATTTTCTTTTGAGTAGTATAGATAGGTTATGTGCATATTTATAACTTATAAGACACTGCTTTTATTAATCTAGTTCAAAGTATTTATTCTTGTATTATGTGAGTCAATAAAAGGCGAACTTAGCGTTGAGGAAAGTTAAACTCAATTTAACGCCGTCAACCACCTTGTACCCGTAGTGTGCGCGACCAGTTCGATCCACAAGCTACTGTCACAATTTGCCCTTTTGAACGCCACTCTTCACGTACTAAAGTGACACTGACACGCCAACTTATTTCCCATGACAGTGTGAACCTTAGTTGAAAGCACGAAGGTGTCTTTGGCAGCGTACGCCATAACACATACAGTCGTCCTTGGCGCCGTAGGCACAACAACACGCAACACCTTTAGGTGTTATTGGCGTTCAAAGAGTTATACTTTTTATGAAACATGGCGGTAAAAGGTGGTCGATTCAAAGTGGCCAATCATTTTATAAAGATTGCCAGTCTTGTTATAACTAATTTGAAATTCTAAGCGACGTTATACATTCAGGGACAGTCTGTCTTGTGGCGTCAGGAATCATTATCGCGTAGTTCGCAACTGATATCTTGAATCACGGCTTTTAGATTAACGAATGAAATGTACTCCTAGCATCGGGTACATTTTACACTGTACGTACACTACTAAACTCCTAAACATATTATAAAAGTATTTTTGAAATAGATTGGAGCACTTGACACTGTAAAAACATATTTTTTGTAACTCATAGTTTTCCAAATTTAAGTACCTAATGAGATAAATTAATGTAATTGAAAGGGTCTAGCCGCAATCCTATAATGACACTGCCCCCGGCTGAAATGTATAAGCATTCGTAGGTTCGTTTATTTGTCTTATTATAAGATATCATTTTACCAAATTTCAAGTCTATAATCACCTTGGTTCGGTAAAAAATTAAAAAAATTGTTTTCGTTTTTTTAGCCAATCCCATGGTTTGATTTCTTTGAAATTTGGAGGTGCATTTACCTAATAGCAATTAACTTTCACAAAAAAATCAAGGGTCTGACTTCTTTACAAAGGCTTAAAAATCGTTTACATATGATAGATATATAATCGATTCGATCGAAGATAAATAGTTATTCTACCTACCTATGATGGGTTTTTGTATATTTTGCACATTAGTAAGACATTTTTACCCGGTTGCCCCAAATGGTTTTTTTTTGAAAAAATATAGGTAATGCAATATTATATTCTACATTAAATAACAAAAAATTGAGGCTCTGAAGAATTAAAAAAAATATATATATATATATATATATATATATATATATATATAATAGATTTTTAAGCCTTTGTAAAGAAGTCAGATCCTTGATTTTTTGTGAAAATTAATTACTATTAGGTATATGCAACCTCCAAATTTCAAAGAAATCGAACCATGAGATTGGCTAAAAAAAATCTTTTTTTTAACGGACCAAGGTTATTATAGACTTGAAATTTGGTAAAATCATATCTTATAATAACACTAACAAATAAACGCACCTACGAAAGCTATACATTACAGCCAGGGGCAGTTTCACTATAGGATTGCGGCTAGACCCTTTAGTGATACGAATAAAACTTAGGCACTTTAGATTCTTTCAGCCTTCAGAGCACTGCGATTTATTCCAGCACCGATACAGTAGCGACCTGCGACGGCTGCGACCCCAGATCACTACTACTAAATTATTGTGATATGTAAACTTGACGAAGCTAACATTTTCAGAGTCTTTACAAAGTCGACTGCTAGTGATTTTTGGACGACTTACAATACTAATATTTATCATATTACTATACTGTATTATACATACATACCTCTAACAGTTTATTATTGTTAACTGTTATCTTGGATAAGAGCCGAGACGGCACGAGGCGCGGCGCTAGCCTTTTTTTTCACGCCTTAATTTTTACATATTCGAAAAGCGATGGGGTGAGCCAATCACAGGCAAGAAAGACACCATTTTAAGAAGTAGATATAGACTGTTGGTCTTACCCCAGGAAATATCTTATGTTAAACTTATTGGATCTGTACAATAGATATAAGTATCATCATTACTTATTTTTAGCTTAAGCCTCTTACTTCAACGTTGTGTTCTTATCTCCTTCGCGCCATCTGCATCTTGTGTGAAGTGACTTCAGTGGGTGTACCTAAAAGGGTATTTCGACACCGCGTTCATTTATTATGGTCCCGGCGATTACTTTTAAGAACCTACCTTTATATGGGACCAATGTGAACGTCAATTCCTAGCAGCTGCAAGTACCTGCCTGCAGATCTTAAACTGTAATTGTGGTAGTTGATGCAGTGTGATGTGCTGATGTGTTCAGATACCAACACGTAAATAATACAAACCTGCGCTGCGCCTCGGCGCCGGTTTTAATATAAGCGAACATGTGGATGTAACAGAAATATATTATTTGTTCTCGTTCTTAATATGCATTTCATTTACCCTCCCTGATCTTATATTTACATACTAGCTGTCCGCGTGGCTCCGTACTGTAAGCTAAGCCACGGGATAAAATCTAGAACCTAGGTCGCCACTAACTTGCTCTACTGTGTAGGTACCTATGTGGTGTTGTGTTCCTGGTGGCGAGTAAGGTCGCCAGAGCATAATGAATCCTCAATTGAGTAAAGAGTTGGTAGCGCGCTTAAGATTCCTTGATCCATTATAATACCGAAGTATATAGTTAGTTATATTACATTAAGTAACATGTAAATAAATGATAAGTAAAGCTTGTCTCGTTGGTAGTCTAGTATGTATAAAACAAAGGCTGGATTGCCACGGCATCGAGCCAGACGGTAAACGCGCCCAGAGCGGCTCACGGCATCGAGCCAGGTGGTTAAAGCGCCCAGAGCGGTTCACGGCATTGAGCCAGGTGGTAAAAGCGCCCAGAGCGGCTACTATGAAACGCTTCGTAGTCCTAGCGGTACGCCAAAAAAAACTGCAAAGGTTGTTTAAAGCATGAAAATCGGAACGATTGATCTTTAGGCCATACGAATCAATTTGAACCGTAGCACGAAAAAAATACAAAAAAGGACCTCTCCTTTTTTGTATTTTTTTCGTGCTACGGGATACTAAATATAAAAATAATAAATATTTTTTTTTTTATAATCGTCGACGATTAAGACTTCGTACACCAAACTTAATTCACATACTTTTGAAATGGACCAATACGTGGCGCCTCTACTGAACTATAATTTCATAACTGTTGAGACAACTAAAATGAAACGGACCAATCACGTGGCGCCTTTACTGAACTATAATGTATTTGACCAATTGGACGCCGTCATGAGAAAGTCAAAAGGTAAATAGACATCAACGCACAAAAAAGAAAAAGCCGTTGGTTGCACTTCGTTTTCAATAGATACCAAGTTTGTTTAATTAGTTCAGTTCACTCGTAGAAAAAGTATTGTATACAATAGTTATATAATTAGCTTTTTAAGTCTCGTACCTTAATTAGGCCACTCAGCAAGCTTCGTGGAGCTTGATTTCAATGCGCGACAAGTCACAATCACAACTCGCGCGGGCGCGGGACCATCCACTACAAAGACAGCCCCCCTATTCTGTTACTTGTTTTAAGCTCACCTCTTGCTCTTGACATCGCGATGCGTAGTAACTAGGCGTAGGTAGACGTCTAGTTTCATGACGTGACGGGTGACCGGCGGGGTGAACCGCATTAACGCGTATAGCGAATAACAGCCCAGGACCGCTGACTGAGCCTGGCCGCACACGCTCGGAGTTTTCGTTTGGTTTCCGAACGGAATGACGATGACGTCAAAAAGTGTCTCCGTCTCTGTTTGTTACCGTCACGGTTTCCATATAACCGTACCGAAATTCCTTGCATCTGCGGCCAAGCTGAATGGAGTCGAGCCCAACGGCGCGTGCGGCGCGGCGGCGTCGCCTTTGAATCGATTTTGCGCGGACAACGGGGAATTGACATCACTAATTCGCCCTTGTGACGTCAAAGTAGGTAGAAAAAAAGTGACACGGTGGGTTTTCATACAGATTGAGTGTATATCTATATCTGTGAGCCCTCCTCTCGTGGATGAGGGGGAACGGGCAGTACATAGTCCCCACGCTGGCCCAGTGCGGGTTGGAGACTTCACTTACACCTTTTAATTTTTTCGTAGATGTATATGCAGGTTTCCTCACGATGATTTTCCTTTACCGAAAAGCTACTTAATGATATTCCGTAAGTACATCAGTTCCGAAAAACTAATTTGTACAAACCGGAATTCGAACCCGAGACCGCTGTTTGGTAGTGATGACTAGGCTACCGTCGTAGCGCTTCTATGATACGAGATACTAATAAAAGACTCCTGACCCCCTAGCACACTAAGTTTTATGTCGGACATAAAGCATTCGTCCCTTTCTGGCAAATATGCGAGTGCGAGAGGGACGAATGCTTTATGTCCGACATAAAACTTAGTGTGCTAGGGGGTCTGAAAGTACCTACTTTTGTTATGTACCTACGGAGAAAACGCTCTAATGTCAAGAGGATAAGGACTGTGACTTGTGTCTACTTGATCATCATAGATTTAGAGTGGTTATTAGGTACTAACCTTTTATTTGTTGCCATTACGTAGAGGTACTCCTTAGATAATTAAATTGTTGCCTGTAAATAAATTACTGGATAACGATTCTGATGTTACTCGCAAGTTTTAAGTTCACTTTTTATGTTTAAATGTATCGTCTAGTTTTATTTATTTTTGGGGCCCTCACTGAAAATGAGCGTCACGGCCCCCGGACGGCCCGGGGTGTGTGTGAACCTAGCATATCAAGTTCCAGCATCTCAACAAATGATCATAGTTCTTGTAGCATCCCAAATAGTTCTACAGTTCTAGATAGTTTTTTTCAGTAGTTCAGCCAATTTCAGTAAAAAAAATGAAAATTTAAAAATGAGATGTTAACTTCGCAAATGAACTCAGCATCTCACGCGTTCTCGATTCCTAGATGTAAAATATGGATTGGGATGCAAAGTTCTACTGTTTCTAGACATTATATCAATAGTTCTGGCCAAAAAAAACAAGTTTTTTTTTTACATACATGACTACAAATAAGAAAATAAACTGTCAGTCTACCAGCATGCATATCACGTTTCAGAGGTTTTACATGCAGCATCTTATGTGTTATCAATCCTTACGCATTAAACAAACATATATCTCAACATTACAATGCATATAATCTAAACTGAAAATAATTTTAGACGAAAACGTAGCAATAAGGGAGAAAAATCGATTTTGCTTGATTACTACTTTACTACAACTGAAATGCTATGTTTTCGTGGGCTTTTAGGTCCAGCATCTCAGGCGTTCTGGCTGGTAACACGTAGAGCTATCTTAGAACTAGACAGTTCCGACAGCTGAAAGTCAAACTGAAAGAGTTCTCAAAGGGAACTTAGCATTATGTCAGAAAAATCGATGTACTACGATTACTACTGACATAATATGTTTTTATGGGCTTCCAGGCCCAGCATCTCAGGCGTTCTGGGTGGAAACTCTTATAGCTATCATAGAACTACACAGTTCCGGCAGCTGGAAGTCAAACGGACAGAGTTCTAGAAGGAAACATAGCTTCATGTGAGAAAACTCGATTTTGTACAAATATCACTGAAACGCTATATTTTAATGGGCTTCCAGGCCCAGCATTTCAGGCGTTCTGGGTGGAAACACCTATAAATATTATAGAACTAGACAGTTCTGGCAGCTGGTAGCCAAGCGGAAAGAGTTCTCAAAGGAAACTCAGTTTTATGTGAGAAAAATCGATTTTGTAGGATTACTACTGACATGCGATGTTTTTGTGTGCTTTCGGGCCCAGCATCTCAGGCGTTCTGGGTGGAAACAACTATAAATATTATAGAACTAGATAGTTCTGGCAGCTCGAAGCCAAAGAAAAAGAGTTCTCAAAGAAAACTTAACTTTATGTGAGAAAAGTCGATTTTGTTGGATTACTACTGGCATGCGATGTTTTTGTGGGATTCCAGGCCCAGCATCTCAGGATTTCTGGATGGAAATACGTAAAGCTATCATAGAACTAGACAGTTCCGACAGCTGGGAGCCAATGTAAAAAAGTTATAGAAGGAAACAGCATAATGTGAGAAAAATCGTTTTTGTACGATTACTAATGATATACTATGTTTTTGTGGGCTTCCAGGCCCAGCATCTCAGGCGTTCTGGGTGGAAACTCTTATAGCTATCATAGAACTAGACAGTTTCGGCAGCTGGAAGTCAAACTAACAGAGTTCTAGAAGGAAACTTAGCATAATGTGAGAAAAGTCGATTTTGTACAAATATCACTGAAACGCTATGTTTTTATGGGGTTCCAGGCCCAGCATCTCGGGAGTTCTGTATGGAAACACGTAAAGCTATCATAGAACTAGACAGTTCCGGCAGCTGGAAGCCAAACGGAAAGAGTTCTCAAAGGAAACTCAGTTTTATGTGAGAAAAATCGATTTTGTAGGATTACTACTGACATGCAATGTTTTTGTGTGCTTTCGGGCCCAGCATCTCAGGCGTTCTGGGTGGACACAACTATAAATATTATAGAACTAGACAGTTCTCGCAGCTGGAAGCAAAAGAAAAAGAGTTCTCAAAGGAAACTTAACTTTATGTGAGAAAAGTCGATTTTGTTGGATTACTTCTGGCATGCGATGTTTTTGTGGGATTCCAGGCCCAGCATCTCAGGAGTTCTGGATGGAAATACGTAAAGCTATCATAGAACTAAACAGTTCTGGCAGCTGGGAGCCAATCTAAAAAAGTTCTCGAAGGAAACTTAGCATAATGTGAGAAAAATCGGTTTTGTACGATTACTACTGACATACTATGTTTTTATGGGCTTCCAGGCCCAGAATCTCAGGAGTTCTACGTGGAAACACGTATAGCTATCATAGGACTAGACAGTTCCGGCAGCTGGTAGCCAAACGGAAAGAGTTCTCGAAGGATACTGTTTTATGTAAGAAAAATCGATTTTGTAGGATCACTACTGACTTGCAATGTTTTTGTGGGCTTCCGGGCTCAGCATCTCGGGCGTTCTGGGTGGAAACACTTATTAATATTATAGAGCTAGACAGTTCCGGCAGCTGGGAGCCAATCTAAAATAGTTCTCGAAGGAAACTTAGCATAATGTGAGAAATTCGATTTTGTACGATTACTACTGATATTCGATGATTTTTGGGCTTCCAGGACCAGCATCTTAGGCTTTCTGGGTGGCAACACGTAAAGCTATCATAGAACTAGACAGTTCCAGCAGCTGGATGCCAAACGGAAAGAGTTCTCGAAGGGAAATTAGCTTCATGTTAGGAAAAAACGATTTTGTACGAATATCACTGATACGCTATGTTTTTGTGGGCTTGCAGGGCCAGCATCTCAGGAGTTCTAGATGTAAATATGTAAAGCTATCATAGAACTAGACAGTTCCGGCAACTGGAAGTCAAACTGAAAGAGTTCTAGAAGGAAACTTAGCATAATGTGAGAAAAATCGATTTTGTACGAGTAATTCTGATAAACTAAGTTTTTGTGGGCTTCCAGGCCTAGCATCTCCGGAGTTCTGGATTAATACACGTAAAGCTATCATAGAACTAGACATTTCCGGCAGCTGGAAGCCAAACGGAATGAGTACTCGAAGGATACTGCAATTGCAATGTTTTTGTGGGCTTCCGGGCTCAGCATCTCAGGCGTTCTGGGTGGAAACACTTATTAATATTATAGAAATAGACAGTTCCGGCAGCTGGGAGCCAATCTAAAATAGTTCTCGAAGGAAACTTAGCATAATGTGAGAAATTCGATCTTGTAAGATTACTACTGATATTCGATGTTTTTTGGGCTTCCAGGACCAGCATCTTAGGAGTTCTGGATGGAAACACCTATAAATATTATAGAACTAGACAGTTCTGGCAGCTGGTAGCCAAGCGGAAAGAGTTCTCAAAGGAAACTCAGTTTTATGTGAGAAAAATCGATTTTGTAGGATTACTACTGACATGCAATGTTTTTGTGTGCTTTCGGGCCCAGCATCTCAGGCGTTCTGGGTGGACACAACTATAAATATTATAGAACTAGACAGTTCTCGCAGCTGGAAGCAAAAGAAAAAGAGTTCTCAAAGGAAACTTAACTTTATGTGAGAAAAGTCGATTTTGTTGGATTACTTCTGGCATGCGATGTTTTTGTGGGATTCCAGGCCCAGCATCTCAGGAGTTCTGGATGGAAATACGTAAAGCTATCATAGAACTAAACAGTTCTGGCAGCTGGGAGCCAATCTAAAAAAGTTCTCGAAGGAAACTTAGCATAATGTGAGAAAAATCGGTTTTGTACGATTACTACTGACATACTATGTTTTTATGGGCTTCCAGGCCCAGAATCTCAGGAGTTCTACGTGGAAACACGTATAGCTATCATAGGACTAGACAGTTCCGGCAGCTGGTAGCCAAACGGAAAGAGTTCTCGAAGGATACTGTTTTATGTAAGAAAAATCGATTTTGTAGGATCACTACTGACTTGCAATGTTTTTGTGGGCTTCCGGGCTCAGCATCTCGGGCGTTCTGGGTGGAAACACTTATTAATATTATAGAGCTAGACAGTTCCGGCAGCTGGGAGCCAATCTAAAATAGTTCTCGAAGGAAACTTAGCATAATGTGAGAAATTCGATTTTGTACGATTACTACTGATATTCGATGATTTTTGGGCTTCCAGGACTAGCATCTTAGGCTTTCTGGGTGGCAACACGTAAAGCTATCATAGAACTAGACAGTTCCAGCAGCTGGATGCCAAACGGAAAGAGTTCTCGAAGGGAAATTAGCTTCATGTTAGGAAAAAACGATTTTGTACGAATATCACTGATACGCTATGTTTTTGTGGGCTTGCAGGGCCAGCATCTCAGGAGTTCTAGATGTAAATATGTAAAGCTATCATAGAACTAGACAGTTCCGGCAACTGGAAGTCAAACTGAAAGAGTTCTAGAAGGAAACTTAGCATAATGTGAGAAAAATCGATTTTGTACGAGTAATTCTGATAAACTAAGTTTTTGTGGGCTTCCAGGCCTAGCATCTCCGGAGTTCTGGATTAATACACGTAAAGCTATCATAGAACTAGACATTTCCGGCAGCTGGAAGCCAAACGGAATGAGTACTCGAAGGATACTGCAATTGCAATGTTTTTGTGGGCTTCCGGGCTCAGCATCTCAGGCGTTCTGGGTGGAAACACTTATTAATATTATAGAAATAGACAGTTCCGGCAGCTGGGAGCCAATCTAAAATAGTTCTCGAAGGAAACTTAGCATAATGTGAGAAATTCGATCTTGTAAGATTACTACTGATATTCGATGTTTTTTGGGCTTCCAGGACCAGCATCTTAGGAGTTCTGGATGGAAATATGTAAAGCTATCATAGAACTAGACAGTTCCGGCAGCTGGAAGTCAAACTGAAAGAGTTCTAGAAGGAAACTTAGCATAATGTGCGAAAAAACCATTTTATACGAATATCACTGATACGTTATGTTTTTGTGGGCTTTTTCTCACTTTATGCTAAGTATCCTTCGAGAACTTTTTTAGATTGGCTCCCAGCTGCCGGAACTCTCAAACTATAATATTTATAGGAGTTTCCACCCAGAACGCCTGGGATGCTGGGCCCGGAAGCCCACAAAAACAACGCATGTCAGTAGTAGTAATCCTATAAAATAGATTTTTGTCACCTTTCCTTCGAGAACCTTTCCCGTTTGGCTTCCAGCAGCCAGAACTGCCTAGTTCTAAAATATTTATAGGTGTTTCCACCCAGAACGCCTGAGATGCTGGGCCCGGAAGCCCACAAAAACATCGCATGTAATGTAGTAATCCTACAAAATCGATTTTTCTCACCTTTCCTTCGAGACCTCTTTCCGTTTGGCTTCCAGCAGTCAGAACTGTCTAGTTCTGTAATATTTATAGGTGTTTCCACACAGAACGCCTGAGATGCTGGGCCTGGAAGGCCATAAAAACCTAGTATATCAGTAGTAATTGCACAAAATCGATTTTTCTCACATAAAGCTAAGTTTCCTTCTAGAACTCTTTCAGTTTGACTTCCAGCTGCCAATACTGTCTAGTTCTATGATAGCTATACGTGTTTCCACCTATAACTCGTGAGATGCTGGGCCTGGAAGCCCAAAAAAACTTCGCATGTCAGTAGTAATCCAACAAAATCGATTTTTCTCACATAAAGCTAAGTTTCCTTTGAGAACTCTTGCCGTGTTGCTTCCAGCTGCCAGAACTGTCTAGTTCTATGATAGCTTAACGTGTTTCCATATAGAACTCTTGAGATGCTGGGCCTGGAAGCCCATTAAAACATAGCGTTTCAGTGATATTTGTACAAAATCGACTTTTCTCACATGAAGCTAAGTTTCCTTCTAGAACTCTGTCAGTTTGACTTCCAGCTGCCGGAACTGTCTAGTTCTATGATAGCTATACGTGTTTCCACCTAGAACTCCTGAGATGCTGGGCCTGGAAGCCCAAAAAAACTTCGCATGTCAGTACTAATCCAATAAAATCGATTTTTCTCACATAAAGCTAAGTTTCCTTTGAGAACTCTTTCCGTTTTGCTTCCAGCTGCCAGAACTATCTAGTTAGGTGTTTCCACCCAGAACGCCTGAGATGCTGGGCCTGGAAGCTCACAAAAACATCGCATCGCATGTCAGTAGTAATCATACAAAATCGATTTTTCTCACCTAAAACAGAGTTTCCTTCGAGAACTCTTTCCGTTTGGCTTCCAGCTGCCGGAACTGTCTAGTTCTATGATAGCTTTACGTGTTTCCATACAGAACTCTTGAGATGCTGGGCCTGGAAGCCCATTAAAATATAGCGTTTCAGTGATATTTGTACAAAATCGACTTTTCTCACATGAAGCCAAGTTTCCTTCTAGAACTCTGTCAGTTTGACTTCCAGCTACCGGAACTGTCTAGTTCTATAATAGCCATAAGAGTTTCCACCCAGAACCCCTGAGATGCTGGTCCTGGAAGTCCAAAAAAATTCGCATGTCAATAGTAATCGTACAAAATCGATTTTTCTCGCATTATGCTAAGTTTCCTTCGAGAACTTTTTTAGATTGGCTCCCAGCTGCCAGAACTGTCTAGTTCTATGATAGCTTTACGTATTTCCATCCAGAACTCCTGAGATGCTGGGCCTGGAAGCCCAAAAAAACTTCGCATGTCAGTAGTAATCCAACACAATCAATTTTTCTCACATAAAGCTAAGTTTCCTTTGAGAACTCTTTCCGTTTTGCTTCCAGCTGCCGGAACTGTCTAGTTCTATAATATCTTTACGTGTTTCCATCCAGAACTCTTGAGATGCTGGGCCTGGAAGCCCATCAAAACATAGCGTTTCAGTGATATTTGTACAAAATCGACTTTTCTCACACGAAGCTAAGTTTCCTTCAAGAACTCTGTCAGTTTGACTTCCAGCTACCGTTACTGTCAGGTTCTATAATAGCTATAAGAGTTTCCACCCAGAACCCCTGAGATGCTGCGCCTGGAAGCCCTCAAAAACATAGTATGTCAGTAGTAATCGTACAAAAACGATTTTTCTCACATTATGCTAAGTTTCCTTCGAGAACTTTTTTAGATTGGCTCCCAGCTGCCAGAACTGTCTAGTTCTATAATATTTATATGTGTTTCCACCCAGAACGCCTGAGATGCTGGGCCCGGAAGCCCACAAAAACATCGCATTTCGGTAGTAATCCTACAAAATAGATTTTACTCACATTATGCTAAGGTTCCTTCGAGAACTCTTTCCGTTTGGCTTCCAGCAGCCAGAACTGTCTAGTTCTATAATATTTATAGGTGTTTCCACCCAGAACGCCTGAGATGCTAGGCCTGGAAGCCCAAAAAAACATCGCGGGTCCTACAAAATCGATTTTTCTCACATAAAACAGAGTTTCCTTCGAGAACTCCTTCCGTTTGGCTTCCAGCTGCCGGAACTGTCTAGTTCTATGATAGCTTTACGTGTTTCCATCCAGAACTCTTGAGATGCTGGGCCTGGAAGCCCATTAAAACATAGCGTTTCAGTGATATTTGTACAAATTCGACTTTTCTCACATGAAGCTAAGTTTCCTTCTAGAACTCTGTCAGTTTGACTTCCAGCTACCGGAACTGTCTTGTTCTATAATAGCTATAAGAGTTTCCACCCGGAACCCCTGAGATGCTGGGCCTGCAAGCCCTCAAAAACATAGTATGTCAGTAGTAATCGTACAAAAACGATTTTTCTCACATTATGCTAAGGTTCCTTCGAGAACTCTTTCCGTTTGGCTTCCAGCAGCCAGAACTGTCTAGTTCTATAATATTTATAGGTGTTTCCACCCAGAACGCCTGAGATGCTGGGCCTGGAAGCTCACAAAAACATCGCATCGCATGTCAGTAGTAATCCTACAAAATTGATTTTTCTCACATTATGCTAAGGTTCCTTCGAGAACTCTTTCCGTTTGGCTTCCAGCTGCCAGAACTGTCTAGTTAGGTGTTTCCACCCAGAACGCCTGAGATGCTGGGCCTGGAAGCTCACAAAAACATCGCATCGCATGTCAGTAGTAATCCTACAAAATAGATTTTTCTCACATTATGCTAAGGTTCCTTCGAGAACTCTTTCCGTTTGGCTTCCAGCAGCCAGAACTGTCTAGTTCTATAATATTTATAGGTGTTTCCACCCAGAACGCCTGAGATAATGGGCCTGGAAGCTCACAAAAACATCGCATCGCATGTCAGTAGTAATCCTACAAAATAGATTTTTCTCACATTATGCTAAGGTTCCTTCGAGAACTCTTTCCGTTTTGCTTCCAGCTGCCAGAACTATCTAGTTAGGTGTTTCCACCCAGAACGCCTGAGATGCTGGGCCTGGAAGCTCACAAAAACATCGCATCGCATGTCAGTAGTAATCCTACAAAATCGATTTTTCTCACCTATAACAGAGTTTCCTTCGAGAACTCTTTCCGTTTGGCTTCCAGCTGCCGGAACTGTCTAGTTCTATGATAGCTTTACGTGTTTCCATACAGAACTCTTGAGATGCTGGGCCTGGAAGCCCATTAAAATATAGCGTTTCAGTGATATTTGTACAAAATCGACTTTTCTCACATGAAGCCAAGTTTCCTTCTAGAACTCTGTCAGTTTGACTTCCAGCTACCGGAACTGTCTAGTTCTATAATAGCCATAAGAGTTTCCACCCAGAACCCCTGAGATGCTGGTCCTGGAAGTCCAAAAAAATTCGCATGTCAATAGTAATCGTACAAAATCGATTTTTCTCGCATTATGCTAAGTTTCCTTCGATAACTTTTTTAGACTGGCTCCCAGCTGCCAGAACTGTCTAGTTCTATGATAGCTTTACGTATTTCCATCCAGAACTCCTGAGATGCTGGGCCTGGAAGCCCAAAAAAACTTCGCATGTCAGTAGTAATCCAACACAATCAATTTTTCTCACATAAAGCTAAGTTTCCTTTGAGAACTCTTTCCGTTTTGCTTCCAGCTGCCGGAACTGTCTAGTTCTATGATATCTTTACGTGTTTCCATCCAGAACTCTTTAGATGCTGGGCCTGGAAGCCCATCAAAACATAGCGTTTCAGTGATATTTGTACAAAATCGACTTTTCTCACACGAAGCTAAGTTTCCTTCAAGAACTCTGTCAGTTTGACTTCCAGCTACCGGAACTGTCAGGTTCTATAATAGCTATAAGAGTTTCCACCCAGAACCCCTGAGATGCTGCGCCTGGAAGCCCTCAAAAACATAGTATGTCAGTAGTAATCGTACAAAAACGATTTTTCTCACATTATGCTAAGTTTCCTTCGAGAACTTTTTTAGATTGGCTCCCAGCTGCCAGAACTGTCTAGTTCTATAATATTTATATGTGTTTCCACCCAGAACGCCTGAGATGCTGGGCCCGGAAGCCCACAAAAACATCGCATTTCGGTAGTAATCCTACAAAATAGATTTTACTCACATTATGCTAAGGTTCCTTCGAGAACTCTTTCTGTTTGGCTTCCAGCAGCCAGAACTGTCTAGTTCTATAATATTTATAGGTGTTTCCACCCAGAACGCCTGAGATGCTAGGCCTGGAAGCCCAAAAAAACATCGCAGGTCCTACAAAATCGATTTTTCTCACATAAAACAGAGTTTCCTTCGAGAACTCCTTCCGTTTGGCTTCCAGCTGCCGGAACTGTCTAGTTCTATGATAGCTTTACGTGTTTCCATCCAGAACTCTTGAGATGCTGGGCCTGGAAGCCCATTAAAACATAGCGTTTCAGTGATATTTGTACAAATTCGACTTTTCTCACATGAAGCTAAGTTTCCTTCTAGAACTCTGTCAGTTTGACTTCCAGCTACCGGAACTGTCTTGTTCTATAATAGCTATAAGAGTTTCCACCCGGAACCCCTGAGATGCTGGGCCTGCAAGCCCTCAAAAACATAGTATGTCAGTAGTAATCGTACAAAAACGATTTTTCTCACATTATGCTAAGGTTCCTTCGAGAACTCTTTCCGTTTGGCTTCCAGCAGCCAGAACTGTCTAGTTCTATAATATTTATAGGTGTTTCCACCCAGAACGCCTGAGATGCTGGGCCTGGAAGCTCACAAAAACATCGCATCGCATGTCAGTAGTAATCCTACAAAATAGATTTTTCTCACATTATGCTAAGGTTCCTTCGAGAACTCTTTCCGTTTGGCTTCCAGCTGCCAGAACTGTCTAGTTAGGTGTTTCCACCCAGAACGCCTGAGATGCTGGGCCTGGAAGCTCACAAAAACATCGCATCGCATGTCAGTAGTAATCCTACAAAATAGATTTTTCTCACATTATGCTAAGGTTCCTTCGAGAACTCTTTCCGTTTGGCTTCCAGCAGCCAGAACTGTCTAGTTCTATAATATTTATAGGTGTTTCCACCCAGAACGCCTGAGATAATGGGCCTGGAAGCTCACAAAAACATCGCATCGCATGTCAGTAGTAATCCTACAAAATAGATTTTTCTCACATTATGCTAAGGTTCCTTCGAGAACTCTTTCCGTTTGGCTTCCAGCTGCCAGAACTGTCTAGTTAGGTGTTTCCACCCAGAACGCCTGAGATGCTGGGCCTGGAAGCTCACAAAAACATCGCATCGCATGTCAGTAGTAATCCTACAAAATCGATTTTTCTCACATAAAACAGTTTCCTTCAAGAACTCTTTCCGTTTGGCTTCCAGCTGCCGGAACTGTCTAGTTCTATGATAGCTTTACGTGTTTCCATCCAGAAGTCTTGAGATGCTGGGCCTGGAAGCCCATTAAAACATAGCATTTCAGTGATATTTGTACAAAATCGACTTTTCTCACATGAAGCTAAGTTTCCTTCTAGAACTCTGTCAGTTTGACTTCCAGCTGCCGGAACTGTCTAGTTCTATGATAGCTATACGTGTTTCCACCCAGAATTCCTGAGACGCTGGGCCTGGAAGCTCATAAAAACATAGTATGTCGGTAGGAATCGTACAAAATCGATTTTTCTCGCATTATGCTAAGTTTCCTTCGAGAACTTTTTTAGATTGGCTCCCAGCTGCCAGAACTGTCTAGTTCTATGATAGCTTTACGTGTTTCCATCCAGAACTCTTGAGATGCTGGGCCTGGAAGCCCATTACAATATAGCGTTTTAGTGATATTTGTACAAAATCGACTTTTCTCACATGAAGCTAAGTTTCCTTCTAGAACTCTGTCAGTTTGACTTCCAGCTGCCGGAACTGTCTAGTTCTATGATAGCTATATGTGTTTCCACCTAGAACTCCTGAGATGCTGGGCCTGGAAGCCCATAAAAACATAGTACGTCGGTAGTAATCGTACAAAATCGATTTTTCTCGCATTATGCTAAGTTTCCTTCGAGAACTTTTTAGATTCGCTCCCAGCTGCCAGAACTGTCTAGTTCTATGATAGCTTTACGTGTTTCTATCCAGAACTCTTGAGATGCTGGGCCTGGAAGCCCATTACAACATAGCGTTTTAGTGATATTTGTACAAAATCGACTTTTCTCACATGAAGCTAAGTTTCCTTGTAGAACTCTGTCAGTTTGACTTCCAGCTGCCGGAACTGTCTAGTTCTATGATAGCTATACGTGTTTCCACCTAGAACTCATGAGATGCTGGGCCTGGAAGCCCATAAAAACATAGTATGTCGGTAGGAATCGTACAAAATCGATTTTTCTCGCATTATGCTAAGTTTCCTTCGAGAACTTTTTTAGATTGGCTCCCAGCTGCCAGAACTGTCTAGTTCTTTGGTAGCTTTACGTAATTCCATCCAGAACTCCTGAGATGCTGGGCATGGAAGCCCAAAAAAACATCGCATGTCAGTAGTAATCCAACAAAATCGAGTTTTCTCACATTATGCTTAGTTTCCTTCAATAACTTTTTAACATTGGCTACCAGCTGCCGGAACTATCTAGTTCTATGATAGTTTTACGTATTTCCATCCAGAACTCGTGAGATGCTGGGCCTAGAAGCACACAAAAACATCGCATGTCAGTAGTAATCCTACAAAATCGATTTTTCTCACATAAAACAGTTTCCTTCAAGAACTCTTTCCGTTTGGCTTCCAGCTGCCGGAACTGTCTAGTTCTATGATAGCTTTACGTGTTTCCATCCAGAAGTCTTGAGATGCTGGGCCTGGAAGCCCATTAAAACATAGCATTTCAGTGATATTTGTACAAAATCGACTTTTCTCACATGAAGCTAAGTTTCCTTCTAGAACTCTGTCAGTTTGACTTCCAGCTGCCGGAACTGTCTAGTTCTATGATAGCTATACGTGTTTCCACCCAGAATTCCTGAGACGCTGGGCCTGGAAGCTCATAAAAACATAGTATGTCGGTAGGAATCGTACAAAATCGATTTTTCTCGCATTATGCTAAGTTTCCTTCGAGAACTTTTTTAGATTGGCTCCCAGCTGCCAGAACTGTCTAGTTCTATGATAGCTTTACGTGTTTCCATCCAGAACTCTTGAGATGCTGGGCCTGGAAGCCCATTACAACATAGCGTTTTAGTGATATTTGTACAAAATCGACTTTTCTCACATGAAGCTAAGTTTCCTTCTAGAACTCTGTCAGTTTGACTTCCAGCTGCCGGAACTGTCTAGTTCTATGATAGCTATATGTGTTTCCACCTAGAACTCCTGAGATGCTGGGCCTGGAAGCCCATAAAAACATAGTATGTCGGTAGGAATCGTACAAAATCGATTTTTCTCGCATTATGCTAAGTTTCCTTCGAGAACTTTTTTAGATTGGCTCCCAGCTGCCAGAACTGTCTAGTTCTTTGGTAGCTTTACGTAATTCCATCCAGAACTCCTGAGATGCTGGGCATGGAAGCCCAAAAAAACATCGCATGTCAGTAGTAATCCAACAAAATCGAGTTTTCTCACATTATGCTTAGTTTCCTTCAATAACTTTTTAACATTGGCTACCAGCTGCCGGAACTATCTAGTTCTATGATAGTTTTACGTATTTCCATCCAGAACTCGTGAGATGCTGGGCCTAGAAGCACACAAAAACATCGCATGTCAGTAGTAATCCTACAAAATCGATTTTTCTCACATAAAACAGTTTCCTTCAAGAACTCTTTCCGTTTGGCTTCCAGCTGCCGGAACTGTCTAGTTCTATGATAGCTTTACGTGTTTCCATCCAGAAGTCTTGAGATGCTGGGCCTGGAAGCCCATTAAAACATAGCATTTCAGTGATATTTGTACAAAATCGACTTTTCTCACATGAAGCTAAGTTTCCTTCTAGAACTCTGTCAGTTTGACTTCCAGCTGCCGGAACTGTCTAGTTCTATGATAGCTATACGTGTTTCCACCCAGAATTCCTGAGACACTGGGCCTGGAAGCTCATAAAAACATAGTATGTCGGTAGGAATCGTACAAAATCGATTTTTCTCGCATTATGCTAAGTTTCCTTCGAGAACTTTTTTAGATTGGCTCCCAGCTGCCAGAACTGTCTAGTTCTTTGGTAGCTTTACGTAATTCCATCCAGAACTCCTGAGATGCTGGGCATGGAAGCCCAAAAAAACATCGCATGTCAGTAGTAATCCAACAAAATCGAGTTTTCTCACATTATGCTAAGTTTCCTTCAATAACTTTTTAACATTGGCTACCAGCTGCCGGAACTATCTAGTTCTATGATAGTTTTACGTATTTCCATCCAGAACTCGTGAGATGCTGGGCCTAGAAGCACACAAAAACATCGCATGTCAGTAGTAATCCTACAAAATCGATTTTTCTCACATAAAACAGTTTCCTTCAAGAACTCTTTCCGTTTGGCTTCCAGCTGCCGGAACTGTCTAGTTCTATGATAGCTTTACGTGTTTCCATCCAGAAGTCTTGAGATGCTGGGCCTGGAAGCCCATTAAAACATAGCATTTCAGTGATATTTGTACAAAATCGACTTTTCTCACATGAAGCTAAGTTTCCTTCTAGAACTCTGTCAGTTTGACTTCCAGCTGCCGGAACTGTCTAGTTCTATGATAGCTATACGTGTTTCCACCCAGAATTCCTGAGACGCTGGGCCTGGAAGCTCATAAAAACATAGTATGTCGGTAGGAATCGTACAAAATCGATTTTTCTCGCATTATGCTAAGTTTCCTTCGAGAACTTTTTTAGATTGGCTCCCAGCTGCCAGAACTGTCTAGTTCTATGATAGCTTTACGTGTTTCCATCCAGAACTCTTGAGATGCTGGGCCTGGAAGCCCATTACAACATAGCGTTTTAGTGATATTTGTACAAAATCGACTTTTCTCACATGAAGCTAAGTTTCCTTCTAGAACTCAGTCAGTTTGACTTCCAGCTGCCGGAACTGTCTAGTTCTATGATAGCTATATGTGTTTCCACCTAGAACTCCTGAGATGCTGGGCCTGGAAGCCCATAAAAACATAGTATGTCGGTAGGAATCGTACAAAATCGATTTTTCTCGCATTATGCTAAGTTTCCTTCGAGAACTTTTTTAGATTGGCTCCCAGCTGCCAGAACTGTCTAGTTCTTTGGTAGCTTTACGTAATTCCATCCAGAACTCCTGAGATGCTGGGCATGGAAGCCCAAAAAAACATCGCATGTCAGTAGTAATCCAACAAAATCGAGATTTCTCACATTATGCTAAGTTTCCTTCAATAACTTTTTAACATTGGCTACCAGCTGCCGGAACTATCTAGTTCTATGATAGTTTTACGTATTTCCATCCAGAACTCGTGAGATGCTGGGCCTAGAAGCACACAAAAACATCGCATGTCAGTAGTAATCCTACAAAATCGATTTTTCTCACATAAAACAGTTTCCTTCGAGAACTCTTTCCGTTTAGCTTCCAGCTGCCGGAACTGTCCAGTTTTATGATAGCTATACGTGTTTCCATCCAGAACTCTCGAGATGCTGGGCCTGGAAGCCCATTAAAACATAGCGTTTCAGTGAAATTTGTACAAAATCGACTTTTCTCACATGAAGCTAAGTTTCCTTCTAGAACTCTGTCAGTTTGACTTCCAGCTGCCGGAACTGTCTAGTTCTATGATAGCTATATGTGTTTCCACCTAGAACTCCTGAGATGCTGGGCCTGGAAGCCCATAAAAACATAGTACGTCGGTAGTAATCGTACAAAATCGATTTTTCTCGCATTATGCTAAGTTTCCTTCGAGAACTTTTTAGATTCGCTCCCAGCTGCCAGAACTGTCTAGTTCTATGATAGCTTTACGTGTTTCCATCCAGAACTCTTGAGATGCTGGGCCTGGAAGCCCATTACAACATAGCGTTTTAGTGATATTTGTACAAAATCGACTTTTCTCACATGAAGCTAAGTTTCCTTGTAGAACTCTGTCAGTTTGACTTCCAGCTGCCGGAACTGTCTAGTTCTATGATAGCTATACGTGTTTCCACCTAGAACTCATGAGATGCTGGGCCTGGAAGCCCATAAAAACATAGTATGTCGGTAGGAATCGTACAAAATCGATTTTTCTCGCATTATGCTAAGTTTCCTTCGAGAACTTTTTTAGATTGGCTCCCAGCTGCCAGAACTGTCTAGTTCTTTGGTAGCTTTACGTAATTCTATCCAGAACTCCTGAGATGCTGGGCATGGAAGCCCAAAAAAACATCGCATGTCAGTAGTAATCCAACAAAATCGAGTTTTCTCACATTATGCTAAGTTTCCTTCAATAACTTTTTAACATTGGCTACCAGCTGCCGGAACTATCTAGTTCTATGATAGTTTTACGTATTTCCATCCAGAACTCGTGAGATGCTGGGCCTAGAAGCACACAAAAACATCGCATGTCAGTAGTAATCCTACAAAATCGATTTTTCTCACATAAAACAGTTTCCTTCAAGAACTCTTTCCGTTTGGCTTCCAGCTGCCGGAACTGTCTAGTTCTATGATAGCTTTACGTGTTTCCATCCAGAAGTCTTGAGATGCTGGGCCTGGAAGCCCATTAAAACATAGCATTTCAGTGATATTTGTACAAAATCGACTTTTCTCACATGAAGCTAAGTTTCCTTCTAGAACTCTGTCAGTTTGACTTCCAGCTGCCGGAACTGTCTAGTTCTATGATAGCTATACGTGTTTCCACCCAGGATTCCTGAGATGCTGGGCCTGGAAGCCCATAAAAACATAGTATGTCGGTAGGAATCGTACAAAATCGATTTTTCTCGCATTATGCTAAGTTTCCTTCGAGAACTTTTTTAGATTGGCTCCCAGCTGCCAGAACTGTCTAGTTCTTTGGTATCTTTACGTAATTCCATCCAGAACTCCTGAGATGCTGGGCATGGAAGCCCAAAAAAACATCGCATGTCAGTAGTAATCCAACAAAATCGAGTTTTCTCACATTATGCTAAGTTTCCTTCAATAACTTTTTAACATTGGCTACCAGCTGCCGGAACTATCTAGTTCTATGATAGTTTTACGTATTTCCATCCAGAACTCGTGAGATGCTGGGCCTAGAAGCACACAAAAACATCGCATGTCAGTAGTAATCCTACAAAATCGATTTTTCTCACATAAAACAGTTTCCTTCAAGAACTCTTTCCGTTTGGCTTCCAGCTGCCGGAACTGTCTAGTTCTATGATAGCTTTACGTGTTTCCATCCAGAAGTCTTGAGATGCTGGGCCTGGAAGCCCATTAAAACATAGCATTTCAGTGATATTTGTACAAAATCGACTTTTCTCACATGAAGCTAAGTTTCCTTCTAGAACTCTGTCAGTTTGACTTCCAGCTGCCGGAACTGTCTAGTTCTATGATAGCTATACGTGTTTCCACCCAGAATTCCTGAGACACTGGGCCTGGAAGCTCATAAAAACATAGTATGTCGGTAGGAATCGTACAAAATCGATTTTTCTCGCATTATGCTAAGTTTCCTTCGAGAACTTTTTTAGATTGGCTCCCAGCTGCCAGAACTGTCTAGTTCTTTGGTAGCTTTACGTAATTCCATCCAGAACTCCTGAGATGCTGGGCATGGAAGCCCAAAAAAACATCGCATGTCAGTAGTAATCCAACAAAATCGAGTTTTCTCACATTATGCTAAGTTTCCTTCAATAACTTTTTAACATTGGCTACCAGCTGCCGGAACTATCTAGTTCTATGATAGTTTTACGTATTTCCATCCAGAACTCGTGAGATGCTGGGCCTAGAAGCACACAAAAACATCGCATGTCAGTAGTAATCCTACAAAATCGATTTTTCTCACATAAAACAGTTTCCTTCAAGAACTCTTTCCGTTTGGCTTCCAGCTGCCGGAACTGTCTAGTTCTATGATAGCTTTACGTGTTTCCATCCAGAAGTCTTGAGATGCTGGGCCTGGAAGCCCATTAAAACATAGCATTTCAGTGATATTTGTACAAAATCGACTTTTCTCACATGAAGCTAAGTTTCCTTCTAGAACTCTGTCAGTTTGACTTCCAGCTGCCGGAACTGTCTAGTTCTATGATAGCTATACGTGTTTCCACCCAGAATTCCTGAGACACTGGGCCTGGAAGCTCATAAAAACATAGTATGTCGGTAGGAATCGTACAAAATCGATTTTTCTCGCATTATGCTAAGTTTCCTTCGAGAACTTTTTTAGATTGGCTCCCAGCTGCCAGAACTGTCTAGTTCTATGATAGCTTTACGTGTTTCCATCCAGAACTCTTGAGATGCTGGGCCTGGAAGCCCATTACAACATAGCGTTTTAGTGATATTTGTACAAAATCGACTTTTCTCACATGAAGCTAAGTTTCCTTGTAGAACTCTGTCAGTTTGACTTCCAGCTGCCGGAACTGTCTAGTTCTATGATAGCTATACGTGTTTCCACCTAGAACTCATGAGATGCTGGGCCTGGAAGCCCATAAAAACATAGTATGTCGGTAGGAATCGTACAAAATCGATTTTTCTCGCATTATGCTAAGTTTCCTTCGAGAACTTTTTTAGATTGGCTCCCAGCTGCCAGAACTGTCTAGTTCTTTGGTAGCTTTACGTAATTCCATCCAGAACTCCTGAGATGCTGGGCATGGAAGCCCAAAAAAACATCGCATATCAGTAGTAATCCAACAAAATCGAGTTTTCTCACATTATGCTAAGTTTCCTTCAATAACTTTTTAACATTGGCTACCAGCTGTCGGAACTATCTAGTTCTATGATAGTTTTACGTATTTCCATCCAGAACTCGTGAGATGCTGGGCCTAGAAGCACACAAAAACATCGCATGTCAGTAGTAATCCTACAAAATCGATTTTTCTCACATAAAACAGTTTCCTTCAAGAACTCTTTCCGTTTGGCTTCCAGCTGCCGGAACTGTCTAGTTCTATGATAGCTTTACGTGTTTCCATCCAGAAGTCTTGAGATGCTGGGCCTGGAAGCCCATTAAAACATAGCATTTCAGTGATATTTGTACAAAATCGACTTTTCTCACATGAAGCTGTTTCCTTCTAGAACTCTGTCAGTTTGACTTCCAGCTGCCGGAACTGTCTAGTTCTATGATAGCTATACGTGTTTCCACCCAGGATTCCTGAGATGCTGGGCCTGGAAGCCCATAAAAACATAGTATGTCGGTAGGAATCGTACAAAATCGATTTTTCTCGCATTATGCTAAGTTTCCTTCGAGAACTTTTTTAGATTGGCTCCCAGCTGCCAGAACTGTCTAGTTCTTTGGTAGCTTTACGTAATTCCATCCAGAACTCCTGAGATGCTGGGCATGGAAGCCCAAAAAAACATCGCATGTCAGTAGTAATCCAACAAAATCGAGTTTTCTCACATTATGCTAAGTTTCCTTCAATAACTTTTTAACATTGGCTACCAGCTGCCGGAACTATCTAGTTCTATGATAGTTTTACGTATTTCCATCCAGAACTCGTGAGATGCTGGGCCTAGAAGCACACAAAAACATCGCATGTCAGTAGTAATCCTACAAAATCGATTTTTCTCACATAAAACAGTTTCCTTCAAGAACTCTTTCCGTTTGGCTTCCAGCTGCCGGAACTGTCTAGTTCTATGATAGCTTTACGTGTTTCCATCCAGAAGTCTTGAGATGCTGGGCCTGGAAGCCCATTAAAACATAGCATTTCAGTGATATTTGTACAAAATCGACTTTTCTCACATGAAGCTAAGTTTCCTTCTAGAACTCTGTCAGTTTGACTTCCAGCTGCCGGAACTGTCTAGTTCTATGATAACTATACGTGTTTCCACCCAGAATTCCTGAGACACTGGGCCTGGAAGCTCATAAAAACATAGTATGTCGGTAGGAATCGTACAAAATCGATTTTTCTCGCATTATGCTAAGTTTCCTTCGAGAACTTTTTTAGATTGGCTCCCAGCTGCCAGAACTGTCTAGTTCTATGATAGCTTTACGTGTTTCCATCCAGAACTCTTGAGATGCTGGGCCTGGAAGCCCATTACAACATAGCGTTTTAGTGATATTTGTACAAAATCGACTTTTCTCACATGAAGCTAAGTTTCCTTGTAGAACTCTGTCAGTTTGACTTCCAGCTGCCGGAACTGTCTAGTTCTATGATAGCTATACGTGTTTCCACCTAGAACTCATGAGATGCTGGGCCTGGAAGCCCATAAAAACATAGTATGTCGGTAGGAATCGTACAAAATCGATTTTTCTCGCATTATGCTAAGTTTCCTTCGAGAACTTTTTTAGATTGGCTCCCAGCTGCCAGAACTGTCTAGTTCTTTGGTAGCTTTACGTAATTCCATCCAGAACTCCTGAGATGCTGGGCATGGAAGCCCAAAAAAACATCGCATGTCAGTAGTAATCCAACAAAATCGAGTTTTCGCACATTATGCTAAGTTTCCTTCAATAACTTTTTAACATTGGCTACCAGCTGCCGGAACTATCTAGTTCTATGATAGTTTTACGTATTTCCATCCAGAACTCGTGAGATGCTGGGCCTAGAAGCACACAAAAACATCGCATGTCAGTAGTAATCCTACAAAATCGATTTTTCTCACATAAAACAGTTTCCTTCAAGAACTCTTTCCGTTTGGCTTCCAGCTGCCGGAACTGTCTAGTTCTATGATAGCTTTACGTGTTTCCATCCAGAAGTCTTGAGATGCTGGGCCTGGAAGCCCATTAAAACATAGCATTTCAGTGATATTTGTACAAAATCGACTTTTCTCACATGAAGCTAAGTTTCCTTCTAGAACTCTGTCAGTTTGACTTCCAGCTGCCGGAACTGTCTAGTTCTATGATAGCTATACGTGTTTCCACCCAGAATTCCTGAGACGCTGGGCCTGGAAGCTCATAAAAACATAGTATGTCGGTAGGAATCGTACAAAATCGATTTTTCTCGCATTATGCTAAGTTTCCTTCGAGAACTTTTTTAGATTGGCTCCCAGCTGCCAGAACTGTCTAGTTCTATGATAGCTTTACGTGTTTCCATCCAGAACTCTTGAGATGCTGGGCCTGGAAGCCCATTACAACATAGCGTTTTAGTGATATTTGTACAAAATCGACTTTTCTCACATGAAGCTAAGTTTCCTTCTAGAACTCTGTCAGTTTGACTTCCAGCTGCCGGAACTGTCTAGTTCTATGATAGCTATATGTGTTTCCACCTAGAACTCCTGAGATGCTGGGCCTGGAAGCCCATAAAAACATAGTACGTCGGTAGTAATCGTACAAAATCGATTTTTCTCGCATTATGCTAAGTTTCCTTCGAGAACTTTTTAGATTCGCTCCCAGCTGCCAGAACTGTCTAGTTCTATGATAGCTTTACGTGTTTCTATCCAGAACTCTTGAGATGCTGGGCCTGGAAGCCCATTACAACATAGCGTTTTAGTGATATTTGTACAAAATCGACTTTTCTCACATGAAGCTAAGTTTCCTTGTAGAACTCTGTCAGTTTGACTTCCAGCTGCCGGAACTGTCTAGTTCTATGATAGCTATACGTGTTTCCACCTAGAACTCATGAGATGCTGGGCCTGGAAGCCCATAAAAACATAGTATGTCGGTAGGAATCGTACAAAATCGATTTTTCTCGCATTATGCTAAGTTTCCTTCGAGAACTTTTTTAGATTGGCTCCCAGCTGCCAGAACTGTCTAGTTCTTTGGTAGCTTTACGTAATTCCATCCAGAACTCCTGAGATGCTGGGCATGGAAGCCCAAAAAAACATCGCATGTCAGTAGTAATCCAACAAAATCGAGTTTTCTCACATTATGCTAAGTTTCCTTCAATAACTTTTTAACATTGGCTACCAGCTGCCGGAACTATCTAGTTCTATGATAGTTTTACGTATTTCCATCCAGAACTCGTGAGATGCTGGGCCTAGAAGCACACAAAAACATCGCATGTCAGTAGTAATCCTACAAAATCGATTTTTCTCACATAAAACAGTTTCCTTCAAGAACTCTTTCCGTTTGGCTTCCAGCTGCCGGAACTGTCTAGTTCTATGATAGCTTTACGTGTTTCCATCCAGAAGTCTTGAGATGCTGGGCCTGGAAGCCCATTAAAACATAGCATTTCAGTGATATTTGTACAAAATCGACTTTTCTCACATGAAGCTAAGTTTCCTTCTAGAACTCTGTCAGTTTGACTTCCAGCTGCCGGAACTGTCTAGTTCTATGATAGCTATACGTGTTTCCACCCAGAATTCCTGAGACACTGGGCCTGGAAGCTCATAAAAACATAGTATGTCGGTAGTAATCGTACAAAAACGATTTTTCTCACATTATGCTAAGTTTCCTTCGAGAACTTTTTTAGATTGGCTCCCAGCTGCCAGAACTGTCTAGTTCTATAATATTTATAGGTGTTTCCACCCAGAACGCCTGAGATGCTGGGCCCGGAAGCCCACAAAAACATAGCATTTCGGTAGTAATCCTACAAAATAGATTTTTCTCACATTATGCTAAGGTTCCTTCGAGAACTCTTTCCGTTTGGCTTCCAGCAGCGAGAACTGTCTAGTTCTATAATATTTATAGGTGTTTCCACCCAGAACGCCTGAGATGCTGGGCCTGGAAGCTCACAAAAACATCGCATCGCATGTCAGTAGTAATCCTACAAAATAGATTTTTCTCACATTATGCTAAGGTTCCTTCGAGAACTCTCCGTTTGGCTTCCAGCTGCCAGAACTGTCTAGTTAGGTGTTTCCACCCAGAACGCCTGAGATGCTGGGCCTGGAAGCTCACAAAAACATCGCATCGCATGTCAGTAGTAATCCTACAAAAACGATTTTTCTCACATAAAACAGTTTCCTTCGAGAACTCTTTCCGTTTAGCTTCCAGCTGCCGGAACTGTCTAGTTTTATGATAGCTATACGTGTTTCCATCCAGAACTCTTGAGATGCTGGGCCTGGAAGCCCATTAAAACATAGCGTTTCAGTGATATTTGTACAAAATCGGCTTTTCTCACATGAAGCTAAGTTTCCTTCTAGAACTCTGTCAGTTTGACTTCCAGCTGCCGGAACTGTCTAGTTCTATGATAGCTATACGTGTTTCCACCTAGAACTCCTGAGATGCTGGGCCTGGAAGCCCATAAAAACATAGTATGTCGGTAGTAATCGTACAAAATCGATTTTTCTCGCATTATGCTAAGTTTCCTTCGAGAACTTTTTAGATTCGCTCCCAGCTGCCAGAACTGTCTAGTTCTATGATAGCTTTACGTGTTTCCATCCAGAACTCTTGAGATGCTGGGCCTGGAAGCCCATAAAAACATAGTATGTCAGTAGTAATCGTACAAAACCAATTTTTCTCACATTATGCTAAGTTTCCTTTGAGAACTTTTTTAGATTTGCTCCCAGCTGCCAGAACTGTCTAGTTCTATGATAGCTGTACGTATTTCCATCCAGAACTCCTGAGATGCTGGGATTGGAAGCCCAAAAAAACATCGCAGTAATCCAACAAAACCGAGTTTTCTCACATTATGATAAGTTTCCTTCAATAACTTTTTAACATTGGCTACCAGCTGCCGGAACTGTCTAGTTCTATGATAGTTTTACGTATTTCCATCCAGAACTCGTGAGATGCTGGGCCTAGAAGCACACAAAAACATCGCATGTCAGTAGTAATCCTACAAAATCGATTTTTCTCACATAAAACAGTTTCCTTCAAGAACTCTTTCCGTTTGGCTTCCAGCTGCCGGAACTGTCTAGTTCTATGATAGCTTTACGTGTTTCCATCCAGAAGTCTTGAGATGCTGGGCCTGGTAGCCCATTAAAACATAGCATTTCAGTGATATTTGTACAAAATCGACTTTTCTCACATGAAGCTAAGTTTCCTTCTAGAACTCTGTCAGTTTGACTTCCAGCTGCCGGAGCTGTCTAGTTCTATGATAGCTATACGTGTTTCCACCTAGAACTCCTGAGATGCTGGGCCTGGAAGCCCATAAAAACATAGTATGTCGGTAGTAATCGTACAAAATCGATTTTTCTCGCATTATGCTAAGTTTCCTTCGAGAACTTTTTAGATTCGCTCCCAGCTGCCAGAACTGTCTAGTTCTATGATAGCTTTACGTGTTTCCATCCAGAACTCTTGAGATGCTGGGCCTGGAAGCCCATAAAAACATAGTATGTCAGTAGTAATCGTACAAAACCAATTTTTCTCACATTATGCTAAGTTTCCTTTGAGAACTTTTTTAGATTTGCTCCCAGCTGCCAAAACTGTCTAGTTCTATGATAGCTGTACGTATTTCCATCCAGAACTCCTGAGATGCTGGGATTGGAAGCCCAAAAAAACATCGCAGTAATCCAACAAAACCGAGTTTTCTCACATTATGATAAGTTTCCTTCAATAACTTTTTAACATTGGCTACCAGCTGCCGGAACTGTCTAGTTCTATGATAGTTTTACGTATTTCCATCCAGAACTCGTGAGATGCTGGGCCTAGAAGCACACAAAAACATCGCATGTCAGTAGTAATCCTACAAAATCGATTTTTCTCACATAAAACAGTTTCCTTCAAGAACTCTTTCCGTTTGGCTTCCAGCTGCCGGAACTGTCTAGTTCTATGATAGCTTTACGTGTTTCCATCCAGAAGTCTTGAGATGCTGGGCCTGGTAGCCCATTAAAACATAGCATTTCAGTGATATTTGTACAAAATCGACTTTTCTCACATGAAGCTAAGTTTCCTTCTAGAACTCTGTCAGTTTGACTTCCAGCTGCCGGAGCTGTCTAGTTCTATGATAGCTATACGTGTTTCCACCTAGAACTCCTGAGATGCTGGGCCTGGAAGCCCATAAAAACATAGTATGTTGGTAGGAATCGTACAAAATCGATTTTTCTCGCATTATGCTAAGTTTCCTTCGAGAATTTTTTTAGATTGGCTCCCAGCTGCCAGAACTGTCTAGTTATTTGGTAGCTTTACGTAATTCCATCCAGAACTCCTGAGATGCTGGGCATGGAAGCCCAAAAAAACATCGCATGTCAGTAGTAATCCAACAAAATCGAGTTTTCTCACATTATGCTAAGTTTCCTTCAATAACTTTTTAACATTGGCTACCAGCTGCCGGAACTATCTAGTTCTATGATAGTTTTACGTATTTCCATCCAGAACTCGTGAGATGCTGGGCCTAGAAGCACACAAAAACATCGCATGTCAGTAGTAATCCTACAAAATCGATTTTTCTCACATAAAACAGTTTCCTTCAAGAACTCTTTCCGTTTGGCTTCCAGCTGCCGGAACTGTCTAGTTCTATGATAGCTTTACGTGTTTCCATCCAGAAGTCTTGAGATGCTGGGCCTGGAAGCCCATTAAAACATAGCATTTCAGTTATATTTGTACAAAATCGACTTTTCTCACATGAAGCTAAGTTTCCTTCTAGAACTCTGTCAGTTTGACTTCCAGCTGCCGGAACTGTCTAGTTCTATGATAGCTTTACGTGTTTCCATCCAGGATTCCTGAGATGCTGGGCCTGGAAGCCCATAAAAACATAGTATGTCGGTAGGAATCGTACAAAATCGATTTTTCTCGCATTATGCTAAGTTTCCTTCGAGAACTTTTTTAGATTGGCTCCCAGCTGCCAGAACTGTCTAGTTCTTTGGTATCTTTACGTAATTCCATCCAGAACTCCTGAGATGCTGGGCATGGAAGCCCAAAAAAACATCGCATGTCAGTAGTAATCCAACAAAATCGAGTTTTCTCACATTATGCTAAGTTTCCTTCAATAACTTTTTAACATTGGCTACCAGCTGCCGGAACTATCTAGTTCTATGATAGTTTTACGTATTTCCATCCAGAACTCGTGAGATGCTGGGCCTAGAAGCACACAAAAACATCGCATGTCAGTAGTAATCCTACAAAATCGATTTTTCTCACATAAAACAGTTTCCTTCAAGAACTCTTTCCGTTTGGCTTCCAGCTGCCGGAACTGTCTAGTTCTATGATAGCTTTACGTGTTTCCATCCAGAAGTCTTGAGATGCTGGGCCTGGAAGCCCATTAAAACATAGCATTTCAGTGATATTTGTACAAAATCGACTTTTCTCACATGAAGCTAAGTTTCCTTCTAGAACTCTGTCAGTTTGACTTCCAGCTGCCGGAACTGTCTAGTTCTATGATAGCTATACGTGTTTCCACCCAGAATTCCTGAGACACTGGGCCTGGAAGCTCATAAAAACATAGTATGTCGGTAGGAATCGTACAAAATCGATTTTTCTCGCATTATGCTAAGTTTCCTTCGAGAACTTTTTTAGATTGGCTCCCAGCTGCCAGAACTGTCTAGTTCTATGATAGCTTTACGTGTTTCCATCCAGAACTCTTGAGATGCTGGGCCTGGAAGCCCATTACAACATAGCGTTTTAGTGATATTTGTACAAAATCGACTTTTCTCACATGAAGCTAAGTTTCCTTGTAGAACTCTGTCAGTTTGACTTCCAGCTGCCGGAACTGTCTAGTTCTATGATAGCTATACGTGTTTCCACCTAGAACTCATGAGATGCTGGGCCTGGAAGCCCATAAAAACATAGTATGTCGGTAGGAATCGTACAAAATCGATTTTTCTCGCATTATGCTAAGTTTCCTTCGAGAACTTTTTTAGATTGGCTCCCAGCTGCCAGAACTGTCTAGTTCTTTGGTAGCTTTACGTAATTCCATCCAGAACTCCTGAGATGCTGGGCATGGAAGCCCAAAAAAACATCGCATATCAGTAGTAATCCAACAAAATCGAGTTTTCTCACATTATGCTAAGTTTCCTTCAATAACTTTTTAACATTGGCTACCAGCTGCCGGAACTATCTAGTTCTATGATAGTTTTACGTATTTCCATCCAGAACTCGTGAGATGCTGGGCCTAGAAGCACACAAAAACATCGCATGTCAGTAGTAATCCTACAAAATCGATTTTTCTCACATAAAACAGTTTCCTTCAAGAACTCTTTCCGTTTGGCTTCCAGCTGCCGGAACTGTCTAGTTCTATGATAGCTTTACGTGTTTCCATCCAGAAGTCTTGAGATGCTGGGCCTGGAAGCCCATTAAAACATAGCATTTCAGTGATATTTGTACAAAATCGACTTTTCTCACATGAAGCTGTTTCCTTCTAGAACTCTGTCAGTTTGACTTCCAGCTGCCGGAACTGTCTAGTTCTATGATAGCTATACGTGTTTCCACCCAGGATTCCTGAGATGCTGGGCCTGGAAGCCCATAAAAACATAGTATGTCGGTAGGAATCGTACAAAATCGATTTTTCTCGCATTATGCTAAGTTTCCTTCGAGAACTTTTTTAGATTGGCTCCCAGCTGCCAGAACTGTCTAGTTCTTTGGTAGCTTTACGTAATTCCATCCAGAACTCCTGAGATGCTGGGCATGGAAGCCCAAAAAAACATCGCATGTCAGTAGTAATCCAACAAAATCGAGTTTTCTCACATTATGCTAAGTTTCCTTCAATAACTTTTTAACATTGGCTACCAGCTGCCGGAACTATCTAGTTCTATGATAGTTTTACGTATTTCCATCCAGAACTCGTGAGATGCTGGGCCTAGAAGCACACAAAAACATCGCATGTCAGTAGTAATCCTACAAAATCGATTTTTCTCACATAAAACAGTTTCCTTCAAGAACTCTTTCCGTTTGGCTTCCAGCTGCCGGAACTGTCTAGTTCTATGATAGCTTTACGTGTTTCCATCCAGAAGTCTTGAGATGCTGGGCCTGGAAGCCCATTAAAACATAGCATTTCAGTGATATTTGTACAAAATCGACTTTTCTCACATGAAGCTAAGTTTCCTTCTAGAACTCTGTCAGTTTGACTTCCAGCTGCCGGAACTGTCTAGTTCTATGATAACTATACGTGTTTCCACCCAGAATTCCTGAGACACTGGGCCTGGAAGCTCATAAAAACATAGTATGTCGGTAGGAATCGTACAAAATCGATTTTTCTCGCATTATGCTAAGTTTCCTTCGAGAACTTTTTTAGATTGGCTCCCAGCTGCCAGAACTGTCTAGTTCTATGATAGCTTTACGTGTTTCCATCCAGAACTCTTGAGATGCTGGGCCTGGAAGCCCATTACAACATAGCGTTTTAGTGATATTTGTACAAAATCGACTTTTCTCACATGAAGCTAAGTTTCCTTGTAGAACTCTGTCAGTTTGACTTCCAGCTGCCGGAACTGTCTAGTTCTATGATAGCTATACGTGTTTCCACCTAGAACTCATGAGATGCTGGGCCTGGAAGCCCATAAAAACATAGTATGTCGGTAGGAATCGTACAAAATCGATTTTTCTCGCATTATGCTAAGTTTCCTTCGAGAACTTTTTTAGATTGGCTCCCAGCTGCCAGAACTGTCTAGTTCTTTGGTAGCTTTACGTAATTCCATCCAGAACTCCTGAGATGCTGGGCATGGAAGCCCAAAAAAACATCGCATATCAGTAGTAATCCAACAAAATCGAGTTTTCTCACATTATGCTAAGTTTCCTTCAATAACTTTTTAACATTGGCTACCAGCTGCCGGAACTATCTAGTTCTATGATAGTTTTACGTATTTCCATCCAGAACTCGTGAGATGCTGGGCCTAGAAGCACACAAAAACATCGCATGTCAGTAGTAATCCTACAAAATCGATTTTTCTCACATAAAACAGTTTCCTTCAAGAACTCTTTCCGTTTGGCTTCCAGCTGCCGGAACTGTCTAGTTCTATGATAGCTTTACGTGTTTCCATCCAGAAGTCTTGAGATGCTGGGCCTGGAAGCCCATTAAAACATAGCATTTCAGTGATATTTGTACAAAATCGACTTTTCTCACATGAAGCTAAGTTTCCTTCTAGAACTCTGTCAGTTTGACTTCCAGCTGCCGGAACTGTCTAGTTCTATGATAGCTATACGTGTTTCCACCCAGGATTCCTGAGATGCTGGGCCTGGAAGCCCATAAAAACATAGTATGTCGGTAGGAATCGTACAAAATCGATTTTTCTCGCATTATGCTAAGTTTCCTTCGAGAACTTTTTTAGATTGGCTCCCAGCTGCCAGAACTGTCTAGTTCTTTGGTAGCTTTACGTAATTCCATCCAGAACTCCTGAGATGCTGGGCATGGAAGCCCAAAAAAACATCGCATGTCAGTAGTAATCCAACAAAATCGAGTTTTCTCACATTATGCTAAGTTTCCTTCAATAACTTTTTAACATTGGCTACCAGCTGCCGGAACTATCTAGTTCTATGATAGTTTTACGTATTTCCATCCAGAACTCGTGAGATGCTGGGCCTAGAAGCACACAAAAACATCGCATGTCAGTAGTAATCCTACAAAATCGATTTTTCTCACATAAAACAGTTTCCTTCAAGAACTCTTTCCGTTTGGCTTCCAGCTGCCGGAACTGTCTAGTTCTATGATAGCTTTACGTGTTTCCATCCAGAAGTCTTGAGATGCTGGGCCTGGAAGCCCATTAAAACATAGCATTTCAGTGATATTTGTACAAAATCGACTTTTCTCACATGAAGCTAAGTTTCCTTCTAGAACTCTGTCAGTTTGACTTCCAGCTGCCGGAACTGTCTAGTTCTATGATAGCTATACGTGTTTCCACCCAGGATTCCTGAGATGCTGGGCCTGGAAGCCCATAAAAACATAGTATGTCGGTAGGAATCGTACAAAATCGATTTTTCTCGCATTATGCTAAGTTTCCTTCGAGAACTTTTTTAGATTGGCTCCCAGCTGCCAGAACTGTCTAGTTCTTTGGTAGCTTTACGTAATTCCATCCAGAACTCCTGAGATGCTGGGCATGGAAGCCCAAAAAAACATCGCATGTCAGTAGTAATCCAACAAAATCGAGTTTTCTCACATTATGCTAAGTTTCCTTCAATAACTTTTTAACATTGGCTACCAGCTGCCGGAACTATCTAGTTCTATGATAGTTTTACGTATTTCCATCCAGAACTCGTGAGATGCTGGGCCTAGAAGCACACAAAAACATCGCATGTCAGTAGTAATCCTACAAAATCGATTTTTCTCACATAAAACAGTTTCCTTCAAGAACTCTTTCCGTTTGGCTTCCAGCTGCCGGAACTGTCTATTTCTATGATAGCTTTACGTGTTTCCATCCAGAAGTCTTGAGATGCTGGGCCTGGAAGCCCATTAAAACATAGCATTTCAGTGATATTTGTACAAAATCGACTTTTCTCACATGAAGCTAAGTTTCCTTCTAGAACTCTGTCAGTTTGACTTCCAGCTGCCGGAACTGTCTAGTTCTATGATAGCTATACGTGTTTCCACCCAGAATTCCTGAGACACTGGGCCTGGAAGCTCATAAAAACATAGTATGTCGGTAGGAATCGTACAAAATCGATTTTTCTCGCATTATGCTAAGTTTCCTTCGAGAACTTTTTTAGATTGGCTCCCAGCTGCCAGAACTGTCTAGTTCTATGATAGCTTTACGTGTTTCCATCCAGAACTCTTGAGATGCTGGGCCTGGAAGCCCATTACAACATAGCGTTTTAGTGATATTTGTACAAAATCGACTTTTCTCACATGAAGCTAAGTTTCCTTGTAGAACTCTGTCAGTTTGACTTCCAGCTGCCGGAACTGTCTAGTTCTATGATAGCTATACGTGTTTCCACCTAGAACTCATGAGATGCTGGGCCTGGAAGCCCATAAAAACATAGTATGTCGGTAGGAATCGTACAAAATCGATTTTTCTCGCATTATGCTAAGTTTCCTTCGAGAACTTTTTTAGATTGGCTCCCAGCTGCCAGAACTGTCTAGTTCTTTGGTAGCTTTACGTAATTCCATCCAGAACTCCTGAGATGCTGGGCATGGAAGCCCAAAAAAACATCGCATATCAGTAGTAATCCAACAAAATCGAGTTTTCTCACATTATGCTAAGTTTCCTTCAATAACTTTTTAACATTGGCTACCAGCTGCCGGAACTATCTAGTTCTATGATAGTTTTACGTATTTCCATCCAGAACTCGTGAGATGCTGGGCCTAGAAGCACACAAAAACATCGCATGTCAGTAGTAATCCTACAAAATCGATTTTTCTCACATAAAACAGTTTCCTTCAAGAACTCTTTCCGTTTGGCTTCCAGCTGCCGGAACTGTCTAGTTCTATGATAGCTTTACGTGTTTCCATCCAGAAGTCTTGAGATGCTGGGCCTGGAAGCCCATTAAAACATAGCATTTCAGTGATATTTGTACAAAATCGACTTTTCTCACATGAAGCTAAGTTTCCTTCTAGAACTCTGTCAGTTTGACTTCCAGCTGCCGGAACTGTCTAGTTCTATGATAGCTATACGTGTTTCCACCCAGGATTCCTGAGATGCTGGGCCTGGAAGCCCATAAAAACATAGTATGTCGGTAGGAATCGTACAAAATCGATTTTTCTCGCATTATGCTAAGTTTCCTTCGAGAACTTTTTTAGATTGGCTCCCAGCTGCCAGAACTGTCTAGTTCTTTGGTAGCTTTACGTAATTCCATCCAGAACTCCTGAGATGCTGGGCATGGAAGCCCAAAAAAACATCGCATGTCAGTAGTAATCCAACAAAATCGAGTTTTCTCACATTATGCTAAGTTTCCTTCAATAACTTTTTAACATTGGCTACCAGCTGCCGGAACTATCTAGTTCTATGATAGTTTTACGTATTTCCATCCAGAACTCGTGAGATGCTGGGCCTAGAAGCACACAAAAACATCGCATGTCAGTAGTAATCCTACAAAATCGATTTTTCTCACATAAAACAGTTTCCTTCAAGAACTCTTTCCGTTTGGCTTCCAGCTGCCGGAACTGTCTAGTTCTATGATAGCTTTACGTGTTTCCATCCAGAAGTCTTGAGATGCTGGGCCTGGAAGCCCATTAAAACATAGCATTTCAGTGATATTTGTACAAAATCGACTTTTCTCACATGAAGCTAAGTTTCCTTCTAGAACTCTGTCAGTTTGACTTCCAGCTGCCGGAACTGTCTAGTTCTATGATAGCTATACGTGTTTCCACCCAGGATTCCTGAGATGCTGGGCCTGGAAGCCCATAAAAACATAGTGTCGGTAGGAATCGTACAAAATCGATTTTTCTCGCATTATGCTAAGTTTCCTTCGAGAACTTTTTTAGATTGGCTCCCAGCTGCCAGAACTGTCTAGTTCTATGATAGCTTTACGTATTTCCATCCAGAACTCCTGAGATGCTGGGAATGGAAGCCCAAAAAAACATCGCAGTAATCCAACAAAACCGAGTTTTCTCACATTATGATAAGTTTCCTTCAATAACTTTTTAACATTGGCTACCAGCTGCCGGAACTGTCTAGTTCTATGATAGTTTTACGTATTTCCATCCAGAACTCGTGAGATGCTGGGCCTAGAAGCACACAAAAACATGGCATGTCAGTAGTAATCCTACAAAATCGATTTTTCTCACATAAAACAGTTTCCTTCAAGAACTCTTTCCGTTTGGCTTCCAGCTGCCGGAACTGTCTAGTTCTATGATAGCTTTACGTGTTTCCATCCAGAAGTCTTGAGATGCTGGGCCTGGAAGCCCATTAAAACATAGCATTTCAGTGATATTTGTACAAAATCGACTTTTCTCACATGAAGCTAAGTTTCCTTCTAGAACTCTGTCAGTTTGACTTCCAGCTACCGGAACTGTCTAGTTCTATAATAGCTATAAGAGTTTCCACCCGGAACCCCTGAGGTGCTGGGCCTGCAAGCCCTCAAAAACATAGTATGTCAGTAGTAATCGTACAAAAACGATTTTTCTCACATTATGCTAAGTTTCCTTCGAGAACTTTTTTAGATTGGCTCCCAGCTGCCAGAACTGTCTAGTTCTATAATATTTATAGGTGTTTCCACCCAGAACGCCTGAGATGCTGGGCCCGGAAGCCCACAAAAACATAGCATTTCGGTAGTAATCCTACAAAATAGATTTTTCTCACATTATGCTAAGGTTCCTTCGAGAACTCTTTCCGTTTGGCTTCCAGCAGCGAGAACTGTCTAGTTCTATAATATTTATAGGTGTTTCCACCCAGAACGCCTGAGATGCTGGGCCTGGAAGCTCACAAAAACATCGCATCGCATGTCAGTAGTAATCCTACAAAATAGATTTTTCTCACATTATGCTAAGGTTCCTTCGAGAACTCTCCGTTTGGCTTCCAGCTGCCAGAACTGTCTAGTTAGGTGTTTCCACCCAGAACGCCTGAGATGCTGGGCCTGGAAGCTCACAAAAACATCGCATCGCATGTCAGTAGTAATCCTACAAAAACGATTTTTCTCACATAAAACAGTTTCCTTCGAGAACTCTTTCCGTTTAGCTTCCAGCTGCCGGAACTGTCTAGTTTTATGATAGCTATACGTGTTTCCATCCAGAACTCTTGAGATGCTGGGCCTGGAAGCCCATTAAAACATAGCGTTTCAGTGATATTTGTACAAAATCGGCTTTTCTCACATGAAGCTAAGTTTCCTTCTAGAACTCTAGTTCTATGATAGCTATACGTGTTTCCACCTAGAACTCCTGAGATGCTGGGCCTGGAAGCCCATAAAAACATAGTATGTCGGTAGTAATCGTACAAAATCGATTTTTCTCGCATTATGCTAAGTTTCCTTCGAGAACTTTTTAGATTCGCTCCCAGCTGCCAGAACTGTCTAGTTCTATGATAGCTTTACGTGTTTCCATCCAGAACTCTTGAGATGCTGGGCCTGGAAGCCCATAAAAACATAGTATGTCAGTAGTAATCGTACAAAACCAATTTTTCTCACATTATGCTAAGTTTCCTTTGAGAACTTTTTTAGATTTGCTCCCAGCTGCCAGAACTGTCTAGTTCTATGATAGCTGTACGTATTTCCATCCAGAACTCCTGAGATGCTGGGATTGGAAGCCCAAAAAAACATCGCAGTAATCCAA
Source organism: Epinotia bilunana (assembly GCA_947049275.1). NCBI lineage: Eukaryota > Metazoa > Arthropoda > Insecta > Lepidoptera > Tortricidae > Epinotia > Epinotia bilunana. The sequence continues at coordinate 1,103,135 of OX346256.1, read as the reverse complement.
CAAAACCGAGTTTTCTCACATTATGATAAGTTTCCTTCAATAACTTTTTAACATTGGCTACCAGCTGCCGGAACTGTCTAGTTCTATGATAGTTTTACGTATTTCCATCCAGAACTCGTGAGATGCTGGGCCTAGAAGCACACAAAAACATCGCATGTCAGTAGTAATCCTACAAAATCGATTTTTCTCACATAAAACAGTTTCCTTCAAGAACTCTTTCCGTTTGGCTTCCAGCTGCCGGAACTGTCTAGTTCTATGATAGCTTTACGTGTTTCCATCCAGAAGTCTTGAGATGCTGGGCCTGGTAGCCCATTAAAACATAGCATTTCAGTGATATTTGTACAAAATCGACTTTTCTCACATGAAGCTAAGTTTCCTTCTAGAACTCTGTCAGTTTGACTTCCAGCTGCCGGAGCTGTCTAGTTCTATGATAGCTATACGTGTTTCCACCTAGAACTCCTGAGATGCTGGGCCTGGAAGCCCATAAAAACATAGTATGTTGGTAGGAATCGTACAAAATCGATTTTTCTCGCATTATGCTAAGTTTCCTTCGAGAATTTTTTTAGATTGGCTCCCAGCTGCCAGAACTGTCTAGTTATTTGGTAGCTTTACGTAATTCCATCCAGAACTCCTGAGATGCTGGGCATGGAAGCCCAAAAAAACATCGCATGTCAGTAGTAATCCAACAAAATCGAGTTTTCTCACATTATGCTAAGTTTCCTTCAATAACTTTTTAACATTGGCTACTAGCTGCCGGAACTGTCTAGTTCTATGACAGTTTTACGTATTTCCATCCAGAACTCGTGAGATGCTGGGCCTAGAAGCACACAAAAACATCGCATGTCAGTAGTAATCCTACATAATCGATTTTTCTCACATAAAACAGTTTCCTTCAAGAACTCTTTCCGTTTGGCTTCCAGCTGCCGGAACTGTCTAGTTCTATGATAGCTTTACGTGGTTCCATACAGAACTCTTGAGATGCTGGGCCTGGAAGCCCATTAAAACATAGCGTTTCAGTGATATTTGTACAAAATCGACTTTTCTCACATGAAGCTAAGTATCCTTCTAGAACTCTGTCAGTTTGACTTCCAGCTGCCGGAACTGTCTAGTTCTATGATAGCTTTACGTGTTTCCATACAGAACTCTTGAGATGCTGGGCCTGGAAGCCCATTAAAACATAGCGTTTCAGTGATATTTGTACAAAATCGACTTTTCTCACATGAAGCTAAGTATCCTTCTAGAACTCTGTCAGTTTGACTTCCAGCTGCCGGAACTGTCTAGTTCTATGATAGCTTTACGTGTTCCCACCTAGAACTCCTGAGATGCTGGGCCTGGAAGCCCATAAAAACATAGTGTGTCAGTAGTAATCGTACAAAACCGATTTTTCTCACATTATGCTTGTAGTACTCACTTATGCACTATATCAAGGTATTCACTGGCTCGATACCACACCAATGTCGGGCAGACGTCCACTCTCAACCGTGGCTATCACCTTTCTCCTACCCACACCCGTGTGCTCGAGACAGCGCTATAGCTGTCAAGTATAGACAAACACTACATCCCTTCCTTAGTACAATTAATTTATTTCAATCAACCTCATCAATAAAATATACACTTAGTTTATTCCATCACTTTGTTCATCCTCGATTACATCATAATTGTTCTCATCTTCTTGAACTGCCCATTTGCCTTCAACTTTCTTTAGATGTAGCACATTCCGTCTAAGCATTTGGCCTGTTTCTTCGTTCCTGACAACCACGTCTCCGCCTTCTGCTTGTTCCACAACATGAGGAGTAGGTTTAAAATTTGGAGTCAACTTGTTTCCTTTTTCCATCTCCTTTATATAAACTTTGTCTCCTTCTACTAATTGACTATCTTGAGCACCCCTTCTCCTGTCTCCATATTCTTTTCCTTTCGCTTTTTGAACCGTGTCTCTGTCTCTAACCTCTGAATCTTCTAGTCCATGGGTTAAATCTTTATAAGAAGGAATTTTGTCTCTGTTTTGCCGGTGGTAAAATAGTTCAGCTGGTGTTTTTCCGGTCACCGAATGTGGGGTGGAATTATACATCATGAGATATTCCCATACACTCTCTTTGGGATCCGTCCGCTCGATTTTACTTATCTTTAATCTTTTTAGGATGTCTCTATTCTGCCTCTCAACTTCTCCATTCTGTTGAGGCCAGTAGGGAATCGAGTTAAACAGTGTTATTTCGCACCTTCGGCAATATTCCTTGAATTCTGCGCTAACAAATTGAGGACCGTTATCCACCGTGATCGTTTTGGGAAAACCTGTGCGGCTGAAAATTTCCTTTAACAGCGTTATAATTTGCGCGCTAGTAGTACTTTTGGTGAATTTTACTTCCTTGTAGCGGCTGTAATAATCGACCAACACCAGCAAATAGTCGTTGTTTGGCAGCGGACCTAATAAATCCAATGCAACATCTACCCAAGCCTCTTCAGGGAGAACGCGTCGCTTCATGGGTACCGGTGCACTTGGAAGTCCAACCAGAGTACATCCTTTACATGATTTGACCATCCTCTCAGCATCCTTATCGATCCTGGGCCACCAAACTTTCAACCTTAGCCTACCCTTCATGGCGACTATGCCTGGATGGCCCTCATGTGCAGCGTCCAAAACTTTTCTCCGAAGTTCATGGGGTATTACTATTTTGTTTCCTCGTAGTAAAATATCGTCATGGAAACAAAGTTCACTCTCAAACGCTTTGTAGACTTTTACCGATTCATCCCAATCATTACAATAGATGCCCCTTTTGACTTTTATAATTTCTTGGTCATTTTTTGAATGAGTTATAATATCTTTCATTGGAACTGCACATGGTCTGGCTTGCTCAACAATCTGGTTCACATAATCATCGAAGTGACCTGATGGTACAACGCGGTAATCGCATAATCGTGATAAAGGGTCAGCGATGTTTGTTTTTCCTGGCCGATGGATAACAGTGTATCGATAAGTTTGCAGCCGCAACACCCATCTTTCTACACGTGCACAAGGCTTGGATTTCATTCCAAACAGAAACTCTAATGGTTTATGGTCTGTAATGAGATTAAATTGCTTTCCGAACAGAAAGATATTGAAATGTTCGACTGCCCAGACTAGCGCAAGAGCTTCCTTCTCGGTTTGACTATATTTTCTTTCTAGCTCAGTCAGAGTCCGATTACCATATGCTATATATAATTCTTGGACCTTTGTCATCGCTTTGAATTAACACAGCACCAAGGCCAACTGGGCTAGCATCAGCGATCACTTGCGTCTCATCTTTCACGTCGTAGTATCCCAGGGTTTTAACAGTGGCGAGAGCTTCTTTTAACTCACTGAAGGCCTGATTTTGTTCTTCCTTCCAAAATTCTTCAATGCTAGCTTTCTTTCCAACCTTCTTTCGCAATAAAGCTTTAAGGGTTTCTGTTTTAGTCGCTAAATTGGGGATCCATTTATTAATATAATTAACCAGTCCCAAGAAACTCTGAAGTTCTTCAATAGTTGTTGGTGGTCTAAATTCAGAAATGCTTGTAATATATTTTTGCAAAGGTTTGACGCCTTCGGGCGTCAATTCATGTCCCAAGAAACTAATCTTCTGCACTTTATAAACACATTTTTCTTCATTTAGCAGAACATTATTATTTTCCAGGACCTCTTTTAACTTTGCCACCCTGAGATCATGCTGTTCTTCAGTCTCGCCGTAAACCAGGATATCGTCGATGAAATTGATTACGCCATCTAACCCAGCGAGCATGTTTTCCAAAATCTTCTGGAATAGCTCTGGAGCGCAAGTGATTCCGAACATAAGCCGTTTGTATCTGTATAATCCTTGCGAAGTTATGAACGTTGTTATATGTCTCGAGTTCGGGTGTATTTCCACTTGGTGGAATGCATTTTTTATGTCCAATTTGGAAAAATACATCGCCTTTTTAATTTTCGGTAGCAATTTATCCATGCACGGTAAGGGATGATTTTCTCTCATGACCGCAGCATTAGCCCGCCTCATGTCGACACACAGCCGCAAGTCATTGTCATCTTTTAAAATTGGCACTATTGGTGAAACCCATTGAGAAGGCCCATGCACCTTTTCTATTATGTCGCTTTCGAGTAACTCACAAATTTTCCGTTGCACCTTTTCCTCAATTGGAATCGGAATTCTTCGATATGGTTGTGAGACAGGCTTTGATGTCTCATCAATTGGAATCTCCACTAAGACGTTTTTAAACTTTGGGAAGGATTTGTTTGATTGTATAACTTCGTTAACGCCAATTCCTAGTTTTAAAACACCCAATTTGATGGCCGTTTCCTTCCCTAATAAGTCTCTCGAGCCCCCCTTAATTACAAGTATAGTTGCTCGTTCCGCGTGTTCATTTACATTAATTGTGGTTTCGAATGAGCCCTTCACTTTTAATGGGGTTTTGCTTCCATATGCGTATAAGGTCTTGTTCGTTTCATTCATTTGATTTGAACATAACATCTTCTGCTTCTTTAAATTTTCCCATGATTCTTCCGATATTAGATTTAACTTACATCCGGAATCTATAAGCATCTTCCACTTCACTCCCCCTAACACACATTCAACAGTCGCATCATCATCTACGTTAAAAACATAATGTACATCCTCCTTTTCTTGTGATCCATTATCCGGTGTTATTTGATTTACTTCTCTTCTATACTTTGGTCGCTTGTTATGTTTGTGATCACCTTGTTTTTGTTCCATTTTCCTTTTTTCCGGTCTGTTTCTGCAAAGAGCACCAAAATGTCCAACTTTTCCACATGAATGGCATTTCTTCCATTTTGCCGGACACTCCTGATTCGGTGCAGTATGTGCAGCGTATCCACATCGTCCACATTTGATGCCTTTGCTTTTGTTTGCGTCTTTATATCCCCGTGTATCTTCCTTTGCCGAACTTGATCCTTGATTAAAACGGCTAATTCTGTTAATCTCATTTATTTGTTTCTTCTGTTCGTATCCATTTAATTGCTGTCCTACTACTTCTAGCGTATTAGCTTCCATAATAATCTTGTCCAGTGTAACCTCATCTCCTAAGGTCAATATTTTCTTCCTGAGTTCAGACACTGAGCACTTCTCTACGATCTGATCAATTAAATGCTCATCAGGACTCGTAAATTTACATTTTTCCGCTTGGTTCCTTAATTTTATGACGAACTTTTCGAATCGCTCACTATCTTCTTGTTTAATTTGACGAAAAATGTATCTCTCGTATATTTTATTCTGTTTTGGCTGGAAGTAGCTGTCTAGTTTTTCTATGGCTTTTTCGAAGACGTCAACCCCGTCAGCTTGTGCTACCATAGCCCCAGGTGTGTTATAAATTATTTCCTGCAGCCCTGGTCCGCCAAGTAGCAACAACGTTGCTCTTTTTCTTCCATCGTCCGCAATAGCTGAAGCCTCGAGGTATATGTTTAATGACCTCTTCCACTTTTCCCAACGAACTGCAACGGTAGCATTATCGCCTTCGAGGTCAAGCTTGTCGGGCGGAGGTAAAATACTCGCCATGATTGAGTTAGATTGGGGCGACCTGGAACCAACCATTGTTGGTTATTTCTATGTAGCTATACATCAAACACATACAGCCGTAACACATCTACGCATGATTTACATTTATATGTAGGCTCATACAGCCGTAACACATTCACGCATGATTTACATTTACATGTAGGCCCATACAGCCGTAACACATCTACGCATGATTTACATTTACATGTAGGCTCATACAGCCGTAACACATTCACGCATGATTTACATTTACATGTAGGCCCATACAGCCGTAACACATCTACGCATGATTTACATTTACATGTAGGCTCATACAGCCGTAACACATTCACGCATGATTTACATTTACATGTAGGCTCATACAGCCGTAACACATTCACGCATGATTTACATTTACATGTAGGCTCATACAGCCGTAACACATTCACGCATGATTTACATTTACCTGTAGGCTCATACAGCCGTAACACATTCACGCATGATTTACATTTACATGTAGGCTCATACAGCCGTAACACATTCACGCATGATTTACATTTACATGTAGGCCCATACAGCCGTAACACATCTACGCATGATTTACATTTACATGTAGGCTCATACAGCCGTAACACATTCACGCATGATTTACATTTACATGTAGGCCCATACAGCCGTAACACATCTACGCATGATTTACATTTACATGTAGGCTCATACAGCCGTAACATATTCACGCATGATTTACATTTACATGTAGGCTCATACAGCCGTAACATATTCACGCTTCACAGCTACACACTTTTACCTATTGGCATTACCCAGCGGTTATACGTAGTAACATTTCACATACCTACAGACAAGTTTTATGTTGTTCATATGAGTTGTACCGTTTATTTATTGTATAATTTTATATCAAACCTTATTATTGATTATATTTTATTAGTGCCCCATTTACCAGACGTTAAATTTCCAAGGAAGCTACTATAACGCGAGATATAACCTAATTACTTGAACAGAACTGTTATCATTTTATCTAATTTTCCATTCCAACATTACTAGATCTTTATTTTATGTAGGAGTTAGTGCCTACGTAGATACATAATCGCTGAACCGTAAAATGTCATTATCAATTATAGTTATTTAAAGCTAACAATTAAATTTAATCTGACACAAAAGTGTTTGATTAATAATATTAACTTGTTTTCCTTAAAACCAATACTTGCACTACATAAATAATAACTGTTCTCATTACGTATGGTAATATATCTACTTCAATCTTTTAGCAAACAAAATAACATAAAATGTGTCTTAAGGTTTGTTTATCACGATCAAAACAGTTTCACAGCACACGAACTACTCGTATGTCAACTTTGCAGTCAGCATTCGAAGCTACTTACTACGACTAGATAACATAACCGCTTGAAATACCTACCTACCTTGGATTGTTTATGTTTGTCTCATTTACGTAAGTGAGCGGCAAGTAATGTTTGCAACCAACATTTATTTGTTTATCTGATAACTCGATTAAACTCATTTTACTCACAACAATTTTAACTAGGTACTACCTACCTTTCTTTTGTTGTTTTTTTTTTCTTAAGGAATGTAAAGATAAGTAAGTATTCATTAATTTTACACTAACCTTTACCCTCGTCGCCACTTGTAGTACTCACTTATGCACTATATCAAGGTATTCACTGGCTCGATACCACACCAATGTCGGGCAGACGTCCACTCTCAACCGTGGCTATCACCTTTCTCCTACCCACACCCGTGTGCTCGAGACAGCGCTATAGCTGTCAAGTATAGACAAACACTACAATGCTAAGTTTCCTTCGGGAACGTTTTTAGATTGGCTCCCAGCTGCCAGAACTATCTAGTTCTATGATAGCTTTACGTATTTCCATCCAGAACTCCTGAGATGCTGGGCCTGGAAGCCCAAAAAAACATCGCATGTCAGTAGTAATCCAACAAAATTGATTTTTCTCACATAAAGCTAAGTTTCCTTTGAGAACTCTTTCTGTTTTGCTTCCAGCTGCCAGAACTGTCTAGTTCTATAATATTTATAGGTGTTTCCACCCAGAACGCCTGAAATGCTGGGCCTGGAAGCCCATCAAAATATAGCGTTTCAGTGATATTTGTACAAAATCGAGTTTTCTCACATGAAGCTATGTTTCCTTCTAGAACTCTGTCCGTTTGACTTCCAGCTGCCGGAACTGTCTAGTTCTATGATAGCTATAAGAGTTTCCACCCAGAACGCCTGAGATGCTGGGCCTGGAAGCCCATAAAAACATAGTATGTCAGTAGTAATCGTAGTACATTGATTTTTCTGACATAATGCTAAGTTCCCTTTGAGAACTCTTTCAGTTTGACTTTCAGCTGCCGGAACTGTCTAGTTCTATGATAGCTCTACGTGTAACCAGCCAGAACGCCTGAGATGCTGGACCTAAAAGCCCACGAAAACATAGCATTTCAGTAGTAGTAAAGTAGTCATCAAGCAAAATCGATTTTTCTCCCTTATTGCTACGTTTTCGTCTAAAATTATTTTCAGTTTAGATTATATGCATTGTAATGTTGAGATATATGTTTGTTTAATGCGTAAGGATTGATAACACATAAGATGCTGCATGTAAAACCTCTCTGAAACGTGATATGCATGCTGGTAGACTGACAGTTTATTTTCTTATTTGTAGTCATGTATATAAAAAAAATAATCTTGGTTTTTTTGGCCAGAACTATTGATATACTATCTAGAAACAGTAGAACTTTGCATCCCAATCCATATTTTACATCTAGGAATCGAGAACGGGTGAGATGCTGAGAGTTCATTTGCGAAGTTAACATCTCATTTTTTAATTTTCATTTTTTTTACTGAAATTGGCTGAACTACTGAAAAAAACTATCTAGAACTGTAGAACTATTTGGGATGCTACAAGAACTATCATCATTTGTTGAGATGCTGGAACTTGATATGCAAGGTTCACACACACCGGCCCGGGACAACATGCTGAGTGGTGGGTCCTACTTAGCGCATTATCTACAACTTTAAATCAATGCAGTTCTATTAGGAAAAGCTACGTTGTTATAGAGTTTCCTTGACCCGGTTCCCTCTGGCATCCATTGTTACCCCACAAACTGGAGCAGACGGGTGAAAGGTAACGTTATCACTTATCAGTGACGTCACCCGCGCGGCGCAGGTGGCTCGCGCCACAACAAACATAAACACTTAAACAGTTCCACGCCGTGCCTCCGGCACTACCGACGTTCCGTGCGCCGTGCTCTCGCAACATTGCAAATTAGAATTAGAATTTTCGCTTGTGTTTTGTTTTAGCGGTGTGTTGGGTTATAGTGTGGTGTGGTGGTATGTGAGTGTCGTGTGTGCCATGGCGCGATCTCCGCGCAGGATTTCTGCGCACCGTCGCAGCCGCAGCCGCTCTAGGGAGCTCACGAGGCTCAGGACTCAGCTGAGCACTAAAGGTAAATTCAAAATCCTATGCAATACTGTACTTAGTAAAAAACATTGTTTCGTAGAACGGTCCTTCTAAACGTTTGCGTAATGTTGTGTTAACATATTTGCAATGTTTATTCAGTTTGTAGTGTTTTATCCGGAAAACTACACGAATAGGTTGTAGAGTTATGTACGAGCATCGCGTAATACATCAATGGTATCTAACTTAAATTTGAATTTGTTAACATACTTATACCTAGAACATAGGTGACCTTATAATAAGCAATAGGTACCTAAATGAAAATATTTTCCATATTTCTCTAACAATAGGCACCTGCGTAACATACACGTGTACTTTTACGACACAACCACGATGCTAGGTGAACTTCGTCAAAAAGTATCTAAAACCTTGAAAACAAAACATTTCCTGTAAACAACTTGAAGGACTCAATCTTACGAATATTATAAGCTGAAACAGCGAAAATTCGCTACTTTACTAAATAATACTTATACCTACCACCACAAAATCCAACAAGCTGTCTGGTTTCACTGTTCCCTCGAATAAGGCTGTATTTACACAGTTGCACTCTACGAAATGTTCTACCTACTACTTTAGACAATTATTTGAGAGGGGAAAACTTTCGCTTAGTGATGTGGCTGAAGTGACATTGTTTATAGAATATTAGGAATTATGAAACAGTACTTGCATCATCTTGGATGACTCTCATGGCATTGGCATCTGAACCGCTGTCGGTCCTTTAAACTGGCAACATTTGACCAGTTCACATTCAGAAGTTTCATGCTAGCAAATTACAAAAAAGTATTAATGTAAGTGAACTCACAGCTTAGGAACATATCAGCATAGCAACCACTGTAACTTAATCTGGCAAACAAGTATAATTATATAGAAAATAATAGGGGTGCCACACTCGCTCATGTGGCAACACAGATACTACGACGTTGAGATTTTAATCCAAAATTACAATGCACATTGGTATAGACATATAAACTCACATACATTATCTCTATATATGTTTATGTAGACAGAATGCTAGTAATTTAAATACTTATAAGTTTTGTTTACCAATATTTTTAAATAGTGCAATATTCAGTTTCTTCTTCCTCCAAATTGTATATACCTACATTATAAATTACTTCCCGAGCGGAACCCCGTATGTCTTGCTCATTGTATGGAATTGTTGTTGCATTTGAATGTTAAATCTAATATATAATAATAGAATAAATCCGCTAAATTTAATAAATACGGTAAAATTGTTATTGTTATTGTTACAATATACCAATACATATGACAAGTATGTATAACGAAGTAACTAGGGTCGAAAAAAAATAGTTCCGTTTCTAGACTTTTTGCCAAGCTGTGGGTACTTACAACCTAAGTGAAATTTATAGTAGTTTATGCAACTGATCCATAATGAGAGGGCTTAAAATATGAATGGTTTTATGAAAGGACCGTCAGCATGTTTCATAATAGCGTAAGGCCCAAGTAATTATGTACAGTTGCATACACTACTTTATCTACACACATATCATAATAATAGGTACTCTAAGATGGGTTCACAATTCCACTTTCGCAACAGCAACAACCCAACAAAAAAATGACAACAGCAATGGCGGCTTCGATCCTCCCTCAAGACGAATGGTTTTTTTAAATCATATAGAGATATATTTATAATCAAATACTCAAATGTCGTGCGTAAATATTTAAAAAAAACATACTGAATTGATTTTTTATATCGATAACTATTTTAATATCTATGGATACTAGAATAGAGACCCACTTCAGTTTTGACAGCTGTTCCAAATGTAAACTCATAACGTTACAAAAACCTATAGGTACTGTTATAACATTAAAGTATACAGATTTTATTACTACCAGTCCACAGACTAGAATGTTCCCATAGGAAAATCGGTTGTAATAATGCTGGTAATTTTCTACGGTTTCTGAACGCATTTTAGAGCACTAATGATGTACCTATGCGTAGGTAAAGTACAAGTGAGGTATGTTGATAATTACCTACATCAGAGGCGGAATTGTTAACGCGAGCCGCAGGTGAGCGTGATAAGAGAGCCGAGGATGTAGGTACCTACTTAATTATCAAAGCTCACGCGTTTCATACGACGTTTTTCAACACATTTTGCGAGGAAAAAATCCTTTTCATAAGATGAAGATTTTATAGGCCCGCCAAGTTATTTTCTTTACTTAATGATGGCAACAGGTTTTTACTCACATATTGTACATCGCCAAGAATTTCCAGTGGCGTCCATCATATTTATCACTTTTCTAGTCACCACGAGTCAACATTTTTGATAATAACCAAACACGCATTAACAATGTTTACAAATATTTGTGAAATAACCTATAATGGCGCGCAACACTTTTTTTTCGTGAAGTTTGCGCAGTGCGCGCGCATATGTTAAGCCAGACTTAGATGAAATCTCTAAACAGCCAGTACAAAATAAAATAAATATTTTCGTTTTAAAATGTTCTTTTATTAATTCATGTAAAATGTTTTTAAGTGAATTGTTTTACTAAATCAAACGTTTCTATATCGTATCCAAAAAGAAATAGTCAAATTATTAACAAGATTTAATTTGTTTAGTCGAGTAAGAACCCATTTGCCGAGAATTAAAAGAAAAGCTGTACATTCTGTACAACCCGGTTAATTTAAGAATGCACCGTATTCATACATACATCTCGCTGCAAGGTGCCCAACGTGACTTAATCGGAATATAACCGTAACACACGAGTGTCGTAATTTTATGTACACGCGTGTTAATACCCGGGATTATGAGCCTAAAAGCGTCATAATAAGAGGTACTTTACGAGCAAATGTGTTGAAAATTAAATTTTCAAATTGAACAATTACAAGCTTCCAATTGCTAATTAAGTATCATGAATTAGGATTAAAAGTGTCAAGTAGGTATTGGTCAGTGTAATGCACTAGGAAGTTTAGATACCAACGCAGAATCGGCAGGTCACGCTTGGCATTAAAGATGCAAATTATTCAAAAGCATCCTTAATAACGCATCAAGCGAGGCTGCAGCTGATAACAGCGCTCGCATCCTGTCCCTCTATTCTGTAACTGGTTTTTAGCTCACCTCAACGTTCACCCACAAAAATATCTCTTGACGCCGCGATTCCTAGTAACTAAGCGTAGGCAGAGGTCTAGTTCCGTTAGGCGTGAGGGGTGGGGTGAGGGTGAGGCGCATGAGCGCGTAAAGAATAACAGCTCTGCACGCGAATCCACTGGCGTGGCACTGAGCGAACAGTGTTACTTAATGCCAGTAGCTGGTTATCAGGGTAATTCGATGTTTCAGAATTCTGAAGACCCATTTATGTAATTGCATTACTATCTTAGGTCTATTCTTGATGTCGTACTTACACTACTTACATAATTATATGGAATGTATTTATAAGGGAAACGTAACAGCTGGTTAAGTTAAAGAATAGGGTAGGCTTTCAATTTCAAGAACCATTATAATTATGAAAATTTCCATATATGTACATACTGTGAATGAATTGCAGAATCCAAATTAAAATGATCGTGTACTGTAGTTTCATAAAGAATACCTATTTTTTCTAGCCAGCAGCGAATATTTCGCTTATTATTAGGTAGACGAACTTAGGTATATTACTTGAACAAAAACGAGACGAATTTAAAAATTAAACGACATACAGTATACTTAGACCATATATTAGGTATATACTTAATCCTACTAATATTATAAATGTGAAAGTTTGGATGTTACTCAATCACGCTTAAACGGCTCAACCGATTTAGATAAAATTTGTCACGAAAATAGTTAATAGCCTGGATTAAAATATGGGATATTTTTTATCCCGGATCCACGCACACGAAGTCGCGGGCGGAAGCTAGTATCACGTATTCCGTGAAAATTGAGGAAAGCGGAGGTATTTTTTGCAAACGTATGTATTATTGAGTGACTGATGGGTGCAGCTTTTCTTCACAAAAAAAAAGATAATTACTCGTAAGGTGGTACCATCGCGTCTCGGAGATGAATAAAAAAATGGACAGAACCGTCAAACCCATTTGTCAGGTTCGTCAACACGAACAATCTGCGTTTTACAGGCGCAGGGCACAGGTGAAGGCCAGGGCAGTCCCACACGGACACTGGAACCGCCTTGACACGCTTGTACACTAACATGTTCATGCAGATATGAAATCGGCACATTTACCCAAAGCTAAACTTTAGTTGACTCGATTAGCGTAGTTTATACCCTGTCTACAATGCTAGCAGTCCCAGGTTTGGTCCCTGTGCAAAGGCAAGTATTTGTTCGATGTTAGTCTGCATGAATACTTCCAGAGTCTAGTAAATATAGTCCTTATTTTGCATACTTCTATGCAGGAATATGGAGTGATGTTGTTAAAGACCCAGCTTAACCGGTACGGTCATCATGTAGTTTTTCTAACGCGCGTTAAAACAAACTGACGGTTTTTTACTTGCTTATCAACTGCCATTTCTAATCCCCGACGGAACAGGAGGGGTGCAATAAACTTTAATTTAAACAGAAAATTAAACAATGACTGTTTCAAAAGTTAGGCCTGATCAATTTGTGTAAGATATGAGCCGCCTTAATATTTATTCTCCTTTACAAATTTCTAGTTCACGTTTTCTAACGTTGAAACTGCGCAAATGGTTTAGTCGACTAGAGATATATAGATTTCTAAGAAACTTGTAACTTAAGTATCTATGAATTAGGAGATGGCTTTTCCCAGGCTAACAGTTTTAACTCAAACTTGTATCCTGTAATGTAGGTAGGTACGTACTTAAGCAGATCTGAAATTGTATATTGTGTTATCCTACATTAACAAATCACTGCCAAGAATCGCTACGCTCTACACTCGTGGCAATTCATCCTTGTACATGTATTTGCTTTTATGTAATGAATAGGTAAATGATTTATCTTTTTTTTCTTTTTTCTTTCGTGGCCGATCCCGTGGTTTTCCTGGTGTGTAGCGGAAAGCGACTACGGCGTAGACGACCGCTAGGCGGCAATGAGAGTGTTTATATCCCTTCCGGTAAAGCCGTAGACCCATCGTACAGGACGCAACTATGCGTTAGACGGTGAAAGACATCGCCGCGCCATACGCCATCTGACACCACTACCCTCTCCACACGCTGGCCCATCCTAGTGGGCCATTAGGATGGGCCATCATGTAGAGGAGCCATAAACCTACAATCGTTTACAAACATTCCAAGTCATAATTCCGAAGCTAATAAATAAGGTTCTCATCACAATTTGCTTGTTGTTCTCTCGACTGTAATCACTAATCAGACAATTACCCACATCGTCGTGTTCTGTGTTCGGCTTCGTAAACATAGTACTTATACCTTTACTTCATATATTTACTTAATGTGACTATCGCCTATCAAGATAAATAGAGTTTCGTCAAACAAACGCCGTGTTTGACAACATAATGTCGATGTAACACAGAATGCTCGACGTAAGAGCCTTATTCAACTAAAGCTGGTATTACATTGTCCTGAATGAGTTAGCAAGCTGATTCAGGAAGGTGTAATCTTATTTAGATTAAGGATCAATGCGGTGCAGTGAGTCGTACCACACGAAATTTATATACAAACTGAGGTACTTGCATAAAACGAGCTCCGCATCTCCGTCCGGAGATGCGGCGCAGTGTGACATCCACCTAATTTATTTAGGATGCTAAAGTCAGGACAATGTAATACCGGCTTTACTTATTACGTGGGCCGCTTCCGCATTGTGTCACGTTACGTGGACTTACAAACCTTTTTGGAAGCCCACGTAACAAGTATGAAAGCTAAATACAAATTACAAAAGAAAAGTTAGGGTCGAGGTTCTTTATTAAGAGAGTTTCTTGACAAGCAAACAGTAGTACTTAGTTACCAGGACACGTGGTGGTTAAATTAGGAAAGAGTTAAACGGAACCAGTGGGATCCCCAGGAAGTCGCGCCGTAGGATGTGAGGGTTCCGCAGGTAGAAATCACAGGCCGGAGGCGTGCGTAGCAGCGCGTGCGAGGAGTAAGCGTACGGGCGTACCATCAGGGTATAAGCCTCCGCCAGGCGCTCGGTAGGGGCGCGTGTAGCGCGGCAGTCGACAACCAGGCGCGTAGTAGGTAGGCGAGAAGTAAGGCGCATGCAGCAGATAGGAACGTCCCGTAGGGCGTGAGCAGTGGCCGGCGCGTAGTAGGACGCGTGCAGCAGGGAGTCTTCCAAGCCAAACGCTCGGGAGGAGCTCAGCTGGGCCGTTCCGAAGGGTGGTGTACAGATGTAGCGCTTCGGGAGGCAGGTGCTCAGTAGGGGAGCCCCGCAAAGGCAGTCGTCCAGCAGGGACGCAATTCGTAGTAAAACTGACGACCGACGAGTAGGTTTAGGGACCCTCTTGAGTTGCGGGGCCGGCTGTGACCCCGCAACGGATCTGTTCTGTACTTCTTGTTTGGAAGTCGAAGGTAAAACTGATTTAATACAGCGGCTGTATCGGCTTTTATACCCAAGGGATCCCATGTTCTAGAATTACATATTATAATTTCATATTTCAAAAATTACAAGCTACCAGGGTTTCATAAGTACCTAAAAGTATACAGACTTAGCCGAAAAGTATAAAACCTAACCTTTATGGTAGTGAAAATGACTATTTAGAAGAACACAACGTTGTTGACAGATTGTCAACAGAAAATAAACAAACGTATTTATTATTTTTAAGAATTTCAGGAATAGGGAAAATATAGGATTAAATACGGTTCAAATGAACAGAAACCGATAATATAAGTAATCACGATATCAAAAGCAGTGTACAGAAGTATACCCTTTCTTAGAAGTTGGGGTTACAAGAACCAAGAGAGTGAATCAATGATGTAAAGAAAGCCTAAAAAGACGTAAGATGGCAATTGCAAGGTCTTGCATTAACTGATGTGACCTACAGGTGCAACGCAGATAAAGGTAAATGCTACATTACCCCAAAAACCCAGGAAAAAAAAACTTTTTCGTACTAATTAATGAAAAGTTTTTTTTTGTTATATAGATATGCTATGCGTGGTGATTAGTGCATAAATGAGATGAGGTGCTAATAACATGAAGAAAATTATATACAACTAAGAAGCTCCAGATCTTCCTTGCGTCTCTTTCAAAAATCACACATACATTCATCTCCAGATAAAATAAGGGGATGTGGTTCACATTCAATGACGCACACTCCTAAGGAACTCCTTACCATGACCTAAGGCTTTTTTTTTTTGAGGGAGTAGTCAGCCGCTCCACGGGAAAAATGACGAACCCACGGCTTATTTTACGAGTTGGCGATCCGCTCGAGGAAATACTATATACAGGCCTAGTTGGTCTAGCGCCAACTAGGGGAAAATGTGAAGAACCTAAGGGCTTATTTAACGAGTTAGTCATCCGCTCGAGGAAATTCTAGACTAGTTGGTTTAGAGCCAACTAGTAGAGGGGAGTTAGTTTAGAACTAAAGAGGGTGCAGTAGTCCTAGGCTACTACAATTTTTTATTTATTTACAGAGCTAAGAAAGAAAAGCAGAAGCGAGTCATTACAGAACAGTCGCACGCTAATAAGTCAGCATAATGAAAAGCTGCAAAGAAAAGAACGTAAAATAATGTGTAATGAAGTGAAATTAAATAAACTTAAACTAAATGCTATGTTTTGAAATCCTTAATGTGCCATTTGTTTCTTGAACCATTAGGATCTTCAAGCATATACACCAGGGGCGAGAGTTTTTGAATAACTCTGCATTTTAAGTATTTTGGAGCCAGTTTCGCACTGAAGTAAGTGCCAGCGTTACTTAGGACGTAGTTTTTCCTCCAAACTATATCATCGATGTTAAATTCTTTGAATGACCTTCTAAGATCGTACCTATTGCTATTCTTTATATGTGCTGTGTACAAGGCAACCTGAACTTTATCGTAAATAGATGATAGCAGGCCAAGGTTATTAGCATACATGTCTCTAGGAAGAAAAACGATTTCCTCAAGATTTTGGCATGGTGAATACATGGAGCCGCAAGGAATAGTTTCGCGTCCAAAAACTAGGAAAGAGGGTGTAAAACCGGTTACCAGGTTCACTGAATTATTCATAGCAGACTGAATAATTGGAAGATGGTTATCCCAAGATCTATGGTCGTCCCCAACAAGAGACGCTAAGGCCGTGATAAGAGTCTTATTGTACCTCTCTGTGGGGTTAACTTGAGGGCAATAAAGAGGATTAAAGTTCGCGAAAGGTATTCTGTATTTATTGATTAGGTTATGGAACTCACGCGACTGGAATTGAGGTCCATTATCCATAATGATTGTCTGTGGTACTCCAAAAACCAGAAAAACTAAATTTTCTAGGTGAAAGGTAATATCAGTAGCCCTTGCACGTTTAAAAGGGAAAATTATGCTGTATTTAGTAAAGTAGCAATTTATAACTAGTATATATTGGTTTCTTTTTCTAGTCATCGGTAACGGACCCACGAGATCTAACGATATGCATTGGAACGGGCGAGAACAAATTTTAGGTTTACCCATGATGCCATAAGGAGAGTGGTTAGAGTGTTTGTAGGCTAAACAAGTTTCGCATTTTGATATGTATTTAGCAACATCTCTAAACATGCCAGTCCAGTAGTATTGTAGTGCTAATTTCTTGTAAGTCTTGAATATGCCCAAGTGTGGATTAGGTAGAGAGCCATGGAATTCTTCGATAAGTGATTTTCTAGTTGAAGGAAGAGGAACTTCCTTCCAGGCAAAATCGTCCGTTATGGAGTTTTGATCGTAACTACGACGGAATAGCTTGTTGTCTCTATAGTAGTAGTTCGGGTAACTGTCCGGATTGTTTTGACAGTCCGAGATTAATCTGTTGTGGTCTTCATCGTTAGTACGTTGAATTTCTTGAGTAATTGGTGCCGTTTGATGAAGATCAGGATTCCTGTCGAACGAGCGAGAGAGTAGATCGGGGACAACGTTGTCTTTTCCTTGCTTGTGTTTTAAAACGCAGTTGAATGTTGAGAGTCTGAGGGCCCATCTAGCTAGTCTACCTGAAGGATTAGATAGATTTAGGAACCATTTTAGAGCAGCATGGTCCGTGTAAACAGTAAATTCTTTTCCATTGTCCACGTAGCATCTCCAGTGCTCAAGAGCTGAAATGACAGCTAACGTCTCCCGTTCTGTGGTTGAGTAGTTCCGTTCATGCTTATTGAAACTTTTGCTCATGTATGCTATTACGACTTCTCTATTATCTTGCTTTTGTGTGAGCATCGCTCCGATTCCATCGTTGGAGGCATCGCAGTGAACAGCAAAAGGTTCATCAAAATTAGGGCAGGCAAGGATTGGAGTTGTCACAAGTAGTTCCTTCATCTTTAGGAAGGCGGAGTTGGCTTCGGCAGTCCAGCCAAATTTTGGCGAGTTCTTCCCCGAGGCTGCCAATTTATTAAGAGGTGCTGCAATAGTACTGAAGTTTGGGATAAATCTTCTAAACCAACTGCAGCTGCCGTGAAATCTTCTTATCTCTTTTTTTGTAGTCGGCGTAGGATATTCTAAAATTGCCCGAACTTTGTCAGGGTCAGCTCTCAAGCCTTGTTCATCGACCATAAAACCAAGGTATTTTAGTTCTTTTTTGAAGAATTGACTTTTTTCGTAGTTAATCGTCAAACCTGCGTATGTTAGTTTTTCAAGAACTCTGATAAGAAGGGAAATATGTTCTTCAAAGGTCTTGCTGATGATGACGATATCGTCTAAGTAGCAAAATACTTTATGCTCAAACTCCGGGGTGAACAGCGCGTCCATTAGTCTTTGTTGTGTCGCTGGAGCATTGGTTAGACCAAAAGGCATGACAACAAAGCGGTACATTCCTCTACCTGGAACGTAAAAAGCTGTCTTGTCCCTGTCTGGAGGGTGTAGTGGGACTTCCCAGAAAGCTTTCGCAATATCAATGCTTGAAAGATATTTAGCATCTCTCAAGTGGTCTAATATTTCGTTCATTAGTGGCAGGCTATAGGCATCACGACGAGTGATAGAGTTAAGTTTTCTACTGTCAACACAGAAACGCCATTCACCATTCTTCTTAGGAGTTATGATCACCGGAGATAACCAAGGGCTCTCGCAGGGTTCAATCACTTTCCAGCCAAGCATCTTGTCTACTTCGTTTATAAGTGCTCTTTGTTTTTCAGGTGATAGCCGGTAGCAGCGTTGTCTTACAGGTGGAGAGTTCCCTGTATCGATTTTATGGCAAATCAGATGAGTCTTTCCAAGTTCGCCTTTTTCTTCGAAGGAAATTTGCTTGAATCTGGCGATGATGTCTGCAGCTATGTCTTTCTGTTCCGTAGATAATGCTTCATAAGTGAGGATCTTCCCAGTGTCAGATGTAATGGTATTACACTGTACATTGTCAAAGATAGTAGGTTTAAGCAATTCGGGTATAAGATTAAAAGTTTTCCAAAAGTCTACACCTAAGATGATTGAAGGGTGTATTTCAGGGAACGCGTAGGCTCTTATAACATGAGTTTGATTATTAAAAGTCATGAGTAAGTCGATATAGCCTAATGATTGCAATTTGTGGTTATTAGCTGTAGCGACTGAAAGTGGGCACGACTTCGATAAAGAATAACCCTTTTTCAAAAGGTCAAGGTGAGAATTGTTGCCTAATATAGTTAAAGAACTTCCACTATCTAGCAAACCGGAAAAAGGGATTCCGTCGATAGTAAAGTTAAGAAAAGGTCTATTATGATCCTTTTCTTCTTCATAAAGGACTGACGAAATCTTGTAAAGATTGAAGAAATTACGAAGATAAGTAAGCCAATTTTTCCAGTCAATTATGTCAAAAGGGCTAGAGTTATTGGTGCTATCGGAGTCGTGCAAAGTTAGTTTTTTTGGAGAGGAATAGTGTTTGGTATTACAGTCAGGGCAGTCTGGGGTTTTAAAGCCTCGCAGACCGCATTTAAAGCAAATGGGAAAATGAGGTTGCTGACAAGTTCGAAGAGAGTGGCCGTTTGCGCGACATCGAACACAGAAGAGGTTAGAGGTAAATTTATCAGAGATGCTATTTACTTGTTTAGAAAAATAATTCTTAAAAGGGGGTCTTGAGTCTGAATTGAACTGGGTTTTAGGCTGGCTAGGGAGGGAAGTTTTAGATGAGGATGTCGAAGGGTTGTAATTGAATTCAGATGCTAATTGATCAATAGCAGGTTTAGGTTCTTTAAAGTTACGGTCTCTATCCAGAATATATTCGTAATTTTGGCAGACTGATATCAGAGAATCAATGGAATCAATTTTATTCAATGCCACGAATACTGAATAGCAGGGGCGTATGTTTCTGAGGAGAATTGAGAGTTGCTCAGATTCACTTATTTTTTTGTTGAGACGAGAGAACATACCATGCATAATGGAGATATAAATGATGATAGTCTCGTAATCACCTTGAGTTCTAGCGTTGATAGCAGTCAAGAGTTTGAAGTCATAATCCGTATTACCGAAATCTCTAATAAGTAGGTTTGAGATTTCACACCACGAGAGGTCTGGTTGACGATCTTTCTGAAATCGAATCCAATGAAGGGCTTTATCAGTGAAAATTTCAAAGACTAAGTCAGCAAGGCGTTCCTTTTTCAGATTGCGGGAAACACCAAACTCTTCAATTTTTTGGAGAAAAGATTTTGGGCAGGAGTTGCCGTTATAGGATAGTTTTCTAAGTTCTGGGATTATATTAGGAGAGGACGTCGTTTGAGCAATATTTTGAAAGGGAATACTCTGTTCTGAGTGTTGGTTTGTAACTAAGTGAGAAGATAAAGGGGCTTCAGGTGTTGTTCCAAGAGGAGGGCAGTGAGGAGATGCTAAGGGTGTAGTTTCCGCAGATTCAAAAAGTAGAGCTTCATATTTGTTCTCTAAAACCTTGAATCTTTCCGAAAGTCGGTTAAGTTTGTCTGTGAGAGGCGAGTTATGGTCTAAGTCGATGCGTCTAAGTCGAAAAAATAAGTGATTTTGAAATGATTCTAATCTTTTACACGCGTATGGAGAAGCTTTGGATTGTAACTGGTTGATCTTTGATTCAAAGTAATTCAGACAAGTTTCAACCTGTTCGAGATCTTCTTCAGGAGGAATGACTGACTGCAAGACCTCTGTCGGTGGTTGCGATTGACCCAGTGTTTCTGCCTGTTTTTTTAAAGCTACCAAATTTTCTCTTGGTTCCTCTAACCTAATTATAACCTCGTATTCGAGTTCAGGCTTATTTAAGTTAACATATTTGATAGGACGTGCCATAGTAACTGAGTTAAAAAAAATATATATTTTAGGTAGAAGTTAGTTAATATGAGGCCGAAATAAAGAGGTTTTAGTGACGTATGTTGTCTGTAGTTTTTAAAATTTAGAAAAAAATAAGCTTGTCAAAAAATAAGGCCTCTAACGTTGGGCGCCAAAACTGTCACGTTACGTGGACTTACAAACCTTTTTGGAAGCCCACGTAACAAGTATGAAAGCTAAATACAAATTACAAAAGAAAAGTTAGGGTCGAGGTTCTTTATTAAGAGAGTTTCTTGACAAGCAAACAGTAGTACTTAGTTACCAGGACACGTGGTGGTTAAATTAGGAAAGAGTTAAACGGAACCAGTGGGATCCCCAGGAAGTCGCGCCGTAGGATGTGAGGGTTCCGCAGGTAGAAATCACAGGCCGGAGGCGTGCGTAGCAGCGCGTGCGAGGAGTAAGCGTACGGGCGTACCATCAGGGTATAAGCCTCCGCCAGGCGCTCGGTAGGGGCGCGTGTAGCGCGGCAGTCGACAACCAGGCGCGTAGTAGGTAGGCGAGAAGTAAGGCGCATGCAGCAGATAGGAACGTCCCGTAGGGCGTGAGCAGTGGCCGGCGCGTAGTAGGACGCGTGCAGCAGGGAGTCTTCCAAGCCAAACGCTCGGGAGGAGCTCAGCTGGGCCGTTCCGAAGGGTGGTGTACAGATGTAGCGCTTCGGGAGGCAGGTGCTCAGTAGGGGAGCCCCGCAAAGGCAGTCGTCCAGCAGGGACGCAATTCGTAGTAAAACTGACGACCGACGAGTAGGTTTAGGGACCCTCTTGAGTTGCGGGGCCGGCTGTGACCCCGCAACGGATCTGTTCTGTACTTCTTGTTTGGAAGTCGAAGGTAAAACTGATTTAATACAGCGGCTGTATCGGCTTTTATACCCAAGGGATCCCATGTTCTAGAATTACATATTATAATTTCATATTTCAAAAATTACAAGCTACCAGGGTTTCATAAGTACCTAAAAGTATACAGACTTAGCCGAAAAGTATAAAACCTAACCTTTATGGTAGTGAAAATGACTATTTAGAAGAACACAACGTTGTTGACAGATTGTCAACAGAAAATAAACAAACGTATTTATTATTTTTAAGAATTTCAGGAATAGGGAAAATATAGGATTAAATACGGTTCAAATGAACAGAAACCGATAATATAAGTAATCACGATATCAAAAGCAGTGTACAGAAGTATACCCTTTCTTAGAAGTTGGGGTTACAAGAACCAAGAGAGTGAATCAATGATGTAAAGAAAGCCTAAAAAGACGTAAGATGGCAATTGCAAGGTCTTGCATTAACTGATGTGACCTACAGGTGCAACGCAGATAAAGGTAAATGCTACAATTGCTTATCGGGAATCATGCGTTTTTCCCCGTTCGTGTATACCTTTAAACGTAAACGGTTGCGCACTTTGCGGTTCCAGGGGAATTTCCCGCCGTGAACGCTCGGGCTGTGGAATGAACCACAATACGCGGTTAATCAAGAAAGGAGTGTGTTTGAAAAGGGTCGGCACCGTGCATAAGTCCCACGGAGTTGGAGGCGTCGACAGGCTACGGTAACCACGTTCGTTGGCGGCGAACCAAAACAATTGTTGGCCTCCGAAACACAATAGTATGAAAGAACAAAACCTGATTTTAATAAAAAGCCATACCGGACACACCTAATACACCACAATGAAACCATACACCACCTAATACACCATAATGAAAAAGAAGTTATACGCGATGGATACAGCAAACGCATATCACTTACAGTACGATTACTGTTAGTTAAGACCTGACAGATGGATTGCCTTCATTTAATTTTCAACTTTAATTTTATATAGATAAAGCATTTTTCAGAATTCTGTTACCCACATCTACCGATTTAGTAATAACTATTTTATTTGTATAAGATTAAAGTTGAAAATTAAATGAAGGCAATCCATCTGTCAGGTCTTAACTAACAGTAATCATACTGTACATGTTTACGGAGACTCTGCGTGGCAGAGGTTCTTAAGCGCCTCTAGTCCCCATAAAAGGCAAACGACTTGGCAACTCGTCCGTTTCAAGGAGGTAAGGTAAGTTTTTATGATCCTTCTATAATGTCTTTCCATGAGACCTTACAAAATGTAATATGTGTGCCGTTTGAAAGAATTACCCTTCTGTTGAGCTAAATATATCTACATGCACATTTTAGGGTTCCGTAGTCTACAAGGAACCCTTATAGTTTCGCCATGTCCGTCTGTCCGTCCGTCTTCGGCTAAGCTCAGTAACCATTACCACTAGAAAACTGTGATTCGGCATGGGTATACAGATCAATCACACCGACAAAACAGTACAATAAAATTTACTTCCCCTACACCTAAAGCGGGGCTGCATTGTTTTTCTCTCGTTTAACTCGTGGTGTCGGGTTTCGTTGGATAGCTCGTTCAAAAATATTATGGCTTTCCTATAACCATTTTTCAAATCAGTGATTCGTTTGCGAGATTGGCTTTAAAGCCCTAATTGAAGTGAAAACTTCTTTAGCGGCGCTGTACACTTTTTGGGATGGGGAAAAAGAAAAATTGTTAAAACTCGCCACAGGTGTCACGTGACCGTAAGACGGTGAGAGATTCGGGACGAGGCTTGGGGGCGGGGGGGAGACCGATGCCGTAGTACGAGACTGGCTGCGCCATTCGAGTTAGCGAGGAAAAGGGCGCAAACGCCATGCAATCCGCGGCGCTTACCCATTCAGCCAAAATAAGTTCTCACGCGTTAATTTGCAAGTGAAATAGTTTACCTCTGTCGCTACGGTATTCGTTGATTCGAAATGTCAAAATATTCAAGTTTTCACTTCTGCCGGCACTCCCAGAGTGCAACCCTGTCTTTTTTTTGTTCGAGGCTTGTGTCAGCCGGCTAAAGTCAGTAGTAGCCATTTACCCGGCGGGGGTGGCTAACGGCTAAATGGCTACTACTGGGTATGTGAACAAATTCGTCGTTGTAGTAGATATAATGAGTTTAAAAGGAAAACTATCACGGACAAGTAGGCATAAGTAATTACCGAGTAATAGTCGACCAACTTAATACAATAAAAATACTCTTTATTGCACACCTTAAGAGTAGGGCTCGCGGTCGTGCCCGGGTTTCGTGTACCCGTAGCCGGGTCCCCGTTTCTGTGTTAAACGGAAACGGTTTTATGGCCCGTTCGGAACGTGTAATTAGGAACCGTGTAATTAAGACACGGGATCCCCGAAACGCGGATCTTAATTTCACGCGGTTCCGTTCCGACCCGTTTTTACCGTATAGTGGCGATCTGAGACGTTCGTTGCCTTAAAATATCATTGCTCGTACTTTTCTAATTTCGTTTTTTTACTCTCAAACCAATATCCAATAGATATCATAATAAGTATAGGTAATGTCAAAAATAGTTTAATGCCTCATTAAAATTAGAAAGAAAGAAAGAAAACATTTATTCGTGGACAAAACAATGGGTATACAAATTAAACTGTAAAGTATCCAATTTAATATTCCTCGTATAATAAATAAAATTAACGATGCATAACATATTCCATTAATAAGCTAGTCAGTATTATTTTCCTTAATAATGTTGAAAACAAATATAAACATATATCAGTAAATTTTCTTACACACATATAGTTTTATTTCTGTCCCCCTATAAGCATTCGTAAATAATTTGGTGATGATTGATTGTTTATTCGAATATTTTTTTTGCACATACATATGTTGACGTATCCTTTTCATAGACGCAGAATATGTAATTAATTTAAGTAATACATAACCAAATCATTACGAATTATTGAACAGAATATTTTAATAAAAACGTAGGTACTTACTCATTAGGTGTCAGGATTGGAGATTTTAGGTGAACTATTTTTAAATGCTTCCCTTTACCTCCTGTAGAACCACCACGACACGCAAACTCATTGTTTGCCCGATCATCGCACAAGTCACGAAAAGCTCTGTCACCGAGTCTAGTGGCATAATTCCATACCCAACTTCTCTTCATTTTTAACAAAAAACAACACGTTAACAAACAATAAATAATAAAAACGAAATGACCAACAATTAACAAAATCTTTATAAATAACAAAAATGCCAATAGTTAGATTCGTAAAGTCGACCGACTGATTGGCGAACTATTATAATCTTACTAAAGACTCATTAGAAATTTAAAAATAATTTTGTCAAATCTTACTAGCTCTAGTACCTACCCGTACCTACCAGGTAATGTCATAAAACCTTTTGTACGCACGATTCGCACGAACAAGAAAAAACAAAGGAGAGTTAGGGCATAGGTAAACGCTTTCATTTATTTGTTGAAATTTCGACTATCGCAAATACATAAAACTTAATATAGCTTGGGAATTCAACGTCTTGCTTATCAACTTTTGTGTTTATCAAAAAAATGCAAGGCACTGATAATGTCTATCTAAATGCTAATTTTGCGTACATCCCGTTACTGCTAAATATTTTTACCTTGTTGAACTATATCAACTATGTACATGTTTCAAAGTAAATTTTGCTGTTAATAATGAAAAAAATCCCTTAAATACATAAATACATTTTTCCATAAGGCAATTTTACTCTACGAGTTTGCAAGTAATAAGAGTATATCATAAATCATTTTTGCTTCAACTCAAACCGGCGCGGACGGATCGAGTTGCCTTGCCCGTTACCCGAGCGGAGCCGAGATGAGAAACGTTTCTTGGAAACGGGACGGGACGGGACGGATCTTCACGGGATCGTGTAATTCGGGTTCTTAGTACCGCCGGGCTTAAGGATACGTTTACACGGTTCGGCGTTTTACACGGATACCGCGAGCCCTACTTATAAGATGAAACAAATAGACATAACAACTTAATGTTAATGTTAATGTTGTTAAACTTAATGTTACAAACTTAATTTTGACGACCGGTTAGCCTAGTGGGTAGTGACGCTGCCTACGAAGCTGAAGGTCCTGGGTTCGAATCCCGGTAAGGGCAAATATTTGTGTGATGAGCATAAATATTTGTTTCTGAGTCATGGATGTTTTTCTATGTATTTAAGTATTTATATCTATTATATATATCGTCGTCTAGTACCCATAACACAAGCCTTACTGAGCTTACTATGGGACTAGGTCGATTTGTGTAAGATTGTCCCCTTATATTTATTTATTATTTATAAAAAAAAAAAATGTGTACTTGGAAAGGCCAATTTTCGTACAAATTCGGCCGACACAACCGCACGTCGATGTAACTAAGACAGACAGGATACTACGGAACCCTACACTGCGCGTGGCCCGACACGCATTTGGCCGGTTTTTTAATGTCCTTAAGTAACTCACAGTCCATATTGCAGAGAACGAATGCTTATTTAATACCTCTATTTAGTATTTGGTGCGCGTTGTGTCCCACTTTATAGAGGCCCCGGTGGTTCCAATGCTTCCAGTTCAGTCAGGAGTTCAGCCCCCTAATTTGTCACCTGGCATTGTCAATTCGCCGTACATTGTTTGTTCTACTAACAAAGGTAGTCACTGTGTGACTTGCAGAACCAACAATGTATAAAGAGAATCGTTAAGGTAAGGTGATGAAATAGGGGCCACCTCGTCCCGCCATCACAGGTAGTCTGTTTTTCGTATGTTTAAAAGTTACGAGAAAGATATGTACATATGTATTGCTATTATTATACATTACTGACCTTAATGCTAAATTACATCAATTATAGAAACAATGACGGATCGTAACGGCGATAATCATCGCGGCCATTAATTCCGCTCCGTTGCGTGAGGAAGAGCAATTGCAATGATGACACCGTAGCTAGATTAATATCCTTAATAGTCAACTTATAGACCAATGAAAACAACGCGTATTTGTTAAGTTTCGTCCTTTAAACTGTGTATCTCTCATTCGTTGTCATGAATAAGAACTTCTTGCAAAAATGTATAATAATTAGGTACTTACTGAACCAATTTATTATCATTAGTTTAGTGTTTTTATTTTTTTGAAGTATGTTTCTTCCAAATCGATGAATTTTGACCTGACTTCAAAACTTCTAAAGATTAACTACTTAAAGATATCATATCATCATCTAACATCTTTGTAGTTAGCAAAATTTGCAAGGCGGTTTTATCCAGTTTTTGCATAGTAATACCTACCTATTTGAAATCACTCGCACACTTAACAAAATAACTAATGTCAAACTTTAGTAAATATATACTGCAGTAATCTACACAGTATTTATTACAGGCTGTTATTTAACTGGCACTGTTTATACGTAGTTTAAGAAATGTAGAAGTTGTTTTTCATAAAATGAAAATGTAAACCCTGTTGCTCATGCCGATATCCGATTTCCTCCTCAACGAGTACTCGATGATGGCATAAAAATGTACAGCTGGCAATAAAAACGAATCCCATGGTTATTTTGTGAACAACTTAACTGCATTTGCCTGCAACCGTCTCTGGCAATATATAATTACAAAGCTAAGATAAATCTCCGCAACGACCACGCGGCGCGCTCGGCATGGCGCATGGCGGAGAGAGTCGGACATCTTCCGGGTTTCTCCGTGACATAAGCCCGCTCCCCCCAGCCCCGCTGCTCTGTAACTTGTTTTAAGCTCACCTCACCGTTTACCTACAAATATATCTTGACGCCGCAAATCGTAGAAACTAAGCGTAATCAGAGGTCTATAGCTTCGTTAGGCGTGACGGGTGATGTGAGGCGCATGAGCGCGTAGAGGGTAACAGGCCTGGGCATAGCAGGCATAGATAGAAGAAAGAAAGAATTAATTTATTCGAGTAGGATTCTTTAAACCACTTTTGCATCGTCATCACGTCATCAGCTACAACAATATATCAGGGTAGCATTCAGGTTCTAGAAAATATACTTACACAATATACTTATACTTTGAACTTAAATTATTACATGCCACAAGATCACAAGTTTTTAAAATCCTTCTAATATTATAAATGTGAAAGTTTCGATGTTTCAATGTTTGGATGTTTGTTACCCAATTACGCTTTTAAACGGCTCAACCGATTGGAATGAGTTTTTCCACCAAGACAGTTTATAGCCTGGATTAAAATATAGGATAGTTTTTATCCCGGGTCCACCCACACGTAAGATAATATAAGAGCCTAGCTAGTAAAATGGATAATTGTGTATACACGTAGCTGAATACATACCTAGCCTATACATATGCATCGTCATAGTTACACTAACAATAAATAAATTAAGTAAATGAAAATAGTGTAAGCTGTGTAAGTAATGTCAATGTCAAATTATACAAAATTTGCAAATGTTCATACTTTTTTTAGGCCAAGCTTTTTATCATTTAAGTAGTCCCCGACAGAATAGTATCCTTATTTTAGCGAGGAGGATTTTAGATATATATTCAAAGCAGATAATGGCAACTCGACTGCTTCATTAGGTAATCTATTGTAAAATAGTATGCATTGACCAATATATGATTTATATACTTTACGCGCGCGAAATTTAGGAATTGCATTCTTATTTTTATATCTGACACTGTATTTTTTTTAAAGGATCCTATATTTTTAAGCGCAAACAATTCATTCATACTAAATATACTGAGACGCTACTGACCGTATATTTATCTCTTTAAACAGGTATATTATATATTTAGCAATAAAATAATTTGAGCTGCGAAACCAGTCGCAGTCAGTCGCAGGGTTAAACTTGTTTCGCAGAATTCACAATACTTATGGTTTGCGTCGCACAAAATCGGATTATTCACTTGAGCAGCAATCCGATTCAATTTACGTAATGGAAATCACTCGCGGAATGAAATAAAATAGAGTACGTATGCTATGCAGAGCTTGTCGCCATATTTACAGTAGCTTTCCCCGCGTATTTACAAAGGCCGAGCGGACAGACATAGCATAAAAATATGGGCTATGTTGCTCTACTATTTTTTACCAAGCGGTGAACAACATAGATTGAAATATCCGAAACTACTCATCCGATATGACGAAATATTTCACTAGTTATAAAATGGACCTTGTTGGACAATGGTTATATATATTTTATAATACGAGAGCGAAACACGGGCAGCTAGTGATCCGTACCTATTTCCATACTATTATTATACTTAAATGCGAAAGTGTGTCTTTTACCTCTTCCCGCTTAAACCGCTGAACCGATTTAGATGAACTTTGGTATAGATATAGTTTAGACATGGGATAATTTTAATCCCGGAAATCATCCCCTAAGAGGGTGAAAAGGGGGGGGGGGTTAAAGTATGGATGGAGGTACAAAATAAACGAGTTCCACGCGGACGGAGTCGCGGGCAGAAGCTAGTCTACACTTATAATAAATCTCTGAATGAAAAAAAGAATCAGCCAAACTAAGCATTGTTCTGTCACGAATGATCTCAGCTTCCCATGAACGGAAAAACCAGAAAAGCGTTTTTTTATTAGGACCTTATTATTCTAGCTTCCGCGTAGGATAGTTTTTATCCGACTGCGACGATTAATTAATTTCCCGAAACATTTGACCATTTTTTTTCATTTCTTCTCCTTGAAATCCTACCTGCCATATCTGTTAACTTTCAGTGACTGCAAAATGGCGGACTTGCCTTAAGGCAAGTCGAAGGATAGTTAACTATCCAATACTAATAATTTCGATCCGCTGTGTGTGATAGACCTTCACAAAACGCATACTAAATTATAAAGCACAACAAAATAATCTAATATGGGAACTTATGCTAAATTCGTATTTAAGGAGTAATTTCATTAAATGTATCAACAAATTTCAACAAAATAACGTCAAACGTGTTGGATCTATTGCCACATTAAACATTAGTTGCCCTATTAAACTTTTATCCTTTTATTCATAAAACGTAAAATTCCTTTGATAAATGAAATATGTTTTCTCTTTCTTACGGATTTAAATATCAGAGTGACAGATATAGACTAATTTTAACGGCATATTTAACTAAAACAGGTTTGTTCAACGTTTTACTCGATAGGTTAAATTAGAACTGCATGTTGTTTAGAACCTATATCCAAAAGAAGGAATGCGTTGATTCTCACCACATTACCATGCAATCGAAGTCGCCGGTACAGCTACTACTACTAGAACAACAGAAAACTAGAAACTATGATGCTAAAAGAATGTCTAAATATATTGTACCAAAAATATTTAACAAAATTAACATCCTAAGAAAAACTCCCAAAGTAAGCAAAACTGTATTAAAATCTAAGTTATATAAAGGGCTTCCTCCTTGATAACGAGTCACCGTCGACTAGCTAGCTTAGATAAAGCTTTAAGGATAAGTACTCACCTACGAGCATGCCTAATTGTTTGTTGTTGTTAAGTTAAATGCATGACGTAAGCACTTTATTGTACACGGAAACTGGTTAAAACCATGCACATGCCATATAAGAGGCAAACTCATAAGAATTTAAGTGTAAATCTCATTAAAAATGATATATTTAAGTAAATAGGTTATTATAGTATAAAACATGAGCGTTTCTCGCCATCAAACGTCACAGTTTGGGGAGTTTTTATGTTAATGTATAAAATGTAATTTCTACTTTTTGGATAAATAAATTTAAAAAAAGCTAGTGAGTTAATAAGCTTGAAAGAAGCATTCAATAGAGGTATATCTACTGCTTCTTTCTGCTGGCCCTTGCATGGCAACCAACCAAGGCCATTCTATAAATCCATCAATAATGCCCTCCTAACACTGATTGGATCTAACATCGAAGAGTCGTTACAAACATGACAGCGTTTACCTAATAACACGCAACTATTATTTCACCAACTCCCGACGGCTACTGCCCGACTATAATATAATTGTTTCACCAAATACTGCGTACTACTGGTACAAAAACAATCTGGTTTACTATCTAGGAGGCCAATTCTCTTGGAAACTTCGCTAGGTAATGTTAATTCAATGTGTTGATCATTTCCACGCGTGGCGGCGGCGGGATTAGATACGTGCCGCAACGATTACACGTAACACATTGATATCGTACTGGTTGCGAACTGTCGAACCAAATTGATCTCGCTATATATTACGAGTATATATATAGGTAGAAAACTCGGTTAAAACGCATTAATTTCTCATTAAGAGTTGGTCTTTAAACCCGTAATTATGTAACTTAATACCTGATAGACCGAGTTTTGCTTGGCGACCTGAGCGATCGTGGAGAACACGACTTTTCCACACCCGTGTATGTTTTCCACACCCGTGTATGTTTTCCGCGCACGGGAAAACGAGATGCAACGCTCGTCGGGAATGACTTATTGGGAAAAATACCGATACCTAAATTTAAAAGTTTGTGAAGTTTTATTACCTAATATTTTTAACATAGATTATGTCTATTACTTGTGTATGGTTTGATTTGGCTGAGTCCAGAATAGAAAGAAGAATATAACATTTTAAGCAATCGTCTTTTGGCTTCTGACATAAGTACTTTAAAATATATTAAAATACATAATATAGGTATACAAGAATTATATAATTTCGATTTGTAGTTGCAGTGTAAAACCCAAAATTATTAACCACGGCAAAAATCTTATAAATTTAAAGATGGCCGCTTAACCATTTAGAGCCGTTTCCGAGAACCAATATAAAACAAACAAATAAATAAAAAATATGAAAATGTTATTTGTTTAATAGTATATTCCCTGGGCGACTCAGCTCTGCTCGGGTGAAAATAGAGAAAATATGTACGGATAAACCTTTTTTTCCAGACATGAGACCTAGCTAGATCGATTTTTCGCCCCGTAAATCTCTACCCTACACCAAATTTCATTGAAATCATTAGAGCCATTTTCGAGAACGCGTTTACAAATATGAAAGACGTCCAATGCTGGACATAGGCCTCCCCCAAACAGTGCCACAATGACTGGTCCTGCGCCACCTGCATCCAGCGGACTCCCGCAAATATATATACATAGAAATATTGCTCGTTTAATAGTACAGGATAGGAGAGAGGTAATATATTTACGAGTAGGATACGTTTCGCTCTTGATATGATATGTACCTCTAGGTTTGAAATAACAACACTTGAAATCTACGCCATAGACTGCATAGGTATAGGTACATTACTTATCAACGAAATACTCGTAAATTCGTACACAAATCAGGCAATACGAAAATAATAGTTAGGTCATATATGCCTTGGTAATTATTTGCTTGGCACGTACCACGCACCATCAAACCTGACTTGATTAATGACAACAGCACAGAATTTTGCTCAGTCAGTTTAGTAAAAGAGACACCTTTGTCAAGGCCAATTGGCCATTGACTTTCGGAAATTGTAGCATATCAGCGTATATTTATGGCATATCAGCTTGATATAAGATTGATCTACCTCGTCCATTTATTATTTATAGGAGTTTTAAAAGCCCTGCCAGTTTACCATCTGGTTTCACCTAAATGTAGCTATGTACCTACTCAACAGACGAAGATGAAAACCCGTGAAGACGCATTCTTGATGATGTTTTATCAGCGCAAAGCGTTCGTTTTGGTCTGAATCGCTTACATTCATCAAGTCGTAGAAAAAGTTCGTCGCTACTGTGGTAAGCACCAAAGGATTCCTCCATTTCCCTGGGTTTGCCTGCTGGAGAGCATGAACACATTAAGCACTAGCTTCTGTCCGCGACTCCGTCCGCATGGAACTCGTTTATATCATATCCCCATACTGCACCTCCTTTAGTCCCCTTTAGTGGTGATTTCCGGGATAAAAACAATCCTATGTCCGGCCCCGGGACTCAACCGATCTCTATACCTTTAATTTAAATCGGTTCAGCGGTTTAAGCGTAAAGAGGTAACAAACAGACAGACACACTTTCGTATTTATAATATTAGATATAGATTAATCCGGTCATAGGTAGGTTACAGATGCGGAAAGACTAAGTATTTATTGCGTCTCATGTTCCCTATATTTGGACACTGGTCTGGTGCTTTTCTAGTTGTGTAGTTGAAAATGTTAAATCACAGGACACATACCAAAACTATGACGGGATAACAAATTATCTTCTAAATATACATATAATGACCTAGTGAAGGTTAATTACTCTTTGTTAAACTATTAGTTTCTAGGTATCAATCTATATTAGGTACATTATGTGTGTATGTATATTAGATACTCAGCAGAATACTTCGATGGTGGAAAAGTAAAATGGAATCTCAACTATAGAGCACAGTACCACATGTCTGCTTTGTTTGAGCTCTGTTTGATGGTGCAGGTACTGAAAACTTTGGTTTTTGTTAAGGATTAGTAACTTTACTTACTTATGTGCCATCGCCAATATCCAAGGAATACTGCCGCCGGAAATATTCCCGGGCGATTGGCCGGGCACATTGCCGATGTTGCCACAGCAATACAAGCATTGTTCGGATAATATGACGAGTAGGTATGAAGATTTTTATTGAAGGATAATTATATAAGTAACCTTTTGCTTAATTATTGCGTTTTCCTCGGATCAAGGAATAAATCTTGAAAAGTTTTCAGAAAATATCCTTTGACGCGCGGCTGTCAGTCATTTATAGTTTTCGGTAGCATAGCCATTGCTGCCAGCAACGTTCCAATATTACCTGCAAAGACACATCATTAGGCAAGGTAGGTAATTTTAAATAAATATTAACGTCTTAAAAATTATAATCACTATTTATCTACTTTACAGAAAACACATGCGTCGTTCGATTTTATATTCCATCTAACGTTTGTGTTCGCGCAAACAATTCAGTTTATATTTTTATGTTTCGTGCCGACATCGTTGTCCGATGGATGTTGCGCCAGGCTTTTCATCACCGGCCGTCAATGCATAATTCATATTGTAAAATTTTGCGCATGGATTTTATTTTAGCTGCCGAGAGCACGCCGGTATCAGACACATGACAGCAGTATTTTTGATGTATACAGCAGCTCCCAACCTGCCTTTGTTCTAAATCAAATAATTTTTACCGAAAAGATTTGCACTGATCTCCACATTCCTTACGTACAATTCTATTATTTCGTAATCCGAAAACGATTTCTCGGGATAGGATACTAACTTAACCTAGTTACCTGTTTTTATATTTTATTAAATGACCTGCGCCCAAATGGTCGTTTAGCGGAAAAATGTCGTCGGAATGTTTAAATTTCTGAATAAAATGACTTATCGGAATTTTTCTGTTCACTGAAAAATACCACCAAGATATTCACATTACCTTGGCGTTTTATTTATTAAATTACTTTCTGATACTGCTCTACTAGCTGGACGAGATTGAAGTGGCCTATTTCCAGCAGTGGAATCAAATAAGCTATAATGATGAAGTAGACAGTCTCATTTGTTAGTATTATCCAATCTTATTTGAATAATGTTGAGATTTATGAATGGCTGTATTTATTTATTTATTTATTTATTCACAATAATACATTGAAAGCTTACAGTGTAAACACCAAATCACGTACATGCTAAAATGACAAAAAAAAAGATAAACATTCACTGGTAAAAAGGTCACAAATCGTAATTGTAATGTCAATCGTAATTATAATGTCATTCCATTCATTAAATGGCAATTCAAAAATATCCTAGCAATATTGCACAAGTATGTCAACCGATCAGCGAACATTTCAGCGTCTTCGTGCTGAGTGAGCATTCGATGCAGCCACGTCATGGCACGGGCGGTAGGCGCGTGGCTCGCGTATCGCGTGCGAGCGGACGGCCGCTGCCGCTGCAGCAGGCCCGGCCGGCGGCGCGGCGCCACCGCCCCGTCCGCGTCCGCGGGTATCCGCGTCCACACCACCAACCCGATCCGAGCCAACACCTCTGCACTATCAACTCGGTGATGGACAATTGACAGATAGTGGACTAGTAGCAACAGCTTTCTTCGCAACGCCAGCGTATTTAGCCCGACCATGCCCAAGACAAAGATGGAGGGATAGAGGTACGGGTAGTAACCGTAGGCTTTTTTGTACAGCCAGCGAGCAAATTTGCGTTGTACTTTCTCAATCATGAGAGAGTATTTGCTCTCGTACGGATCCCAAACAACATCCCCCGTATTCTAACTTGCTCCTTACAAATGCGCTAAAGAGAATCTTAGCCACTCCGAAATGAAATTGTTTTGCAATCCTCATCACAAACCCCAAGGTCCTGCTAGCCTGCTTACAAATGCCAGTTACGTGCTTATGGAAGTCAAACTTATCATCTAATATTAAACCTAGGTATTCCATTGACTGAAGTATTTTAGGTGCATCAATTGTAGTTTTAGCCGAAATATATTTATTAGTCACTCATGTTTTCTGACGCTGGCTGGCTATGGTTCGATAGCGCATGCGCGTTATGAGGTGTAAATAGTTTACTGCTATCGTATAAACATACACAGCGTGAGATATCTATCTACTATTTAAAACACTTTCTTACAAACGACCAGTTAAGGATGACTCACACTACAGTCCACCGTACCGAGTCCGACACGAGGAACCGCGGATGTAATCCCTCCATGATGGGAGGGCAAACTACTTCCGGTTCATTTCCGTGACTTAGTAAGGGCTAAACACCCTGTGCCCCCTACAGGGTGTTTAGCCCTTCCACGACCGACGCTGGGTCCGTGCGTCGGCCGTCAAATGATGATACCCGTTGAAATGTCATAGGAAAACTAGTGTCAAAAATCAAGCGGCGAAAAATGTGACAGTAACGAACACTTTATTTAGCGGGTTTGACGGCGTCGGCCCGGGCTCGGCACGGTGTAGTATGAGTTATCCTTATTTTTACCATGATGAATCACCACATCTGGTCGCGAAATATCAGGACTTATCTAAAAATATTCCAGCTATTCCTGTACGAAAGAGATTCTTATGGGTACAGTCGGCCAAGAAGTGGTGTACCACTTTTGAACCTTATTGTGCAAAAGATAGAGTCAGAAACGGGTAGACCATTTTTTGGTTTACTGTACCTCTAACAACTGAACAAAGGGTAATTAATACGTTATTTTAGGGTGAGTGGTTGACTGGTTAATAGTGAAGTATTTTAGTCCTTGAAACAGTTATAGGGGTATTTTAACGGAGCCGCTCAGTTGCTGTCAACTTTCAAGAACCAATAGGCGTTGGAATCGAGTGACAAAAAATACACGCAATGTGTATAAACATCAACTCCGTATTCATAAAACAACAATCCTCTGTTAATAAAAATGTGTCCCTTTCTCACGAACACAAATGTGCACACAAAGTAACAGATCTTATACTGTCAAACTGTTGGACAGAGAGTGTAATGAGGTGTCCCATTGTCATATTATTATTTTATTTGATAGATTACTATACTCACGTTTTGTATACTGAACATTATAGAAAACAAACCGCGGTATCACAACAACGGAGTACTACGACGATGTCGCAAGCCCATTGAGACAATGTCAGGTAATCGGGACAGGGCCGGCAGGACGCGTCGCAGCCGGCACCGTGACACCCCGCAGCCAGTGTAAGACATACCTCCGACCACACATGTTTGTTACGGGTCTCCAGCTCAACTTACACAAGGGACGAGTGAGGTGAGACAGGTTGTGAATTCCTTAGATCACATTCTTCGACGTGAATAGCGCGTTAAATCTGGACTGCCTCGTTAGATAGATCACGATATTATCTAACAGTGCAAGCTGAGACGTCATCTGTGAAAGCTATTGATTGTAGTTTCCCTAACCTACTAAGACTTTCCTTAAGACGATGACGAGATGATGTTTCAATTTAACGTTGCCAGTATTGAATGCCCTAACTAAAAACATGATACCTAAATCTTCCTAAAATTAAGTCTGTTCATTTGAATTTATAGTAGGACACTATAAATACTGAGTGCTAACATAATTCTTGAAAGAGGCTGTTTCAACTTAAAAGCTACTTTTATGTAAGCTAATTCCTAAACCTTCCTTAGGTTCACTTATAACACAACTCGCCAACTCTACTGTAGTTCTTAGTCAGCCATAGCAAAAATCCATAATAGGGGTGTAGTAGACACTAAATAAACCAATCAATAATTATGTATACTTAATTTAGTCAAATGGAGAAAAAAGCAACGCATGGACCCGCAGCGCAAGGGGGTACGTTCTGTTCTGTCCCTTTTCCGTAAAACGCACCTTCGTATGAAATGGTTGTCATTTACTATT
Organism: Epinotia bilunana; assembly: GCA_947049275.1. Lineage (NCBI taxonomy): Eukaryota > Metazoa > Arthropoda > Insecta > Lepidoptera > Tortricidae > Epinotia > Epinotia bilunana. Next base: position 1,065,834 of record OX346256.1, on the reverse strand, counting down.
TCATATTACGCTCGTGATCGTCGATCTGCTAGCGTTTTCTCTCTCTAACAGGCAAGATTAAAACGGTGTGTTGTACTCGTAGCGTCGTAATTTTTTGAGATATTTGAATAGGATTTTTGTCATTAGGCATATTTTCTTGCCGTCTTTCTTTTGAAGTTATTATAAATGTAAAGTCTACACCTATTGCTAGGGTCGCCCTCATCGAAATCTATATGAGGACTATATATGTATTATGTTTTTTGTTAAAATGTCGCAGGTTGGTGCGTGCGTGCGTGTCCGGGAGAAAAGCACAGCATATCGAGCTAACATTAGCGAGCGAGCGGTATTCGTTACAATTTTAAGGATTACAAACGCCTTAATGACGGTGCTGCTGAGCATCTAAACAACAACCACGTATGCGCATTGTCCGCCACAACACAACGACGCATCGTAAACAATGCGCATGCGAAGGACGCCATCCCGATATAATCGCGAGCTTGCGCGGGAGCACATTGTTATGCTGCCTGAGCCATTATGCACCTTAACTCGTAGATATATAGAACTCAAAACCCCGAAACATTGCTCAAGGGCTGAACGATTATGATTTACATCGATCTTGTGATCTGAGCATCCCAGAGTAAATTTAGCAATTGTATATTAATGTGCGAGGTGGATGTGGATGAGGCCTGAAATCGGCTTTTATAACATATGTACTTACAGGTATAGTTAACGATCTTTGGGATATTTTTATCCAAAGGCTAACCTAATGTCGAACACTAAATCTACAAACTTGATAATCAGAAAGGATTTCTGAAGGAAAGACTCGTATTCCAGAAAAGGGGGACATCTCTTGGTTATGCTTTTGAACTTGTAACGTGCAGCAATAGATTATTTAAATACCTAGCTTAGATTATCACAAACATAATATTCCTCTGTAAGATCATTCACCGGTAACTCTTAACCTACTAGTGGGCGGCGCAGGCGCAGGCGCGGCTCTACGTTTGTGCAGCTAATACGATTCATAAACTGGGGATCAATCTGGATCGTATAATTTCACGTTCTTATATGTATAAGATGTGTCCATGCGCTTGTTCTCTTTCAGCGCGCGTGGAACTGAGCGTGTATAACATTGATAGAGGTATCAGATTGGGATGCCAACTGTCGCGCCAAATTGACCTCCTATTGTCTAATTCCGGAACACGCTTTAGATGTATTGAATTGAAATCATCTTCACTAATACGCGCGGCTTGTTGGAACAGGCGCCATCGCCAGTGTGCTAGCCGGAACCATGCCCTGAGACCAGACCCCGTATCATGGTCGGCCTTATCACACGATAAGTGACAGGATAGAGCGTCCGTCACTGGCTGACACCGTTTGATAGAACGAGACGACGCTCCTATTTTGTCACTTATCGCGTGATAAGGCCGACCATGATACGGGGTCTGGACGCGAGGGTCCTCGCGGACCTGTATCTGTGGCGCGGGGAGGCGTAAGACCGGAGGGAACTGCTAGCCCCGCAGGTAATAAGGAAGCGGCGAACCGTCCTGCTGCAGGAGGCGATGGATGTATGGGTGCAGCGGCACCATAGAGGCGGTTCACCCAGTCCTCCATGACTGGGTTGAAAGGCATTTCGGGGTTCTCTCCTTCCGGCTGATGCAGGTGCTGCCGGGACACGGTTGTTACGGCATCTTCCTGCACAAAATTGCACAGAGAGAGAGCCGACCCCGGAATGCCAGATACAGTGCGTAGCCGGCATAGACTCGGCGCAGCACAAGTTGGCCGAGTGTCCGGTTTGTTTATTTGAGTCAGGCAACAAGGCCCATATTGAAAAATACCTTACAGACTAACATACATATCAATCAATCAATAATCATATCTTTAGCGAGCACGTTAACCAATATACATGTAACATATATTATTATTTGATCCTTAATAATGTTATTGTATCTATTCGTAACCATAAATTGTGAGCATAGATTAGGTATAAGCTGCCGAAGGTTTCAAAAATGTTGAAAAGCCCTAATTTAAAAGTAAAATTGACATACAAGATAGAGGTGGAAAGGTATACGTCGGAATTACGTACAGTACACCAAAAATATGACCAATCGGTAATATTTCATATATGTGTGTACAAAATAGTAGATTTCCGTATGATATTAATAATATTATATTAGACAACTTTCAATTTGCACGTAAGTATTTAAATATAAACCTATTTCATACTGGATAAAATGCCATTGGGGTAGATTCATTTTGAACCAGAAATACATTGGTCATAAAAAAAGTTTCAGAAACAATTACATTTTCACTTTTGATGGTATTATTACTTTTGGTTCAATTTCAAAATGGTCATTTCGTGTTGTCGACTATCCATTTGCACCGAATGACAATAAATCCTAATCATTATTGACTTTCCGATTCCTGCATCGATTTTGACGGGTGTCACGAATCGTGCGCCGGCGCATGAAAAACTATGAAAAACTCGGACCGGTGTCGGAGCTGCAGGCACGGAACGGTCACACTGCATCCCGTAGCCGTAGCCCTTATCTCTCATTGATTGGGATGCTTTCCCTTGGCCTCCGCCTGCAGTCTTCCCAGAGCAGATCACAGGCCAGTAGCCACAGTTCAAAAAATAATGGGCCCAAGTGTACCCTACTATGAATCGTCCTTTACTCACCTTCTTCTCAGAATGTTGATGCTGTGTCTTAAACCTGACCAGGGCTATTCTTTACGAGCTTACCGCCTCACTCCACCCTACACGCCTTACGAAACTAGACCTCTACCCACGCTTATCGCGGCCTCAACATATATTTGTGGATGAGCGTTGAGGTGAGCTTAAAACAAGTTACAGAATAGCGGCGCCGCTGGGATTGAGAAATCTTCTGACGTTTTCATAAACTCTCACTCCGTTTATCCATATTTGTTTACCGGTTTGTAACAGCCGAGCGATTCTTTGATGAAATAACCGCAGGTACGCTTACAGTAATTCTTTGAGGGTGAAATATGTATTTCCGGTGATCAACACTTCATGATTCAGTATTCGTCTGTTATTTTGATTGAAATTTCTTAACTTTCAACATAATTAAATCCTTAATCAATAATTGATAGGCAACGCGCTTGTGAATCTTCTGCTGCTGTCATCAGGCAGCTCGTATGCTTGTTTGCCACCGTCGAAATAAACAAAAAATAGCAAAATATTATAACTGACCATTACTCGTACCCTTGCCATTTGGTCAGTTTGGTGGAGGTTTTGGTATGGATCTAGTGTTATTATTTTTACGGGATAAAATATATCTTTGGTTCCGTGGATACAAATACAATATTAGGTAGTTTATTTCTTAAAATAACATCATTCATCGTACGTATTTGTTGAGTGAATTCGCAGCATTCGAATCCAATATTCAGCTTGTCCGATACATGCAGCTGCAGCATTCAATCAAACCAAGTATGGCGTCTAACGTGTGAAGGGCACCGCAACAAGCCCGGAAGATTGGATTCGTATCTCTTGTGTCGAACGGAGCAACTAGATGCAGATATATCGGGATTTGAATTTTCGTGCGCATTAGCAACAACGCCGGCGTAACCTAAGGTCCTGGTACTGTGCTTAATTTCCAAACACATTATGACGGCATTGATTGTTGTGAAGCCATCCCTCTCGCACTAGCTCTTAGCTGCGCACTGATGTCGAGATAGGATTGCTGTCAAGTTGGAGTGAAATTTGTGGTAGTAATGGAGGCCATGATCTCAGCCAGCCTGGCCTTGACCGCAGGGCGCGCCTCTAATTGGATTGGCAGCGTGAGCAGGCGGTCCATCGCGACGATGGACTCGACGTAATTTATTAAAATATTCTGAAGAGAATTCAGCTTGTTTATTTTGTAAAATAAAATTGTGATATGACACCACTGTCCACGATGCAATATTTTCAGTGATTCAGTTGATAACTACTTACTTTAAAGATAAGATAATTAGCACAAACTACTTACCTAGGTCGTAAGTAATTACCTACCTGTTTTAAATGTTTAAAAGCGCTTTCCTTTCGTTTCCTGAAGACGCACTGACAGCACTGGCCCAATTATTTGCCCCAATTCCGAGACGGCTTTAAATATTCTACGAATATCCGCAAATGTGACTAAAACTGTTCCTTCTTAGTAATGAAAACTTTGCTGAATAAATAGACGCTTCGGCTAACAGCGCCCGATGAAGTTTTTACGAGGAAGCCCACCGCTTGGGTAAACATGACGTTAAAATCTGTACCAACTTGTATCTACGTAGTTCATAATTCTTGCCTGCGTAGGTAAGTACGGGGTAAAATAAAGCTCTGGTCACAGTATAGAAGATAATACAGTAGTTAATCAGAGGCCGTTTAGGAGCGTTCGTTACTTCTGTGAACCTGGCCCCCCACCTTGGCCGATTATTTTTCTTTTTTTTTTTCTGGAACTATTTTGTTTGTAGTGGATTGTAGTGAAAAGCATTTTGTTTGTAGTTGCACGAAAAAAAAATGGGGGGCCCTGAAAAAATATCCAGCCCCCCACTTTAAAAAATCTTTATTTTGGTGATTGAATTTTGTTCGGAATCGTTTGTAGTTGATTGTAGTGAAAAGCATTTCGTTTGTAGTTACACGGATAAAAAATGGGGGGCTCCCGAAAAAAACCTCAGCCCCCCACTTTAAAAAATCTTTATTTTGGTGATTGAATCTTGTTCAGAATCGTTTGTAGTTGATTGTAGTGAAAAGCATTTCGTTTGTAGCTACACGGATAAAAAATGGGGGGGTCCCGAAAAAAACCTCAGCCCCCCACTTTAAAAAATCTTTATTTTGGTGATTGAATCTTGTTCAGAATCGTTTGTAGTTGATTGTAGTGAAAAGCATTTCGTTTGTAGTTGCACGAAAAAAAAATGGGGGGACCTGAAAAAATACCCAGCCCCCCACTTTAAAAATTCTTTATTTTGGAGATTGAATCTTGTTCAGAATCGTTTGTAGTTGATTGTAGTGAAAAGCATTTCGTTTGTAGTTACACGGAAAAAAAATTAGAGGTTCCCGAAAAAAACCACATCCCCAAACTAAAAAAAATAATAATTTTGTAATTGAATCTGGTTCAGAATCGTTTGTAGTTGATTGTAGTGAAAAGCATTTCGTTTGTAGTTACACGGAAAAAAAAATAGAGGTTCCCGAAAAAACCACATCCCCAAACTAAAAATGATAATAATTTTGTAATTGAATCTGGTTCAGAATCGTTTGTAGTTGATTGTAGTGAAAAGTATTTCGTTTGTAGTTACACGGAAAAAAAATGAGAGGGTCCCGAATAAAACCTCAGCCCCAACGTTAAAAAAATACTTTGGCGATTGAATCTTGTTCAGAATCGTTTGTAGTTGATTGTAGTGAAAAGCATTTCGTTTGTAGTTACACGGAAAAAAAATTAGAGGTTCCCGAAAAAAACCACATCCCCAAACTAAAAAAAATAATAATTTTGTAATTGAATCTGGTTCAGAATCGTTTGTAGTTGATTGTAGTGAAAAGCATTTCGTTTGTAGTTAAACGGAAAAAAAATTAGAGGTTCCCGAAAAAAACCACATCCCCAAACTAAAAATAATAATAATTTTGTAATTGAATCTGGTTCAGAATCGTTTGTAGTTGATTGTAGTGAAAAGTATTTCGTTTGTAGTTACACGGAAAAAAAATGAGAGGGTCCCGAATAAAACCTCAGCCCCAACGTTAAAAAAAATACTTTGGCGATTGAATCTTGTTCAGAATCGTTTGTAGTTGATTGTAGTGAAAAGCATTTCGTTTGTAGTTACACGGAAAAAAAATTAGAGGTTCCCGAAAAAAACCACATCCCCAAACTAAAAAAAAAAATAATTTTGTAATTGAATCTGGTTCAGAATCGTTTGTAGTTGATTGTAGTGAAAAGCATTTCGTTTGTTGTTACACGGAAAAAAAATTAGAGAATGCCGAAAAAATCCTCAGCCCCCATGTGGAAAAAAAATACTTTGGCGGTTGAATCTTGTTCAGAATCGTTTGTAGTTGATTGTAGTGAAAAGCATTTCGTTTGTAGTTAAACGGAAAAAAAATTAGAGGTTCCCGAAAAAAACCACATCACCAAACTAAAAATAATAATAATTTTGTAATTGAATCTGGTTCAGAATCGTTTGTAGTTGATTGTAGTGAAAAGTATTTCGTTTGTAGTTACACGGAAAAAAAATGAGGGTCCCGAATAAAACCTCAGCCCCAACGTTAAAAAAAATACTTTGGCGATTGAATCTTGTTCAGAATCGTTTGTAGTTGATTGTAGTGAAAAGCATTTCGTTTGTTGTTACACTGAAAAAAATTAGAGGTTCTCGAAAAAAACCACATCCCCAAACTAAAAAAAATAATAATTTTGTAATTGAATCTGGTTCAGAATCGCTTGTAGTTGATTGTAGTGAAAAGTATTTCGTTTGTAGTTACACGGAAAAAAAATGAGAGGGTCCCGAATAAAACCTCAGCCCCAACGTTAAAAAAAATACTTTGGCGATTGAATCTTGTTCAGAATCGTTTGTAGTTGATTGTAGTGAAAAGCATTTCGTTTGTTGTTACACTGAAAAAAATTAGAGGTTCTCGAAAAAAACCACATCCCCAAACTAAAAAAAATAATAATTTTGTAATTGAATCTGGTTCAGAATCGCTTGTAGTTGATTGTAGTGAAAAGTATTTCGTTTGTAGTTACACGGAAAAAAAATGAGAGGGTCCCGAATAAAACCTCAGCCCCAACGTTAAAAAAAATACTTTGGCGATTGAATCTGGTTCAGAATCGTTTGTAGTTGATTGTAGTGAAAAGCATTTCGTTTGTTGTTACACGGAAAAAAAATTAGAGAATGCCGAAAAAATCCTCAGCCCCCATGTGGAAAAAAAATACTTTGGCGGTTGAATCTTGTTCAGAATCGTTTGTAGTTGATTGTAGTGAAAAGCATTTCGTTTGTTGTTACACTGAAAAAAATTAGAGGTTCTCGAAAAAAACCACATCCCCAAACTAAAAAAAAAAAAAAAATTTGTAATTGAATCTGGTTCAGAATCGTTTGTAGTTGATTGTAGTGAAAAGCATTTCGTTTGTAGTTACACGGAAAAAAAATTAGAGGTTCCCGAAAAAAACCACGTCCCCAAACTAAAAATGATAATAATTTTGTAATTGAATCTGGTTCAGAATCGTTTGTAGTTGATTGTAGTGAAAAGTATTTCGTTTGTAGTTACACGGAAAAAAAATGACAGGGTCCCGAATAAAACCTCAGCCCCAACGTTAAAAAAAATACTTTGGCGATTGAATCTTGTTCAGAATCGTTTGTAGTTGATTGTAGTGAAAAGCATTTCGTTTGTTGTTACACTGAAAAAAATTAGAGGTTCTCGAAAAAAACCACATCCCCAAACTAAAAAAAATAATAATTTTGTAATTGAATCTGGTTCAGAATCGCTTGTAGTTGATTGTAGTGAAAAGTATTTCGTTTGTAGTTACACGGAAAAAAAATGAGAGGGTCCCGAATAAAACCTCAGCCCCAACGTTAAAAAAAATACTTTGGCGATTGAATCTGGTTCAGAATCGTTTGTAGTTGATTGTAGTGAAAAGCATTTCGTTTGTTGTTACACGGAAAAAAAATTAGAGAATGCCGAAAAAATCCTCAGCCCCCATGTGGAAAAAAAATACTTTGGCGGTTGAATCTTGTTCAGAATCGTTTGTAGTTGATTGTAGTGAAAAGCATTTCGTTTGTAGTTAAACGGAAAAAAAATTAGAGGTTCCCGAAAAAAACCACATCCCCAAACTAAAAAAAAGAATAATTTTGTAATTGAATCTGGTTCAGAATCGTTTGTAGTTGATTGTAGTGAAAAGTATTTCGTTTGTAGTTACACGGAAAAAAAATGAGAGGGTCCCGAATAAAACCTCAGCCCCAACGTTAAAAAAAATACTTTGGCGATTGAATCTTGTTCAGAATCGTTTGTAGTTGATTGTAGTGAAAAGCATTTCGTTTGTAGTTACACGGAAAAAAAATTAGAGGTTCCCGAAAAAAACCACATCCCCAAACTAAAAAAAATAATAATTTTGTAATTGAATCTGGTTCAGAATCGTTTGTAGTTGATTGTAGTGAAAAGCATTTCGTTTGTAGTTACACGGAAAAAAAATTAGAGAATGCCGAAAAAATCCTCAGCCCCCATGTGGAAAAAAAATACTTTGGCGGTTGAATCTTGTTCAGAATCGTTTGTAGTTGATTGTAGTGAAAAGCATTTCGTTTGTAGTTACACGGAAAAAAAATTAGAGGTTCCCGAAAAAAACCACATCCCCAAACTAAAAAAAATAATAATTTTGTAATTGAATCTGGTTCAGAATCGTTTGTAGTTGATTGTAGTGAAAAGTATTTCGTTTGTAGTTACACGGAAAAAAAATTAGAGGGTCCCGAATAAAACCTCAGCCCCAACGTTAAAAAAAATACTTTGGCGATTGAATCTTGTTCAGAATCGTTTGTAGTTGATTGTAGTGAAAAGCATTTCGTTTGTTGTTACACTGAAAAAAATTAGAGGTTCTCGAAAAAAACCACATCCCCAAACTAAAAAAAATAATAATTTTGTAATTGAATCTGGTTCAGAATCGTTTGTAGTTGATTGTAGTGAAAAGTATTTCGTTTGTAGTTACACGGAAAAAAAATGAGAGGGTCCCGAATAAAACCTCAGCCCCAACGTTAAAAAAAATACTTTGGCGATTGAATCTTGTTCAGAATCGTTTGTAGTTGATTGTAGTGAAAAGCATTTCGTTTGTTGTTACGCTGAAAAAAATTAGAGGTTCTCGAAAAAAACCACATCCCCAAACTAAAAAAAATAATAATTTTGTAATTGAATATGGTTCAGAATCGTTTGTAGTTGATTGTAGTGAAAAGTATTTCGTTTGTAGTTACACGGAAAAAAAATGAGAGGGTCCCGAATAAAACCTCAGCCCCAACGTTAAAAAAAATACTTTGGCGATTGAATCTTGTTCAGAATCGTTTGTAGTTGATTGTAGTGAAAAGCATTTCGTTTGTTGTTACGCTGAAAAAAATTAGAGGTTCTCGAAAAAAACCACATCCCCAAACTAAAAAAAATAATAATTTTGTAATTGAATATGGTTCAGAATCGTTTGTAGTTGATTGTAGTGAAAAGTATTTCGTTTGTAGTTACACGGAAAAAAATGAGAGGGTCCCGAATAAAACCTCAGCCCCAACGTTAAAAAAAATACTTTGGCGATTGAATCTTGTTCAGAATCGTTTGTAGTTGATTGTAGTGAAAAGCATTTCGTTTGTAGTTACACGGAAAAAAAATTAGAGGTTCCCGAAAAAAACCACATCCCCAAACTAAAAAAAATAATAATTTTGTAATTGAATCTGGTTCAGAATCGTTTGTAGTTGATTGTAGTGAAAAGCATTTCGTTTGTTGTTACACGGAAAAAAAATTAGAGAATGCCGAAAAAATCCTCAGCCCCCATGTGGAAAAAAAATACTTTGGCGGTTGAATCTTGTTCAGAATCGTTTGTAGTTGATTGTAGTGAAAAGCATTTCGTTTGTAGTTAAACGGAAAAAAAATTAGAGGTTCCCGAAAAAAACCACATCCCCAAACTAAAAATGATAATAATTTTGTAATTGAATCTGGTTCAGAATCGTTTGTAGTTGATTGTAGTGAAAAGTATTTCGTTTGTAGTTACACGGAAAAAAAATGAGAGGGTCCCGAATAAAACCTCAGCCCCAACGTTAAAAAAAATACTTTGGCGATTGAATCTTGTTCAGAATCGTTTGTAGTTGATTGTAGTGAAAAGCATTTCGTTTGTAGTTACACGGAAAAAAAATTAAAGGTTCCCGAAAAAAACCACATCCCCAAACTAAAAAAAATAATAATTTTGTAATTGAATCTGGTTCAGAATCGTTTGTAGTTGATTGTAGTGAAAAGCATTTCGTTTGTAGTTAAACGGAAAAAAAATTAGAGGTTCCCGAAAAAAACCACATCCCCAAACTAAAAATAATAATAATTTTGTAATTGAATCTGGTTCAGAATCGTTTGTAGTTGATTGTAGTGAAAAGTATTTCGTTTGTAGTTACACGGAAAAAAAATGAGAGGGTCCCGAATAAAACCTCAGCCCCAACGTTAAAAAAAATACTTTGGCGATTGAATCTTGTTCAGAATCGTTTGTAGTTGATTGTAGTGAAAAGCATTTCGTTTGTAGTTACACGGAAAAAAAATTAGAGGTTCCCGAAAAAAACCACATCCCCAAACTAAAAAAAATAATAATTTTGTAATTGAATCTGGTTCAGAATAGTTTGTAGTTGATTGTAGTGAAATGCATTTCGTTTGTAGTTAAACGACAAAAAAATTAGAGGTTCCTGAAAAATACCACATCCCCAAACTAAAAATAATAATAATTTTGTAATTGAATCTGGTTCAGAATCGTTTGTAGTTGATTGTAGTGAAAAGCATTTCGTTTGTTGTTACACTGAAAAAAAATTAGAGGTTCTCGAAAAAAACCACATCCCCAAACTAAAAAAAATAATAATTTTGTAATTGAATCTGGTTCAGAATCGTTTGTAGTTGATTAAAGTGAAAAGCATTTCGTTTGTAGTTAAACGGAAAAAAAATTAGAGGTTCCCGAAAAAACCACATCCCCAAACTTAAAATAATAATAATTTTGTAATTGAATCTGGTTCAGAATCGTTTGTAGTTGATTGTAGTGAAAAGTATTTCGTTTGTAGTTACACGGAAAAAAAATGAGAGGGTCCCGAATAAAACCTCAGCCCCAACGTTAAAAAAAATACTTTGGCGATTGAATCTTGTTCAGAATCGTTTGTAGTTGATTGTAGTGAAAAGCATTTCGTTTGTAGTTACACGGAAAAAAAATTAGAGGTTCCCGAAAAAAACCACATCCCCAAACTAAAAAAAATAATAATTTTGTAATTGAATCTGGTGCAGAATCGTTTGTAGTTGATTGTAGTGAAAAGCATTTCGTTTGTTGTTACACTGAAAAAAATTAGAGGTTCTCGAAAAAAACCACATCCCCAAACTAAAAAAAAAAAAAATTTTGTAATTGAATCTGGTTCAGAATCTTTTGTAGTTGATTGTAGTGAAAAGTATTTCGTTTGTAGTTACACGGAAAAAAAATGAGAGGGTCCCGAATAAAACCTCAGCCCCAACGTTAAAAAAAATACTTTGGCGATTGAATCTTGTTCAGAATCGTTTGTAGTTGATTGTAGTGAAAAGCATTTCGTTTGTAGTTACACGGAAAAAAAATTAGAGGTTCCCGAAAAAAACCACATCCCCAAACTAAAAAAAATAATAATTTTGTAATTGAATCTGGTTCAGAATCGTTTGTAGTTGATTGTAGTGAAAAGCATTTCGTTTGTTGTTACACGGAAAAAAAATTAGAGGGTCCCGAATAAAACCTCAGCCCCTACGTTAAAAAAAATACTTTGGCGATTGAATCTTGTTCAGAATCGTTTGTAGTTGATTGTAGTGAAAAGCATTTCGTTTGTAGTTACACGGACAAAAAATTAGAGGTTCCCGAAAAAAACCACATCCCCAAACTAAAAATAATAATAATTTTGTAATTGAATCTGGTTCAGAATCGTTTGTAGTTGATTGTAGTGAAAAGCATTCCGTTTGTAGATACACGGAAAAGAAATGGGGTGTTCAGAAAGTATTCAGTACTAGAGTTACTTATTTTCGATTTATTGACTTCATTTTTTACTAAGTAGAGGTTTAATTTTGAGATTTGTATTAAACAGGTGTGATATGCTGATATTTTTCAGGGAGTTTTAGGTCTACGTTGGTATTATTTTGCTAGCTCTATCAATGCCTCTTTTGAAACAAAAGAGTTCCGGGCTGTACGACATCTGTGCAGGTAGAAAAAGGGTATCTAGAAAGCTTATACCCGAAATTGAAGTTTGTCTCCAAACAGGTGTGGTATGCCGATATTTTTCGGGGAGTTCAAGGTCTCAATCAGGACTAATCTGATAGCTCTATTAATGTTCTGTACAGAACTCAGGAGTTCCTGGCTCTATGGATTATTCTAGCGTACAAGATTTTGTTTTTTACTAAGTAGAGGTTTAATTTTAAGTTTTGTTGTAAACAGATGTGATATTCAGATATTTTTCAGGGAGTTCTAGGTCTATGTTGGTATTATTTGCTAGCTCTATCAATAACCCTTTTAAAACTAAAGACATCTGTGCAGGTAGAAAAAGGGTATCTAGTAAGCTAATACCCGAAATTGAAGTTTGTCTCCAAACAGATGTGCTATGCTGATATTTTTCGAGGTGTTCCAGATCTAAATCAAGGCTTGTCTATAGCTCTGTTACTGTTCTGTAAAGAACTAAGGAGTTGCCGGCTATATGGAGTATTCTAGCGAATAAGTAATTTTTGTACTAAGTTGAGGTCAATGCTTATTTTTTTTAGTTTGGGGATGTGGTTTTTTTCGGGAACCTCTAATTTTTTTTCCGTGTAACTACAAACGAAATGCTTTTCACTACAATCAACTACAAACGATTCTGAACAAGATTCAATCGCCAAAGTATTTTTTTTAACGTTGGGGCTGAGGTTTTATTCGGGACCCTCTCAATTTTTTTCCGTGTAACTACAAACGAAATACTTTTCACTACAATCAACTACAAACGATTTTGAACCAGATTCAATTACAAAATTATTATTTTTTTTAGTTTGGGGATGTGGTTTTTTTCGGGAACCTCTAATTTTTTTTCCGTGTAACTACAAACGAAATGCTTTTCATTACAATCAACTACAAACGATTCTGAACAAGATTCAACCGCCAAAGTATTTTTTTTAACGTTGGGGCTGAGGTTTTATTCGGGACCCTCTCATTTTTTTTCCGTGTAACTACAAACGAAATACTTTTCACTACAATCAACTACAAACGATTCTGAACCAGATTCAATTACAAAATTATTATTATTTTTAGTTTGGGGATGTGGTTTTTTTCGGGAACCTCTAATTTTTTTTCCGTGTAACTACAAACGAAATGCTTTTCACTACAATCAACTACAAACGATTCTGAACAAGATTCAATCGCCAAAGTATTTTTTTTAACGTTGGGGCTGAGGTTTTATTCGGGACCCTCTCATTTTTTTTCCGTGTAACTACAAACGAAATGCTTTTCACTACAATCAACTACAAACGATTCTGAACCAGATTCAATTACAAAATTATTATTATTTTTAGTTTGGGGATGTGGTTTTTTTCGGGAACCTCTAATTTTTTTTCCGTGTAACTACAAACGAAATGCTTTTCACTACAATCAACTACAAACGATTCTGAACAAGATTCAATCGCCAAAGTATTTTTTTTAACGTTGGGGCTGAGGTTTTATTCGGGACCCTCTCATTTTTTTTCCGTGTAACTACAAACGAAAAACTTTTCACTACAATCAACTACAAACGATTCTGAACCAGATTCAATTACAAAATTATTATTATTTTTAGTTTGGGGATGTGGTTTTTTTCGGGAACCTCTAATTTTTTTTCGTTTAACTACAAACGAAATGCTTTTCACTACAATCAACTACAAACGATTCTGAACCAGATTCAATTACAAAATTATTATTATTTTTAGTTTGGGGATGTGGTTTTTTTCGGGAACCTCTAATTTTTTTTTCCGTGTAACTACAAACGAAATGCTTTTCACTACAATCAACTACAAACGATTCTGAACAAGATTCAATCGCCAAAGTATTTTTTTTAACGTTGGGGCTGAGGTTTTATTCGGGACCCTCTCATTTTTTTTCCGTGTAACTACAAACGAAAAACTTTTCACTACAATCAACTACAAACGATTCTGAACCAGATTCAATTACTAAATTATTATTATTTTTAGTTTGGGGATGTGGTTTTTTTCGGGAACCTCTAATTTTTTTTCGTTTAACTACAAACGAAATGCTTTTCACTACAATCAACTACAAACGATTCTGAACCAGATTCAATTACAAAATTATTATTATTTTTAGTTTGGGGATGTGGTTTTTTTCGGGAACCTCTAATTTTTTTTCCGTGTAACTACAAACGAAATGCTTTTCACTACAATCAACTAGAAACGATTCTGAACCAGATTCAATTACAAAATTATTATTTTTTTAGTTTGGGGATGTGGTTTTTTTCGGGAACCTCTAATTTTTTTTCCGTGTAACTACAAACGAAATGCTTTTCACTACAATCAACTACAAACGATTCTGAACAAGATTCAATCGCCAAAGTATTTTTTTTAACGTTGGGGCTGAGGTTTTATTCGGGACCCTCTCATTTTTTTTCCGTGTAACTACAAACGAAATACTTTTCACTACAATCAACTACAAACGATTCTGAACCATATTCAATTAAAAAATTATTATTTTTTTTAGTTTGGGGATGTGGTTTTTTTCGAGAACCTCTAATTTTTTTCAGTGTAACAACAAACGAAATGCTTTTCACTACAATCAACTACAAACGATTCTGAACCAGATTCAATTACAAAATTTTTTTTTTTTTTAGTTTGGGGATGTGGTTTTTTTCGGGAACCTCTAATTTTTTTTCCGTGTAACTACAAACGAAATGCTTTTCACTACAATCAACTACAAACGATTCTGAACAAGATTCAATCGCCAAAGTATTTTTTTTAACGTTGGGGCTGAGGTTTTATTCGGGACCCTCTCATTTTTTTTCCGTGTAACTACAAACGAAATGCTTTTCACTACAATCAACTACAAACGATTCTGAACCAGATTCAATTACAAAATTATTATTATTTTTAGTTTGGGGATGTGGTTTTTTTCGGGAACCTCTAATTTTTTTTCCGTGTAACTACAAACGAAATGCTTTTCACTACAATCAACTACAAACGATTCTGAACAAGATTCAATCGCCAAAGTATTTTTTTTAACGTTGGGGCTGAGGTTTTATTCGGGACCCTCTCATTTTTTTTCCGTGTAACTACAAACGAAAAACTTTTCACTACAATCAACTACAAACGATTCTGAACCAGATTCAATTACAAAATTATTATTATTTTTAGTTTGGGGATGTGGTTTTTTTCGGGAACCTCTAATTTTTTTTCGTTTAACTACAAACGAAATGCTTTTCACTACAATCAACTACAAACGATTCTGAACCAGATTCAATTACAAAATTATTATTATTTTTAGTTTGGGGATGTGGTTTTTTTCGGGAACCTCTAATTTTTTTTTCCGTGTAACTACAAACGAAATGCTTTTCACTACAATCAACTACAAACGATTCTGAACAAGATTCAATCGCCAAAGTATTTTTTTTAACGTTGGGGCTGAGGTTTTATTCGGGACCCTCTCATTTTTTTTCCGTGTAACTACAAACGAAAAACTTTTCACTACAATCAACTACAAACGATTCTGAACCAGATTCAATTACTAAATTATTATTATTTTTAGTTTGGGGATGTGGTTTTTTTCGGGAACCTCTAATTTTTTTTCGTTTAACTACAAACGAAATGCTTTTCACTACAATCAACTACAAACGATTCTGAACCAGATTCAATTACAAAATTATTATTATTTTTAGTTTGGGGATGTGGTTTTTTTCGGGAACCTCTAATTTTTTTTCCGTGTAACTACAAACGAAATGCTTTTCACTACAATCAACTAGAAACGATTCTGAACCAGATTCAATTACAAAATTATTATTTTTTTAGTTTGGGGATGTGGTTTTTTTCGGGAACCTCTAATTTTTTTTCCGTGTAACTACAAACGAAATGCTTTTCACTACAATCAACTACAAACGATTCTGAACAAGATTCAATCGCCAAAGTATTTTTTTTAACGTTGGGGCTGAGGTTTTATTCGGGACCCTCTCATTTTTTTTCCGTGTAACTACAAACGAAATACTTTTCACTACAATCAACTACAAACGATTCTGAACCATATTCAATTAAAAAATTATTATTTTTTTTAGTTTGGGGATGTGGTTTTTTTCGAGAACCTCTAATTTTTTTCAGTGTAACAACAAACGAAATGCTTTTCACTACAATCAACTACAAACGATTCTGAACCAGATTCAATTACAAAATTATTTTTTTTTTTAGTTTGGGGATGTGGTTTTTTTCGGGAACCTCTAATTTTTTTTCCGTGTAACTACAAACGAAATGCTTTTCACTACAATCAACTACAAACGATTCTGAACAAGATTCAATCGCCAAAGTATTTTTTTTAACGTTGGGGCTGAGGTTTTATTCGGGACCCTCTCATTTTTTTTCCGTGTAACTACAAACGAAATACTTTTCACTACAATCAACTACAAACGATTCTGAACCATATTCAATTACAAAATTATTATTTTTTTTAGTTTGGGGATGTGGTTTTTTTCGAGAACCTCTAATTTTTTTCAGCGTAACAACAAACGAAATGCTTTTCACTACAATCAACTACAAACGATTCTGAACCAGATTCAATTACAAAATTATTATTTTTTTTAGTTTGGGGATGTGGTTTTTTTCGGGAACCTCTAATTTTTTTTCCGTGTAACTACAAACGAAATGCTTTTCACTACAATCAACTACAAACGATTCTGAACAAGATTCAATCGCCAAAGTATTTTTTTTAACGTTGGGGCTGAGGTTTTATTCGGGACCCTCTCATTTTTTTTCCGTGTAACTACAAACGAAATACTTTTCACTACAACCAACTACAAACGATTCTGAACCAGATTCAATTACAAAATTATTATTATTTTTAGTTTGGGGATGTGGTTTTTTTCGGGAACCTCTAATTTTTTTTCCGTTTAACTACAAACGAAATGCTTTTCACTTCAATCAACTACAAACGATTCTGAACCAGATTCAATTACAAAATTATTATTTTTTTTAGTTTGGGGATGTGGTTTTTTTCGAGAACCTCTAATTTTTTTTCAGTGTAACAACAAACGAAATGCTTTTCACTACAATCAACTACAAACGATTCTGAACCAGATTCAATTACAAAATTATTATTATTTTTAGTTTGGGGATGTGGTATTTTTCAGGAACCTCTAATTTTTTTTTCGTTTAACTACAAACGAAATGCATTTCACTACAATCAACTACAAACGATTCTGAACAAGATTCAACCGCCAAAGTATTTTTTTCCACATGGGGCTGAGGTTTTTTTCGGCACTCTCTCATTTTTTTTCCGTGTAACTACAAACGAAATGCTTTTCACTACAATCAACTACAAACGATTCTGAACAAGATTCAATCGCCAAAGTATTTTTTTAACGTAGGGGCTGAGGTTTTATTCGGGACCCTCTCATTTTTTTTCAGTGTAACTACAAACGAAATGCTTTTCACTACAATCAACTACAAACGATTCTGAACCAGATTCAATTACAAAATTATTATTATTTTTAGTTTGGGGATGTGGTATTTTTCGGGACCCTCTCATTTTTTTTCCGTGTAACTACAAACGAAATGCTTTTCACTACAATCAACTACAAACGATTCTGAACAAGGTTCAATCGCCAAAGTATTTTTTTTAAAGTAGGGGCTGAGGTTTTATTCGGGACCCTTTCATTTTTTTTCCGTATAACTACAAACGAAATGCTTTTCACTACAATCAACTACAAACGATTCTGAAGCAGATTCAATTACAAAATTATTATTATTTTTAGTTTAGGGATGTGGTTTTTTTCGGGAACCTAATTTTTTGTCCGTGTAACTACAAACGAAATGCTTTTCACTACAATCAACTACAAACGATTCTGAACAAGATTCAATCGCCAAAGTATTTTTTTTAACGTAGGGGCTGAGGTTTTATTCGGGACCCTCTCATTTTTTTTCCGTGTAACTACAAACGAAATGCTTTTCACTACAATCAACTACAAACGATTCTGAACCAGATGCAATTACAAAATTATTATTATTTTAAGTTTGGGGATGTGGTTTTTTTCGGGAACCTCTAATTTTTTTTCCGTGTAACTACAAACGAAATGCTTTTCACTACAATCAACTACAAACGATTCTGAACAAGATTCAACCGCCAAAGTATTTTTTTTCTACATGGGGGCTGAGGATTTTTTCGGCATTCTCTAATTTTTTTTCCGTGTAACTACAAACGAAATGCTTTTCACTACAATCAACTACAAACGATTCTGAACCAGATTCAATTACAAAATTATTATTTTTTTTAGTTTGGGGATATGGTTTTTTTCGGGAACCTCTAATTTTTTTTCCGTGTAACTACAAACGAAATGCTTTTCACTACAATCAACTACAAACGATTCTGAACAAGATTCAATCGCCAAAGTATTTTTTTTAACGTTGGGGCTGAGGTTTTATTCGGGACCCTCTCATTTTTTTTCCGTGTAACTACAAACGAAATACTTTTCACTACAATCAACTACAAACGATTCTGAACCAGATTCAATTACAAAATTATTATTTTTTTTAGTTTGGGGATGTGGTTTTTTTCGGGAACCTCTAATTTTTTTTCCGTGTAACTACAAACGAAATGCTTTTCACTACAATCAACTACAAACGATTCTGAACAAGATTCAACCGCCAAAGTATTTTTTTTAACGTTGGGGCTGAGGTTTTCTTCGGGACCCTCTCATTTTTTTTCCGTGTAACTACAAACGAAATACTTTTCACTACAATCAACTACAAACGATTCTGAACCAGATTCAATTACAAAATTATTATTATTTTTAGTTTGGGGATGTGGTTTTTTTCGGGAACCTCTAATTTTTTTTCCGTTTAACTACAAACGAAATGCTTTTCACTACAATCAACTACAAACGATTCTGAACAAGATTCAATCGCCAAAGTATTTTTTTTAACGTTGGGGCTGAGGTTTTATTCGGGACCCTCTCATTTTTTTTCCGTGTAACTACAAACGAAATGCTTTTCACTACAATCAACTACAAACGATTCTGAACCAGATTCAATTACAAAATTATTATTTTTTTTAGTTTGGGGATGTGGTTTTTTTCGGGAACCTCTAATTTTTTTTCCGTGTAACTACAAACGAAATGCTTTTCACTACAATCAACTACAAACGATTCTGAACAAGATTCAATCGCCAAAGTATTTTTTTTAACGTTGGGGCTGAGGTTTTATTCGGGACCCTCTCATTTTTTTTCCGTGTAACTACAAACGAAAAACTTTTCACTACAATCAACTACAAACGATTCTGAACCAGATTCAATTACTAAATTATTATTATTTTTAGTTTGGGGATGTGGTTTTTTTCGGGAACCTCTAATTTTTTTTCCGTGTAACTACAAACGAAATGCTTTTCACTACAATCAACTACAAACGATTCTGAACAAGATTCAATCGCCAAAGTATTTTTTTTAACGTTGGGGCTGAGGTTTTATTCGGGACCCTCTCATTTTTTTTCCGTGTAACTACAAACGAAATGCTTTTCACTACAATCAACTACAAACGATTCTGAACCAGATTCAATTACAAAATTATTATTTTTTTTAGTTTGGGGATGTGGTTTTTTTCGGGAACCTCTAATTTTTTTTCCGTGTAACTACAAACGAAATGCTTTTCACTACAATCAACTACAAACGATTCTGAACAAGATTCAATCGCCAAAGTATTTTTTTTAACGTTGGGGCTGAGGTTTTATTCGGGACCCTCTCATTTTTTTTCCGTGTAACTACAAACGAAAAACTTTTCACTACAATCAACTACAAACGATTCTGAACCAGATTCAATTACTAAATTATTATTATTTTTAGTTTGGGGATGTGGTTTTTTTCGGGAACCTCTAATTTTTTTTCGTTTAACTACAAACGAAATACTTTTCACTACAATCAACTACAAACGATTCTGAACCAGATTCAATTACAAAATTATTATTATTTTTAGTTTGGGGATGTGGTTTTTTTCGGGAACCTCTAATTTTTTTTCCGTGTAACTACAAACGAAATGCTTTTCACTACAATCAACTAGAAACGATTCTGAACCAGATTCAATTACAAAATTATTATTTTTTTAGTTTGGGGATGTGGTTTTTTTCGGGAACCTCTAATTTTTTTTCCGTGTAACTACAAACGAAATGCTTTTCACTACAATCAACTACAAACGATTCTGAACAAGATTCAATCGCCAAAGTATTTTTTTTAACGTTGGGGCTGAGGTTTTATTCGGGACCCTCTCATTTTTTTTCCGTGTAACTACAAACGAAATACTTTTCACTACAATCAACTACAAACGATTCTGAACCAGATTCAATTACAAAATTATTATTTTTTTTAGTTTGGGGATGTGGTTTTTTTCGGGAACCTCTAATTTTTTTTCCGTGTAACTACAAACGAAATGCTTTTCACTACAATCAACTACAAACGATTCTGAACAAGATTCAATCGCCAAAGTATTTTTTTTAACGTTGGGGCTGAGGTTTTATTCGGGACCCTCTCATTTTTTTTCCGTGTAACTACAAACGAAATACTTTTCACTACAATCAACTACAAACGATTCTGAACCATATTCAATTACAAAATTATTATTTTTTTTAGTTTGGGGATGTGGTTTTTTTCGAGAACCTCTAATTTTTTTCAGTGTAACAACAAACGAAATGCTTTTCACTACAATCAACTACAAACGATTCTGAACAAGATTCAATCACCAAAATAAAGATTTTTTAAAGTGGGGGGCTGAGGTTTTTTTCGGGACCCCCCCATTTTTTATCCGTGTAGCTACAAACGAAATGCTTTTCACTACAATCAACTACAAACGATTCTGAACAAGATTCAATCACCAAAATAAAGATTTTTTAAAGTGGGGGGTTGAGGTTTTTTTCGGGAGCCCCCCATTTTTTATCCGTGTAACTACAAACGAAATGCTTTTCACTACAATCAACTACAAACGATTCCGAACAAAATTCAATCACCAAAATAAAGATTTTTTAAAGTGGGGGGCTGGATATTTTTTCAGGGCCCCCCATTTTTTTTTCGTGCAACTACAAACAAAATGCTTTTCACTACAATCAACTACAAACAAAATAGTTCCAGAAAAAAAAAAAAGAAAAATAATCGGCCAAGGTGGGGGGCCAGGTTCACAGAAGTGGCTTGCTGTCTTCATACCTACGAGGCGGCTTCCTTTGACGTGGCGAGTGCGAGCGAGCGAACACGGCAACGGCGCGGCCCCGATTGAAGCATTCTCCATCATTCCCGAAGGCTATGTGTGTGTGCGTACCGAACACGCGCGCATGTGTGCAGCCGTGCGATGTACCTTTGTTCGAAGTTTATCTACTGTTCCTATACTGTGCTCTGGTTCAAATCCATCATCCGGTCTTCCGATATTATAAACATATTTACTCAAAGGTACTTAAACATATTTTAACCTCTACACAGTACACATTCCATTAAACAGCCGTTATAAACGCAGAATTATCTTATCAGCAACCGTAGAACACATTGTCAGCCATGAGGAAAAAGGTAGGTATCATTGCCGTTATTCAATTTGTTTGAACGTTTAAATTGAACTCGCGCTCTAGTCGCGCTTGAAATACCTACGTACACAAACTCTCGCTTGAATTCCCAAATACCTATATATCCTACCCCTTTCATTCACATGAAATAGAATGGCATGGAAAAACTATATTCCTCATATATCATTCCTTCGTGCTTCGTTGTCCTCAGTGCGGAGCTCGGAGGTTCGTGATTTCACCCATGCCATGGGTCACTTTGTCCTGGATGGATGACTGTTTCCAGGCCTTTCTGTCTCTTGCGAAAAACATCATGGACTTGGATGAATAGCAAACTGCAGATCTGGTTAGACCACCACGTTGGACTGCGGCCTCTACCTCTTTTACCTTCTACCGACCGACCCAGTGACCATTAGTTTTTCTAAGTTGTCAGTTTGTCACCAATTCTTCTGGCAATGTGTCCGAAGAATTCAAGAACAGAACTCTCCGGGGACAAATATTTGAGCGTCACTCCAACCTCTTTAACTATTACGTTGCTTACGTTACGTCACGTCACGTCACGTTACGTCTTTGTATGCTGATACATTGCTCGCCAGCGCCAGTTGCAAGCCAAAACACGATTGCTTACAAGTTGTCTATAGAAAAAACTAGATTCCTTATTTTCTTTTCAAACGTCAGCCAAGTTATCGATACAAAAGACCTAATATTTCATAATAAAATGACGGTAGGTATCAAAATCATATAAACAAAATATGAATGAAACTTCACAAATTCAGCTGCTTATCGACAGTTGTCCAAAAACGCCATTCTCGAAGAGTATTAGCATCTTTCTCTCGTGTGGAAGACATAAACGTTTATCAGAGACGAGGCAGCAACTTAACGCGCTGCTTTCAGTAAATATTTGCCCCGAGCGCGCAGCCTTGACTGCGCGTTGGTTGCGCTGCGCGTGCGCGTCAATCCGCGCCTTTCGACGCGCCGCCGGAACGAATGCATACAAAGAACGTTTCCCATTATTATTCAGTCTGAATTGATTCTCTTAAACTGCGATTATTCTCTTACTGTGTGGATATGTTACTTTGCAATTATTCGAAATTTTACCTGAAGTTTGCATCTGAAGCCCAGATGAATACGAAGATAATGCAACATTATACTGACCTCACTTTCAAAATAGTACATAAATGCGTTTGGTGGATTAAATATCGAAATGGCTCCACTTTGATTATTATTAGCTAATTACATCCGAGTCTGCACGTGTTATAATGTAAACTTGTTTAAATATAATGCCTTAAACGGATTCCTCGTAAAACTCGTTTAGGTACTCGCCTGCTGTTGGGAACACGTTGTAAACATGCTGAAAAGAAGCGATCACGGTTTTTATTTTAAGAAGTAATATAGTGCTCGTATTATTATTACTTATGTTAATCCTCGTATTATTAACACCGAACAGTCTCCTCATCATCCTCCGAGCGTTATTCCCGGTTGTGCCTTAAAGAAGCCCGGGGTCCGCTTTGACACCTAATCTCAAGATTTGGCATAGGCACTAGTTTTACGAAAGCGACTGCCATCTGACTTTCCAACCCAGAGGGAAAACTAGACCTTTCTCTTTCCTCACGATGTTTTCCTTCACCGAAAAGCTAACAGTAAATATTCCGTGGTAGGTACATAAGTTCCGAAAAACTCATTGGTATTGATACCGACGAGCCGGGACCGACGTTTGCCAGCCGCATGCCTGAACCACTAGGCTACCATATCACGATATCATACTCTGACATTATGCCATCTGCTTGGCATATTCTGACTATTTTATTTATCATGACCTACCTTATAAACGCACGCGATAGAAACATCAACAATTCGGGCACAATTTATCTGTTACATAAATAAAGACGATGTCACAAAAAACTGATTTAAATTCAATCTTTATTGCGGCACAATAAACTTAATCCTCAGAAGATAGGTATATCTCCTACTCGAAATAAAATAAAATGAAATTGTATAACATATTTAGATTAACAAGATTTGGTAAACAAGGCTGTAAGTACGCACATAATAAGGCGTACCTATTACCTAACACAAGTATTTGCCTGTAAGTGTCCTGCTAAGTTATGTCTTAATGTATTTACATACCTAGACGACCTGATAGGCTTGTTGGTAGTGACCCTGCCTACGAAGCCAGAGGTCCCGGTTCGAAGCCTGGTAAGGGCATTTATTTGTGTGATGTCATTAATATTTGTTCCTGAGTCATGGATGTTTTCTATGTATTTAAGTATTTATTTATCTATATAAGTATGTATATCTTCGTCTAGTAGGTACCCCTAGTACAAGCTTTGCTTAGTTTGGGACTAGGACGATTTGTGTAAGACTGTCCCCATATATTTATTTTATTTTATTTATTTTATTACGTAGATCTAAATGTCATTGTTTTATATGAAAATTACAGTTGCGTTGTCCCAACGCTCATTCGTAAAGTTACGCAATTACCGCTCTGGAGGCCAATTAATGTCCTCAGAACGAGTGCGCAGCAACCCCTTCATATCATATTTCTATGCGTAACTAATTACGAGCCAAATGAGGCTTTTGAACGATCATCTCGATATATCATGCCCTCCATAGGACGCGCCCTGCTGCTACTTCCAACCCACCCTGTGCCATCAATTAGCTACAATTATGTAATATTATGTTTGGTGACGTAGGCTGAGGTGCGTCAGAACCGCACCCTGACCTGAGCCCATGAAGTTATGGTCTATTCCCACGCGAACCGTGTCATAATTATCGCTTGGCTAATTAATGGCCAATTTGCCATTGAAATATCACTGAGCATAAGTTAGTAGCGAACTTAAGCGAAATGGTGGTCTATTTTTTAACCGACTTCAAAAAAAAAGGAGGAGGTTCTCAATTCGGTTTTTTTTTATTTTTATTGTTTGTTACCTCAGAACTCCGTCATTGATGAGCCGATTCATAATTTTTTTTTTGTTATTTGTAAGTATATGCTTCCAGGTGGGTCCCATTTTTTTGAAAATTCAATTGGATGATGGGATCCATGAGGAATTGAGGGAACTCCTCAATTATATTAGGCACGCGTGTAGTGATTTTGGTATATTCTATTATAACTCGTGTATTTACATCCGGAAATCATAAATTGGTGGAGTGGAATTGATGATGAAGACCACAGATGACTTATGGAATTCCTCAATTATGTACTTAAAAGTACAAAAGTATATCACAGATTCTGATAAGATTCCGTTGAAATAGCAACTAATGAAGTGCCAAGGGTGATCCTTGTGAAATTGACGGAAGTCCTCAAATATTATCGGGTCACATACAGCGATTGGGTTTTTTTCTATAATAATCAACGCATTTGCTCTCGGAAATCAGTTCATGAGGTAAATTGGAAAATAAATGTTCTCGTGGCTTGGCGGAGTACTAAATTGAAGTCGGTTAAAACTTTGTTTTTAAAGTAAATTATTAAGCTTCATAGTCTAATTAAATAAGCATAATGCTAATCAGATAGGTAGGTATTATTGATTATCTGAATAGATCTCGACTAAATTCTAAATTTGAACTTCCCGCGGTACGTAGTTAAGACAGGAGTGACGGGAATACTATTTCCGAATTTCCGCCGTAGTTACCGCATGTTGCTGTAGGTAAGGTATACGTCTTTTAAATATGCGTCTGGGTGTTATCCTGGACCGTGGGATCTTAAGGAGCATGTTTGAAAGATTCGCTCCTCGAATCGTCAATTCACCGTGGCGTGGGGTTTTAGACGGTAGTCCAGGTGGTCCCCGGGAGTCCGGGAGCGGGTTTAACTCGCCTAAAACTAGTTTTAGGTACCTAAAATTAATTAAGTAACCCCGCGAGTAATATGAATAAGTCTACCTATGCCTAATTAGTAAAACCGTAATATGCTTATCAAGTTACTTATTAAGTCACCGACACCTAAACGCCATCCATTTGCACGCGAACTGAGGTTTTTCGTTGTATTAAATTAATTTATGTACCGTGTATAGTTGAGATTTTCTGAACTGGACTGATCTTCTTATCTTCAGAACATAGCATTCAAGTCTAACAATACGACTATGTGGTCAGACGCGTGCCATTTTTTGCAAGAAAAAGGTCAGCGCCACATAAAATATTCATTGTATAATGAACTCTATCGTCTTACTCAATAGATTCAAAATGGACTAAAAGATAAAACAACCCGCTCCCAGCGAGCCAGGTACAAGGCGCTGTGTGTGGTATTTTATCTCGTAGGTAATTTGGAATAGTTTGTATAAGAAGATAGAGTACATTATTCAAGGAACATTTTACGTGGCAGTAACATTTTTTTACAAAGGAAAAAAGGCAAACAAAGGCTATTCATGAGCTTAGTACAATGGCCATTCATGAACTCAGTTCAAATAATTTAAACATACTATTGTGAGTAGTATTCAAGCTAATTTATTGAAGGCAGACGCTGTGAAGAAAAACAAACTCAGGCCAACGACCTACATTTACTAGCTGACGTGAATCATGCAAAGCTATTCACCGTCCGGTTGTTTACTTTCTTACAAGATATCTTGATTTCAATCCTCTTCAAAGGTCTTGATGATTGTTTGGGATACAAAATGCGATATAAATGGGCTCTAATGTTGGTGTTTGTTTTGTCCTCTGGGCCCATAATATCGGCGCACTCTGCAAGTAGTAGGTTAGGCGTGAATCGACAATTAGGCCACGGTTTATGGCCATCGGCCCCGATTCCAAGTAAGGAATGTCTTGTAGGCACCTTTTTGGCATTGTAGTTTGACATTTTGAGCTTAGCCGTTACTATGGCGATCACTGATTCTTTGGTATGTTGAGTGTAAACCGCAATTCTGTACTACTGTTACTTAATATCTATTGCTGGCATCATGACATTCGTGACCACGAGTATGTAACTGTGTATGCAGGAGGCCTATTAGCTGCCCAATGTTTATGTTTAATAAATAAATAATAGGTAATTATTGATCGATACACCTACTTACTTATCTAGAATTTCCAACAGTGCTACATACATATATACATACACGCCTTTATCCCTGAAAGGGGTAGGCAGAGCACTTGAAACTTGTGTCAAGTGCCGCTGTTAGCATAAATGTGGGTATAAAAGATCGATCAAATGTGATATCGCAGTGATAGGTTGCTAGCCTAATCGCACACAACACACTTCAACCCAACAGTGCTAAACAATAAAAAATTCAATAGCCAAACTTATCAGAACTTCAAATGTTTTAAATAACAGCCGTGTAACAGAGGGTGGTGCTTTTGTTCAGTTCAGTTCATTCAAGGTTGAAGGTGACAGCAATGTTGTATGGATTTATGGAAGTATGCGAGTGAGGGCATAATGTCATTGCCCCCAGCTTCGCCTGCGTGGTTGCGTGCTCCTGCGGCACTATCGGGTTTGAGTTCAGTCACAGTCATAAAGTGGAATGATCTAGATTGATCCTACTGATATATAAATGAACGCCCGCGCGGTTTCACCCGGGTTTTACATAGAGCGCAGGCGGAGAGAAATAAGATACCCGACTCTTTGCTTAAATCACATCATCATTATCATCATACCAGCCAAAAGAGTCCACTGCTGAACATATGCCTCCCCCAAAGAGTGCCACAATGATCCGTCCTGCGCCACCCGCATCCCACGGACTCCCGCGACCATTACCAGGTCATCAGTCCACCTTGTGAGGGGGTCTACCCACGCTGCGCCTTCCCGGTACGTGGTCGCCACCACACGAGAAACCTTTCCACCCTAACGGCCATCGGTTCTACGTGCAATGTCCCCCGCCCACTGCCACTTAAGTATAGCGATTCGGAGGGCTATATCGGTTATCTTGGTTCTGCTTCGGATAACCTCATTTATGATAGCCCTCTCCACTTTATTTACCAGAGCTGCATTACAAGCATGAGTTTTTAGAAATTTGTGTGACAATTATGGTTGGTCTTATATAGAGTATCTATGGTCCGCACACTATCACTCGGTCGTTACATAATTTACTTTAAAAACAAAGTTTTAACCGACTTCAATGTAGTACTCCGCCAAGCCACGAGAACATTTCCACATTTATTTTCCAATTTACCACATGAACTGATTTCCGAGAGCAAATGCGTTGATTATTAGAGAAAAAAATCGCATCGCTGTACCTATGTGACCCGATAATATTTTCATGAGGACTTCCGTCGATTCCACAAGGATCACCCAGGGCACTTCATTAGTTGCTATTTCAACGGAATCTTATCAGAATCTGTGATATACTTTTGTACTTTTACCTAATTACATAATTGACGAATTCCATAAGTCATCTGTGGTCTTCATCATCAATTCCACTCCACCAATTTATGATATCCGGATGTAAATACACGAGTTATAATAGAAAATACCAAAATCACTACACGCGTGCCTAATATAACTGAGGAGTTCTCTCAATTCCTCATGGATCCCATCATCCAATTGAATTTTCAAAAAATGGGACCCACCTGGAAGCATATACTTACAAACAAAAAAATAATTACGAATCGGCTCATCAATGACGGAGTTCTGAGGTGACATTGAAAAAAAAAATACAACCGAAGTTATGTTAGGACTTAAGTTATACGTCAACGGATGTTTACAATAGCAGTACACCTGTGCGGCAAGGAGCAAAATGTACTTATAGAATTTATAAATTAAGTAAATAGAAGTCTTATGTCCTTAACCTTTAGCTTCACCGTGAATGAGTAACCCACATCCTCGGACATTGGTGTCAGTCCCGCGCTAATGAGACGACAGCTCTCTCCGTCGGGCTGACAGCTGTCGGCGCCCTTGCTAATAAAACCCTCGACTCAAGGCTCTGCTCGACTTATGTGGATTATACAGATAAGCGGGAGTCTTACGAGTAAAGCCATAGTAAATAAGTATTGACAAGCTGCGGTGATTGCTATGTAATGATAGCATCTACTTTCATTAAGCGCACTGTACACTTGAAGACCGCATAGAAGTAGTAAGTTTCTTCTTTCTTCATTCTGTGTCCCGTTCTTGTAGACCAGTCTTTTCTTTTTATTCCTTGCTTCTACTGTTAGTACCGCTGCCAGCAGTTATATACCTATATATCACCCTTGGTAACAAAGGAACTAGCAATGTAGGCCAATAGGTAGGGGGTAAGACGGAATTACAATGCAAAAGATAGAATAATCTTAAGGGTTAACACTTAACACGCTCGAATTGCAATAGATATCTAGGGAGAATAATTTTTACACCCAGATCACAGGATTTCAGTTCAAATTGTTTGCACTTAGCAACTTGTGTGCACAGTAATCAATACAGAGAACCCAAAGCTGGAGCTAGCAAACTCGGCAAACAGCGCACGGTCAGGGCCTCATCTTGGAGGTGACAGCCGGATGCAAGCAAACAGACACGCCTTTGACTTGATATTTAGCTTTCATAGCATTCTGGTGATAATAAATAGTAAATATTTAACGGATCTACAGCACACACACTATACACACTGAAACACACTAAAATACACACTAAAAATGACAGTTCCTAACGCTCGGTCGAATAGATACGTACGTAAGGTAAACTTCCTAGGCCTGGACGTTGTACTAGTGTATGACAAGGGCGTTTTATGTCAAAGCAATATGTGTTAAAAGAGGATTTGTCTTCATTCAAATTTAAGCTTAGCCATTGGGCATAAACTCCCCATGTCATACACTAGTCACTAGTCACTAGCCCGTGTCATACACTAGTCACTACACTAGTCACTAGCCCGTGTCATACACTAGTCACTAGTGACTACACTAGTCACCAGCCCGTGTCATACACTAGTCACTAGTGTATGACACGGGCTAGTGACTAGTGCTACGTCGAGGACTAAGAAGTTTACCTTAAGGTGGTTCACTTTCCATGCAAAACGTTATTTGAGATTCGCAGGCTAAGGGGGTAAAAATTAAACATTCCCCCTTTCCTAGAAAACTTGTATAAACTAAAATAATTTGAGATAAACATTTTTCCCAAAATATGATGTTCCATACTAATTCCTCAAATTATTCTAGTTTGTATACAACTTTTTTCTAGGAAAGGGGGAATATCGCGCAAATGGAAAGCCAATTTATAAAAGTTTGTTACATAAGTTTCTCAATATATCACGCCGTTAGCATGTGAATGTCAAATAACTTTTTGTATGGAAAGCGATCGCCCTTTGTTGTTATATAATTAAATAACAAATAAAATTCTACCGACAAATGCTTGGAATAATTTAATTTTATTCGCTCTACTATTTATTTTACTCCGCGTGTGTGGTGTAGAACAGCTTATTTGGCTTCTTAAAATGTCACTCGGCTCTATTTCTGGGCTATTGTTTGGTTTGCGTGTGTGTGGCGCGAATCTGGATGTTTCATGCCGTTACGTCACTAGAGGGACATATTTGTGTTGGCCAATAAAACTGAATACGAGTATAATGCTGCCAGCAGGGACCGAATAGAATTGATCATTCATTCTAGTATTTTATGCAACAGTTGTATAAGTGAGGTCAAAAAAGGCGAGTGGCGTGTGTTACGATGTGAGCCGAAGGCGAACATCGTAAAGAAAGACGCCACGAGCGTTTTTTGACTTAGTTATACAACGTTGCATACAAAACTTTTTCTACGAGTAGCTACTACGAAATAAAATGCAAAATTAAACAATGAAAAAGTTTATTTATGAAAATGTAGATGTAAATTTAGAATACTATTGTGAGATATGGTTATGGTTGGAATGCTGGTCGATGCTGCGGTATTAATATGTATATCCGAGTTTTGCTGGATTATTTGTGATAAAGTTGGACTTGAAATTGGCTGCGTTTCTGGTACAGTAGTTGGAGGGATATTGCATTGTGGTTCAGTTTGAGGCGTAAAAGTTGGTGAAATATTATACTGTGCTTCTGTTTCTGGTATAAATGTTTCTGTTTTTTCTATTGATGTCATCAGTAGATTGGAGACCTTCTTTCTACTGTTTATGGAGTTGTCAATGTAACTTTCAGCCACGGTTGTAGACTTCCATCCACCATGTCTTTTCAAGGCAGTAATATCGCCGCCTGCATCCACTAATAATGTTGCCGATGTTCTTCGGAAGCAATGCCCCGTAAATAACTCCGGGTTTGGAAGATTAAGATAAGCTGCAACAGTTTTGCCCATCAGGCCGAAGGTGTTTATTCCAATATTTTGTGCTATGCACTTACCTTTTATATATCTCAAGAACAAGTTGGGACTGTTACATGGATTTGGGAGGAGGTCTAAATATTTCTTGCATATTTCATAATACTTTCCCGTAACTGTAAACGTGCGATCAATTCTGTTCTTGGTGTTCATGATATGAACCACAAGTGTTCCATGGGCATCGATTATATTGTCTAGTTTTAAGTTATGTAGTTCCTGCCTGCGACATGCCCTCATAATCCCAAATATTACTGCAACGTGTAACAAGAAAAACAGAAAATTTGTGTAACGATCAATGACAACAACAACAACAAACATTGTATACATAGAAAAATCTATAAATTGGGAATTAATTTACAGAGCATAGTAGTAACATGGCTAGGTACACTATAATTACATTTTTAAACAATTACTTACCTTGCTTAAAAGATAGACCTGATCCGGTGCTTCGTCAATGAATTTTTTCAAGTCGTCAGGTGAAAATGTATGCGATTTCTTTGCTTTAAACCCTTCACACTTTCGTTTCAATAAAGCTAATAATTTCGCATACTTCGATATATCAATCTGGTGGTATATATTTAGCGTGGACTTGAGTTTGGAATATTCCACCCACAGTGACGACGGCTTGAATTTACTAATTAGGCTTTGGAAATACGCTAATAAAACGTTTTCCGAAAACGACGAAGTTTGGTGTTCCAATCTCCACGCCATAAACTTGTTATAAGCTTTGTCGTATAGCTGCCGAGATTTAGTGGGCAACAAATTTTCGGTCACTGCTTGGGCTGCCGCAAATATTTCTTCTGGTGTAGAAGCAATATTTTCATCTTCATCCATTTTTATTACTTTTGAGAGACATCAACTATTATAGCAAACACAACGGCCGCAAAGTCAAACAACAATTTATAAAATGAGCAGGAATTCGGGAAACATAAAATTGAGACAAATGTGTGTCTATGGTAAACTTTATTTTTAATTAATTTCAACTTGCCAGTACTGTCGTATTAAGAATAAGGTGTTTCTTAAGTTGGCAGCAATGCCTTTAGTACAATAGTTTCTTTGAAGTAAAAACATTCAGTGGTTTGTTAAGTTGGTAGTACCTAATGTATTTTATGTTTCGGCATGGCCCTCTAGATTAGTCGCGTCGCGGCCTACTCGATCGTGTCTAGTAGGCCGTGGCACAATGTAGCACTGGGTAGGTTTAGAAGCGTATGGCTGCTAAGCGTATCGTTTTGGCGACAAAACA
This sequence comes from Epinotia bilunana, assembly GCA_947049275.1. Taxonomy (NCBI): domain Eukaryota; kingdom Metazoa; phylum Arthropoda; class Insecta; order Lepidoptera; family Tortricidae; genus Epinotia; species Epinotia bilunana. The sequence continues at coordinate 1,034,034 of OX346256.1, read as the reverse complement.
GCACGGTTGTGCCGTACTGTTATGGGGAATAGAGTATAGACTTTTCTGCAGACTTATTTTGTATGTCTTTATATTAGTGTTCGGGACTATGTAAATGACAGATAAAAGTACACGAGTAGAAAAAGTACTTTACGTCACACCTGGCAATAATGCGAGTTTTACTGCACGCTGCGCGTACGGTAAAACTCGCATTGTGGCCAGATGAAGACGTAAAATTGTGTACTTAGCACGGGCGGTAATTCGTAAAGCCCCAGATCGCATATTTACACCTATTTACACCTGCGATCTGGGCCATTCACGAATGCACCGCCCTAGGTACGTAATGTACTATTAACAGCTGCGATCTGGGCCATTCACGAATGCACCGCCCTGGGTACGTAATGTACTATTAACAGCTGCGATCTGGGCCATTCACGAATGCACCGCCCTGGGTACGTAATGTACTATTAACAGCTGCGATCTGGACCATTCACGAATGCACCGCCCTGGGTACGTAATGTACTATTAACAGCTGCGATCTGGGCCATTCACGAATGCACCGCCCTGGGTACGTAATGTACTATTAACGATTCTGCCGTCACATTATGGGACGTACCTACTTAAATGCTCGTAATATTCAAAGTTACCAAAATTATACATATATGAGATATTATTTATAAGACATCCCTTATTAGCTCACATTTGAGTTACGATAAAGTAAGTTGGAAGAGATCCCGCAAAGGGATAAGTTCGCCTTTGTACATTTTTTTTGTACTAATACATTCCACCTGTTTTATGTACAATAAAGCAATAATACATAAAGTCGGCAAAGGTTCACTCTAGCTGGTTTACACTTTTACTAGTTTTAGCATTTTAGGCCAAATAAACGGCCGGTACCTAGGTACAGTCTGCAGCAAAAGTAGCGACGCGGGACAAGTGCTCAAAATGACCTATACACGACTCTAATGTCAAGAGGACAAGGCCTGTCTAGTCATTTTGAGCGTGTTATTTTGCATAGTATTTGCTTCTGCTGCTGACTGTACGTTTAATTGTTGACAAGGTTAAAAAGCGACGTGTTCAGTTTCCAAATCGAGTGTTTACTTCCGCAAACTCATATCTGTGGCGAGCCTTTATGGTAATGTAAATTCTATGCCACTGATAACACGGCTGCAATTGCAAACAAACGCTTTATTTGGATAGGAGTTTGGGAGAGTAGGTACCTAATTCGAAATGCATCGCTTCCGGCGTTCCCGGCGCCGGCGGCCGCGCCGCGCTCAGCTCAGACATCACTCCTATGGCCATCCTAGTGGGGTAGAGTGCTTGAACAAATTGTCGTATAAATGTGGACACGCTGGACAAAAGCACCAATTTTTTTTCAGGCACATGTGAGGTCCATAGCTTTAAGTTTTTGATAGGAACCAACTCCTCCGTCGGCCATATTTAATTTTATGGCGCCCATTTTGAATTATAGTTAATAATAATAATATCTCGAGATGTATATTTAGTTTGTGATTCTACGTTATTTAGAACTCGAGATATTAATGTTATACTCGTACTACGGGTATCGACAGCACGCCCAACTGACCATCGGTGCACCTAAAGTGCATTGTAATAAGGTTCTATACAAAACAAAACACAGGGTGCTCAGTTAACAGTGTTGTCGTTTGTACGTACCTATAATTCAAAATGACCGCCATAAAATTAAAGATGGCCGACGGAGGAGTTGGTTCTAACAAGTAAAAAAAAATTGTTTACCGCTACTTATTACCTCAATTTGATAATTAAGTCAGTGTGTCGGGCTCAAATACTCCTTGGTTATGCATCGACGCAAGTGCCCTCTTGTAGCCGTTTTATCAAGCTTGGTGATGATCACGTAATAATAGATACCTACTCGTAAATAACATTTCGCACTGCGTCCGTCCGTCCCAAAGTCGCCGGGAATGTTGCCCTAGCTTAGTGCACTTCAGGTACAGCACTTATGAATCTACAAACAAATAATAGAGTCGAGAAGTGGTGAACACTTTCTTGGCTTACTGTAAGTAATTTATAATATTATTATATTCATTTATATTTATATTCATTTATATTTTTTAACTTTCTAATATTTTAGTTTAGACCTCGGAATGGGACATAGCGTGGCGTTTCTTCAGAGGGTCATGTAAGGTTTGAAATTGTATGGGAATAGATAGTGACTTGAAACTTCGTAAAAAGGGTTTTAATGAAACACAAGTAATTTCAGCCTTTTTGGAAAATTCATACCCTAAGAGGGTTAAAAATGGGTTGAAAATTTGTATGGAGAGTGATTTTTTCTTCGAGCTAGGGACTTGAAACTTTGTAAAATGGTTCCATATTAAAACAAGAAAAAGTCATTCAGCGTTTTTAAAAATTCATCTTCTAAAGGGATTAAAACTTGCTTGAAATTTTGTAAGGTATAATTAAGTACGTATATTCAAGCATTAATAATGTTTCTTTTTCATTGAATTTGTGACTCATAATCATGAATATTATATTATTGTTAATATCCGTTGTTAATAGCCTACTAAGCGAGAAAAAAAAGACCAGGTTGCACTACTGGAGTGCCGGCAGAAGTGAAAACTTGAATAATTTTAATTTTGCAAACCCCCCGCCAAGTTTGGATGGTTGGATATGTTTGGATGTTTAGATCTTTAGATGTTTGGATGTTTGTTACTCATTGACGCTTAAACAGCTCAACCGATATGGATGAAATTTTGCACAAAGATAGTTTATAGCCTGGATTACTATATAGGAAAGCTTTATCCTGGGTCCACGCAAACAAAGTCGCGGGCAAAAGCTAGTTAATGGAAAAAAATCGGCAAATATAGGGGCGGAAGATACCAATTCCAATGGCAGTTTTATAAAAAGTCAGCCACATTAAATAGTCACCACTAAATATGTATACATAAGTACTACATGTGTCCAGATATTCGAACAGAATAGCCGCCAACAAGGGCATTTGTTTAAATCCTTGCTTTTAAAATAGGTCTCTGCGAGTTGTATCGTTTACCTCTCTATAAGTGAAATGAATATTACATTACCGATACATTTACAATTGACCTTGAATCAGTTGCCACACGAACAAGGCAGGCCAGTAAATACTATTGAAGGTCGAATCGTTTTGGCGAATTATCTGTTACTTAACTTTTGACTCTCCCCCCGTGTAATGTTGAAGACTACTTATATACGGGTGGCATCGAAGCCGTGATACGGAATCACCAAATGTGAATACTATGGTCATACTGAGCAACTACTCCCATAGGGCCAACCACAAGATCGCAAAAAATAAGAGACAATTATGAGAACTATGCGTTAACTGTGTCACTGTCAGTAGGTATAATATCACACAAAACAGAACAACCATAAACTATACAAAAGAGCACGAGGTATGCGGTAAAGCTGGATGGCATGATTGAGTTTTCTAGCTGTCAAGCATCGGTTTTGTCAAATAGAGGACCTTTCTTCTGTGCCAGCCCTATCCGCGTGTCTGAAAGTGCATGCGCCCGCGTCGGCGCCGCGCACTCACGCCTTGGCCCGGATCTACGGCCATCGATCGTCGATTCACACCGAGTACCGCGTGTGAACTATGCAACCGTAAAACATACTTATATGAAGGTACGGGGCTCCATTCCGGACCGCTGTTGTTGTATTGAGTTAAGATTGGAATTATATTAGTTCTGGCTTGGCGCTCGGTTGGTTATTTCACTCATTTCTTTTCTTAAACTGTGCACTTTTCAGGACTGTTCTTTTTAGCCATACCTACTCGTAACTAATAACTCTAGGGGTACTTATATATTATACTTGCTTCCGCCCGCGACTTCGTCCGTGTGGACCCGGGATAAAACTATCCTATATTTTAATCCAGGCTATAAACTATCTTCGTGCAAAATTTTATTCAGGTTCAACCGTTTAAGCGTGATTGAGTAACAAATATCCAAACATCTAAACTTTCGCATTTATAATATTAGTAGGATTTATTTTCTAAAGTAATACAGTCAAGGGCACCAATATGTATACACCACAAAGTCTCAAAAATATGTACACAGACCTTATTTCTGCCACAATAAGGTTGTAGTATACATATTTATGAAACTTTGAGTGAATACAATATTGGTGCCCTTGACTGTACAAGATCATAACTAACATTAAGTAAATTAAATTAAAACTAAGTTGCCTAAATCTAAAAAAGGCTTTAAAATTTTAGGATGTTGTTGGTGCTGCCGCGCCATTGCAGTGCATCAGGGATGTTTTGCGATGCGCACACGGATGGGTTTCACGCCATAATGCGTAAGCGTGTCGCGTTCCTGCTGAGGCACCTGCGCGGCAGCCCCAATAGTTCCGATAGTTTCATTAGGTTTAATGTAACATTATGGCACAGTTTTAAATTCTCAGTTAAGTTAACTCGCCATAGAATGCGACACACTGGGACTCACTTTGCTGCATCACTAAATTGCACGTTGAAATTCGATTGAAATGAGAAAATGTTGAATTAAATTGAAACCCATATAAGTATTCATACTAAATCGGAGTTTAAAGTAAATTGTCTATCACTGAATGCAGGCCTTTTACTAGATGCAGGTTGTTATTTATAGCGCTAACGGTACAGCAATTACTCTGTTTGAAGATTGGTTGTTGAGTTGCAAGCCAAAGTGAACGCTATATAATTTACTTTAAAAACAAAGTTTTAACCGACTTCAATTTAGTACTCTGCCAAGCCACGAGAACATTTCCACATTTATTTTCTAATTTACCACATGAACTGATTTCCGAGAGCAAATGCGTTGATTATTAGAGAAAAAAACCCAATCGCTGTATGTGACCCGATAATATACTCAATACTCAATACTCAATCATTTATTGCTTTCTTTTTCTTTTTATTTGAGGACTTCCATCGATTCCACAGGGATCACCTTTAGCACTTCATTAGTTGCTATTTCAATGGAATCTTATCAGAATCTGTGATATACTCTTGTACTTTTAAGTACATAATTGAGGAATTCCATAAGTCATCTGTGCTCTTCATCATCAATTCCACTCCACCAAATTTATGATTTCCGGGTGAAAATACCAAAATCACTACATGCGTGCCTAATATAATTGAGGAGTTCCCTCAATTCCTCAGGATCCCATCGTCCAATTGAATCTTTGAAAAAAATGGGACCCACTTGGAAGCATATACTTACAAACAAAAAATAAATTTACGAATCGGCTCATCAATGACGGAGTTCTGAGGTAACAGACATTGAAAATAAATACAACCGAATTGAGAACCTCCTTTTTCTTTAAGTCGGTTAAAAAGACGTGGACTGTCAACAACGGCAGCGGCACGTGGGACCACGCGCGATAGTTATAAAGATAGGAAAATAGAAACCCCATAGAATAACTTCTGCATTGTCCGTCGGCCTGTGAAAACTATTTTTCTTAGGAACGAGTGAGTGAATCAAGAATTCATATATCGTATCTAGTAAGCAACCTCTTCAAGGACCACCGTCCTATGTCGACAGCTTTTCAAAGGCCAATTTAGTTTGTCCCTCAATTAAGAGGGAAAAATCTTCGAGACTGGAAAGAACGAATTAAGAATTGGAATTCGCCGGCACGAGAAGCAAGTTAACCGCAATGATATATTATCGATGTCAATCTTGCTGGGAATGATAAAAATACACACATCAAAAGTCCAGTCCCTTCTTTTACGAATTGCCGCGAAGATTACGACTACGCAACCATTCACCTAAAACCCCGCTTTGTTCAACCAGCAATAATGCTATACTATAACATTACAATGCGGAACCAACCCAAAGCAACGCAAAAAGTTAGAAACAAAGATAAAAGACCAAACGGGTAATTCCTTAAACAGTTTAATTGGAGTTGGATTTAGACGCATTTTGTATACCTAACATAGTCAATAAGCAGTAATAATAGAATCAGACTACTTCTCTTGATGTCAGGTCCAGGTAAGCATGAATAATATTCGAATGTGGGTTTTCGGGTAAGAGTCACGTCTGGAAATTGTTCGACCGACCAAAGGCTATATTTTATAATGAAGTCCTTATTATGCACGCGGTTTGATATTAACAACAGAAGTATTATTTACCTACTTCTATTAGCAATTTAAGTCTTAGTACTTACAACACCAGAGACAGTCAACCCTCTAACACATAGGTAGCAAATGAATGTAGATCCCCGCTTGGAAAGTAAGTATCTAATGTAAAGGGAGTTATTTTTCTTTTCTGGCAATGATAGTACCTAACCTAACCTATAAAGCATGCCTAATTCTCTTTCGTTTCAATACTAACAATTTCAATCCAATCCCATCTTATTATTAATGCGCGCGCACCCACACGCATTTGACTATGCAAGCACCCGTGGTAACGCGTGACAAGATCCAAACCATTTCTAACTGAATACGTTTAGCCAAATAGATCCCCTGAAGGTCGTGGCAGCAGTTCGCTGTCAATGCCGCCCATAATGCTCGCTATCCGTGAAATCAGATCCTGTTCATTGTGCTGCCATCTGGATTGATTACATATTAAGCGTTTTGTTTGCTTAATACTTACGTAAAGGTTCATCAGGCTTAAGTGAATGTATCAGTATTTTTGTTTTTTTTTAAACTCTTGATTATTTAACCTTACTTAATAAGCGATAAACTAGGATTATTTAAGTATGTCGTTTGGAATTCGAGGAGATTGAGTTTAGTGGAGAGCCTGTTAGGCCACACGCTGCCCCCCTATTCTGTAACTTGTTTTAAGCAAACCTCAACGTACCCACCCACAAATATATCTTGACAACGCGATGCATAGTAACCAAGCGTAGGTAGAGGTCTAGTTGCGTGACGGGCGACCGGCGAGGTGAGCCGCTTTAACGCTAACCGAATAACAGCCCTGATGTCACCGCGACGTCGCTCGTAGAATTATACAACAGCATGTGTCGTGTCCCTGGAATGTCATAGGGATATTCACTGTCTGTCCCACACTTATGTCCCTGTCTTTCAAAATCTGAATGACAGAGACATGTAACAAAAGAGTTATCCCTTCTATCAATGAAGACAAATGGAATTTAAGCAGATCTTGTTGGTCAAGGTAAGGTGTATAGAGTTAATTAAAAAGGCGCTTAATCCATAAAATAAAACATAATATATCAAGTTCTTAATACGAGCAAAAACGAAGTTTGTATTTTGGTTTGAGCTGGCTCGCCAATTCGGCTACCTAAATTATGCTCTACCTATCCCTTTAGGAAATACAGGGGTGAGTTTATGTACATGTATGTATGGATGAATGCAGATTCATACTGGTTTGCCTCAGAAGTCAGACGAACTGTTGTGGCTCAGTGTTGTAATAGGTAGGGGAGACCGGGGCGCGACTTAACAAAATTTATATTTTCAGTTGTATCTTCAAGACACCTAAACATTTAGAAATTATTTTTGTATCAAATGATGTCTAAACTATTCAATAACCATGTCGTTGGTTTTAATTTGACAAGAAATGGATACCATTTTAAGAAAGTCGATTTTACTCAGAAAAGTCAGAAATTAATACTTACCCCGCGATCGGGGCCATAATTAACACTTCCGAGGTAAGTATTAACAAAAGGGGCAACAATTAACATTGTAAGTATTTTCCTCTATAAATAATGAAAACTCAAAATTACAATGACATTTTTTTATTAAGCAATACAATTAACATTAGGCTTAAACAATATAGCACTTTGTCCCTGCAACAACGATATATGTTTATAGAGAAAGAAACCCGAACAAAACCTCTATACATACGTAATAACAAAATTCAACAAATATCTGAATCATTTATTATTAACAGTTACTTTTACTGTTATAGTATTGAAGGAAACGTTAGTTTTCAATAATCACAATATTCACTTAGTGGAATAATAATTAACATGGTTATCCATTAAAAGCAAAACTGGATCCTCTTCTGACGGCTTCACATGATGAATAAAATGATCCAGAAATTTTAAAAACTCTGTTTGTGTCATCCATCCAGATTTATTACCAACGCCTATACATTCCGGTAGTCCGTTTCTAACAAACAAATCGTTGTAACGAATACGGGGAAAGACGAACATACAAGGAATCGCATTACCAATTGCATTTATGGCTACAGCCAATGTAACCAAAGCGCCCCTTTCGGCGGATGTCACAGCACCGACCTGCTTCATGCCCCTTCCAGCAACAACTTTTTTCGGCTTTTGCACTGTAGTTACGCCCGTTTCATCCATCTTCCAAATCCGGGATGGGCTCAGTTTGTATCTTTCTATTACAGATCTGTATTTTCCAAAAAATGCATGGACACTTGTTCGATTGAAGGATGTCGCCCTACTTAAACTTGTCGCTTCAGGGCTTCTAATCGACAAATTTGTATTTCTTTTCATGAAATTCGTGAACCAATCATCACCCGCCTTTTCCTTAGCCTTCCACGATTCGGGAAAGTTCGGGATTTTGAAAAAAACAGCACACTGGTAGGCTAGTTTTTTTACTTCCGCAGGTAGCAGTCCGAAATAAATGTTAGAGCACTTTAATAAATAATCTGCATTTTTTTTTCTCCTGCTCAGAAGTGAATACTAACCGGGTATTTTTGTTACCTACTTCTACTGGAACTCCTGCTTTCTTCTTTTTCACAAAATTGAACAGCGAAACGTGATAAATTTGAAATTCTGTGGCTACTTCTCTGTAGTTCCTTTTCTTGTCCATTATTTCTAAAGCAGCTGACTCGTAGGTCGCCAGCGAAGTCATGCCTCGAGTAGTTTTCCGCTTGTAAGTCCTCATGCTGTAACGTTTAAGATAAATAAATAAATACGTTATTAGATACTCTGGTGGATATACAGCTCTTTAAAGTTAGGACAGGTGGACAGACAGACGGATGGACAGCGTAGGCTTAGTACCTAGTGTAATAATGTTAATACCAACCCCACATGCGGGGTAAGAATTAACATGTTAATACTAGCCCCGTATGTTTTGTTAAATTTAGCCCCATGGGTAGCTTTTCAATAAAAAAATATATAATTACGAAATATTGTGCATTAGCGCTAGTAACGGTATGTAACATTATTAAGCATAAAACAAGCTACTGCAAAAAAAAAAAATACACCGAAATCAATTATTGAACGCGTAAAACAAAATATCGTAAAGTGAAAAAAGTTCGTTACCTGGCCAAAATAGACGCACATCACACAACTCACTCTCGCGGCGCACTGAGCTGGACTGACGAGTCTCAACCTGTAGACCGCTGTCACAGGGACGAATTCTAGGAATCACTAGTGACGTGCTGTTTATAGTTTCGTAGAAATTCGCTTGTTAATACTTACCTCTGTTAATTAAAGCCCCGGCCTCCCCTACTCGAGACCTTGATTCCGAGCCGACGCGACTTTTTATCGCTGCTGCTGCCTGCGAAATTAACGACGTCTTTTTTGTCACACCGTGCAAAAAGGTTAACTCGACATGTATACCGGAGATGTTTAATTCATTCGTTTGCTTTAGTTTTGATTTGTGTTATTATATTATTGACTGAACTGCTAGTGGATACATTATAAATGATATCTAGCTCTCACTGGATTCGTACTGGACTATTCCCTCTTCATACGCATCACTGCTAGTAAATAGCGGGTGAAGGTAACTTCTAACGTGTAGGTATTTTATATTAGATTTTTGTCATTATGTATCTTTTGGGTATGTTTTATATTATCTCGAATAATCTATAATACACAATCGGCAGAGATCATTAAAACACACACACACACACACTCACACACAGACACACACACACACATGCAAAGCATCCGACCGGAAAATTTCATACTTACCTACAGGAAATAATTTCGCTATCAGCACAAATTCGGAAAATCTGAAAGATTTCCTGTATGATACGACTAATCCACAACCATCAGCTATCTCCGGCGATTTAAATGTTGTTTTAACATTATTATATGTCTCGTTACACATAATGCCTGGAAACATGTACATAAATATGCTAGCGAATGGTACACAGGAGATAAACATCAGGGAAACAATTAGTATTTCATTGTGCAACTTCAGGAAGAGATTGAGCTATAATTGGCCTCCATTGTAATGGAATAGACCAATTTGTGTCTAATGTTTGCAGAACATATTACTTTGAAAAATATTCGAAATGAGCATAGCGGATAACATAATGATCCCGGCGAGTCGGCGCAAAAGCGATTCGTAGTAAGGAATCACGAAAAACTCCGTCGATAATGGATTATGGTGAACTAGACTTATCTTAGACTTTCTAGGCACTTATCTTTGGTACCACCATCCATTTTTTTGAGGAACCCCGGTTATATTTGAGTCAATAGCGTTTTACACGTTTTATGAAGTCACGTCCGTTGGGGACTATCAAACGACAGAAATGCATGGCCCAAACCAGAGCCCATAATAGCGTAATCATTCATATAGCTTATTCGGACGTTTTCTTGTAGAACAACGCATTATGATGATTTTTTTTCTTTGTATTCATATTCAATTTGACTTATTTTAAGTGGCTTAAGAACTATCATTGTAATAAGCTTTTTTTGGCAAAAAAATACTGAAAGTTGAGTTTGTTTCGGCGTTTCTTCTTAACAGTGGTCTTCTTTTTCAGAAACGCTGGTAGAATTTTAACTTGTAAAAGTGCCATTACGGCCTACTTGCAGAATATAATTCATTTATTTCATTTATTGTCGGAGGGTGGAGACGGTGCCTACTTATACAAATTTGCCCATCGTCCTTTGTAATAATTGCGTATCATGAATAGTGCTATGATGATACTGCTCTTCTTGCAAAAATGCGATGTATATTATAAAAAGGGTTCGATTTATGTGAGTATCCACTACAGATGTGTTCTCATATATTTGACACCTTGTATGCTTAACTACTAGAGGCAGATAAAGGACGACTAGAAATCTACCTTGAAAAGGATTCCAATGAGGCTATGAGTTGAATAGTTGGTCCTCGAGCGGCTGATAGCTTTTTGCCTCACCGACTATAAGTAGGTAAGTAATGCAATTATCGAGCGCTAACAGCTGGTTCCGTGTGCTCTCAGACCATTATTACCACCGCCTCCTGAGACTCCGTTGTTCCATTCATTAACGATTGATTCATCATTAGCCACTAAACGAAGGCAAATATTCATTCAACGTAATACAAATAGCAACACCTTAAGCTGACCATTAGTAGACCTTACCCCCTTGCAATACGGTTCAGACGTGCCAGCTGTGTCGACGACGGTACGGGCAGGAAACATTCTTCATCGGACGCCATTCGACTGGTAATGTTAGCACCATGAGCTTTGGAGTGCTCTAATTGATCTAATCAAGTCTCGTTTAGCGGGTTTCAAGTTACCTTGATGGATTCGCAACTCGTTGGAAATGTTTTTGTTTGAACAAATCTAAAAACTTCATATATAGGTACAATGTAATTAGTCATTGGATGCCAGCAAAATTGAAAGGGCCGACCAAGTCAGAATTTTGGCATTTTATTTGTTCATGAATTTATTGTACTGTAATTTAATTAATAATTGTATATACAAGAATTTAATTATGAAGTTAATTAGTTGAGACAGAACAATTTTTATGCAAGAAGCACATGCATTATGTTCAGTAGCCCTTCGGATAAGTATTCTGTCCCCGCTCAAAATAAGGCAAAAGTACCAATTATATATAATTATAGAAGCGGCTGTGTCAATTCAGCGAGCTTTGAAACATTGCGTCGAACACATTTCTGGAATATTGACAAACTAAAGAACACTAGCTACTAATTGTAAACTGGGTAGTTCAACTTTGTTTTGGGCTGGAATTGAATTCCCGTAATAATATCACGGTTGTTAGAAACTGGGAATCATAATCCGATTACGGACGCCGACAAAGGAGCTCGCCAATTTGCTTTCTCGGAATCGCGCGATTTGTGAAGTCCATTCTCCACGGAGTAATCCTATCTCGTCACGGCCTACGTTCCGATCTCTCTCGTGGCGGGGCTAGCACAACTGACGCCGCGCCGCGACGCGAGTCGAGAATGATCTACCCTTCTCTTCCTAATTTGCACGGTGGGAGTGAGACATGAGATGCCCAGTCGCACGCGAAGCGACTGAGCAGCAAGTTGTGCTAGACGTACTGGAATCATTCGGAAAATTCACCTAGCAAAGCTCAATAGCTCACATGACTTTTAACCGTCAGATTCAGACAATGAAATAAGCTGTGTAACAATTTACATTGCTTATTTCATCGACTGAAACTTCAAATGAATGTGGTAAATAAGTCTAAATCTAGTCTGCATGTTCATTTATCAATACTGTTGGGGCGGAAAGGTAGAGGCGACCACGAACTGGCATGTGCAGCGTATATGTATAAGTATAAAAGTAAGTTTATTAAGCTTACCCATTAAAACAGCTTTGGTATCATGTTTTTCACGGCGTGATGCTTCAAAAGTAAATGCTTTGACACAGGTAGAATAATTGTAGATTTACCTACGTTTTGGGTCTATGTTTAAGTTCTAAGTTTTTCTTACCTTGCTTATTTAATGGCGAGTCAGGTTATTGACATAGAAAAGGACTAATCTAAACGATCGCTGTGATTTAAACATAGTTTTATTTTGATAGTAGTACCTACTAAAACCGTTCATCCCGCGCTTTCATGCATGTGCGCGTTTCTTGCAAGTATTAAGTAATGAAAGTGTCGTGGGGCTCTGGAGGCCGAGGTGGAGGTTACGGCAGGCCTAGCAGGGCCGGGAGCAGCGGCGGCGGCGCGACAGCCGCGCGCTGCACGGCGCGGAGCCTGGGGCCGGCTGTCTCTGCAAAATCACACGATCCGGTCAATAAACATAATTTTCATCACACTTGCTAGAAACGGGCTTCATAATGCGCAGACATACAGAGCTGTAATAGCCTATGTTACGCCCACGGGCTTAATGGTTTTTTTCTTAAATTGTATCTGTACAAAGCAAAGAGGTTTCATATCAAATACGATGTCTGAAAACGTATTTATAAATAAATTTAAACTTAAAAACACTACTAAAACATGTTTAACATAATTATTTACTTTAATATGTAGTTATTTAGTGTCTATGTAAAATGTTTTTAAGTGTTTTCAAATCGTGGCTGTATACCGAAGGGTCTTTGCCATACGCGCCTCACGTCAAATTCAATAAAATGGACAACTGACATGTCGCAGTTTTTATTACGATTTGTATTAATTTCATCGAAAATGTATTTGTTTCCTCGCAAATGTGATAAAAACATTGTCGTGCATAACACGGGCGTAAGAATATTGTAAATTCGAATCATCAAAAGCCCTCCGCCTTCGGCGTCGGGCTTCTGATAGACTCTTGTTCTCAATGTTCCACTCCACTTACGCCCCTCATTAAACAATGTACTATTAATCATAGTAGAGACTAGTAACAAACCGTCAATGTGAATAGGTTCAATAAGATGGGACTATATAAGCCGGTTAACGTCACAGTTCCAAACAATTTGTATGGCACTGAGACCCCGCTTAATTTATATTGGTTAAGCTGGGTCTTACTGCTATACAACGCAACGAAAACCCATCACAACACGTAAAAGTTTGAGGGGAAAAGCGTCACGTTGCGCATATCTTAAAATCCGCTATAAATGCTAAGCAACAACTTGTGGTCGGTCGGGATATATGGTCCTTCGAACCGGATGTTGTCAGTGTCGCCCAGGAAACTGCTGATTTTTACAAGATTTGTGTCACTCCTTTCCAGTCCTTAAATCCTCCTTCAGTTCCTTTCAGTAGTGCTGGGTTTTTGTTGCTTTGTGTAATTGCTGCATGGGGATCAAATGTAGTGATCGCAATCAGTAGGCAGTGTTTTTATGATTTACTTGTCTCTTGCCACACAAAAACTGCATCTAATACATCTGGCGAAAAGGTACAGTCGGTGAACTGCCAATAGCAAAGCCTTCGGATTTAACTAGATTTCTTATGGGAGGAGGTACTGTTTTTACCCTCTGTATTCACCCAACTGGATCGATGTGGACCTTGAGTGATTATGACAACTACGACCAGCCCTTCGCCGCGAGGGCTGTAATGGATGTCCCCGGCATTAGGACTAACCCACGCGGAAATTATACGCCCACGTTAAAAGAACAATATTACTTTCAAACTACTATAAAGAACAAGACTTACCTATATTTTACAGTATAAGAATCGAAAATTCTTGATTTTGTAAGACGGAAATTTTGTAGGTAATGTTTCATGCGTGAGTAGGTTTGGTAGCAGTAGCAATACAAAAATATCCAATAAGAAGCTGACAAGAAGCGGACGTGGGCGTGAAGGTCGCCTCACAAGATTGCTGCAATAGCAGGACGAACTAAAGTGCAAATGCCGTCCTCAAACTAAAAGCTAACATTTTGTTGTGTCAAGACTTTTAGAGGCCTTTTAGTTCGAGTTTTGTTGTGTTAGTTGTCTCGACGCAGGATCCAGTTAAATGATTAACGCCGAAGACCGAAACGTCACTTTCGTCCCGTCGTCGTCGGAGTTCGGAGTTCGTAACTACACGCAAACCAACCAAGGACCCATTACAAAATACGTACCGAGCTAGTTCCACTGTAAACCACGCTGATTAAACCTTACGACACTATAAAACCTTTACGTATGCATACTTTGTTAGCTGCCAAAGCTAGAAATGTTAGTGTTATTGAATGGCTCCGAGTCTGAGTACCTGTCCTTCAAAGAGTTAAAGTAAATCGAATAATTGTTTGGATAATTTAGAAACAAAATTGACATCGTATCATAATGACTGACCTGTTCATTTAAGACTCTATTTATATGTCCGTGCGTAATGTGTCCTTTGTACTTGACCCGTTTTCTATTAATACTCGTATCTAATTGATACAGTAATTTATTTAACGTCGCAACTGGCCATAAAATAAAGTAGCAATTACCGCACGCCCGCGTGCGGGAAATCCCACTTACCTACTAGCCAGGAAGAGACGTAAAATGTTGAAGTCATCACGGGTGGCAATAAAGAAAGCCTCCGATCGCCTATTTATCGTCCATGCCTTCGACTCGGGCGTCAAATACCTACGATCTGAGTTTTTTTTTGTTTTACCGTCCTAGGTAAGTATTAATGTACCTACTATTATATTTCATGGCACGACATCAAGGCTCAATTATAAACGTCTGTGCTACAAAACAAACGAATTCTCTATCGGAATAGAAAGCAATAAGGTCACTGGGCACAATTTAAAATTTTCGAGTTCACACAATCCCATAAAAAATCATTCCATGTAAAAAAGACGCCAAGCCTCGAAACTCTTCTACCGTAAAAAGTTGTGAATTCGAAGCGTAAATTTTATTAAGCTAGCAAATAAAGATTAATAAGAATGCCTGAGACTTGGCTCTACGAAATATCTCCCAACTTTTTACGGTGTAAAGGCTTCCACCCACCGAACGCGTGTCGTGCGCGGCGCGTGTCGGGCGCGGTTGAAGCGGTATATTCACACCGCAAGCGGGCGGCGTGCGTCAGCGACGCGTTAGCAATACGAGTGCAGCGGGGCAGCTGCGCGTGCACGCGCGGGCCCGCGCGGGCCCGCGTTCGGAGCGCGTTCGATGTGTGTTTGAAGTGTAGTTTCAATGCTTTACAACTTGCGCGGGCCGGCGCAGTACACGCGCCGCGCACGACACGCGTTCGGTGGGTGGAGGCCTGAAGAGTTTCGATACTTGGCGTCTTTTTTACATGGAATGTTTTTTATGGGATCTCACTTCTTTTTGTAGGTTATTGAGTGATCAATAGGTACATACAAATTATGAATGCAGTCCCATTCTTGCTTTTTAATTTTCCCATCCCATTCACTGCAGCACAAAAGAGTACAATAAAATCTTGAAAAAAAAATTTTTTAGGGTACCTACCCTACACCTAAAGCGGGGATGTCATTTTTTTCTCGTTAAACCCTGTTGGGTATCGTTGGATAGCTCGTTTAAAAGTATTATGGGTTACCTAAAGTGATTAGTTTGCGAGATATTGGGCTTAAAACCCTAATTTTTGTTCGAGTCATGTGTTCCGTCTCCCCCCTGCCAGCTAAATGGCTACTACTGGGGATGTGAAAAAAATTGTGGTAGTAGTACATATAATGAATTAAAAAGGAAAACTATCACGGACAAGTAGTTACCGAGTAATGGTCGACCAACTTAATGTGTATTTGGAAAGTCCGATTTTCGTACAAATTCAGCCGACAACGCAACCGCACCGCACGTCGATGTAACTAAGACAGACAGGCAATACGGAACCCTACACTGCGCGTGGCCCGACACGCACTTGGCCGGTTTTTTTTAAGTTTCCCTTGATTTATACACTAAACACTAATTGTATTCTAAATTTGAAACTTCTATGTCTGCTAGAAGTGCCTTAGACTTTTGATGATCGGTGAGTCAGTTAGTGAGTGACAAAATTAAGAAACTTTGACTAGTTATAATTAAACTACTGGTTCAAAATTGAATGAAATTAGAAATATATCGTGTTTATACAATACGTGCTTGGTTACTGAAAATTCAGGCTTCTACTTTTATCCACAACGAAGTTATAGGGGGGTCGAAAATGGCCTGAACTGCTTCGAGAAAAGGATGGTACGGCCGTGCCGTGCCGTGCGGCGGGAGCACTACCGTGCCCTCAGATGTGACTTGGCCACATTCAAGCATGAAAATCACGAGGATGGCTGCTCTTTTTCAGACGGTACTACCTTACTAAGGGCTCGGCTGCGTGTGCGCCGCAGAAACCCGCGCGGGTTTCTGTGACACCGCGCCGCGGATATGTGGCCGAGCCCTTAAGTAACTACTGATTTTTTGACATGTGTATTAGGTTAGGTAGGTAGTTTATCATAAAACTGTACGACGTGGAAGACAAACTAATAACTCTAGCGTGCTAAAAGAACATACCAATAATAAGGTACATGTTTTGCAAAACAGAGCAAAGGCATGGTTCGGTATGTTTTCGTGTCAAGCATTTAATGTCTTCCTCGAGACAATGTTCTTTCTGGAGGCATTATACTCGTAGTACTATGTACCTACTCGTATTATCGAATCTGTGATACAACTTTATACTATCCATTGTTTTTGTTTTCAGGTAAACCGCGCGACCAACATTCTGCCAAAATATCAAATGGAATCTGTTTCGACACTAAGCGGAGCGTAAGTTAGCCTTGATAATCTCGACATGCCACGTAACCCCACAGCATGGGTTGCGTGGACGTAAGCAATGGGGGTAACCGGGTGGGACATGGGAGGGGCGCGGTGTTTGTCATCGCCTGTCGCGGACGTCACTGTAATGACGTTTCAATGTTAAACAACGGATCGTTGGCTCGCTCTGGGTGCAATGCCAAGGTGGTAAATGACCTACAGTAATTCTGTACTCCAGCAATATGAAATAGGATTATAATGCGCCGGTTTATCACGCTAAACTACATAGTTAGTTCAGCTACGGATCCATAACTAGCCAATTTAATGAAAGAAAACGGCTCTTTGAATTCCCAATACAATAGTAATAATCTACTTCCGTTCAACTGACCCAATTAGTACGAAGGTTACTCCTACTACTACCCTTACTCGAATTACGCAACGAACGACGCTAGGCGAAAGCTCGATGCGCGTTAGCAGTAAATTGTGCCTAACAGACACAGAACCGCCAAAGCAAGTATCAGTCAACTTAGCTGGAAACTCCCTGTACAAGCTTGTAGGGGTGTAATTTGAAGAAGTAGATCTTGAAGATCGTGATGCGATGAGAAATAAAAATAGCAGTCCAAGATATGCGCGTATAATGTATCCTTCATTTATGAATGTAATCACGTATTTGTTAACCCCCGTATTCATAAAACTTAAAATGCCTCTGCTTTGTCCCTTTCTTACGAACACAAATGTCAACGTGACAGATAAGGAAAAACGAATTTTAACGGCATTTTAGTTAAAATAGGCTTGTAGAATGTTTATGAATACGGCGGCGGCGGTTGTTTCGGCACGAGCAGCCCGCTGAACGGTGTATAGCGGAGAACGGCCACGTACGTTTTATAATTTGTTACGCGTTGCGTTACGAATATATAAAGCAACGAGATTACAGTTTAGGTAATGGAGAGCAGTAAAAACTATTTCTTAGGATGTGCCTTTTATTCTTACGGCAGGCCGGACCGGCGTTTTTATATAAACTAAGAGAGTAAAAACTGGTTCCTCATCAAGTGGGCCGGAAACGCGATAAGTCTCCCGTTATGATTATCTTTAAAAATAGACGGACGCCATGTTTCGGAATAGTGCGATAACGGGAAATGAGGAATAATATCGAGCGTTGGCGGGCCCCGACGGCACTGCGGGGATATCGACCCGGGCGGCCTGCACCGCCCTGCTGGCATTCAACAAATCACCATCCAATACAATATACGCCCCAATTCATTGTCACGTGTCCGAGAACTCAAATACCAACAAAAGTAACAACGAGAAAATAATTAAAACTCTACTTTACATAGTGATGCTATTCGCACTGAAACTCTGTCCTTGTATAAAGTGAAATAAAAATCCAAAATTAACGCATTATGGACACACTCACCTCCCAAAGGCTCGCATCGCAAGTCAGGCTTAACTCATTTATGGCACAAACTGGCCTCTTCGGTAGGCTGCTGACCGATTGCGCTCCTGGTAGCCCGCGCCACACATCAGGATCCACTCACTCTATGGACTGAGCTGAGATGGCCTCGTCGGCAGGCTGCTGATCAGCATGACACTACTAGACACACTCACCAGCACAGTCCGCGTGCGCTCCTGGTAGCCCACGCCACACGTCACGCTGCAGCGGCTCCACTCGCTCCACGGGCTGAGCTGGCACTCGCTCACCAGGCTCGGAGCTGAGGGACAACACGCAACACTGAGTTTTTTAATGTGCTACCACAGAACACCTCCAAGGGACGGAGGAGGATAAAATGGGACCTAATATAGTGCTTGTTTATAATTTGCCGTTACCACACCTGCGCAGCTGCGGCGTTAGGGACAAAATAGGAAGAAAAAGAATGTAAGCCTTGTTCATCTCATTCTTGCTTGTAGTATGCCACATCCAGTCTGCCATAGATAATCAACAGCAAAACGAATGTGACCAGAACGCGGTGTCAATTTGAATTAGTATGTGAGTTTGTGTGGTAAGAAAGGTTAGCCACTTTTGAACCATGCAATGAATACCTCGACTTTACAGATACAGCGACTGGTTGATCATAATCAGTGGCCCATTTTACGAAGCTACAAGGTATAATTTTAGATGCCTAAGCTGTACTATGGCACTTTCCTTGTAACGGTTTGCTGCATTTCTGAATAGCCGGTTTAGACTGAAATCATGAACTGTGCCTCAGACTGCGGACTAAGACTAAATATAATATCTCACCTCCGTCAAGGGAGTTAGACACGCGCGATGGATCAGCGGCGCCACTAACGCTGTTGCCGAGCTGGTTGGCCTGCGGGTTGATCGCCCCTGTCGACAAATATAATAATGAAAACATCTCAAAACATCCAAACAAATATTTAAATCCAGAACTGTAAGCATCGTAGCAGGGTCACGTCACTACCCACTAGATTATGCTGGTCGTCAAATAGTACAACTAAAGCTAACTGCATCCAGTGTACTGAATGAAAGTGAATGGGTTCCCGTGGATCACTTTCTATTCCTTTGTGTGATCGAGAGGCGCGTACCGCTGTCCAATCATCTCACTACAGATAACGCCACGTCACAGCACAAGCTTAGGTTCAAAAGACAGTATCTAAACTAAGTGTAAGTACTAATCAAACCATGTAATCGGTGAATATTAGGCCTAAGGTCAAAAACACCTTTAAAGACACCTTTTTCGTCGCGATCTCGAGAATTATTGGGGGTGGGGACCCCGCACCCGTAACCACATCACACTAGACCTGAATTTTGAATCCAGCACTCCTGTAATCGTACTTAACGAGTCCAAGGAAAGCGGTGGAGATCGCTTCGCCCCAGCATATTTTAGTTAAATAATAATAACAATATCGTATAGTGTAATATCTCATTATACAATTTTCATACAATATATAACAAGTAATTTTGCTTATAACTACTACTCCGAGTCCATCGCATGAGAGCACACACACTACGGTCGCCGTTGAGTTTTCAGTGGAGAGGAATGCCATTACTTAACCTAAGTACTTGATTAGTAAGTTTTCTTCACGAAGAACTTTCAAGGTATTTTCAGACTTGCCAGCTCGCAAAATAGACCGATCCGCAAGACACGACGGGGGGCCAAACCCTGTGGTTTGGTGGTTGGCGAGAATCTCGATACCTGATTTGGCCGCTCTTGTGCTCACGTGGTTCGTATTTGTATGAAGTTGGGTTACTGCTATACAGTGACCTGTGTCGAAGCCGTCGCCGTCTCAAAGAGCTGTTATTACATGTGCCTGTTATACGCCATTCAAACCGCATTTCGATCATGATTATATTTATGCATCCTGAGAAGAGTGAGTGGCAGCATATATCTTGATATTAAAGATATGTTTCGAGATTCATATTTGCGTTACTATTTTTTAAGCGAAAGGTCTGTAAGTTTGAGTCTGTTAGGTACTATGTTTGATACCATTTCACGTTTAAACCGCTGAACTGATTTTAGAATTGTGTACGAATATATTATATACCTATACCTATCAAAGTAATAAAGGTCGAGAATTTGTAGTTTTGGCCTGAATCAATATTGTGGGCACCTGTGTGATCATCCTTTGTCTGAACTATCAAGAACGTGAGGTTCGGATTACCACCTAAACCTATGAGGTCATGAATGTTATAATACATGTTTATGAGCTCTTTTTTATATAATATGTTGTGCGCATATAGGTACATGGAAAATTATGTACTAACTAAAAACACATGTAATTCACAGGAATAAGAATGAGAAGTTGTTTTAAAATGTCGGTAATCGGAAGATACGGCGGGTAGGTATCCGATAAATTTTGCTTGTAGTGGCCGTGTGGCAGTCTGTTCTGTGCGACGACGGCTGCCAGCGCCATATTTACTAAACTATGTTTCATGCAACCAGCCGAGCCCTAACAATCCGTGCCTCTGCTTAAGTCGCGTGCGACTTGTCACTGTAAACTTGGCCCCGGGATTAGAAACATCCAAATAACATTATTTTAAGTTGAATCTGTACTTACCTATCGAGGTAGAGATCGCTTTAATGTAACTGCTTGATCGTCATAATTAGTTTGTTATGGTTTATTTATCACTTGTTTACTGTAGACGAGCGGTGACTCCTGAGTCGGCCACAAGCAAAATTACTTGCTTAATATAGAAGGACCTTGGCTATTGTTAAAACGTTTAATAATCAAAATAAACTTTTTTTATTTTATTTTCCATGCGGTAAGAGAAGCCCCAGCACGGTCGGCTCATGTCTACTCTCCATACAAACGTAGTTCGCTTCTCATTTTAAAACGGCATACCTTCTGATGCTATCAATAATCAAGTTTTTTTATTTTATTAAAAACGTTCTACCGCTCTATTTCAATTTCTAGCAACAGAAAGTAGTTTCCGACCTAGATATTGCGGATCCCATTGTGTATAAGTTCCATGTTATTCTAGTTATACCTAAACCTAACCTAAACTAATCTTTTAAGGGACATTGATAATGCAATTTGGAGACTACACGAGTTTAACAAGATAGTCGTACATTACAGCGGTAACAATGCTATTCGGAAATCCAGCGACGGCGCGCTCTCTCTCTCTTTTCTCGCACTATCCGTCTCTTTCTCATTAGAACACTTAGAAAAAGAGATAAAGTGCGAGAAAAATCGAGAGTATGTCGCGGCCGTCGCATGATAGACGTGCTGCACGAGCGACACAAGTAGGTACCTACTAGGTACATATACCTACCGAAAAGGCGGGCAGCCATTGTCCAAACTTATGTAAGTTCGGCTGATTTAGAAGCAACAGTAGTATACTTACGAACGGCATTAAATCAGTCAGTCAATCAAATAAGTATCTATTCCGCAGATAGCCCAGGGGGTGACGAGGGAACTTTTAAGATGTAGTCAAACGGTAATTGGCAATTAATAATAAATCTTACAATAGATAATTATTACTTACTACTAGAGATGCGCCGAATATGGGTTTCACCGAAACTAACATTCGGCCGAATTATTCGGTCCAACGTAATGCCTTCATCCGTTGTTCTAAAACAGACTAACATTAAATGCCGAACCTTAAAAAAAACATTTCGAATATGCCGAATACCGAAAATTTATCGAATATTCGGCGCATCTCTACTTACTACAAAATGACAAATTACAAAATTGCATTCGGTACTTAGGTAGGTAGTTTAAAATAAAAAGCGTCAACTGAAGCTTGGATTATAGTTGGGATCTTGAACTATGCCTAGGTTGCCTGAGTTTACGGTAGTTTCCTAATAATAAAGACTGTATATCGTTTAGTATAAATACAAGTTTACTTAGCCTTTTTTTCTTATCACATTTTTATTTAAAAATTACACATGTGTGTGTGCTTTCATAAGGTACACATTTCGTCCTGGGAGCTCGACGTATAGCATATGGTTTAGACAAAATGTACTCAATTCTCCCGAGTAAAAATAACGATTTCGGACAAATACTACAAGAAAATTTACGATGTGCGAACAAAACTATATTACAATAAAAAAATCGTACTATGCGAGCCGCAATTACACATGATTCGTAAAGCGAAACATCTGAGCATACTTAGTGTAAACAATCATTTCTTTTCGTAAAAAAAAGGTTTAGATCTGTGCATGGTGGCCTTTTAAAGAATATGGTATGTTACTTACTCCGACTTTGACATCCAATATAACTATCATGGAGCGTTTTTATCGACCTGCTCTAGTGATGGTTCAACGCCATGAATGTCCGTTAGGCTTTGGTTTTTAGCTGATTATTTTAGCTGTCTCCCTCATTTCACTTGCATCAGAAATAGAAAGGAATCCAAAACGTGGGATGAAAAATCGTATTTATGTAAAAATAAAAATTCACCACAGTTATTCCGTAGCTGCTCAATTGAGCCATCATGAAGAAGACACTTAGACAACATGTCTAGGCAGCTTACAAACCTTTTGTTTCTTTAAATCAGGGTTCCCAAACTTTTTTTAGGCCCCCTTGCTGCCTAAAATGAAGTTCCCACGCCCACCTTCGCTTCGATGCAAGGAAACGGAAGTGAATGGGTTAGCTAGCCAAATCATCATCATCTTCCTAGCGTGTTCAAATTTCCCGAGGCCCCGCGCCCCCCTTAAAATGTGGTCGCCCCCCACTTTGAAAACCCCTGCTTCATCAAGCTCGATAGGCTTGTCCGAAATTAATTTGCTAGACGATATTGAAAGCATCGTAAAGTCCCTAAAATATATTTTTTAAATTAAACCTTATGTCAGATATGGTTTAAAAATACCCTCAGATCAAACCCCTAGAACATAGTAATACAAAATAATACACATATCACCAGTTAGACCAGGTTTTATCTGTATTTATACTTAACGATACAGTCTTTAATAGAAAATCTTGTCAGAAATGCGACTATGTTCGACAAGCCGCTTAGCTTAATGCTTTGTGGTTAATAAAATAAGTGTTAAGAGAGGTATTTGCGTAGCATACTAATGTGCGTGCAAACAGCCAGGCCAGGTGTTTGGCAGTTTCAGGGTCAGTCATCGTTTTGGTTTTATTTCATTTCCTCAAACTAAGCTTCTATTTTTTTGTTTACGGCATATCTTGTATTGTTTGAAACAGTGGTCATTTTTACTATTTTTGATACGTGACTGGTGGACGAATGGGAATGCTCGATTTTCTAAGAAACACTGCATGGGTATAAACACCTAAGTTTACGCCTGTATTCCTAGAAAGGGTAGGTACTTAAGCGAGCACATGAAAATTAATGTTCAGTGACACTTCCAGCAATTCGCATGCAGAATGCGAAATTTTATGTAGGAATCACTAACGATAATAGCATTGTAATAGTTGGTAAGTATATTGTGATACAAATGTGCTAAGCTGATTATTACCTACGCTCGACGGAATAAGTTGACGAGGCGTAAAAGAAAGCCGAGAGCGTAATGATCTGGGCTGTTATTCGCTAAGCGCTTATGCGGCTCACCCCGCGGTCACCCGTCGTGTTCCATACGACGTTTTTCGACCCTTTGCGTGCCCAGTCTCACCGCTCTGTCACCCACTGCTCTTCCGCGCAGTATCCTGCTTGGCGCCGTGGCAAATGCTAAAAGAGGTGTAGGTAATAGACCTCTGCTACGCTTTAAGGATTGTGCCTGGCGGGATATGACAGCATTTGGCATTAATCACCAATGTTGGGAGCACATTGCGGATGATAGGATTAAGTGGTGAATGGCTCTCATGGACAAACGGAACATACATGATGGGGCATAGTTCGACTTTGTCGAAGGTAGAAGAAGGAATAAACCCCCCGCCATTATCTAATGCACAATTCTCCTGCCACCTTTACGGAAGACAGTGCCGCTCCCACAAGCGCTACTTGAATCGTCTGATAAAGATGTAGACTGCTGTGATGATTTAGGCTACTCAACTGTGTGGAACTACATAATCACATAAATTTTAATGTTTCTTTGAGTTTGTTCCCCATATCGCTGCCTCGATTAACTAGGTTGAATGCTCTTTGATAAAACTGCCAGTGACAGCCAACCCGACTCTGAGTAGCGCCCGAGTCCGAGTAGCGCCCGAGTCCGAGTAGCGCCCGAGTCCGAGTAGCGCCCGAGTCCGAGTAGCGCCCAAGTCCGAGTAGCGCCCGAGTCCGACTAGCGCGAGTGATCGTGTAAGTCTACCGCTGGACACATTGGGTACAAACGCTAAGAAAGAGTATAGTTTCCACATTATAATGTGAAATATGTTTCACATTATAATGTGGAAACTATACTCTTACCTATACCTATAATATGCTACACATATTAACTAAGTTCTTGGTACCTACGAACTGTCCTCTAAAATCCTGGAGGTTAATACAATAATATATTTAACCATTTTAACCTCTCTGAAAAATTAAGAGGTGTTGTCATCAGTACTCAGCAGTGACATCATTACGTGGTCCTCAGAGGTAAAAATGATCCAAGAACCTATGAGATCATCGCCCGATACAGTTCCAATATATAGATACTTACAATTGTAGGTAGCAATAATGTAGATCAACTTTTTATAACCATTGTCGTTTGATCATAAAAACTTAATAGGTCCTTGATACTGACGCCCGGTTAGCCTAGTGGGTAGTGACGCTGCCTACGAAGCTGAAGGTCCTGGGTTCGAATCCCGGTAAGGGCAAATATTGGTGTGATGAGCATGAATATTTGTTTCTGAGTCTTGGATGTTTTCTATGTATTTAAGTATTTATATCTATTATATATATCGTCGTCTAGTACCCATAACACAAGCCTTAATTTGTCCCCTTATATTTATTTTTTATTTTTTATTATTATTTATTATATACTCAGCACCCCCTAGCACGCACGTGGAAACAGCTCTCTGTCGCTTACAATCAAGTAAACAGGCATATCTCCGCTTGTTTGCCTGTTTGTCATCCCTAATGTCGTGTGAACAGTATCGACCAGAGCTCTGGTGGATCCTCAGATTGACTTCCTGGTATGCGATTCACAACCTATCTCGACTCGTCTTACCATACGTCGTAGCCTCGCAACAACTATGCAAAATCGCAGGCCGACTTAGGCCGGTTCGCCCGAAGTAAGTTACGGTAATCTTTGTGAACCCTGTCACTCAGTCAGTCATCACCATAAGGCCTTATACATCTTGACAGATGATTTAAACAGCGTTTGTACCCGAGGGACGACGATCCATTTGCGTCCAAATTTGGGGCACGCAAATTGAGGGACGGTTTAATCGGCAACCTCTTAGCGCGTTCGGTATCATCGTGGATTTTGCGGCGTTTTGTGATAGTGTTGTCCATGTCCACTCATCGCGGCAAGATCCTCCCAGGTGCTGCGATCGATGTTAAATGCAACCATGTCGCGTTTCACGCAGTCCTTGAAGCGTAGCATGGGGCGTCCTACATTGCGCTTTTCGAATACAACTTGGCTCAACATAATCTGCCGCCTCAGTCAGTAAATCGTCATAATCATATTTAAAAGTGTAACTGTGCCGTAAATGACTGGTATAGCCATTGAGTCGTCAACTACAGATGTAGATTCTGGCTGGGTTCCAGCCAGCGGGGAACAGATCAGACCTAAGCAATCAATTTGTACAACGATTATGTGCTCGAGGTAAATTCTCGTGCCGCTAAAAAAGTATAAGAATCATAATCACTCCTCCAGACAGGAGACCTACCAGACTTGTAAACAGAATACAATGTGTTAATCCAAAATAGTTACGGCTGATGAACAATCGAGCCAATTACCTAATATCATATTTTGTCAAGACCAACCATTTCATTTACGACCAAATTACGATGAGATATGCTTTTGTAGGTTGCGGGAGTCCGCTGGATGCGGGTGGCGCAGGACCGGTCATTGTGGCACTCTTTGGGGGAGGCCTATGTCCAGCAGTGGACGCCTTTCGGCTGATATGATGATGATGATGATGATGCTTTTGTAGAGTAGTACTAGTGTATAATAGGAATCTAAGAGGGAATACAATAAGAGAAATACTGAAGACTGTAAGTTTTAGGTAGGCTTACGCGAGAGCTGATTAGAAGAATTCTTCTAAAAGTAAAATTTTATGATGTACATAAGTTTACTATTTCGAAGAAATAAATAGGTAGTACATGAATAGTTTTCTATTCTAAACAGATTTTCTTGGAGCCAATGGTTCGTCGATCACACGGCGTAAATGTTTAATGTAGAGGCTAAAAAACTAGATACACAGTTAAGTATTAATGGCAATTAACTGGCGATGCAACGCCGAATCGATGGGGGAACCCATCCACTCAGTAGGTACAGAAGTAAAAATGAGGACCGTGAAAAATCAGGACAGCTCGGATATGCTGATTCACTCGCACACAAATAGCTAGCTCACCTGCATATAAATAATGTTTTTATCAAATAGTAATATAGAAGAGGAGGCGCCGTTTATGCGGATTAAGAGTCGAAACAAAAATGGGCTTCGTAGCCCTTAACTTTGATAATGTCCACAGGAAAGACGCGAACCTAAATCTGTGTATGACCCATTTGCATGTTAGTATTTAGTACAAATATCAGAACAATTAAGCTACCTTTTGTCACCTACCGCCTAATGACACTGATGCACCTACTTATTCTATGCAGATAAATTCTATTCTATTCTATTCTATTCTATAGTAGCTGTCGCATGTAGTGAATTAGGATCAACGCTAAACTACGAAGCGTTTTACTCATTGCGGTCAGGTAGCTTGGCCCTATTTATCGATACAGACGTTTGGGCGCAGCCCGAGGTTTTTTAACACCCGTAGTACTTTCAGTGACGAACCCACTAGGTGGGCGCCCTGCCCGTAGGCGCTTTCCTCTATATACGGAGTCAGCCATGCATCGGCTACGAGTGTGACGCTACGTAACCTGTAGCACGGAATGTGACAACCAAACTCACTAATTTTACACGTAATAAGTAAACGAGAACGCAATCTTAAATAGTTTTTTTTTGCATTTAGTGAGTTTCGGAGTTTCGGTTGTTACCTGACGTTGGACAACAGTAGACTCACCGCTGATGACGGAGCAGGTGCTGGTGCACTCCTCCTGCGTGAGGAAGTTGTTCTGGCTGCCGCGGCAGCCGCCGTACGTGAAGGGAATGCACATGCCCTTCTGCGCGGCGAAAGCCCAGCGCTGGTACACGCCGCGGCACGGACCCGCCTCGGGCGCTTCCATGCAGATGCCTGCACAACATTGTACATAACTCTAACCACTTACATAAAAAAATGGATTTATAGCTAATCCGCCTAAATAAATTTCCACAGCTGCACGGTTATCACAAGACAGCGTGC
The DNA here is from genome assembly GCA_947049275.1 of Epinotia bilunana. Lineage (NCBI taxonomy): Eukaryota > Metazoa > Arthropoda > Insecta > Lepidoptera > Tortricidae > Epinotia > Epinotia bilunana. The sequence goes on along the minus strand of OX346256.1, from coordinate 1,006,115 downwards.
TAGAAGTGTCGCAGCAAGATAGACTATCCGTTTATTATTTGATTTGAAAAAACGATGGTTTCTGATACTTTTTGATTAGAGTAGCCATTCAGGAACAACACCACTTACTTACTCACTGGAAATTAACGCTTATATACTTACATTTAGGTACATGACAAATTAAAGGCCGTGTTTATGGATAAGCCCGTACATAAACATTCTTGTAAGGAACGCCATATGTTTGTCTTTGTTTACCTATACAAGTATGTATGTATGCGCGTGGTTCGCCGATCGCCCATAAACGGCCAAACTGCGGTTTCAGAAATAGCTAGCAATTTGACGTGAAACACAGATAAAAGGTTAATCATGAGTTATCGCCACTGTTTTGTTCATTCAAATTAGTCGGCTAATGAACTTGACTTTGTTGTTATTATATGTATAGTCAGCGTTACCTACTCTAGACATGCTCTGGCACAAAACTTCTTAGGTACAAGTAGTCGTTCCTCGGCAGTTTGTACCTAATTGTTTGTAACGCGTTTGTATTGTTTATAGGAATAGGCAATTATAATCCGTTTAAAGCAATTAGTTTGCCTACAATGTTTCAATCGGAGGCATTGCCTTAGGTTATGGTGGTTATGGCTTCTGAAACTGGAATATTCAACTGTCATTTTGCCATACAAAAAATAACATTTGGCTCTACCTAACGTATGAACGAAGCGTTAAAAGGTGCACTTACCCGTGTATTTTTTGAGAGCACGGGAAGGGCACATTCACGTCGACCAGATGGATTGTAATACAACTTGACTCGAGAAAATATGAGTAGGTAGGTAAGCAGATAGTTACGTTTGGCGGTGAGCATATCAATTGCGCAGGAGTCCCTGTCCTGGCAGCGGCGCTGCTTCATGAGCTCGACGCGCGCGGCGCACTCGCGCTGGCGCTCGCCCGGCACGAGCAGCAGGCGCGTGCGGAACGACACGCCCGCCCCGCACGACGCCGAGCACGGCGACCAGCCCGACCACTCCGTCGTCGGGCACGCCGGGTCGGAGATCTCCGTCTCCTTTTCCGTGCACTCGGGTTGCATGCACTTGCGGTTCTCCTCTGCAAACATATACAAATACTTTATTTCTTAAAAACATAGCATTTTACAATTATAATGCCCCCCCCCCCACACACTGGAGACGAGAGATAAACGAACATAAGTATACACATTAAAGCTTTCATTGCCAGGAACCAGCCATGTGTCTACGCCGCGATTTAGTGTCTGGAAATGGTGTTAGCAGCACACACGCGAGAACACTGTTCTAGTAAACATGAATTTTCAAAATTCTAGCCATTGTCAGTACACAATGAAAAAGTAGTCATCACATTTAATCATCAAAGTCTATCTAAAGTCTATTATCATTACAGTAAGTATTTGTTACCACTCACCGATCTGCACGAGCGGGCACTTCTTGATGCCCATCGGATTGGTGAAGTACCTCCGGCGGGTCTCGAACCCGATACCACAGGTTACGGAGCACTCGCTCCACGCGCCCCACTCCGCGGTCTTGCAGACTCCGTCCAACTCCTCCACCGGCGCGGCTAGGTCCAGCTCGTCACGAGTATCAGTCGTGTCGCCTCTGAGAAAGAACGATCCAATTAAACTTTTCTGCTGACCGAAAAATCACACATCGATTTCACTAGCCACATCTATGAGGTCACTACTCTCTCGCACTCGGCCACCGCTGCGACGCATATCCCCTTGCCGGACAGTGGCCGTTCGCAGGCGAACATCTGCAACTTCTGCCGCTTGCCTCATCACTTGCCACGCCCCTACTCTACGCACATGCATTCGGCGGCAGCGCAAATCTTCTATTCGTAGTACACCAACTACCGCTCACAAGCGATGAGCTGTGTCTCCTTACTCTACAAACTACTCACTCGCACTCGGCCACAGCGGCGACGCACATCTCCTTGCCGACGAGCTGCCGGTCGCAGGCGAACATCTGCGCCTTCTGCGGCATGCGGTACGCGCGCGAGCGCATGCGCAGCCCCTTGCCACAGCTCACCGAGCACGCCGACCACGGGCCCCACTCCGACACCGCGCACTCAGCTACCGAACAACACCAATTCTTAAAACCTTACAGCATTTGTGAGTACATACTTATATTGAAGTCATTGAAAAACATGATTGAAAGTCATATAGCCCAGGGCTTCGAATGAAACCGAGGCCTACGATGAGGGTGGTGATGATTCGGTCATAAACCGAGTTTATCCAATGATTCTGCCACCTATCACCATCTTCCTCGTGTCAGTCACGTATAGGTTGTGAGGTATATCATAATATTTTTTCCTCAACTCACATGCCACAAATGTGGGCGCAAATGTTGCTCCCGGATTGACTTGCGGGAGGCTTCTTTTAAATGATGCATAATACTTATAACAATGATCTTACGTTTGTTGGCGGATTGCGTGTCGTCAGTCTCCTCAGTGACCAGCGTCTGCAGCACCTCCTCGTCGCAGGCGCGCGGGATCAGCTTCTCCCGTGTGAGGTACAGCCGGGCCATGGGAGCGATGCGCCCGCCCGGGTTGTAGAACGGGGCGCGCGGGTCCTCGGGGTACATCGTCGTGATCCGATACATGCGCTCTTTGGGGTTGGTCTCGGCGTTCGGCGACTGGAAAGCAGGATGATTGGTTTTATTATCGGGTATACGGGGCACCTAAACGCGCACCAGAGAGACAGCAGCGCTGCATATGCCGTACTCTCTCTGGTATCGACGGGTACGTATCGATCGGTACGTATCGACGGTGTACACTGTGTTTATATGTTGTTTATTGTGCATTGAGGTTTCGTGTCGGATTTAAGGCGGTGGGAGTTGAACCTCTGATCCAAGTGACTAGTGTGCAGGATATCATTTATAAATAAATTTAAAAAGAAATTATATTCTGCTCAGGTTCATTTAAAACCGCCTTTATAAACTGTAGATACAAAACTTACCAGGTAAGATAGGCCGTTGTCGGTACCCGCATCGTACGGGAAAAGGTCGATGACTTTGGACTCTTCCCAAGTGCAGTCCTTTAGGCAGAGGTTCAGTCCACTCACACCCACCACCCAGTCAGGAGACGGCCCTATCAAACAAAAAAAAACCGTAAGTCAGTGTAAAATAAACTTACGCAAGATAAATGAGTTTGTTACATAGTAGGTACGTTGGTTTGTATGGTGAACCTAATCTCCAAAAGTACTCATCATCCTCCTAGCGTTATTCCCAGTTGTGCCCCTAAAGGAGCCCGGGGTCCGGTTGGGCACCTAATCCCAAGATTTGGCATAGGCACTAGTTTTACGAAAGCGACTACCATCTGACCTTCCAACCCAGAGGGAAAACAAGACCTTATTGTGATTAGACCGGTTTCCTCACGATGTTTTCCTTCACCGAAAAGCTAACGGTAAATATTCCGTACATAAGTTCCGAAAAACTCATTGGTATGAGCCGGGATACGAACCCACGACCGCCGCTTGACAGCCGCATGCCTGAATCACTAGGCTACCGTAGCTCCAAAAGTACTCATGCTATTTAAATTTTATATGCACCAGTGTACAAAGTGGACCTTCAGAAGTGACATAGGTATTATAGGTCTGCCCGAACGTCAAAGGGTCCTATTGCACCTGACACCTAAGATACGATACTAAGTGGGTGTACTGCTGCACCACAGCAATGGTGTACTGCTATCAAAGACGCAAAACCTTTTCCGCTTACCGAACATGGAGGCAAGAGAGAGGTAGTTCCGCTTCCTGTCGACGAGGAAGCTGGCGGACGTGTTGGAGTTGACGCGCGGATGCCACAGCCCCTGCGCCTTCACGATGGAGCGCAGCTCCTTGCCCTGCTGCCGCAGCTCGCGCTCCATCAGCCCCACGGAGCCCCACTCTGCCAGAGACCTGGAAAAAATCCCTAGTCAACAAAGACTCTCATCATCATCATTGTCGGGCCTGTAATCGCCCACTGCTGAGCATAAAGCCTCTCTTAGTACGCCACTCATCATCTTAAAGCTGCTCTTATCGGGGTAATTCCCAATGAATCTCTTCCCTAAGTCGAGAAGACTTGATCACCTGATATGATGACACTAAGTTTCCTTATTCATTCATTTGGTTCAGAGGGGTGATCAAGTAACCTTTCGAACGCACGTTAGGACAACTCAACTGTCAATTTCTCATAGAAAAAGTGACTTTTAGACCTACCTGACGCGCGTACAATTAATGCGTTAGGTGATCGACCTGCTGATATATATCTAAGCGTCGCTACTTTGATCTTTCCTTCAACATTATTTTCTACATATAAGTAATCAATACACTTTCAACTGATGAAACGAAATTCTAAGAAGAAATTTCATGCTTGTGTACAACTCCACTGAACTCCGCTCAAGTGTCACTCACCGCACGTGAGGTTTTGCGTGTAGTTTGAATCTCTACTTGAGAGCTCAGACGGAATTATTAATAGCAACAATGCTGTGTGTACCTGAATCCTTCGGAAGCGATCTGTCCCTCACCCCAGAACGAGAAGTTTTTGTGATGAGTAGCGCCAATGACGTCGGAGAAGTGTGTCAGCCACAGCGCTTGCGTCGGGAAGTTCTTGGGGTGCGTCTGTGGTGACCACAGACCCTCAAACACCATCTGAAATTGCCAAATCAGAAATCTTATTCTTGGAAGATCGCACAGGCGAAGATGATCTTCAGATAAGGTAGCATAAGTCATACCTTATATTTGGCCTCATCGCAGGCACAACAATCGGAAGCAGTTAGAGAAGTGTCCTCGCACACTCTCTTAGTCAGTTGGCCGTCTTCGGCAAACCAGCGACTCGAGTTCTCGTATACCATCGCCCTGAAAGTGACCACATAAATGTTTACTACGGAAGCCCACTCAAAAATATGATGGCTTCTTAAGCTTGACTTTTAATGAACCCAACGCTCCTAATATCTAGACTAAAATGCTCGACCTTTTTATAAGTAACTGGGAAAACCCACACTGCATCAAATGTAGTAAGTATTCGCTAGTGCTTACTTGATTAGTATACATCCGGAGCCCGAAGGCGGCGCTTTCCACATGACTTGGACTTCGGTCTTGGGCAGGTCGTCGGCCTCGACAACGGCGTTAGAGCACTCGTCGTCGAACCGCGACAGCGTGTCCGCGAACAGCTGGAACTGGCCCTGGCGCGCCGGCGAGCGACCCGCCGCGGGGTCCAGCGGGCCCAGCGACAGCTCGAACTTGGTGAACTGCTGGACTACGTCGTGAGTGCGGGAACCGACCAGGGTCACTGGGAAATGAAAACAGGGTTATCTGTTAGTTCGTCTGAACATTTTTCTATACGGGTCTTCCTCTCTATCACTTCCTAGGCGAGTCCATGGCGTTACGTTTTGGCTTATGCGTGCTTTGGGGCCAGCCCATCTCCATTAAAATGTTAAGCTGTGTGGCGGAGTTTAGGTGAACCTTCATTCGAAATAAAGGCATATACGTATGTAAATGGCACACGTTATCAGCACGCGTCGGTGTCAGTGCGCGCTGCGCTCGCACCGCTATCGACGCCTCCGCATCTATTTGTCTAAAAAAGGTAACAAGCGACGGCGAAGGTCGTGCCTTTATAACGCCTTCTTCCATTGAACGGCGGCCCGCTGCGATAATTAACTAAGGATTTCGCGCTTCTACCAATCTACCATTAACACATTTAGGTATGCATTTTCTTCTTATTTATTTTCAAAAATGTGTACTTGAATACGGCTGTAACGATCGATGAGATTTGTATTGTAGGTGTTTGCGGGGGCGAAAAATCGATATAGCTTGGTCTCATTTTCGTTTCTTGAGTTTTGTTTATTGGTAGGTAAATTGCAGGATTTAGTGCTAAGAGACATAAGAGAGTGCAAGTTATCCGAAACAGATGTCGAGGACAGAGCGAAGTAGAGAAGTAAGACAAGGAAAGATGACCCCACCACCATGTGGGATATATAGCTAGGAAGAGACAGAGAGAGAAATGGCAGAATAATTTATTTTTAATGTTGTCAACATAAGGTCATATACACATAAAATAACAGTAGAAGTTGTGTCCCAGCGACTTCTGTCAGTCGCACACAGTGCTCCCTAGTCAACGACGATGCGCTTGCCAGGCGCGTAGCGCTCCACCTCCCTGTGGACCACGAGGAGCCGGTAGAAGTTGTCCCCCGGCGACTTCTGTTACTCCTAACGCAGCCCTCCCTAGTCACCGAGGGGAAGTCACTCAACGAACGTAGCGCTTGCCGGGCGCGTATATAGCGGTCCACCTCCCTGTTGACGAGGAGCCTGTAGAAGCTGTCCCCCGGCGACTTCTGTTACTCCCAACGTAACCCTCCCTAGTCACCGAGGGGAGTCACTCACCGACGTAGCGCTTGCCGGGAGCGTAGCGCTCCACCTCTCCGTTGACGAGGAGTCGGTAGAAGTTGTCCCCCGGCGACTTCTGCGCCACGCCACCTCTCGGGCGCAGCTCGCAGCCGCGGGCGAGCGCCAGGCCCGCCGTTAAACACGCCAACGCTAATAGCATCTGCATCTGCAAAAACTTTCGAACACTATCAAAACCGTCTTCCAAACCAATGGACGGTAGATAAAGTGCTCCAAACTAAGCATACCTATATTACTTAATTCAATCCTAAATTCATTACAACAAAAGTTCACAAGCTGAATGTCAATATTGAAATGAAGCTGTGAAATATTGAGACCAGATTGCATTGTAATTTACCTCAGTGTGGTAATTGTACCTAGGTATTAGGAGAACACGATTTTTAATAAGTTGTTCAAGCTAACGAGCGGTTTTCGCATTCATCCACAACGACGGCTGTCCAACGCTTGCTACCTAACTGGAATAATCTGAAGTAGCCTTACAGTCACCATCAATCAGCATCGTCATCAATAAGTAGATAAATATTTTCGAGATTGGGATAACACGCCCGAACGTGAATTTGAAATCGTAAAAATTAATCGCGATCATATACTACTCAAAAGAAAATAGGGGCCACAAATATAGAGATCGTTCCGGGAAAATTATATAAAATAGTAAGTACCTATTATTTTTTTTGCTATTATACTTAAACACGAGCATGAAAGAGGTTGAATTCTGAAGGATGCATCATTAATTAGCCACTTATCAATTCGTTTCTGTCCAATAATCAACAATACAGTAGAAAAATGTAAGCGGCCCTTATTTTGTTGTGAGCAGTATATAAAGTAAGTTCGGCTCATTAAAAAAATGAAGATTAGGTTCCTAGGTACTGCAATATTAAATATTATTATGTATTTAGCTTCCATTGTTTAGGTTTTCAAAACAATCTCCTCTTAGCCTCGTCGGGGCTAAATATTCATATTCATATTCATTTATTCCTAATTGTCAATATTACATGTCAGAATGTTTATTAAATTGTTAAAAGAAAAATGTAATAATATTAGCATTACACAAAAAGTGTCTATAATCCTACTACTTAATATTGTAAATGCGAAAGTTTAGATGTTTGGATGTTTGTTACTCAATCACGCTTAAACGGCTGAACCGATTTGAATGAAATTTTGCACGGAGATAGTTTATAGCCTGGATTAAAATATAGGATAGTTTTTATCCCGAGTCCACGCAGACGAAGTCGCGGGCGGAAGCTAGTAAGTTAATAAATAATACAATAGTTAATTATTATTATTCTAAGTCATCAACAAAACAATTTTTAAATAAAATACACAATACTTATTCATAAATTCGTCGTAGCTATAGAATGTGTGCTCGAGGAACCATTTTTTTAGTTTTCTTTTGAAAATCATTAGGGACGGAGCCGACGTGAATTATACATACCTGCCTAGTTTTAACTAAATACAACTTACATAGGTTAGATATACACCCATACACAATAGGTGTTAGGCCTAGAACTACCAATATTAGAGATAAACGTTTAACTCTAGAATTAATTACAATTAAAGTATTTTAAAATTTGGGTCTACTAACCATAAGTTCCGCCTAACTTCACTGTCACTAAATCACATTTAAGTAGGTTAGTTTAATGTATTCCAAGAAAAGTCCAGAAACGATAAAGACTCACCACTGGAGCGGAGCGCCGACGCAGAATGCCAGTTATCTCGCGGGTCAAGTGTCGACCGCTACTCCACTTGCGCACTGTCAGCGCGGCGGGCAACGCCGGTCAACCCAGCTGTCAACACACACAATTATACTGCCTATCCTTTGTAAGATATATAATGTCAGGTAGTATTTACTGTAATAATATACGTACTTACATAAATATCTGTACATGCCTTTATGACAACAAAATCCTGCACAGATATTTATGTCCTTATTTATGTACTTACGTAAATTATTTTATTACAATACCTGTACGGTTAGCATCACAAGGGGCTTAACACATTTGTACCGTGTCGCATTAAACGTCATGTTAAACTGCCATATGAAGTTGTCAAACGAGTGAAAACGACAAGCAACTTATGAGGGCGACTGTACCTACACATCGTGCATTCGTTTCAGTACATTATAATAATAATTATTACCCCTGACTGTACGTGAATATGTGTATCTGAGTCTTGGAGGTTTTCTATTTAGTATTTGTGATGTCTTAATGTGCTTACGTATACTATGGAGCCTAGTAGGTATAGTATCTATTTAGTTCGATTTGGGTAAAAAAAATCCCCTGTCGTAAAACAGACATGTAAGCAAAAGATGAAAATCATGTGATAAGATGAGTACTCTTCTTTCCTATATTATCTTTCTCACAAAATCCATCCACTGTTTCCTTAATTTACCTTGTCTCTTACGTCCATCCATTTTGCGAGCATTTCAACCGCGGTTAGGCCACCGTACTGTGTTCTCCAACCACCAAGCGATTGACGAGATGACGGGTGAGAGGTTATGGATGCAAAATTATAATTTATACATAGATATGAAAACACTGACAATGATGATAGGGGTAGAGCGTGTACGAAAACAGTCCTCTTTGATTGGGGTACTTCCAAGAGACCTCGCGATGGCAGGTCGCGATTGCTAAACCGAAATACTGATAAATAAGATTTGGTGTAAGACTTAATATTTTGGATATGATATGTTATATTTACGGAATAATCCTGTATATGTATATGGTACCTACCCTACACCGCTACCATGTGTTCACATTTTGCATTATATCTAGAATGTGTTTTGCCGCTGAACCGATTTAGATGAAATTTGCTATACTTACAGATAGTTTGAGTTCCGCGTGAGGACATAGGATACCTAATAGTTTTTATCCCGGAAATCATCCCCAAGGGCGTGAAATGGGGGTTGAAAATGATGTTGGGCTGTTATGTTGGATAAGTATAAACGAGTTCCACGCGGACGGAGTCGCCGTAACAATTCCTTACTTGTTACCTACTGTCCTGTCACTAAATCTTCGACCGAATGGCGTGCGTGCGAGTTTGTCGCGGCGCGTGGGCGAGAGATGAATGGGGACTAACGCTAATAGTAGGAAGTGGGTGATAAGATGAATTAGTTAAAACAAACCACATAACATTAGCTGACAACTCAATGACAAGCTTGCGTAGGCGTCGATTTAGGTGAAGAACATCGCAAGGCGTTTTTAATTCAAAATCCATCTATTCTAATGGCATCCAATTTTCGAAGTGGCTTGACTTAGAGCTCTTATTTTATCATTAAATTATCTATTCATTCCACGAAGTATCATATCATATCATCATATCCTTGCCCTTGTCCCATTAACTTGGGGTCGGCGCAGCGTGTCTTAGGTATTCTTCCATACTTCTCTGTCAGCCGTCATCTCATCACACTTCTTTCATCATCACTCACACAGTCCATCCACCTCTTTCCTTGGCCTACCTCGTCTTTTACATTACTCCAAGTATCCCGATACTCTTAATTCCTTTTACACAAGAGATAAGAAGATTATGGGTATATATATAGTTTGCAGGTTTGCCAAAGTTCAAAAAGACTGATTGATCCATTATAAGTTTTTAGGTCTCCGATTTCAAACAGAACCAGCTGAAATCGGACCTATGGCTTAAAAAAAATAGCCCTTCCTCGTACAGCAGCGGAAATACCGTCTCGTTTAACCAATTGCTCTTTTCTTTGCCGTTTAACTAAGCCAAAAATAATCTGCACTCTGTGTTAGCTGCTTCTGATGTCATCACAACACTAAGTGTGACATAATTATGACATATGTAAATGTAATTATTTGACCACGCGGCGACCGATGACGTCACATCGTCTGGCGCTAGGCTAGGCTAGGTTAGGTCTGGCGGGTGACCTACTGACACGAGTAATCACTTAGTTTTCACTGTCGATGCCCGAATTCGCAGTCGGCGGCCTTGTCCCACTTCAATTTGCGAATTTTAAACAACACATGTAACTTGTTTCAGTTAAATACGTACCTGTATTGATGAACTCAGGATATAGGGTAATTTGCACTCTACAGGGTTTGTAGTTTGTTTGAATAAGCAGAAAACGTAGCCGAGTAGATTGTTTAGGAGTAGCGTCGACGAAGTCGGCGACGACTTGCGGTAATGAGGTCCTCGCAGCGCCTGGCGCGTGGCTACAAGTGATGTCTTCCTGCTTGAGATGCCAGCGCTAAAAACTCCCGGATAACATGGATTTCTGGTGCTTAAGCCCGGTGTAAAGAACTTTTGCCATAAGAGAACAAGGGAGGGATTCCAGTACGATCGACGATAAAACAAATGGCTAGGTGAATGTTTGTCTCAAGTCCAAAGTCGTAACTGCTTAGAGATAGGAAGCCCCCCGCAGTTTAGTGAATGGATTTAGCATTTTAAAGCCTAGCGCTCCAAAAGCAAACTTATTTTATAACGAAAAAGTAATGAGAAGAAAACACACGCAAGTGCCAAAGCGATAGAGACACACTTAAGTAGGTATATTTTAGAACCCCTACACCTTACCTACACCAGCACGGCTATCATGCGACGGCGCGCGAGCTCTCGATTTTTCGCGCACTATCCGTCTCTCTCTTATTAGAACACTTAGAACAAGAGGTATAGACCGTGTGATTACAGACCGATCAACTCTAATGTGGCGCCGGCAGTTGTCATTCCATAGAAACTTGTCAAACTTTCCGTACGTATATGTAGATTTTAACGAACACCGCTTACAGATGGTTTGGTGCAACCTACCCTAGGCGGCGTCGAATTAAGGACCTACATAAATATAGTCTGGCAGGAGCTTGGAGTATGCAGGGCAAAGAATCATCTCGCTTGAATCTGGAGCACTCCAGCGAGAAAGTACCTAACTCCTTATTACGCAACACCGCAGCCAAAAGACTCCGTGTTCCTGATGGGGGCACGGTCGCCAGAACTCGGCTTCGGCAAAACACCTGCCTGTATATTTGTATTTCAAACTAACAAAGCCAAATCCTACACACAAAGATACACAAACACACAATACACAAAGATTAGATTAGATTAGATTATTTTCTTTTTGTTCAAAGATCGTCAGCAATGTGGCACTGGAACAGCCAAATTTCGGTGTTCAATTCCTTCAAGCAGTACTCGTTATAGCTAGCATACACAGCGACACATTTAAAAAGAGCTCCAAGTGTAAAATGTATGGCCGCCAGAGCTCATTATATGTGGGTTGCAGCTTGGTATAACCGCTCACTTGATTTCGAATTTTACAAGCTTTTTTTTACTTTCACCTGTCCCGTTCTCTGTCTGTCTGTCTGTAATCAAATCTTGCAAGTTAAATTTGACCCACTTCCCGGTGACCGATTGAGCTGAAAATTTGGGTTTAAGTATAGTTTGCATGACAATTCAACATTATGGTACCATCGAGCTGATCTGATGATGGAGACAGAAGGTGACCATGGGAATTCAGTACTTAACCGACGTACCTAACCCCGTTGAGTTTGGACTCGTTAGAATCTTCTCAATGAGTAGTTGATGATGGTATACAGAAAACCACAGTCGGCAATAAAAGCTTGTACCAAAAATGTTTTTTTTGATAGAAGCTTGTTAAAAAAGGTAGGTAGCCTAATTTGCTTTGGTTTTTTCTTATCAAGGCAGCCCATACTTCGCTTGGCAACCACAGTTGCCACAATCAGTTTATAGGGGTGCGCGAAATTGGCAACTGTGGTTGCCACAAGCAAGTGAGTTAACTTGATTAGCTACGTTTAAGTCGGACATAAAGCATTCGTCCTTTACTTGCAAGTACGTAAGTGCGAGAGGGACGAATGCTTTATATACCTACTATATATACATAGTCCTCCTCATCGATTTCGATGACGGCGACCCTAACAAATTATGCTAATATATTAGTCCTATTAGCCCTTATATGACTGGCTAGGCCAAACTTGCTCTTAAATACTCTACTGGAAGTATGACAATACAGTTGGCCAGCCGCGTTATAAGTAGAACGTAATACACGTAGGAGGGTTTAGGCCGCTCTTTTACTTGCTTGGTGCGTGCGTTTTACATATAACACTATTAAGCGTTTTTCCTCAAATAATTTAACTCTGTGAATGATGGTAGGTAGATCGCCAAGATGGCCTTTTTGCGGCTTACTCCTCCCCGGCACTCATGACCGATAAGTACCATACGCGTTCAGGTGTCGTTTGAGCACGTCCTTACGGCGCAGGAGCTGACCGCCGTGCTTCCGCTTAACCTGCGTGAACTCCGAATAGAATAGGAGTGCCTTAGGCAAGCGACGGTCATTCATTCGAAGGATATGCCCACTCCAACTGAGCGGACGTTGCATTAGGAGAGCCTCCATGCCATACATCCAGGAGCGACGCAGAACCTCAGAATTTGGAACACGGTCCTGCCACTTGACCTTCAGTATTTTATCCGTATCTTTATCTAAGGTGGTAAGTGTCCAGTGTTTTTATGTCTGCTCTGTAAAGGCACCATGTCTACAAAAACATAACCTGAGGCAGTTGGGTAAAACCCCGAAATTGTAAATTTCACGTTGGTATCCCCGCGAAGCGACGGCGCACGCCGCACCGGCCCACGGCCACGGGTGTCATCTCGGAAGTCCACCATTACCGCGCGCGGACTACGACCCTAGCCGACCTTCCGCCCTAATCAGGCACAACTTATTTATTGCACACCTCAGGGAATATTTCACCACGTATAATCTACCATATTACTATCACGATATCTGTCATAAAAAAAAGCGGGCATAAATGTCTGACACTTCCATAGGTACCGCCCTAGAAATAAGGTAACGGGCCATAAGTTCGTGCTAGTACGTCATTTCGTTAGTTTTATTTCTGACACTTATAATAAGCAACTCAAATATTTTTTATCAAAATTATACATTTGTAAAAAATCTCTGTTGAAATCTCTTTCCAAAAAATCAAATTCTACATTTTTAACGACTAAACTAATAGCAACACAACGCTCGAAACTGTCAGTCGGCCGAAAACAGCTGTGTGGTATGCGCGTACTGCTTGTTAACGTAAGGTGTTCGCTCCGACTTCTTAAGGAAATTGAAAGGGAAAGGCAAGTCCATTTGAATAAAACTTTTAACAATGCTTTTTTAAAGTTCCTTAACAATGGATTGAATATGGAAAAAAATTATATTTATGTATAGGAGCCCATGAAATTGCAATAAGGTGACTCACGAACTAGCGGTCATTATATTTATCGTGTGGCCCCTATTTCGTGTTACTAACGAATCAAAGGACTTTCTAGATACATCCTTGTATCTTTGTATTAAAATAATACTTAAGAAATTGTGAATGCCAATCTAAATAACAGATAATGTATTTAATGACGTTTTCTATGAGCTAAATTCGGTATATGTTTTGTTCACTAGAATTCTCATAAAACGAGTTTGAACGTGACCTAAATGTACAATTTTAAGGTGAATTCGCATATTTATTTGCAGCACAATTTTGTTTCTTGTTCGAGTCCTGTAATTTATTTTTATGTTTATCTAATACATATAGCATAGGTAATGGTTATTGACCATAATTTAAAAGTGATCTGCGTCATTAATTGCGCGAATATCCAAGAAATAGTAACACAAAGAAAGGGACTACTACTTTTAATACTTTTTCCCCAAGTTCGTGACAGAGAAATCTATAGTGGTAGGTAAACACACAGATCAATTCTAGTAGGAGATAAGGTATGGGGAATGTGTAACCTCATTTGTTATTTGATATTCTTCTTGAAGAAGTAACGTATATGATGATATTCATCATCATCATAGCATCTGAAAGACGTCCACTGCTGGACATAGGCCTCCCCCAAAGAGTGTCAAAGAACTTTTATAAGTATATTGATAAATTGCAATAGTGGTGCCTGGGTAAATCCCAGGACTACGGGACTTGCTATCCCGGGACCCTTGTTATTTTTACGGGATTATCTTTCTCCTAGTAGGAGATAAGGTATGGGGAATGTGGAACCTCATTTGTTATTATATTATTCTGGAAGAAGTAACATGTATACATTGATAAAATGCAATAGTGTTACCTGGGTAAATCCCAGGACTACGAGACCTGAATCTCGGGACCCTTGTTATTTTTGCGTTTTTTTTTAAATTAAATGAAAGGTTACTTTATACCCCATTAAACAGTAAGATTGCTCTTTTAAAAGTGTGGAAGTCCCATAAACATTGCCATATTTTTCCTTAAATTAAATCATCGTTTATTTCATAAACTTTAAACTTGGTTACAATTTAAACTTAAAACAACTAGTTATTTTAGTAAATGATTTTAATTAAATACACGTGTTTAACTGCTGCTGGGCTTATGTAGCCCACAGCAGTGATTAATTTAAGGAGAGTCCGTCCTCTCAGCAATCATCGCTAGGATAGTCTTAGGTTAAACAATAGTAGAAAATCAAAACATATGTTTTTTCTCTGTTATCAACACAGAAGAAACAATAAGTAGGTGGTAGATTTATTGTGTCACTCTTTGGGGGAAACCTATGTCCAGCAACGGTTTTCTGTGATAAGTTTATACCCTATTAAACAGAACAGCGTTTACAGATGCGTGCCACATCCAAAAGGTTGCCTAGATATTTATCTTAAACGGTTTTGGTTAATATAGATAGGTAACCTATATGTGTGTTTTCAAAAAAGGTGAGCCTGTACTATAGGATAAGGTATTTAATCTTACATTTCATTAAAAAAAACCGGAAAAAGAACAAAAGTTTTGGATTTTGTGAATATTCATGTTAATTACCTCATCTATAATCGTGTTCAATATAAAAGAACAAATGAGGGCGTACATTCTTTAAAACGTATCTCGTACTATAAGGTACTCAAAAAATGTATGCCGAAACAGGGGTCACAAACTCACAAACTTAGGAGCAGAGCCAAATTTTATCACGAAATGGGGTTCAAATACGAGGTCTGCAAATAAATTAATAAAAAAGTTATATTGTAACAAAAACTATATTATAATTGCATTAAATAATAGGCAAGATATCAATATTCATCACACAAAATGTTTCAAAGTGATATCATGTGTAGTAATGTGTCAAAAAAATTACCAATTCATAAGTGGCTTAACATGCCGAAACAGTGGACGTTTACCTTATAGGTTATTTTTTGAAGTGAAAACTTCTTTAGCGGCCCTGTGCACTTTTTGGGACGGGGAAAAAATGTTAAACGCGCGTCAGGTCACGCGACCAAAAGATGTCACGTGACCGTAAGATGCGAGATTGAAAATTCGTAAGACCGACACGTGACCTGATCGAAAAACTGTTTCAATGTCATTGAGTTTTCACTTTTGCCGGCACTCCCGGAGTGCGGTCTTTTTTATTATTCGTCCATTCGGACACCTAGAAATATAAAGTCGTCGCAGATATTTACGCGCGCTGTGTTGTAGCAGATATTAATGCTGGTGACTGTACCTACCTAATTTATTCGCCTCAAGATAATTTCACTACTTACCAAATTTATTATTTTTGTTACAGGTAGACACATACAAATACGAAATTATGGTCTTCCGAGCTTAAAGTAAGTTATTACCAAAGTACTTTATAGAGATAATTACTGGAGTCTAAAATATGCGTTGGTTGCAAATATTCCGAGTCGACCCGAGTGCAAGCTCGCTTGCTTTCCTGTCATGTGGTCTAGGACTAGATAGGTAGCCTGGCTAACGAAAGTTGAACTGATTATATATACATAGCACACAATGCATACTTAATCCTTCAGGATTAAGTACATCAGATGGCAGCCACGTGGAGCCCAGAATCCAATTCTCCAACAAAATTAATGATGATAGTCATGGCCGTCGAACAATTCTTCTTCGCACAAATATTTTCCCTGCCGAGATTCAAACTCAGGACCGCTAGTTACTCGGTTGCTTAGAAACTAAGCTACCGCGCCTCGTCTAAGTATGTATGTTATAAGCTAATAACCAACTTGAAACTACTTACTTACCTACCTATTTCACACCTTTCCTTTTATAAGTACGTAAGAGCCGTACGCGTCCAAACCGCGTCCGTGAAAGGTGTCGGGGTGCGTCATTTCACGCATTGTGTTGTATCCTACGATAGAGGTTAGCTTTTTTAACCCCCGACGCTAAGAGAGGGGTGTTATAAGTTAACCGTGTCTGTGTATCTGTCTGCGGTATGACCACACGGATGGACCGTTTTGAATGCGGTTTTTTTTATTCGAAATCTGTTGAGCCCGAGTGTTCTTAGCCATGTTTCATGAAAATCTGTTTAGCCGTTTTTGAGATATTGGACTTTGAAATGAAAATGTCGGGGGTCTTTCAACTTTTCTAATTCTATATAAGTTCTCGATGCCTGTGTACCTCAGAAACTGTAATAAAACATCCGCTCGCCGGGGATATATCCGGCGATGTCCAACGTGTGACGTCACCGCACGTTCGCAGTGCTATTGCAAAGATAAAAGGAGACCATAAAATAATGATTCTACTGTTTCGAAATGTTTGTGGTTTCATAGTGTTTCGAGTGGGTTGATGACCTTTGCCAATAGGTATCTAGGCAAGCTACAAATACTTAAGTACTTAGTAATATACCTACCACGCATCGTCCATCGACAAATATGTAGTAGATACCTTACGTGTAAAGTATTTATGTTGAAATCAAGACAGGGTAACGCTTGTTTTCATAAAACACTATGAAAGAAAACCATTCAGAGTCACCTCGCTTTATTTATACACAATTGAATCAATGATTTGTTATTTACATGATGATGATGTTTTATGAATCTACTTAATTAGGTCAGTTGATATTTTTTTAAGTTTAGGGTATTTTTAATGATTACCGGTATAAGTCCCAATTCCACGAGATGAGCCCAGGTCTCAATAAAAGCCAGTATGCTTGCGATTATTTAATTCAGTCAAATCATATAAAACGTTAAACTATGCACATTTGAAGATACATTCTCAACTAGATACAAATTCCTTACTCCTCGACCAGCGCAGTAACTCGACTACGGTTACAAAAATAATTCTCCGTACTGACGATAACAATTGTTGGAAAACTCCGGAGGTTCCCGTGTTACTAATGTTACAATGTACATTATGCTTGTTTGGTTATTCGCTTTAAAACGCCACATTTTTAAAACATACTTTTATTTACGAGTAAATACATTTTATAAATCCAGTAACAATCGGTTATATTGCGTATTTAAGAGTCCGCAGTAAGCTCGATTCTCCATACAAAAGTAGTTAACGCTCTCATTTTAAAACTACGTGTTGGATAAAATGACATGAGGTGTATCTATGTCTGTAATTAGTTTATGTAGCTTCAGATACCATAGTAAAAAAATACAGCGAATTTAAGTTTTTCATACAAAACTTGTTTTTGCTGTATTTCGTTTGTTTTATAAACTGGAACCATATAAACTAATTACAGACATAGATATACCTCATGTCATTGTATATGCAAAGTTTCGTTACAATCCAACACGTAGTTTTAAAATGAGAGCGTAACTACGTTTGTATGGGAAGGTGAAATTCGGCCGAGCTTACTGCGGACTCTTAATACATACATGAGTCACGCCAATAACATTGAGCGAAATAACCAAATGTTAGCTGCTTAGACATTGTTCGCACCGGCCATTATCGGTAGCTTTAAAACGAGAAAACTTGGTCACTATAAGCGTCTTCGGCTTTCAATGGGTTAAATACGTCATGGGGCATTTTTAACCCAGGTTTGAGCGCCATCTCCCCGCGGCACCTGTAACTTCTACGAGCCCTCGCCAACTCAACGAGCGATATCGTTTGGGCACGCTATCATTATTATCATGCGTTTCATTGAACGACCCGTGGCGCCACTTGCGATAATCAGCGCGAAAATACCTTTTCAGTTTAATTGAAAATTTTGAAAAAGTAACAAAACAAAAGATTTATAACTTTGATAAACACAAATGTATATAATTTACTGTCAATCAAATGAGTGTATAGGGCGCGGAACACAAGTATTTGTCAGTTTTGTCTTTAAAGCATTGGGATAATGACGAAAATGTACGATACATTTAATTGGCTGACTATGCAGAATCGGCGAAGGATGAATATTGCGAAGAAAACGATTTGAATAGGGCTATTTTTTATTTCATAGTACAAACGCCAACACAGACTCAACTGACCATCGGGTATGTATATCGAACCTTATTACAATGCACATAAAGTGCACGGATGGTCAGTTGACTGATGGTACATTACTTATCCAGGTCGGTGAAACGGTAATGCTTTCTTTGTTACCGCCCATGACGAATACGAAATTAAACGCCTCTACCTGGCCAGGAACTGGGATTTTCCGCACGCATAGTGTGCGGGAATTCCTTCTTTATGACCAGTTATGACGTAAAAAATATTAGTCGAGAATTTTTCATTACATGGCTTGCTTGTGCATTACAATTCTGTATATAATATTAAAACTTATTTCAATACAATTTATTTAAACGTAATATCGATTCTGGCCCTTATTCAAATCCGTTTCACAAAGCTTTGTACTTGTCGTCCTTAGGCCTCGGTGTGACTAGAATGTAGTAAATAGTAGTTGAGATCAATACACGTCCACGAAGACTTTTAACATACAGAAATTCACGTAATAACACAATAAGTACCGAAATGTAGGAACTTAAAGAATTGTCTGGGTTGCACCAAACCGTCTGTAATCGTATAAGCGCTGTTCGTTAAAATCTGAATGTATGGAAAATTTGACAAGTTTCTATGGAATGACAGCTGCCGGCGCTCTCTTTAACGTTGATCGCTTGTAATTAAAATTTGGCGCATCCCAACCTAAGTGATTTCGATCTCCGCATCTCTTAATTGTAAGAACCGTTAGTTTATAATCTACCATTCTATATGACGGGTTACATTATAAACTAACGGTGTTCACAATTTTACAGTGACATATCGACACACGTACACAGATAGCGTAAAATATACAACGTTTCCCAAAAGACAACGTCAGCCCGAAAACGGCTCGTAGGCCCTTGTCGCCATGACTTGGAATAATTTATTTTTTATTTTTATATCTGTTGATTCGGGCTAAAATTCGTGAAGGTTTGCAGCTGGACGTTGACTCCCAGGACACCCTACATATATAAAATAAAATAAGACAGTCGTTACGGTTGTCTATCGTTTGGCAGAATTTCATAGGTATAATATAATTTCTTTTGCCATAATTTTATATTCCAGTATATTTTTCATAATATTCATTTGACATATTATTATTTTCTATAATCATGCATGCCAGAACATTTTGCCATAAACTTTACTTGCCATAATTTTTAATGCAATAATTTTACTTGACAGAATAATCGTGTGCCATAAAAAACTACATTTCTGCGAGCCGTTCGAATGTTGTGCATTTTTGAAGGTGGGAAATAACAATTCCTTCTTATGAATATTGTGTTAAATAACAGTTATGACATGATTTTGGTCAACAAAATTATGGCCTTTGACCATTATGGCAAATGAAGGTATAGCAGTCGTTACATTATGTTTTTGTGTTCAATAGTTCGTAATTTTTTGTTGACTGAACATATTTCGTTTAGGAATATCATAGTTGACATTTATCATAATTTATGCATCGCTTTGGATACTAATATCAAGACAATTTGTTCACCTAACTAACTGGAATGATATGATATGAACAGCGTTCTAAAATAAAGTGACTACGTATCTTCAGATAAATAGTAAAAGACACAACACCTATGTAAGGACAAATACTGTAGTGTAAGGCAGTGTCTGCACCCTCGCTTGATTTAGTTTCATCTTTCTTTTTTGAATACCGTGGCATTTTGTTGAAGTTTCGACTGCACACCGTATAACATACGGTTGATTTTACAATGAGACCAACAAAGCAATTGTTTAGCCAAGCCACCTGCCACAAACTACGAAAATGTTTAAATTCTTTACACGAATAGCGACTCTATTGTTAAAGTAGTCTATTGTTTTAAATACAAAATGCCAACATTGTTACGTAGTATTTTTTAATGCGGACCTCCTTTCCAGACAAAAAGTCGCCTTTGCTTGAAAAAGTATTGAGGTTACACTTAACAATAAAAGACGATCGCTTTGTTTACCACTTAACAATGAAACACAATCGCATTGATGACTAGGCACAAAGAGAACTCGGTCTAGAAGGTTCCGCACTATACAGCCACATACATGTTTACATTTTGGAACTTAAAGACTCACATAACGAGAATAACTTGAACGGTCAAGGCATTAAAGTCTATATTCTGCGTGTATTTGTTGGATGTCGATCTCGCTCGGGTGAGAGTCCAGCGGGCAGTCGCTCAGAACGTGAGGATCGGCTCCTCGCGGTGGTCGAGGATATCTGAAACGCACCAGACAGACACTTTAATACTTATAACAGTTATAACTTTACGTGCATGGTCTGGTCTGAGTGCCCGCTTGAGCGGAGCGTGCGGCGGGGCCGCCAGCGTTTTGCATGTCAACGTCAAGCCGCAAACGGATGATAGCCCAAGCCATAACTGTTATAATAAAATAAATTAAAATTAATGTCTAAAAAAATTTTTTCTTCCTCGATGGAAATTAACCTTCGAGTTTCCTTTGCCGTATCGTATTATTACAGAAAAAAACCCATCTCACGGTCCTTTAAAAAAACAAGTCTTTTTCAATAATGCAAGTGTTATAAAATGTTGATATTAAAGTGAGCTTTGCTTCATATGGTATTGGTAATAAAATTAAACTGTGGTAAATTAAACGAATATTATTTGTCATGCAAAAGCCCAACAAGGTCTCAATTTGCTTTCGTGAAACTAGTGCCTATACCAAATCTGGGGATTAGGTGCCATGATGATTGTCATGTTAAATTGTGTATTGATATATATCCGGCTCGAAGGACCATGAATAAATGAAATGCACTATTCGGTCCAGAGCGGTTTATTGGTCTTTTGATCTCGGTTAACAAAATATTGTAGGCTAATTCTTAGGTAAATGCTATAGCGCCATCTAGCATTAGATTGGGAAAGTAATAGATATATAGGGGTTATACTCGTACACACGTCACTCACCCTTGGCGATGCACCACCAGGGCAGCGCGACGTAGGTGAGGTAGGCGTGCAGCGGCGCGGAGCAGGCGCGCTTGCCCTCCTTCCACAGCGCGAAGGTCTGCGTGAAGCCGCGCATGGCCCACAGCGGGTTGTGCGCGCCGTCGTCCAGCTCTGCGGCCCAGGGTTAGCTCAACGATCATCCCAAGCCTCGTTTGGGAAAACACTGCGCGGTTATCAATCATCAAAAGCTTCTCACTACACTCAACTGTAGCTTTCAAAGATAATGCCAGTGTAAGAAACTCTGCACGATACATTTTAAAAACGAATTACTACATACTTAATGAGACTGTGCTTTTAACTTTTTCGGTGATTTTAATGCAAGTGATACCAGTACGTCCAGACGTAGGTACACCGATCGGATATCAATAGGGGGTCTCACCCTCACCTGACGCGACGAGCTAACGTCGTTTTCCGAGCGGAGCCGCGGAACCTACCGTTGTTCCGTTTGGGCACGTCGCACCAGTAGTAGATGTCGGTGCCGTCCGGCGTGGTGCGGCGCGGCGGCAGCGGCGCGCGGCGCCACAGCGCGCCCGACAGCCCGCGCGCGTTCCGCGGCAGCGTCGCGTACGAGCGCGCGCCGCCCGCGCCCGCCCCCGCGCCCGCGCCCGCGCCCGCGCCCGCCTCCGCCAGCAGCCGGTACTCGCCGCAGCTCGGCAGCTCCTCCTCGCCGCGCACCGTCACGCGCGCCGCGCCCGGCGCCAGCGCGGCGGCCGGCGCGGCCTCGGGCGGCGCGGCGCCCAGCAGCCAGCCCGCGTCGGCCGCCAGCTCGCAGGCCGCGTCCCCGGGCGCGGGCGGGGGTGAGGGGGAGGGCGAGGGCGGCGAGGGACGCGCCGGCGCCGCGCGGGGCAGCGGGCGCAGCGGCGGCGGCGCGACGGCGCGGCGGCCGGCGCGGCGGCGCGGCGTGACGGCGCGCAGGCAGGCGGGCGACGCGGCGTCGGCGGCGGCGTCCGGCGCGCGCGGCAGCAGCGAGCGCATGCGCGCCGGCGGCGCCCGCGCGGAGGAAGCCGAGCGCGCTGCACACAACACCGGGCAGCGGGTCACTCGAGGCCGGCCCGGGATCGAGCGAATTTCCGCTACTTATTTTGCTTTTCGATCGACCAAACTTTAGACTTTTACGAAACCCGCGAGCGCTTTGCCGAATATACGTTTACGCTGCTTGAAATTCGCCCGGTCCCGACCATCGTTCGAGGTGTTTCGGCCGGCGTCGTTTTATATGGGAGAGTCATTCGGTCCGGTCGAAATCTAGCGGGATCTACGCGCGCCGGACGGGTCGGGGCCGTCCGGGCGAGGCGCGGGGCGGGCGGCCGGCTTCCTCCGGGCGTCCTGGCGGGTCTACTGTGCGAAGCGGCGAACACTACGCGTGCAGGTCTACTCGACTACCTCCGAATGTGCCGTGGCGTACGATACGAACGAGAAAAGCGTGCACTGACAGATGTGAAGCGGGTCGGGCGCTGGCGGACAGGCGGAGGTTCGCCCCGTGCGCCTATTTTCGTCTCTTGTCGTAAACTCTGCTAGCCAATATTATAATCGTATGTTTACCATACATTCGACACGAAATGTAGACTTCGTTAAAATTATATTACAAAGGAAAATAAAACATATCACTAAAACGCAAACTGAACAAAAAGAACCCAGTGAACTGATAAAAATATGGTAACAGTAGATCTTCCCAAGCATTTTTGAACATGATAGATATTGGCATGCAAAACATAAAGAGTTATTTATAATTATATTAAACAGTAAGTAACTTTAATTATGATTGTAAAGAAACAAAATTATACTTCTTAACGAAACCAATTATTTTATTAAATATTTTTGTTTCGTGTTTTTTTTAAGGAGGATGTTACCCAGATCATATTTTTTAAAGGATATGATACAGAGAGAAAGAATATAATGGAAAAAAGCCATCTTCGTCTGTAACCGCCGCCAGGACTCGAAACTGCGATCTCTCCATTACTATTACGGCTAGAGTGCTTTAACCACTAAGCTACGAGGACAGTGACGGGAGTCGCGTGTATCTTTCAACTATATTCCCGCTACGAGCGGCCTCTCTATATTCCCTTGAAAGGCTCCACTCTAATGGCCGAGCTATGCGCTCGCTCCATTCTATAATCGAACCACATCAAGTACTTTCAGATTATCGAGAGAGATGGCGCTGATGTACATTAGAGTGCTCCTAGAAGGCAGTGAGCTTTTCAAGAGAATACAGAGAGGTCCGCTATTCGTAGCAGGAATATAGTTGAAGGATACGCGACTTCCGTCACTGTCCTCATAGCTTAGTGGTCAAAGCACCCTAGCGTTAATAGAGAGATCGCAGGTTCGAGTCCTGACAGTAGTAGAGATTCGTTAGCAGAAGGCACAGCAACAGGATAGAAACACAAACATAGGTAGAAGCAACAGGATAAAAACACAAACATAGGTAGAAGCATCAACGTCAGGTATTTACTACAGAAGTCTGGTAAGGCTAGCACCATCCATCATTTCTCGTATCTAATTCTGAATCTCCCTCACTTACTTCTAGCGCGGCTGTGCCTTCAAAGCATCAAGCACAAGTTGCTAGCGATTCAATTGTCGCCTTTCAGAGATAACATACCGAAAGACAAAAGCGATCATATAACTTGTGGTCGCCGTTCACGACCGCCATACACATTGCACAGTTGGCGAGCGACAAAATGATCGCAATCTTTTTCAATAGTGATGACGCCGCTACTCGTGGTTGTGTTCTTGTTGTTATACTTGGTGCTTAGGCTGGGTTGCACTAAACTGTCTGTAATTGTAAGCGGTGTTCGGTAAAATCTGAATGTATGGAAAGTTTGACAAGTTTCTATAGAATGACAGCTGCCGGCGGCGTATTTGTCGTTGATCGGCCTGTAATAGTAAGTAGATGCAACCCGCCCCCAACCTTTTGGAAGTCATTTATCACGTTCGAAAATGATACTAGCGCGCCAATTTTTCCATAAGAGTGTGAATATGAACCATCCTTGAAAGCATGAAGGTGTCATTGACGACGTATGAACAAAGGTTCTTGGCCCTTGGCGCGACAACACGCAACACCTTTAGCCGTTTATTGCGCCTATAGAGTTAACAGTCTAGAGACAGATGGTATGTATGGAAGCATACCGTCTACGTAAACCCCAGGTCACACAACTCAACGCATGCCCAACCCTTTTTCATGCAAAGCAAGCCATGCTGTTTAATTGGAGAATGTACAGAATGCCAGGACTACACACCGTCCCTAAGGTCCCCGGCCTGCACCTCCGCGAGCCCGGACACGAGCGAGTCGAGCCCCTCGTTCTCGGAGCGACTCTTGTCGCGGCCGTCCTTGGTGCGCCAGCCGCCGCGCGAGTAGTTGGCCAGGTTCGCGCTCGGGTCGCTCAGCCGCCGCTGCAAACGGAACGACGGTTACTTCGCGATTCATTAACGATTATATCACACTAGCTGCCCGTGTCGCTTCACCAGGCAGGCAAACCCGTAGGATAAAATATTGACGTTGTGTTCTTCTAGTGTCGTGTCACCTTTCGGGCGCAGCGAGACGAGAGATCCGCAATGGCATTTCATACAAAATTGGAGGCCTAGGCCTGCAAGATGGTCTTTTTAGGGTTCCCAAAGGGTAAAAACGGGAACCTATTTACCTATTATTATTTAGTTATCCGAAATAAAAATGTAGAATTTGAATTTGAATTACTAAGGCTCCGCTGTCTGTCTGTCGGTCTGTCCGTCTGTCACTAGGCTGTATCTCATGAATCGTAATAGTCAGACAGTTGAAATTTTCACAGATGATAACAACAGATACTAAAAACCCGGCCAAGTGCGAGTCGGAGTGGAGCTCCCATACAACAGAAATGTTTTTTTTTTCCGTGTTCAGATAATGGTACGGAGCCCTTCGTGCGCGAGTCCGACTCGCACTTGGCTGGTTTTTCCCAAATTTCCATTCCACAATTTGTGGCACAGCATCACGGCGTTCAGCCAGGAAAATTAAAGTTAGATGTCTTGGAGTTTTTTTTATTTATTTCAAAAGCACTATAATTACATACCTCGGCGTGAAAAGGGGCTGCCTTCATAACTATCTGTCTACATATATTAGTCCAGTCAATGACCTGACCGCTTGTATGGAAAAAATGTCAATTTTGGAAATAATTTATAATAGCTATTTTTTATGTGTAACGGATATATTATCAATTAAATAGTTACCCAGCGACAAAATCCGACAAAATTTCAGACATCAATAAAATGATAAATTAACTAGCTTCTGAAGTCAGAAAAAATATTAATGAATATTTTTGGCTTTACTTTGGTTCATTTACATCTTCTCTATAATATTCAAGATAAATCGTACAAAAAAAGACAATGCATGCTTTATTTAAATCTACATAATTACTTCCGGGTGGAAAGTTTGTCGGATTCTTGAATAAATCATCTTAGAATAACATTTTAAAATGAAATCAACAAAAAAACGCTATTATAAATTAATGTTATTCAAAACCGTATTTTGCCTGGAGTATATGTATGTATGTCCTCGGCCGGCAACCCCTTACTTCCCGGCCTCTGTAGTAATGTACTATTAGACTATAGTTTCGCTACACACTTACCCTAGACAGTTGAACATGTATTTTCATGCATTACCTACAATATAATGAACATTGAACAGTTGTTGTACGGGACAGTCTCGCACACTCTTGAGATGATAGTTGATAATGATAACACTGCAGTTTTCCACCGAAATTATGATGTATTGATAACGAATTGAAATGATACAATATGTAGGCTTCATGAGAATACACTCCGCGGCGGTCGGACATGTACTGACTTAAAGGAATGAAATATATGCTACGCGAAGTAAAATGCTGACGGGCGGAATGCACCCCTTTGTGCAGACTGTACAATTGTAATTTCGGTCATGCTAAAAAAAAGCACTTACAAAAATAATGTTACGACGGCGGGGTCAATAACAGTTTTGTTGTCATAGTGACACGCCGTCAAGGTGGTTCACTAATGTTAGACCAAACAACTTTTGGCCAACTGTTTCATTTGACAAAAGTTTCATTTGACCTAATGAATTTTTTTCTTAAATAGAAAGCTTTATAGGATTATTATAAAACAAAGCTAACCTAACCTAATGACTTCTATTTGATGATATTCAAAGAATACCCGAAAATACCACTGTTTTGACGAAAAACGCATTAGGTCAAATGAAACATTTGTCAAATGATACATTTGGCTAAAAGTTGTTTGGTCAAGAGTGTGTTCAATCAAACAATTTGTGCAGTCATTCTTTATTTTTTTTCTTCCATAAAGATGTGTCGATGGTATGTATTATAACCATCATTGGTTCTTGTGTATGTTTCAAAACGAGTACTTTGTTAAAGTAAGTTGCCGGTAGATGATATATGGAGCAGCTTTTCCGAATGGATTGAGAAAATTATGGTTTTTCGTGCCCCAAAATTTAACACTTAATCCGGTCCGAGAATCGCTTATTTTATACGCGAACGAATTCGAATAACTCGAATAACACCAACATATCAAAGAAGTTAATTAAATCTTGCTTTTGTATAATTGTACTTATTTTTCTCGTCTATTTATTTATGTTACCTTCCTCTGAGATTCTTCACTGCAGGTATATCTTGCCTTCGTAACGAATTTATTAAAATCTAATTTTAACAACTAGTTTTAACATTTATTATCATTATCGTAAGTTTCATTTACTGTGCCATTCACAGATGATACCTATTATTTTAATAAGGCGATTGAACCGTGTAATATTTTTTTTAACCTTTTCACCAGGAGCCATCTATAAAACTTTAAATATGTACATTATTTTTTGTCGGTAGAAAGGTTAATTTCGGAACAGTATTAATTCTTTCATAATATTACCATAATAAAAATACATAAATGTTCTTGGTGTGTCATATTACAAGGGACCCTTGAGATAGCACAAATTGTTTGAATTGATCAAATCGCTGTGTTGTAATAAGTGATCATGTCATCATGGCCCAGCGGTACCTACACGCGGGGAGTCGAAGTGCCCGGGTTCGAGTCCAGCGACCGATCACTTTTTGTATGTTTTAAATTGATAGTGAGTACATTTTCAGAACGCCGAGTAGCATGGAATGTTGTAGAGTAGATTGAGTCGTCAGTGTACTGTGGGTACGTGTGGACTTAGTGGACTTTTTGCCCTATGTAAATCGCAGAATAAATCTACTGTCGTGTTATATATAACTCTACCCTATTTAGGAGAGAGTTATATAACTAGTCTGATTCCGTCAGTACGAGAAGTATAAGTTTCACTTGTTATTCGCCAGCACCTGTCGAGAGTTTTTGATATTCTTTATCCCTTGACTGCGATGGCGATGGCGCTTTTTGGACGAGCGCCATGCTATTACAGAATTAACGTTACCCGCGAGACACGCGAGATAATAACATTTCCACTTATATGTGACGAAAAGAAGCCAATTTTTTCCCCATGATCAATGGTGCCAAAAACAGGAAACTAATTTTTTTAATAATAAATACTTTGTCTGGGGGCTAACCCAACTTGCTACCAAGTCGCATCGTTCGCTCGCGTCACACCGATTCCAGTCTCACGCGAACAGCCATCATTAGAGAAACGAGACCACAACGGTGGCCAACGTACGACCCGCCTGATGGTAACCGGTCACCACAGCCTAAGGACTTTACTACTTCAAGGGTGTTAAATGAGCTTTTCCAACTTCTCTATTTTGCGGTCAATCTTACATAATCGAACAAGTCCCAAACTAAGCAAACATTGTACTATGGGTACTAGACGACGATATGTATATATATATAAATAAATACCGAATAATAGAGGAATAAACATTCGTGCTCATCATACGAATAAATGTCCTTACACCGGGATTCGAACCCAGGACCTCTAGCTTGGTAGGCAGCGTCACTACCAACTAAACACACATAGAATCCTGACCCACCTGGTGGCGGTACATGAACATCTCCTCGGGGTCCTCCTCCCAGTCGCTGTCCCAGAGGTCGGTGGCGGCGAGCCCCGGCTCGGAGGTGGGCGTGTCGACGCCGGCGCCGCGCGGGCGCGCCACCGCCATCTCCGCGTGCCCCTTGCCGTGCGGGCCCTTCATGCGCACGAACTCGCAGCGCGCCGCCGCGCGGCCCAGCAGCCCGAATGACATACGCTGGGCTACTTTCGTTGACAACGACGATTGCTGGAATAGACGAATATTATGTTTATTATGAGCCTGTCCTTTTTTCAATGCTCCCGATCCCGAGCAGTCTCTGGTCATTCTTTTAAAAAGGAGTCTAGCTCGTCTCGTACGAGGGCTGTCATCTCCGCCGCTCGCGGTCGGGCAATCGGCATGCTTGATGTAATGTATTCATGTCAAAATACAAATATTTATTGTGCAAGTCGACACCGAGTCAAGTAGTTCAGTCATTATATATTTTGTTAATAATTAGTTATTGAATTTTTTTCGTTGGTCCCTCGGGGGGGGGGGGGGGGGGGGGGGGTCCCCTGGGAGTGTAAATTCAAAAAGTAGACTGAATCAGGCTCCTGTGTATATTCTAAAATCTTGAATAACTCGGCCATTTTTGATTTTACAGTAAAACCGTGGGAACAAAAATTGTAGGAATGGGAGTGTAAATTCAAAAAGTAGACTGAATCAGCCTCCTGTGTATATTCTAAAATCTTGAATAACTCGGCCATTTTTGATTTTACAGTAAAACCGTGACAACAAAATTTGTAGGAAATTCTATTCTCTACAAGTTTGGTCCTCACAATTTTTCTTCTAGGATCGATATTTTGGAAATGAAACCTAAAAAAAAGGTGGGAACCAAAATTGTTCAGAATTTGATTCGCTACAACTTTGTTTCTCTTTATTCATGCTGTAAAACGTGGAACATAGGAGATAATGATAATATTTTGAATTTGTCGCGTTTTTCAGGTTTGATTTCCAAAATATCGATTCTAGAAGAAAAATTGTGAGAACCAAACTTGTAGAGAA
Organism: Epinotia bilunana; assembly: GCA_947049275.1. Classification (NCBI taxonomy): domain Eukaryota; kingdom Metazoa; phylum Arthropoda; class Insecta; order Lepidoptera; family Tortricidae; genus Epinotia; species Epinotia bilunana. The sequence goes on along the minus strand of OX346256.1, from coordinate 976,660 downwards.
TCAATTTGTACTGTTCATGAATTAAAATAATATAACTATTCCAATCCATATTTTACTGACGTTCTGTAGGAAGAGGGCCTATGGACGTATTTAGTTGATAATCTATAGTAGGAAAGTACCAAAGGGAAAGTAGTACGAGTAAAGTGTCAAGATGGCGTATTTCGAAAATACGTTTTTAGTAATTTCGTGGTTTTTGAAAACGGTTTGCTAATTAGTGGTGATTTGGATATTAAAAATTACAGATCAAGTACAAAACTTGCCTCTATAGGAATAATAGCCGGGAAGGACTGTTATCGCCAAGCGATCACAATTAAAATAAACCAAACGTAGTCGGATTGATAACGCCAGTTTTAAATAATACGCATTTCCTGCGGAAAGAGTTCACGCTGATTAAATATTTCAACTAGAACGGTCTACAATTTAAAATTTTTAAAGTATTTGCCATTCCAGATAACATTAGATTTTGAACGGACAAATACGTCTGTTTTTCATTTACCTAGGATGTCAAGGGGGAATATTGTACTAATTTTACTTATTTCGATCATTTAGTGCTTTTCAAACATAACAATAATATTTATTTTACGTTTACCAATGGTTTTCCTTGAAATCGCATGACGATAACGCAAATATTTTCTAATCTTTACTTGCACAGACATATAACGGTTGGACGAGCGTTGATGAACAAGGGTAGCAGTGAATAGGTACTCGTAGGTACTCGCATGTGACAAGGTCTTGGAAGTAGGGCATCGCAGCTCGCGCGCTCCCGACGGCTGATGTCATCGGCCATCGCTACTCCAGCCTCTCGCCACTACGGCTACGCGTCAGACAAAGCTACCCTCTGTTCTACATCAATTACGATGTCAACAACAACGATTATGTAAATTTATTATTTACATTTTGACCCTCACACCTACCCTTTACATCTCTAAGAATTAGGAATTATTATTTTTTATCTACTTATATGTTTGTTACATGTAAAACATTGATAAATGTAGTTTATTTTGTTATGAAACTTATGAATGATGTATAATTTAGAATAAACAAATTGTATAATATGAAAACCTCCTTTTTTGAAGACGGTTAAAAACTTTATCCATCCAATTATAACCTAATAAAATATTGTAGTGTCAAATATGAAAATTATAATTATTTACTTATAAGGAAATAATTATAAAGGATTTTCTCAAAAATGCTATATGTAGTGGCCATAACATCGCTAAAATGCTATGTAATGTGGCCATAACATCGCTAAAAAAGACTAAAGTAAGTGGGACATACCGAAGGACGGACTTATATCCAACTGTCCGAGCACTTCTATCCAACTATGGATTAACGTAAAACGCGAAATTTTGAATTTGTAATCAATATTTGTCCAGTAAGTTAGTATGTTATTCCTATTACGTCACCCTCCTATACAAAAACTAAGGATGTGAGGGCAATAACGTCGTAGGTATATGAACTAAAAAAAAAAGAACTGTATTCATACAATTTTATGGTTAATTTTTGTGTCACAACGGATTTTTTTAACTACTACCGATTAACTAGGCTAACTACTGGCCAAGAATTTGGTCCTCACCCATTAGCAATGAGGATTAATGATAATTTCTGGCATTTCGCGGCAACAAGTTCATGGCGCCGCGACGCCGCCCCGCCGACGCCGCAGGACGATAAGGTCCGGACCACATGCATGCGGATTCTGTGCCCTTGCAGCCCCCGCACTACCACAAGTCGGACTGGCGGGATGTACAGTCAACATAGTATTGTTAGTAGCAGCCAAAATAGACAAATATTTCGGTACACGTCTTTATTGCTATAAGAATAAGGGTACCGCGTGTTGCGATATATTTGGCTACTCTGACTGCTACAAACTGTACGATGCTGACTGTACCTACAGGGATTTCAGTTGCACGTAGTTCGAGTCAATATTGGTAATGCAATCCGGAACACTGAACAGACGAATTTGCGGTCCAACGGCATTACTATTCATATTATATACCTAATATATAGTAGTCGAAATGATTGCAAATCATTACCGAACGAAGAAAAGGCAATTCATGTCATTGTCACTGGCCGCAATTGAAATATAATTTCAGGTGCCATAATCATAACGGTTAAGTACCTTTCGGCCCCCATTTTAAGTCCAAATGGACCCCAGAGCAGCTTGAAATAGGTTGAAATATCGTCGATACAAATGTAGTCATTCTGGGAGTTCAAGCTTTCGAATATAAAAAAACTAGTTTAGAGAGACCTAATTTATTTTTAACCGACTTCAAAAAAAGGAGGAGGTTCTGAACTCGGTTGTATTTTTTTTTATCATTTTTTTTTTCAATGTTACCTCAGAACTCCGTCATTGATGAGCCGATTCGTAATTATTTTTTTGTTTGTAAGTATGTATATGCTTCCAGGTGGGTCCCATTTTTTTCAAAAATTTAATTGGATGATGGGATCCATGAGGAATTGAGGGAACTCCTCAATTATATTAGGCACGCGTGTAGTGATATTTTCTATTATTAACTCGTGTATTTACACCCGGAAATCATAAATTTGGTGGAGTGGAATTGATGATGAAGACCACAGATTCCTCAATTATGTACATGAAAGTACAAAAGTATATCAGAGATTCTGATAAGATTCCGTTGAAATAGCAACTGATGAAGTGCCAAAGGTGATCCTTGTGGAATCGACGGAAGTTCTCATATATTATCGGGTCACATACAGCGATTGGGTTTTTTTCTCTAATAATCAATGCATTTGCTCTCGGAAATCAGTTCATGTGGTAAATTGGAAAAGAAATGTGGAAATGTTCTCGTGGCTTGCCGGAGTACTAAATTGAAGTCTGTTAAAACTTTGTTTTTAAAGTAAATTATTATAAATAGAAAAATGAACAATTGAAAAGTCAATAAAGACAGGCCTACCTATACATTGAATTGAATTGAATTAAATCATGTCATGAGTTTGGTCGATTTGATCTTGTACTGTTATGCTGGTGTGTGTCTAAATAAATAAAATAAGACACTAGACAGTGACCCGCTCGAAAGCAGACAGTCGGTACATAGCAACAGCAGAAGTAGCCGTCGCCGCCGGTCATCAATGGCGGCGTGGGCGGCTTGCAACCCCCGTCGGCGGGCGTCGCAGCGCCGCATAGGTATCTATAGCCACCGCGGTACAGGGTTATCACGAACTATTGAGGCCGCGGTTTGGACGCCCAGCCATACATTGTAGCCGCTCGAATGTATGTACTACCGCTCGTCGCGTTACATGCTCGCTGGCGTCCAGTCTGCGGCCTAGACCCGTTCTGTTCCGGTGATGATCACCCAGCAGTTCTGCTGCAAGGACGCGGAGGCGTTGGTCACGCCCGGGAGGGAGCCGCGTAAAGGCTGTCAACGCTAGCACGACAACAGCAGTTAATCTGAGGTGTACCTATAGGAACCTACGATAAAAAAAATACTACGACGGTGGCAAATAAGCATACGGCCCGTTTGGTAAGCTGACACCGTCGCCTATAGACGCTTACGACCCCAGAAGAAACACAAGCGCGCTGCGGACCCTTTATTGGCTTGAGATTCCTCCGAATGAAAACAGCCTTAGGTACATATATCTCCGTAAAACACTTAGGTTTGAAAATTTTAGTTCATAGATTTAATCGATACCATTCAAGTTGTTTGCTTAAAATTCCCCCGATACAAAATAAACAAAGTTAAGTCTTTATTTTATTTTTTTAGCTCGGCCTTATCAAGCAATACGTTATTTTACGACACAATCAAAATTAGCTATAGTACCTCAGTTTGTATATAAATTCCGTGTGGTACGACACACTGCACCGCACCTCCGTCCGACGAAATTTGTATGCAGCTCCGCACCTCCATCCGGAGATGCGGCGCAGTGTGACATCCGCCTTAATTTTTTGAAGCAGGTTAAAAATAATTAGCTGCCTATACAATACCTAGCAGGCAACCAACTTTTAGACCGACCCAATTTGTCCGGTAACGGAAAAGACAAAAGAGAAACTGCTCTAACAAGCATTGCAGACACGTCACACATCAGTCTGCAGCAGCACTGTCACGTAAGACGCATCATTAACTTACCTGTGTCCGTGATCACGGATAAGAAGGGCCTCTTACTATTGGCGTTGTAAGTGGTGCATGCAAGTCAAATAAGCTAACCATATGCCCGTTGAACGCTACGATCTTTTCGTTGAGATTTGTCAATTTTGACATCTCGTCCCACCGTACACTGCAGATCCTTGCCGAAATTCGTCAAATTAATATTTTTGATGGACCTGTTATGGTGTAGGGCTTTAGTTTGTTCCGCTTAATATTGAACTCACATACAACAAGACAGTGTCCATAAAGTGAACCCACATGTTCAATGTTTATACTTTTACCCCCTTATATCATCATCAATATTAAGATGGCCTGGTAATATGGTATTCTGGGCCTTCCTCTCCCTCTTGTTCGTTCTATTTTGCCTTTCAGGATGACCCCTTATTCATAAAACTTGAAATGCCTCTGCTAAATAAAATGTGCTTTGTCCCTTTCTTACGAAAACAAATGTCAAAGTGACAGATAAGGTCAAACGAATTTTAACGTCATTTTAGTTAAAACTGGTTTGTAGGACGTTTATGAATACGGCCGTAAAGCCTTCAAGTTTGTTGACTACTAACAATAATAAAAAATATTAGAATATAATTTTGTTTTTTTTTACTAAACGGATATTAAAAATGCGATTTTCGTTTTATTTCACATGTTAACAATAGCATATATGCATGCATAGTATGTATGCATTTGCATACATTTTCAGTGATAAACGACCAATCTCGCGAGAATGGCTTTGTGATCTGGCCTAGGTCTGAATTCTCGCGAGATTGCATTCCCTAGTCCCCATGTCTACTTTTACTTTGAGCGAGGTGAGCATGTACATACTTAGGATCAGCGTTGAAATTTATCGAGTGACAATATTTCTCGCCTGTTCGAAACGCATTAGAGCGCGGCAACCCTAGTGAGAAATACTCCCCCGAAGGACTTGGCCGGGGAGGGGCCGCGTGGGCGCCGTGACGTCACCAACAACACTTCGCAGATACTTCCATCTGCTCCGCGAAGCATGTGCGGAGATGGTCCGATAAGGGTTGGTATTCACAACGCTCACCGACAACTACCTACTGCATGCGTTTGAACTCCGTTCGCGCGTAGTTGTTATGAATCTCGGGTTCAAGTTAAGCTAGTGACGAGTGATTAAGTCTAGAGAGATTTGAATCGCTTTGTACGAGGCGGGGTGACGGCCACTCGTTAACCTTATTCGCGTTTTATTACGTAATCTGAGCTGTTATTCGGAGCGCGCTAAAGCGCTTCAGCTCGCCCGTCACGCCTAACGAAACCAGACCTCTAATTGCGCTTAGTTAGTACGAACTGCGGCGTCAAGATATTTTGTGAGTGAACGGTGAGGTGAGCTTAAGAAAAGTTATAGAATAGCGGAGCCGAGTCGCCGGCGGGACGGGGTTGGCAGACCTCGTTGTGTCGTTACCTCGCGATCTTGGCTCAAGAGCAGCGAAGGCGGCCACGGGTGCAATTGTACAAGATTTCTATGCAAAATTATCATCCGTTTTTTTGCTTTTGAGTGAGTTCAAATTGGTATCCATACTAATATTATAAATGCGAAAGTGTCTGTTACCTCTTCACGTTTAAACCGCTGAACCGATTTGGATGAAAGGTATAGAGATAGTTTGTCCTGGGGAAGGACATAGGATAGTTTTTATCCCGGAAATCATCCCCCAAGGGGATGAAGTGGGGGTGAAAGTTTGTATGGAGCTACGATATAAACGAGTTCCACGCGGACGGAGTCGCGGGCAGAAGCTAGTTCAGTTATATATTTACCAGTGCCGCCGCCATTATATAGTATCGTAGTGTCATATAGGTAGTAACCTGTATAACACCGTGTTTTTACGGAAAATAAACATTTGTTAATTTATTCATTTTTCATATACTGTGAAACATGCCTAATTTGCCACCTGGTAAAAAGCAAATTTTGCTAAAAATGGTAATGAACGAAAACACAACCTATTTATGGCAACCTTACTATTTTTAGTAGAAACTACCTAGTTTCTACTAAAAATAGTAAGGTTAATAGTAAGATAACCTATCTTTATTACTTTACTTTGAGTCATACATGTCTTTACCTTCAGCCAGGAGCTTGCAGCAAATTGTGGAATGTGAGGTGTATGGATTAGTATGGCAAATAGGGATTGCACTCCGGTCCGGCGGATCCGGTAATCCGGCCGGATCCGGTATATTTTTATAGCCACCGGATCCGGTAGACTCAAAAATATTGCTAAAACGCAGCACTGAATAGGTAATCTTGCTTTACAAAACTTATTATTCCCAACCCCAATTTCATGATAGTTTCTTTGAATCTCGAATTAGAAGTTAATTTTCTTTAATCGTTATGTCTACGGTGATTATATTATTTTAGTAATATATAAATCCAGACATTCCAGATGATCCCAGAAAACAATCTATTTTAGTTAATTATAAAAAGACTAATATCATGTAATGTTATCTTTAAATTCGTGATAAGTTATAGATTCCTTGAATCTCGATATTCTCGATCACGAATAAAAAGTTTATTTTGTTTATTAGTTTACGTATGTTGATTATTGATTATATAATTCGAATAACATTTTGGCAGTTCAAGTCCTCTTTGCGCGCGGCTGTATGTGTGCGAGCGAGCGCTTGTGCCTATGCAGTTTTGATTTGTGCGGCAGTGACGCGGCAGGCAGCGTAAGCGCAAGCAGTAATACGCACATGTACAGCTGGGTACAAGATGAGTTGAACTATAGTTGAGTTTGAATAGAGGATCTCAAATCTCTAAGGATGACTTGATCTCAAATAGACAAACGAGTTGTTTCACTAATCTTTTAAAAGTTGTAAAATAATCAAAGCAGACTTTATTTTAAACTACATACATATTTCATTAGGTAACATAAACATTTATATTACTAAGGCTGATTATTGCAATATTTGTAATACTTACTACTGAAAGAGTAATCAATAACTCGAAAACGCCTGGACTGGACCGATTATTTTTTTTGTTTGAAACGGTATCCTTTTGCATCGGATTCTGAAGAGAACTTTTCAAAATGTACCTATAGCCACACTCACACTTGAAGCGGAGTTTGTTTTCAAAATGTACCTATAGCCACACTCACACTTGAAGCGGAGTTTGTTTTTTAAGTACTTAAGTTATTTTATTAGGTATAAAATGATATATGTGAATTGTCTTAATTCATGCGCTTCCCCTTTCGCAGCCAAATGTCCTTTGAATTTGCCATTGTCAGCATTTTCAAGAACTGGAGCGAAATCATCGTCACGTTTCTTGGCGGCCCGCACCCGGTATCTCCCGAGATATAGATAGCGCACGCTCTAGATACCGCGAGACATCTGCGGTTCACAACCCCTCTGGACTAAAATATCTAATGCATAAGCGGACAATCCGCATAGCTCTTGAATTTCATCATAGGTACTTTACCTTAAACCTGATTTGTAAACACTTACTTAGCTTTTAACTTAATTGACTAGCGTCCTCTCCTGCTCATTCAATTAGTTTTGTTACGTATAAGTTATAGTTTAAAATCTGTATCTCTCCGGGTGCCCTGAAATGGTTTTCAATGGTGCGCCTTCGGCATATATTGCTGCTGGCATATACAGAGCGGCATCCATTTTGGTGTATTCAAGTTGTATAAATAAACACAAGTATAATGTCTTTGTTACACCAAACAAATACATTCCTTTCTTTCTTCCTAGACTGACTCCCTCCTGATAAGTTGGCCCCGAGATCGTTTATGCGTAATCGCAGACCAATCTTATACTGGTCATTCTGTCTGGCTGCGGCGAGATATCGGTAAACGCCGCTCCAGGCTATAATCACTGACATCAATCTCAACGGCGATTTATAAGGCCAGATGGTTACAGTTGTAACATATTCTGACTATTCCTGGAATCTAGGTTTTAAAATCGAACAAATCGAGGGCTATCCGATAAATCGCGTAAAAGGTTTTGAAAATAGAACTAGGCGTAACGGCTGTTGAGTTATTTCAAACGATCTCGATTTATATAGTTTGAGTTCACCTCACAGCCTTCATGTTTAACTTACCTACAAACAGTATAAACAGTATAAACGATGTATTTCGAAAGCTACTTGTTTAATGCATGCACACGTTGCTAGTGAGTTAGCAGGCACAGTGTAGTGTAGAGTAGAGTAGAGTACTTATCCACTCTCTTACAGGAAATGCGATAAACAGCGCACGGTCTGTCCCGGTTTCAGCACATGTTTATTAAATACCGGGCGAAAAGCACATATTTTAAAACTAAAAGCTTGTGAATATTTTTACCACCTACTTTAATTTTAATGCCCTTAAATATTTGTTCTTGTCATAATCGTGCCCTTCACAAAATAATATACACATATTCGGATGAATAATCAGATAATAGTCGTCAGTGGCCCGGCTTGTAGTAGGTCCCTATACTTGGACAAATCTAACATATTGTATGACAAGTATCACAAGGATTGTGGTTCAACAACACGAAGCTGACAACAAAGTTTTCTAAATAAACTTAAAAAAAACACAATGGCAGAATTCGGATTGATATTATCGGACAATGTGAACGAGGCCTTAGGAGCTTTGGCGACTTACAAGTAAAGCCGAAATGGGAGATTTTGTCTCGTCTTGTCAGCCATATTGTCCTATCATGCAAATCCGTCTGACGTCAGGTCCCAAGGCCGCCGCACACTTACTGCGCCGTAATCACCTATTTTTTCGCCGCCAACCGCACGATTGCCACCGCATTTCAGTACTTGAATAACTAGCATCCAAATTGCAACCATTGAATCAACAACAGGAAGAACAAAAGTACCGATTCATTGCAACAATCAATTGCGGATTAATCGATTCTTAATTAACGTCATCAAGATAATCAACCCATTCGCAGCGCGAGTCTTACTCGTTCAGAAACTCAACAAAGGATCCTTACATTTTCAGAATTTGTCACATTGAGGCGACTTCCTGATTTGTCGGTACGTAGCTGATCAATGTCAACTGTCAGTCAAGTCGGTACCGATTCTTTACTGCGTGCATACATTGTAATGAGTGCTTCCTAACTTACCAGGGATGCGTGAAAGCGGGGCGGTATGAATGCAGTACCTACGTACCGCAAGCGCGCAGCCCCGCTTTCGCGCATAATACTCGTATTACTACTGCATAAATGTAATACTGTCAGTGTACCGACAAGTGAGGAAATCTGTGCGACATCAGTAAGCTTTCGTCTAAGGCACACAAGACCAAAAAAAAGGTACACCCTTTGGTAGAAATACTGCACAATGTGTAGGTACCAGTTTATTTGCTCTTCATTGATTCCGATTATGATTCAGTGACTGAATGTGAGGCCAGTCTAAGTATAGTCGAGGAATGGAAAGATTCGCCATTATTCGACTTTATTTTAATGAATTTAAGGTAAAGTGACGAACTTTTTTGCTCTGCGGCTGTACAAAATTCCGCATTCCGATCCCGTTCTGCTAGGTCATGAAGTGGCCTAAGACAAGATGTCCGCGTATGTTATCGTGTTGAGAACCAATTTCAGCGCGCTGACGGGAAACCCCCGAGATCGGGGAATATTTCATTGGTAACCACAAACCGAGCATCGACGCGCTGCCATCGGCGGTTTCGTTAATATTGTTATTTTTATGTATTCTTATTGTTTATTTTTAATACGAAGAGTTCTCGGAAAGTATAAAATCCGAACCGGTTCAAAAAATTATTACGCGGCCAGGCCACCAGCATACCTAAATTTTTATGCCCACTACAGTTTTCATAGTATATTGATTTAAACTTTCACGATTCTCACACATTATTTATACTAAACGGGACTTAATCGCGTATAATTAAATTATTTATTTACCTCACTGAGGTCTCCCGACGTTTCGGATGTGTTGCAACATCCATGGTCAAGGGACAACTCTGAGTTGTTTTCATAGTGTCAAATGCAGTAGTGCATACACGTCACACGTTTCACTCGCCGTTGTGTTTTTGGGTTGTACTTTGTAACTAAAATCTGAAAACGCATATAGGGTACCTATCACTTTAATATAACGGGGTGACATCGAATCGGCCAGAGGGGCGACATAGACTATCCGTCACTTTCAAAGCGTTCTAAATAAAAAGAGACAGATGTCAATGTCGCCGCGACAGCGCTCGCGGGCCGTCCAGTGTCCTGTGATAGGTAACCGTGCAGAGCGGCTACCGCGAAACGCCAACTTCGTTATTCCCGATTATCAGCACTAACTGCTACCTAAACCGAACCGAGCGTGCTGATTGGTGTTAAATTTATTAGAATCATAAATATTTATTGAATAAATATAATCAAACTAAAATGACTCACATTAGTCAGGTCAATACAATACAATACAATAAAATAGTCAAAGAAATTTAAAATAAAGACGATAGGCAGTCTGGCAATCGGGGATTTATGGAGCTGGCGCTAACGACTGTTGCCAAGTACCGGGATTAGACATCTTAGGTTCTGAAGTCAAGAAAATAACCTGTCGCTGCCCAGAAACGGCCGTTTTTCCATAGAAACGTAGCCCCCTGTTTTATCCCTGGATAATGGCAGTAGAGCAATCATTTTTTTCCATAAATCTATGGCTACTATTGACATGTTCCTACGTTTTCTTTATTTTCATAAATTTATTCTTAAAAGAGATAGTAACCTTCAAAAACCTAAAAAATATGCCAGATTTTCCGCTGTGTTTAAACATCCAGAAAACAATTTTGACTAGATTATTTTAAAAAACACGGCCAAATCCTTTCTTTGATCTTTAATAAAAAAGTTAAATAGGTCAAGTTTTGGAGAAGAAATCAGGGGACTACGAAACGTTGATTTTATGTAATTTTAATAGGTATTTTCGGTCCAAGCTGCAGTTGTCTCTATCGCGCTCTGCGGCGGGAGGCTTGTGGTTGGCGCGACAGCAATACATTTTAAAAATACCTATTTCTCAAATATCTTGACCTTAGTGTTTCCTCTTAATAGCATGAGTCTCGACCAGGGGGACAGCGAAGAGAGCTCTATTCATCATCTCTCTCTCTCTCACTGTGCCGATGCCGCTCGGATACGCAATTGCGAGGCTGCGAACTGGACGCCAGCGGGCAGCGGGCAGTGGGGCGACGTGCGGTAGTTCATATTACATTTGATCGAGTTCAATCTATAGACGCACACTTATCGCGCCGCTGCCCGCTGGCGTCCAGACCGCAACCTTAGAGATAACAGAGAGCCGTAGTAGCCGCTCTGATCCCGGCGAGTCGCCGTCGCGCGTCGCCGCGTAATCGCGGATTAGGTGCTAACCCGGCGTTAGCTCAAACTAAGTCCACGACAAATACGGCACAACTTTGAGGTTTTTTACAGTTTATTTACGTTACGTACTCAATTTAAACACAAACTTGACCTTCAGCATTCTAATGAGCATACAGTGACATCGTTTAAATGCAAACAGTTTAACACGGTGTCGGATCTATCAAAGTCCAAATGTTATCATTATCAAGCAGAATATACATATATAATTTATTTAGAACACAAACAGTCAACATAATAAACATGTTACATGTGTTGTACACAATGTACAAAAACTGAGAGGTGATACATGACATACAAACAGACCTGGAGATTGATATTCATAAACACAAATATTAATAAAACCATAAAGGAAGGTATAATAATAGGATTAGGTACTTATAAAGTTATTACGTAGACTTACGTAGCGACTGGCTAAACAAATGCAGATGCTAAGATTACATACCTACATTAAGCCACTGATATTGCAAACATTTAATCTAGAAGTGAAGAATTAGACTACGATTATAACAGAGATGAAGCAAAGATAAAATTAGATGTTAAGGGAGCGAAAGTGTATTTGAAAACTGTCTACTTATACCGTAGGATTAGTGCGTAGTGTACCTACCTACATACGCGCTAATTCTATGGCATTGACAGTTCTCTAGTACTCGTTCGGTCCCTGAACCGATAGGTCTAGATGAGCGTTTTAAACGTTTTTTTTATGAAAGTGAGAAGTTTAATGCCGACCAGGCTAACGGCTATAAAATGTTAGTTGTACGAGCCAGCAGGCGCGAGCCGCCGCAGGCCCGCCCGCCGAGGGAGATTTGTTGACTCGACGCTTGTACGCGACACTGCCCAGCGTATACTAAAAACTAGATACATTGGGCCAAGTGAAAATGTATAAGTCCGATATGTCCGCGCTACACTCACCCGGGAGTCGTATACCCGCGAGAGCGCGTCGTAGCGGATGGAGCCGAGGAAAAGCACGGCCAGCGCGCCGGCGCCGCGCCCGCGCGCCACCAGCTCCACGCACACCATCTCGCCGTCGCGGACCACCATGTCGCTGAATACCTGCGGACAGAGAGGAGATTAGAGGAAATCCACAAAACAAAACACCACTACTGCTGTAACCGGTCCACACTGCCCAGCACTAGCATACATTGCTTATGTACTCGCATTACCTTCGCTACACAACAGCTTTCCCATTGTAATCTTGAAATTAGCAGTAGATATTGAATGCGCTGACTAAGTGTGACTATTGTTTTGAAGATGTCACGATCGTGGCGGTCGCCTTAGTAAGGACGCTGATTAAGGTGGTTCGATTTCCATACAAAACGTCATTTGACACAGGCTTACTTTATCGGATTAGTAATTTATGGGCAAAAAACTTTTCCTAAAGTATAACGCCCCAACCAATTTTTCTCAAATTATCTTAAGAAAGGGGAAATTTCGCGCAAATGGAAAGTAGATTTATGAAAGTTTGTTACATAAGTTTCTAAGTATTGGATCCACCTGATTGTTAATGTAGCACAATATTTAAAGAGGAGATATAAAGTGAAGAAATACTAAGCGTGGAGACATCACGGTGATATCGCATCAACATCAACATCAACATCATCAACATCCCTGTCGTATGATTGCAACATTTACGATCATCACTAAAACAGGTTTTACTTTAAGGCTCCCTTTGTTTGTAACATCAAGATGAACGAAAAATGAGCAGTGAACTTCCGTTACACTGCAATTTACTTAGTTCATAATTAAAAGCCACACTATATTAAAAATAGATTATATTTGTGTGTCATCGGACGAAGGTGTCCTCGGTCATTTGGTCTATAAATGAACTCGTTTGTGAAAACCCATTATTGTGCCTATAATTATATATTGTGGGCGCCGTCAATCAAAGCGAAGCCATTGAATGAAAAAACGACGACGTGCACAAAGTATTAAGAAGCGTTCGTTGAACCTTTAACAACACTACAAAACCTACAAACTTGTCCTAGTTTAACAATTCAATATGTGCACTTCTCAGAAGCGTTGAACGAATAAATGTCGGTGGCCGAGGAAAAAGAACCCAAGATTGGGCAGTTTATGGACAGTGGACACGTTGACAATTTAATCTAACTAGTGTAAGTATTTAGTTCGAAATAAATAGCATTTAAGATTGATAGGTATAACATTATATTGTCAATTTGGGGTAATATGATATAAATTATGATGCATTATTTGACATAGAGGTGACATCACAAAACATTTATTTTATTTTATATGTTTCTTTTTTTTGACATAGATATCTAATATTATAAAATGTATCTTAATAAAATTTTATAATTGCATGCATTTGGGTTTACCGTTGAATTGCCGACAAACATTTAATCGAATATTATTTCAAAGACAACGTTTCAAGTATTTTCATTTCATCGACAAGTCATTACGTCGAAGACTCGATACTAGGTAATTTAAACCGAGGTCTTTTAATTGGTAGTTGACTTATTTCAATAAAATTCATGTCATGGCTTTTCATTTCGGGTTTTTTAATACATTTTTTTACATGTAGGTAATAATATTTATTCCGCATAAAATTATTTCAATTGGTAATAATTCGTTATCGAAACTAAACGCAATCACGTCAGTCGGCTCACTCTGCGAGATTATTGATATGTGGGTAGTTTCAGATATGAAATAATTTATCTGGACGAATGGTTGGTCGTATGAATTTGTCATGAAGATCAGAGCTCGCATGCCGTCTTGTGATAGCCGTGCAGCGAATCGACGCGACCCCGCTGCGCGGGGTGTCTATTTCTGGTTTGATGGATACAAGTGAACCCTAACCTAACCGACCTAAAACCGACTTCGCTTATGACAAGTCATTTTTGTCCGCCCTGATATCTTTTTGTAATAAACGATTTACACCAAATTTCCGCCGTTTGGCTGCCAAAGTCTGCATGCGTCTCACACGTTCAAAATTACAAGCCCTCTTTGAACCCATACAGGTTGGCTTCGGAACCCGCAGGGGCTGCGAGGCTGCGGTTCACGCCGTGCGCACCTTTGTGCACAGCAGCTCATGTGAGGTACTTATGAAATTAGATGTCAAAAATGCTTTTAATTCGGTCAACCGGGACACCCTGCTAAACGAAATTAAACTTCATGTTCCGGAAATGTACAACTTTATGCTCCAATGTTATCACTCACCTTCTAAATTAATGCACAAAAACAATGAGATTCTTTCGGCAGTGGGTTGTCAGCAGGGTGATCCCCTCGGTCCAGCCATTTTTAGTTTAGCTATTAATTCGGTAATTCACAGCCTAAATTCGAAATTAAATGTATGGTACCTCGACGATAGAACCCTAGGAGGTGATTCACAGACTGTTCTGGCAGATTTAGTCCAAATTAAAAACAAATTCGCAGATATTGGCCTCGAATTAAACCTAAACAAATGCGAGTTGTATATTTCTGATATAGTGGATTCGTCATCGGCTTCACAAATTATACAAAATTTCAACATCATTTCCGCAAACATACAAATCATGCCTAAAGAAAGTTTACATCTCTTAGGTTCACCCATCTTTGATGAAGCCATCCCACCCCTTTTGAGTAAATCTATTTCCAAATTTAAAGACCATTCGGACCGCCTTACCAAAATTAGCAGTCACTCTGCTCTTTTTGTCTTAAAATTTTGTTTACTCATCCCCAAATTTACGTACCTGCTACGCTGCTGCCCTGTTTGGAAATACCCCCACCTTATCCAACCTATCGATCTTCTTTTAAAATTCCAAATAGAATCCATTCTTAACATCCGTCTCAGCGAGCAGGCATGGACCCAAGCCTCCTTACCGATAAGGTACGGTGGTTTGGGTACTCGCAAAATCTCCAGTATTGCTCTGCCGGCATTCTTGGCTTCTATCCATAGCACCTCAGATCTCGCAGGTAAGATCCTTAAGGCCTCCCCGGCTACAAACTGCGAGATTGCGTGCCTGGTTGAAGCCTCCAATGCCTGGCTGGCTGGACCGAGCCCAAATTATCCGTCCCGACCTAAAATACAAAGGGCCTGGGATACCATAGCCTCTATTTCAGTCAGAAATTCACTCATCGACGACGCGACAGGCAGGGATCGAGCCAGACTTTTGGCTGTATCCAGTCCAGAGTCAGGACACTGGCTACATGCATATCCATCGCCTAATACCGGAACATTCATAGACCCATCCATACTCCGTATAGCCGTCGGTCTCCGGCTCGTGTCAGAGGTTTGTGTCGCCCACAGCTGCGCATCCTGTGGGGCCGCCGTAGACTGCTTCGGCCCCCACGGACTCGCCTGTTCCTCAGGCGCCGGCCGCCTGTCCCGCCATGCCGCTCTCAACGACATCCTTAGAAGGGCGCTCGTCAGTGCCAATGTTCCCGCAACTCTGGAGCCCCAGATCGTGCGGAGCGATGGTAAGCGCCCCGACGGGATGTCGTTGATTCCGTGGAAGATGGGACGTGCGCTGGTGTGGGACGCCACTTGCGCTGACACCTTGGCTGCGTCCTATCTTCTTTCGACTAGCAGACGTGCTGGCGCGGCGGCAGATACGCGGGAACGAGCAAAGGCGGTGAAGTACAGTTGTCTCGGCACCCTGTACGAGTTCGTTCCGTTTGGTGTCGAGACTCTTGGCTCGTGGGGTAAAGGCGCGCGTGGGCTTCACGGGGCGCTCAGCAAACGCCTGAAGGAGGCAACAGGCGACCCTCGCGCGGGCAGCTTTCTCGCGCAAAGACTTGCAATCGCAATTCAGCGCGGGAATGCTGCCTGCGTGATGGGTACCCTGCCAAAGGGTCCAAATTTAGGAATTATTTAGTTTTTGTTAGGTCTTTTTAAGTTAGTTTTAGTTTTAATTTTAAATCTAGTTTTAATGTACTTTTGTATTTTATATATCTTAAGTTATTATGTGTGAAACTGTATTCTTATAAATAAATTTACACCAATGATTCTTAGTTTTATGATACATACATATTATACATATTTGTATGTCACACAATTAACTACATAATTTGAATAATGTATGTGCAGTAGGACATATAAAATTGTATTAAAGTAATACGTCGAAGAAATGAATTGCAATGTTTTGTAGTTGTGCCAATTCAGAAAATTTTAAACAAATCAGCGATTAAGTAATATTCATTGAATAGTATTTCTACGTAGTAAGATAAATTTAAATAAATAGTAGTTGAAATAAAATAAAGCCAAACAATATTACTCGTACTAAAGTTTCGATGAATCGTTGTCGATGAAATAATATTCGATGAAAAGGTTGTCGACAAAACAAGGGTACACCATGCATTTGACATACTAAAGTAGCTATCTTGGTTTAGGGATGTATTTCATCTCTTAACTAAATCATTGTACGTCGTAAGACATATTACAGAGAACTATGAATTTATTTGTAACATCTGTATAAAAATACCTGTAATACACAATAAATGAATTATGAATTATGAATTAGGTAGGCATGTTTTATACCCAAAATATGGCCAATACGCTTGAAATTTTGCCAAAAGCGGTGTGTCTGAGACTAGCCAAACTCGAAATCCAGTAATATTTAATAAATGTACTATTTACAATACTAACCAATTCAATACCACTACCGAATATCGATGGTCGCATACAGATGTTAATAAGAATGACAGAGATATGACATTTGTTGTCATAGATTCACCTTTTCTTGCTTGCTAGGTGAGGTTAACATGAGGTTGTTGCAAATAAACAATTACCCGCCCAAATTGTTTGTGGGTAAGTAGGGAAGATGCAATATTATCAATTTTGCTTTCATTTGAAAGAATCGCATTGCATATAGAATAGACCACGAAAGTATTAAACAGTCAAAATACTATGATTTATAGTCAAAAATTCCTATTACAAACTGACAATTTAAACGGATCTACAGTTCCTGTGACGTCACTCATGTGTCTCATCGCCATAGATGCAATATTTTCAATTTTGCTTTCATTTGAAAGAATCGCATGTAGAATAGGCCACGAAAGTATTAAAAATTTAAATACTATAATCAATGATCGGGAAGCATTTTATGCCACTTTGACGTCCTACCTAATGAATAGTAATGACTAATATAGATAAGTCGGTGTTGTTCAAAATAAAACCACACATTCTTAAAAACTAACTGAATTTAATTTGTTATAGTAAATAATCATGATTTTTTCTGTATTTGATATTGTCAATCGATTCCTTTTAACATTCAGGATCCCTTTATATAAAGAGAACGACCGTTCGACATCAACAGATGTGAGAGGTGCATAGTTGTAAACTGATATTTCGTTGTTATCAATCAAGTAAAATAATAATAAAAAAAATTTTTAGTAGGATTTTTTTTTTTGCAAGAAATTAATTAGTCATGTCCATGTAATCATTTCGAAATCAAATTGACATAAAATGCTTTCGATGGCCGATCACTGACTATAATATAGTCAAAAATTCCTGTTACAGACTGTCAATTTAAACTTTCGCGATCTACAGTTCCTGTGACGTCACTCATGTGTGTCACTCGCCATATTTGTTCATCCGTGGTTCGTCCCTAGATGTCATAGTTGCCTAAGTTTTGACTTTTGACAGGAGTGACGTCACCAGACGCTGATTGTTGGATCAAAACACGTTCCATTTCACATTACTTCAAATCGTAATTATTGTTTGAAATTAGCATAAACTAAAGTAAAGACGTTTCAGTAGCTATGCTATTATTTTATGATTTTTCAACATTTTGGTCACAAAATAATAGAATAGAATAGAATAGAATAGAATAGAATAGAATAGAATAGAATAGAATAGAATAATAATTTATTGCCAAAAACAAGTACAGACATATACAAACAGTGACAAATACAGAATAAGAATATGCTAGAAGTAAAAAGTACAGTTTAATTTTTTGGGGCAATAGGTCCCAGACTCAGCATGTGCTGAACAACAAGAGTCCAGCGCTGGTTTTCAGCCTGGGCCTTATTAGGGCTCGGTCGGTAGCAGAACCTAAGCGTCGGAGTTGGACGCTGTGCTTTCAAGTGCGTACGAATTACAAAAAATAATAATAATACAAAAGTTAAAAATAAGAGCGTGTGTGCGTGTGTAATGTGTTGTGTGTGTATGTGTGAGTGTGTGTGTGTGTGTGTTAGAGAGCGTACGTGCGTTATTGTGTGTGCGTATGTGCTGTAATAGTAAACATTATAGCTGCATCTTCCCTACTTAGCTGCATATGTGTCTGTCCGTCCCTCTAAGAACAAGCTTTAGGTACCTAAGTACTAGATGACATTGTGGCATTTACATATACATCACGACATGAAACGCCTGGAAGTGAAACTGATATTTTATTTTATATATTTTATAGGATATTGTTCCATCGACTTGCACATAAAAAAATTACAATTTTGCGGTCAAAACTTATTAGCTGTGCAAATCAGTCCTTTTAGGTTGTTATTTATTTTCTTGTTTATGTGCGTCTAAATACTAGCCAATAAAATAATAAACCACGACCCACGACCAAAGACCCTTCAAACACACGACTGTTTGTTTTAAAAACACAGGTCACAAAATTCTCACCTGTACATGGTATGACAGTAGAAGTTCAGATCCTCAAGCAGAAAGACAATGCGTGGTGAAAGAAGCTGCTGAAGTCATACGAGAAGATATACGGTCGCAAGTGTACGACACAACACAATTCACACCATCCGACGACTTCTTCCAGAATGTAAAGTGAGTTATCCCTGAATCTTTGAAACTGTTGCTCGAAACAGTAATTTTAAAAGAAAAACGAAGTTGCTTGGATTCCTATAGAAAGAATTGCGTTGCTCTTGCACATTCAATAATATCGGCAGTAAGGCCTCGCTCGTTCATCTCTTGTTTACTGCATAGGATTGGTGTATTATTGTATCCCAATACGTCAATCCAGATACGGACGAACCTCAACCGGGACCTTCCAAAAGGACTAAATTAATTTGATTTTTTGATTTTGAATATTACGCAATTTCCTAACAAATAAACTTATTAACTTTTGTTGTACTTTTCTTTTTTATTTACTTCATTATTAGTAGCTTAGCTTTAACAACATCGTTCACACTCCTCATTATCTTTTTTAACATCCCATCATATAAGTACAGAGCTTCAATAATATAATCAGGGTCGAAATTCATTCAGAACGACAGAATTGCCAAAAATTGTTGTTCTAAAAAAATGATAAACTTTGAAAGGCTAAATCTCGGAAACTATTGGGTCTACAGAGACAATTTTAGCATCATATTGTAACAAATTTAGTCTACTTTAAACGTTCTAAGAAAAAGTTTTTTCAAAAACCTTTAGGGTTATAATCGCCAAAATTTGAAAAAAAAAAGGATTTTTTCGCGGTTTTTTCGATTTTTGACAAAGTTGCGTTCGGCGCTCGAGGTCACAAACTTGGATTATTCATTAGGCCAACATCATAATCAAGTCTGCAAAAAATCAGAACTACCGTATTTGACGCATACTACCGATGTATAAAGTTACTGGACTAAAATGCCATGAATAATTAGGTACCTTTTCCAACTACGAATTTATCACCGGATATCCATGACCCTAATTTATAGATTTTTCATGTTCTTTAATATCAAAATACCAATACTCGTAGATTTTTCATGCGTCTTTAATTTAATCAGAACTTCAATTTAAGTGCAGGTTTTTGCTGTATTCATATTTTCATAATCTAGCTCACCTACAAGTAGTATTTTTTTTGTAGGTCCTAAAATCTACGGAGTTATACACTACGAACAGGCGTAAACAGTTCAGAAAACTTTTTTTTCGCACTATAGGTACATATGTAAAGTAGTCTATGTCACCCGGAGCATAACTTCGAACGTGTTTCGAACCGATTGACATCTCTTTTACGAGTATCAAAATCAGTGCTGTATCCTAAACGCTTCATGGAACACATACCTAAGTTAAATATAAACATAGACTGCTTAAACATATCTCTTCCTCTCGGCTCTGCCGTAGTCAGACAAAAACAAAGAGAGCCGAAATAGAATGAGACGAGGACGTAGTCTTACCTAGCTTCAAGAGGGTCGGAGGTACAACTCTCCGTATACATAGGGATGGGTGTCACGTGTGCGGCAGCGTGACCGCGAGAAACAGTACCCCGCGCCCGAGGACACCGGGACACACACCGTGAACGTGTACACCGTGTTCACCTATCACCTAAGTACTAATACTAACTAGTATGTATATGTATATACATGCTAGACCACGTACCGGAAGGCGCAGCGTGGGTAGGCCCCCCACAAGGTGGACTGATGACCTGGTAAAGGTCGCGGGAGTCCGCTGGATGCGGGTGGCGCAGGACCGGTCATTGTGGCACTCTTTGGGGGAGGCCTATGTCCAGCAGTGGACGCCTTTCGGCTGATATGATGATGATGATGATGATATATATAGGTACACTGATCTCAGGAAGTATCCATAGATCACGAGAAAATCAAAGCATTAATAGGAATGCTAGCTAGCACAATGAAAACTCATAAAGTCGCAACTTTTGAGATATTTGTGCCATGTCACGTCACAATCGCTTTATATTATTTGTGGCCCGCGAGCCGTGTAGCGGTGAGATAGACTATCCGTCTCTATCTAATTAAAACGCTTAGAAAGACCCAGCTTTATATCCCGTTACAGTGTCTTTGACGTCACCTCCATTGAACAAAACTACTCCGAAATTCACTGCTGTCTTCTATAAGTTTGACTTAAGTGAAAATTCAGCCAGATGAGAGACTGACTAGCGTGCCATCCCACGCCACAGTGCCATGGCATCAAACATAACCGTGGGTAAACAGATGTAAATTTGGACCTTAAAAGAGAATGAAAAAAATATCGCAACAGTGAATCGGTGCCGTACTCGTCGGTGTCGCTGAAACAATATGACTGAGAGAAAGAAAAAAGCAGCACACAAGCAGGCTCTCTTGTCAGAGGCCTGCATTCATTTTGGCATCGCAGAATCAAGAAAAAGTTTTCATACTTAAGTCTTTAGAACGGTACTTAATATCCCATTATAAACGATCTACGGCCGACACGACACTAAACTCTCGGAACCTCGACAGTATTACACGCAAGCCTTATAGGTTTATATAGCACGCAAGCCTTATAGCTTAGCTATGAGTTCGCAATTAGCGCAACAACCGGGAGACTGGGTCGGTAGGTAGCGAGACCCTATACATTAATTGAGTGACGCTTGTATAAGGCTTCCCAGGTAATTAGTTCTACAGTCAATTACACCTCGGAAGAAACTCTCCAGAATACTAGAAACGAGCGGAGACTGAAAACTACTACGTATAGCCTGAACTGTGGACGCATAATTAACCACTTAGTAATGTTGAAAAACAGTAAATTCCAAATTATGATTAAAGTGGCAAATTGAAAAGTTATTCGCCACGAGCGGGATTTCAAATCAAATCAAATCAAATCAAAACATTTATTCGTGACAAACACAACACAAATAATAAAAGAAATAAAATAAAAAGCACATTTTGTTGCCCCGAAATGAACCCCGCTCGCCATGTTGCTAGCTTTGCAGCCAGCGCTGGTCTTCCGCAGGGTTCATTCGGTGAGAGCACGGAAAGCAACAAACAAAAAAAATGAAAAGGAAATATATAGGTACTTAACCAAAATACAAACATAAAAAATACACAAAAAAGGAATGAACAGTATTTTTTTTTATAATATTAAATAGATTTGAATTCGTCGTCCGTCTGGAATTTTCCGCTTTGACCGAAAGTTAAAAAACCCCCGACATTTTCATTTCAAAGTTCAATATCTCAAAACCGGCTGAACTGATTTTGTTGAAATTTAACTAAGAACCCTCTCGATCACGTCAGCTTCAAAAATATAAATCGGTCCATTCGTTTAGGAGCTACGATGGCACAGACAGACAAGTCAAACTTATAACTTATAACACCCCTCTTTTTGCGTGGAGGATTGATAAAGACGCTGAATGTGTATTGGCCCAATGAGTTTTGATTGAATCATTTCAGAGAATATGCATGTTTTATATTAACGTTCAAGGATGCACCATTCCCCATTGCAAATACGATTATCGCTTGGACAATTAAACAATATCGAAGCCCGCATTCAATTCAATTAGTTGTCCTCGACACTCGTGGCGAGGGCGGTTAAACACCGAACAACACTAATTGCTTAATTGGTCCAGGCGACGCCGACGCCGGGTTGGCGATTTATTGAAGGTCAATATATTGAAGGTCAATAATTGCTCCCATAGATACAAGCACAAGTAGGCACTACATGCACTCATAAGAGTTATATGGTCTTTAGTTGCATCATTACCTTCGCAAACACAGGGTGGATGGTGCGTCAGCTATGACTACATTATCGTGAATAGTGTCAGTATCATGTGTTTTTCACTTATGACGCCATTGCACGGCCTGTTATCGGAAGAGCGGGCACCGGGCAGCGCAGTACGGGCACCCGTCCAACCCCGGAACGGCCGTCCGTTGTGCCAACTGACGCTGACGCATATCCACATTAACGGGCACTGGCGAAATAAACTGAACTACTCATGCTAAAGCCTATTGTTCTCGGAAACAGGCTTGTGTATTTCCAGTAGCGAAAATTACGTCGTATTTGTGCTCGAGGAATTGTACGCTCTTTGATAATTTGAGCCACCTGCGCTGTGCAAGCATACGCCACGCTTGGGACAAAAAAGAAAAAGTTGACGACAATAGGCGTTGCAATGTATTTTCTTGCTACTGTGTCGATATTGTCTATTTGTTACATAAAAGCACGGCGCTGCTAATCCATATCTATACTAATATAGTAAATGCGAAAGTGTGTCTGTCTGTCTGTTGCCTCTTCACGCTTAAGAGCTGTTTTCCACACACGTCCAGTGTTTTGCGGGTACGGTTTTCTGCAGGATCCAGTTTTCTGTAGTATGCGTGCAGTATCCCGCAAACAGAATGCTCTTGTGAACGTTACTATATTAGCACGTATACTACTAAAACGGAATCCTGGAGAAAACCGTATCCCGCAAAAAACTGGTCGTCAGTGGGAAAGAGCTCTAAATCGCTGAACCGATTGAGATTAAATTTGGTATGGAGATAGTTTGAATCCTAGGGCAGGACATAAGATAGTTTTTATCCCGGACATCAGCTCCCCAGGGGGTGAAAAGGGGAATGAAAGTTTGTATGGAGCTACTATGTGATATACACAAGTTCCACGCGGACGGAGTCTCGGGCAGAAGCTTATAAAACATATTTCTGGAACAATAAGGGGACTAGATCGATTCAGTCATCAGTCTTTACTATTTTATCTCGCCATCGGCTGGTCTTTATCTGAGAACTAGGTCAAGGCGTCTATTCCCGAGACCGGGTCCCGTGGACCGCCATGGGCGTCATATTCTGTGTTGACGGGAGGGTCTTGTCTAGACGGAGACACCCCGTCACGGCCGATAATAGTTACGGCGTCACGCATGATTCAGCGCCCTCCGTACGCGGCGCCGCGCCGATACATTCCCACGAAAATAAACACGAAAGTCGACTAATAACAAATCATATTCCACTGTGATTCATTCGCCATTTGGAACGATAACTCACGCGAATGAACAGTCGAACACTATTGATCTGAAGACAAATGAAATGACACGAGGTTAATAAAGTCAGTCATACCTACAGTCACCAAGTAGCCTGCGTAGATGGTTAAATCTGGCTCAAAACAGCATCGTTTCCGAGACATGGATATATTTTATTGGTAACTAACCGCGTGCGCTTTGATATAGAATGACTACATACATTGCACAGCGAAAGTGCCTCGTAAACAATTAGGAATAGTGCCAAAAGTACGGTGAGCGGGTAAATAGGCCGCTGAATCAACGAGCGCAGTCCTTGCGCCCTCTGGCCCCGACACCGCTTAATTGAAACTGGAATGTAGCCCGCCGCCATTTTTCTTGGAGATAAAAGAGCGTCGAGCCGCATACGAGTATGTAGCGTAGTTTGTTTACCAATTATCGTGCACTGCTGTGGAATGGAAGTACATAAGTGACTATAGTGCTATAGGTTTCCACGGTTACGTAGCATCATAAATAGCATCTGTTATTTGCAGCGCACTTCCTGAGTACCTATAGCGATGTAACTAACCTCAAACTGCAACGCACATTAAGCATAGTCATACACATTATCTTGCGGTTCACGAGAACGAGATTGAAATACGATCACCATGTGAGTGTGTTGCCAATACATGCCGTGTGATGTATGGCGCAATTGTTGTGAACTAGAAACGCCTTTTTATGTTCAGAATCTATTAAGTATTTATTTATCTCTATAAGTACGTATAGTATATCGTCGTCTAGTACCCATAGTACAAGCTTTTCTTAGTTTGGGACTAGGTTGATTTGTTTAAGATTATCCGAAAATATTATTAATATTATGTTGATTATTATTCTCTTTACTCAATTTCAATCTTAGGCTAGGTTTTTACATTTTTGATTATTATATTCTCTTTATTCATATTTCATCTTAAGTTAGGTTGGTACAATAATTTTATAAAAAGTGAAATATAAAACTACCAGCTTCCGCCCGCGACTTCGTCCGCGTGGACCCGGGATAAAAACTATCGTATATTTTAATTCCGGCTATAAACTATATTCGTGCAAAATTTCATTCAAATCGGTTCAGCCGTTTAAGCGTGATTGAGTAACAAACATCCAAACATCTAAACTTTCGCATTTATAATATTAGTAGGATACATACAAAACATAAAATCATTATAAAACCTAACCTAGGGTGGTTTGATTATTATTCTCTTTATTCATTTTTCGTCTTAGGCTAGGTTTACAATAACTATATAAAAAGTAAAATATAAAACTATACATACAAAACATAAAATCATTATAAAAACCTAACCTAGGGTACCGCCGGCAGCGAGGCGGGGCCTAACCTGCCGGTGGTCAGGGCGCCAGCGAGAGGAACCTCCTGACTATCCGCGCAGTATCCAGGAGTACCGCCTTCTGTATCTGACCCTTGATCCAGCCATCTAGCGAGTCTCTTGAGGTGATGATGACGTCTCATGATTACTATTATTATTATGGGTAGGTATTTTCCTCAAGTTAAAATGTATATCTTGACAATAAAGTGTAACATACAAAAATACATCAGTATTACTAAAACCATACAATCAAAAAAGGAATTAATAAACAAATAAAAGCAATAAACATAGAATACACTAGTTTAAAAAAATGAGCATGTTTTTTATCGTCCAAGAGCATTTAAGTATACCAATACAATCCTACTAATATTATAAATGCGAAAGTTTAGATGTTTGGATGTTTGTTACTCAATCACGCTAAAACGGCTGAACCGATTTAAATGAAATTTTACACGAAGATAGATTATAGCCTGGCTTAAAATATAGGATAGTTTTTATCCCGGGTCCACGCGGACGAAGTCGCGGGCGAAAGCTAGTACTTTATAAAAATTGTGCGTCAACTCTCTACTTAAGAGCAGTGGGTCCCTATGTCACGACCTAAACAGCAATTTATGTCATTACATTAGTCATACAACGGTTAGTACGAAGATCATGCTGTGACATCATAATACTATGTCAATTTGTATGAGTCGTTTCAGCTGTCGCCAGCGAGGCCGACTATGACAATCTTTTTGTCTTTTTGCGTGCTCTGATTGTAGCTAGTTCGATACAAACATTTGATCCACACCGAAAACTAGTTCGAATGGGACCATGAAAAAAATAGTCAAGTAGCCAATTAGAAATGTGACAGAAGCTGGTGAGCTTCTGTCACATTGGCTAAAGCTGGTGACTGGTGAGTCACCAGCTTTACATTAGCATAGTATATTATGCATTAACAAGATATAAATGTAACTGTGGTCAGTAATCAATCATAATTATCAACTTACACCCTTCTTTAAAAAAATAGCATCCGCTTTTTCCATAACCAGGCAGTTTTCGTTTTTACCTGCCTACCGTAGTCGAAGGGGTCATGTTTTCGTTTTTACCCGCCTATCGCAGTCGAAGGGGTCAAGTTTTCGTTTTTACCCGCCTATCGAAGTCGAAGGGGTTATGTTTTCGAGTTTATATATGTGCGTATGCATTTAGTTGTCAATCAAATAAAAAACATTCCATGTAAAAAAGAGGCCTAGTCTCGAAACTCTTCCACCGTAAAAAGTTGTGAGATATTTCGTTGTACCAAGTCTCAGGCATTCTTATTATTCTTTATTTCCTAGCTAAATAACATTCTGCGACTTGGCAATCAGTAATGCAATCGGTGTATCTAGAAAACTGGACTTAAATTGCAATTTTTTTTAGTGTTCTCTTGATTTATACACTAAACACTAATTGTATTCTAAATTTGAAGCTTCTATGTCTGCTAGAAGTGCCTTAGACTTCTGATGATCGGTGAGTCAGTCAGTGAGTGACAAAATTAAGAAACTTTGACTAGTTATAAATCTTAAGCCACTGGTTCAAATTGAATGAAATTTGAAATATATCGTGTTTATACCATGCGTGCTTGGTTAATAAAAATGCGGGCTTCTAGTTTTATGCACAACGAAGTTATAGGGGGATCGAAAATGGCCTGAACTGCTTCGAGAAAAGGATGGTACGGCCGTGCCGCTGTTTTGCTCGACTTGGCGGGGGCACTACTGTGCCCCCAGATATGTTGGTTTGGTGTGCGGGTATGTTTATTTCATTGGCACTGAGTATTAATTGGTTACATTTGTCTCGATCTCATGACCATGAGTATGAGTATATCGTGTCTCATGAGTATGTTGTAAAATTGCTCGTTATTTTCGTAATTTAGCTAGTTTGAAAAACAAAACGGATCAATCTCGGAAATGCTAGACTGGACTATAAACTTATAAGCCTTGTAACTCTGGCTTCACCAGGGTTCGAGATGCGTTATCGGTCACAGGAAACCTATCGTTTCACATTTACCTTATATCAGTGAATCAGTCGAGGTCATTCGTAAGTAAACGAACGCTACACGAGTTCACTTTTAAACTGGAACATATTGGCAAAAAAATACAGTGGTAGTGCCAAGCCAAACGTAGAACTTAATTCTCAAAACCTCTATCCAACGAGTGGGATTGGTCGCAGCGCAAACTCGGGCGTTTAACGACCAGCCAGGACAATAATAATAGGTTTTATTTAGCATAAACTGATCGTTTCTCTGCAATCTACCTAATGACAATGCGAACGAATGTTCGGAGCTCTTTACTGCCCCGCTATTTTGTAACTTGTTTTATGACCTCACCGATCACCCACAAACATTATACAGGGTGACTGGTTTGATGCCGCGACTTCTAGTAACTAAGCGTAGGTAGAGGTGTAGTTTCGTTAGGTGTGACGGGAGGTGAGCGTTAGCGCGTTCCGAATAACAGGCGTCCACGGACTACTCACCTCAGAAAGACCACTGTAGTAGTTGTTACGAACCTCGAGGTCAGGTTATAGACGAGTGCTGAGGTAATCGTGACAGGTTCTGAACCGCTTAGCGTCAGTCACGCGATAGTCATACAGAAAAACTACTACCATATGTAAAGTCCTTTCGGTATTGACATTAAGGTACTTCATCGCTCGTTTCTCTTCAATATTATCGAGGGTTGGCTGTATTCATTCATATAAGTACCTATACGCACTATTTATTGTTCACAGCCCATGGACCTATAATTCAGGACAAGCTATAGGGTACGCGTTGCCACAACGAGGGACGGAAAGGCTCTTATATGCAGCTAAATTAACATCTGGTCTTAAAATAGCTGATGGCCTACCATAAACAACCTACTTAATTTGGGCGGGTAATTGTTTATTTGCCGCAACTTCACATATATATTTCCCTTTCTGTCACACTTATCGTGATTTTTATGCTACCATCTCGCTCGGACGTGGTAATATAATTGCCATAGCTTGTCTTGAGCCACAGCAACTCGTGCCACTACGTGCAATTTACTTAGTAGTTTGCTAAGGACAAGGAAACGACTCGTGTTCGACACATGGGTGATGGGTGATGGGTGATGGGTGATTGGTGATGGTGCCTGCCTATCCAACTAAAGGAGCTGTGCCGACAGCAGATACAAGTGCGAGTCAAGCTGCCTCGTGGTAAGCCAGTACTGTCTAGCTGGTCTAATTACACAGACATTCAGATGTACTCTATGAGTAATCATTGCAAGGATAATACGTACATATATAGATACAAGTGCCTGCGTTTACCTAGCTATAACAAGTAAATAAATATAAGCAAAATAGTATATTTACGGCGAGGGCGGTGTATTGAATCCTGAACGTAGCGAGGGATCCTACAATTTAATCCTGAGCGTAGCGAGGGATTCTAACGTAGTAGGATCCTGAGCGTAGTGAGGGATTCAAGTGTTAACGCCCGAGACGAGGATAATTTTGCTCCCGAGTGACACATACTATTTTTCACAACGACTATAAAGAAATTTACAAAAGATGCTGTTATAATGACAACAAGTTTTAACAAATTTTAATTTTTATTAATAATTTTACTCTACCTACGCTTAGTTACTACGCAATGCGGTGTCAAGATATATTTGTGGGTGAGCGTTGAGGTGAGCTTAAAACAAATTACATAATAGAGGGACAGGACTTCTGGCCCTAGCTTTGTGGACAAGGTCACTAACAACTATTAGGCTAAAACAGTCGTCAAATAAATCATTCCTCGTAAAAGAATAGCTAATGACGAACAACACTGCAACACTGCAAATCTGTTCAATGTCAAAGTGAATTTGTGATGAAGTGACTGTACACTGTGCTAGCTTTATTTTAAGGTGTATATTGGCTTGAAGATCTGCTAAAAACTCGTCAGGCAATTAACAAAGACAAATAGGCGATAATTGCTTGCAAACATGTATTTTGAGCCGTACTACCCGTTCAATATGCAACGCGTTGGAGCGCTCCCCGCCGCTACGAGTAGAAGGCACGGCCATCTGGTGTCACAATGACGTTGATTTTATGCCCCAAATTACAATGAATATTAAACAGCTGACTGGCTCGCGCAAGTAAACAATCGAGTCAAAGAGATATAAACAGAGAATCCACAATGTTTTTCGCGTCTTTTTAGGGTTCCGCCGTACCCAAAGGGTAAAACGGGACCCTATTACTAGTCTGTCTGTCTGTCTGTCCGTCCGTGTGTCACCAGGCTGTATCTCATGAGCCGTGACAGTAAGACAGTTGAAATTTTCATAGATGATGTATTTCTGTTGCCGCTATAACAACACATACTAAAGAATAGAATAAAATAGGTATTTAAACATATGGGAGCCCCCCATACAACACGTGATTTTTTTGCCGTTTTTATAGATAATGGTACGGAACGGAACCCTTCATGCGCGAATCCGACTCGCCACGTCACTGGCGAACAAGCGTGCGCGGCCCGTATCCTACTAATATTGTAAATGCGAAAGTTTGGATGTTAGATGTTACTCAATCGCTCTTAAACGACTCAACCGATTTGGATGACAATGTTCACGAAGATAGCTTATATATAGCCTGGATTAAAATATAGGATAGTTTTTATCCCGGGTCCACGGAAACAAGCCGCAGGCGGAAGCTAGTTGGATTGGAACTGAGACGTTACATTACACATGTGTAAACGCAAGTATAGTCGAGGAATGAAAAGGTCCCATTTTCGACTTTATTTCCAAATAATAATAAGTTACGGTACAAAAGTGACAAACCTTTACAGTTTACATTTTGCGGCTGTACCCAAGTTCTTACTTCTTATTTCACGAAGTGTATAAGGTCAGGTTCAGGAGGAGGAGCTACGGTAGCCTAGTGGTGCACGCGTGCGGCTGTCAAGCGGCGGTCGTGGGTTCGAATCCCGGCTCGTACCAATGAGTTTTTCGGAACTTATTTTTATTTATTTATTTATTGATACATGGAAAACCAACAGCGCAACATATTTATAGACAAAATAATAAAACTATATAGCCAATTACAGGTTCTCACTTATAGAAATAAACTAACACAAAGAAATCTATAGCCAAACTTAAACTTAGCGTACATTACGACGCACAGTAACCATCGCGCACCAATAGCAAGCATGGCAATGGGAATATACAAGTAGTTAATAAATTAGGATATATAAACTCTAATAACCCGAGCCTACACCTGAAGTATCACACATGAAGAATCTTATCAATTTGGATTTTATTGCTTGTGCTATCACAAAATATGTCTATATCTAATTTAACTACAACTTTGTTTAAACTCCTGCCTGCTTTGCACAAAAAACTATTATTTCTATATTTCGT
Organism: Epinotia bilunana; assembly: GCA_947049275.1. Classification (NCBI taxonomy): domain Eukaryota; kingdom Metazoa; phylum Arthropoda; class Insecta; order Lepidoptera; family Tortricidae; genus Epinotia; species Epinotia bilunana. The sequence continues at coordinate 946,007 of OX346256.1, read as the reverse complement.
GGAAACATGGGACATGCTAATAGGACGAAAATGGCGGAATCTTCTCATGGGAGTACATGAACATGAACATGAACATGAACATAGGTACCGCACCCAGCCAGGAAGCAAGCTTGACCCGGACAAGCCGGATATACCAGGGGGCACAAATTTGTGAGGAGTGACACGCTCTGGGATGGGAAGGGAAGACCGACCAACCGCAACCAGTCGGCCACAATCGACCGGCTATGCAGCCTTAAGCCAATATTGGAAAAGAGGAGAGGTAGGATACTTCGTCGGGGGGTGAGCGTTGGTGAGGTGATGCACGTTGTTTCGTATGAAGTCTTCTTGTACCTTCTTGTGTTGGAGGTGGCTCTTCTTGGTGGTTGTTAGTTTAGGCTCATTTCCCAATGATTCGTCCACCTCTTCTGACTCGCTGTCAGTCTCTTCATCTCGTAGATACTTCGGGCGGCTTTATTAATTTTATCCTTGTCCGATGCCATGTTAGGCCATTCGTTGGAGCTAATGTGGTAGTACGTCATATCCTGTGTCAGGGAATCTTCCCATGTAAATATGGGTCGACCTACCTTAAGTTTCTTTGCCTTGTATCTGTATGCTGCCTTTAAGAGGTGTGTGTTAGGGCGTCTGAGAACGTGTCCAAGGTAGCACAATGGAAGGCATTTTATCCTCTTGGTAATCGTGTATCCTTCCAATAAGTGTACTTTGCCAGGGCTGGGTGATGTGCCCGAGTTGGTGATCATTTCTTTCAGTATTATTCGTTCGTACCTCCTGAGTTTTAGTCTGTTGGCTTTGGTGAGGGCTGCGCATTTAAGCCCATACGACATAGTTGGTTCTATGACCATTTTGTAAAGTAACCTTGTAAATTGCCACTGCATACGTGATTCTTTAATAAAGCTGGTAAGAATTTTTGCGTTTTTAACCGCCTGTTTACAGCGCGGATGTGCGGTCAAAGGTCAAGGTTAGTGGTAGATATATTTGGTCATCCTGCTGTTGATACTTTTCAAATTTGTTCATCCTATATGTACACAGTTAAACAATAATTATTTTCTGATTCTGATTCTAATTCTGATTCTGATTCTGATTGATTGTGTCCAGGTGGGTGGTAGAATATTTTTTGTCCAGAATTTCGGCTTTTAATTCTTGCGTGTTGGCTTTGTAGAGCTCTGTGACGACTTGATCTATTCCAAATGCAGTGCCATTACGCATTTGACTCGTAATTTTCTCGATGTCGTCCATTGAAGGAAATTGCCCTAGCTTAGTCGGGTCCTAATCTTTTAATTCATCGACCCACGGCCCTGTCGTTTTGTCCAATTCTTCTTCCCATTTAAACATGCCGATAAAGGTGTTTTTGGTCCGTCGCCTTTCCTTTTGCCTGTGTCTTCTATAAAAGTCGTAAGTGATCTTCATTCTCATTGACGGAAGGGTTTTGGCTAGGCCTCTAAAAAAGGCGCGGCATACTTGTTGCTCCTCCGCTGATTCGAGATTGTGTAGAAGGCGTCTGCACACCTTTAACTTGTTTTTAGTAGATTGGTCTAGCGGTCGGCGTTTCTGATGGAATTTTGCCTTTTGTAGGTTCGCCAATGCAATTCTACGTTACTTGGAGTAATTGGGCTGATGCTTGAGCACTTCGTAGGCCGCCGTTTTCATGATGCCTGTAATTGTTTCGCATGGCAGTGGCGTTTTTTGTCTTCTGGTTTTCTGTTCTCTGTGATCAGTTCAGTTAAAGACTTTTGGTATTCTTTTACTGTGGTGGTGTTTTGCAGTTGCTCGCAGTTAAGCGTTTTAGTTGAACGTGTCTGTTGTTTTGTTTTTGTCTGATCTAGTGGGGACCGTCTTATTAGATATATTTGATAGGGATTTTAATTCGCCTCATTCGAGTTTGTGATCTGACACGTTTGAGTGTTCGCCTTTGATGTATTTGAATAGTGGTTTGCCATTAGTCTGTGTCATCAAGTGGTCAATCTGGAGGTTTTGTTGCCAGCTCTCCAGGTGGCTTTACAACTTCTTCGACCATGCGACGTTTCTAATCGGAGATTTTCCCTTGAAATCAGATCTAATAAGATTTCACCGTTGTGGTTGGTTTTTGGGTGGAGAAGGTTCTTGCCTATTTGGTTTTTCTATTGGCGCTTGCCCGATTCTTTGTAACCAATGTGCGCGTTGAAATCCCCTAAAATTATTGTGGTGGACTTCTTTGGCTTTTTTTTAATAGTTGGAGCAGGCGCGTTACGTCGCTTGTCGCTGCTGACGCAGTGTTGGACCAGTGAGATGTGACAACGAATAAGTCGATTTTGTCGCCTATTTCGATTGAGGCTGCCATGTTATTCGTGTTTGCCTTTGTCTAGTTTAGCGTGAGGCCGCTGTTTTTTCTTATAAGAATGGCGAGGCCTCGGCTGCTACTATTTCCACTAAGATTCCACGTGTAGTGTTTTGATTGGTACGTCCCTGTTTTTAAGTGAGTTTCTAGTAAGCATGCAATGTGTATTAATTTCGATTCTAGATATAAATCAATATCGTATTTTTCCCCTGTGTGGCGGCGCCTCTTATATTCCATGTGGCGACATTAATATTATTATTATTGATGGGGGTTTGTGCAGTGAGATGTGGCCTTGGCCTGGTTAGTCTATATCCTGTATCGTCTGGTATGTCTTCTAGGCTGCCTGCACTCAAGATCGTATCGTCTTGCGTGGCTTTTGACGTGAGTGCCAGGTGGTTTTCGAAACAATCGTAGTGGTTACCGCTGAAAATAAGGCCTATACAGCCCACAGCGTCGCTCGGTACCTTGGGGGTAAAACATGCTGTTTCTCTTAAAGTAATCTGCCGCCGCTATCAGAATGTCGGTGCCACCCCATGTACCGTCTTGGTATTGTGAATGTATGTATTTTTGGATTTCACAGTTTTGAGCTATCACGTCAAGGTTACTTTTAATAGCAAGGTGTATATTCTTGTCGTTTTGGTTTTCATCGACGTAGCGGGCAAGGTCCCGACGGATTGCGTGATGGTCAATAGGGTTCTCGCTATTCATGTTTCTAGTCTTTTGTTGAGTGTTGGTGGTGAGCTGTGGAAAGGGCTTATAATCTATTGTTGTATGAGCGGCTACTCTAGGTCGGCCAGCAATTGGCCTTGGTATCTTACTACCTAGACGATTAGTTACGATACGGGGCGATTGAGTGTTGGTGGGATAGTGTTACTCGTCGACCAGGCTGTGTTAGGGAAACTTAGTCCGGCTTGACTTGACCCAAGCGTATATGTAAGCCTAACGTTGCTCTGATTAAGTGTAGGTAACTGAGCGTGGCAACGCTCTGCCGTTGGAAGCCTCACCTAACTAAAATAGTTGTTGCTGAGGGCCGATGGTGTCTTATGGGGCGATGCGCTAGCAGTATACTTTATCGCCCAGTAAAAGTGATCTGAGAGCAAGGGAAGAAGACTTTACTTGGGTGTGGGTCGTTAGGGCTACAACTCTATCTGTTCTAGAGCACCTGTTGGGAGAGAAGAGTCCGGTGTCCCTTCAGCGGTGATTAGTTAGTGGTGCCTTGAGTTATTCATGTGGCAGGCCCCCGGGACCTTATTAATAAGTTGGACCTAAAGCAGAAGCTTGTGTGTTAGTAAAGTCATAATCGTGCGCCAGCAATACGGGACAACGGAATTGTGGCTGGTTACTACACGGGTCCTGCCGTAGTTAGCTGTGATGCCTGTGATACGCTAGAATGGCCTTATTTTAATTCTAGGCTCAGTAAGTCTAAGTTTGAGATAAGGAGACGCATGCAATTGATACCGCGGAGAACTATTATTTGGTAATGAATGACCTATTGTAAGGAGGCCGATGTTAAATGTGCGGCTTTTCTAAATTCCATGTTGTATTGTAAGGGCGAATAACTGCTAGCCAGATGTTGGACCGATGGAACTTTTACGTAATGGGTGTTATTTTTATTTTAGTCAGTTTGTCGGACTTAGAACACAAGATTTTATGATGGGGAGTTTCGACGCATTCTGGCTTTTTAGGCAAAAGACAATACCTTTATTTATATTTTTATGGTGTCTATTCCGGAGAAAGCATGAAGCGCTGTATAATGGGTACCAGATGGCTAGCGTGTCGTGACTCGTGGAGAGAAATTCCAAGATGTAATTTTTTGTTGCTTTGTATCTATCTGATTGATGGTTATTTGGTTGGGGTCTACTCAGTGTTAAAATGATGCAATCGTTTTGATTTGTTCGAGATGTGAATTTGATTTAAGCTTTTTGTGTAGGTGTATGTACCTGGTGGCTTTTGGTTCCTAGTTTATTTATAAGTTTGTACCTATCTTTTCAGGTTCAGTCACTCGTGTCGTTCGGGGATCGCTTTCTGGTATAAACAAAGTGACAAAAAAACAGAACCAATGTTTTGTGCGAGTCGCAGATTGGGAACAAATGCGCTATTGATTTGAAAGTTGTAGGTATGGGTTTAGTAATTTAGAGCCTTACGCAGGGTTTTGCTCATTGATTCAGTTAATATTTTTACCTAGGGGTAGGGCCGCAGTATAGTAATATTTTGGCGGTTTCGTCAGTGACCCGTTTGTAGGGGGATACAGTATCGCGGCTGGGCATGGGCCCCGCTCAGTTTGATTATGTGTAAGGACTTATTGCTAGCAATGGTGGTAGGCTGATACAATGTTAGTAGTAGGTATATTACATTAAAGTTTGTAGAATATAGCCCGTTTGTAAGGGGATACAGTGTCGTGGCAGAGCATGAACCCCGCTCACTTTGTGTATATATACATAAGTAAGGACTTATCTCTAATTATGGTGATATACGGGTAGGTTGATAATACGTATAGTATATTCTAAAATTTGTAGCATATAAATAAACATGAATGTCCACGTGCGGTGGTTAATTAGATTATATAGCGAGGAATTAGGTACATAATACACGTGCGCGTGCAGTGGTCACATACTGCAGGTCCAGAGATGTTGTGTCACTTCAAAATCGGGCCTTGTCCTACGGGTTAAGAATATCTGGTCTAGGTGGACAGAGCTAGCTGGACCTGTTTGGTTGGTTATTAGTTTTAATTTAGTCTGGACAAAGAGGTGAGCGTGGATAGGCTAGACGGACTGGGGGATTCCCGAGTTTGTGGGGCTAGGTGCAATTGTTGTTTGGTTGGGTATAGGTATGGGATTAAAATAGGTCTCGTATTTGTAGCCCTAAGAGTAAGGACCCGGGAAATTGTAAGTTAAGTCCATTCAACAAAAAGGAGCGGTCTCACCAGATTCGCCTCGAAGACGGTTGCGGCCTGCGGGCGGTTGCCGCCGCGCGTAAGGTGCTGTGGTAGCCGGTTGGCGGGGATTCAGATTGTCCGACACTGATTGCACTCACTGTTAGGACCTACGATATGTGAACACACTGCACGTTTGTATAAACCGGCACTTGTGGAACCATGTGATATGCGATAAACAAACAAATATGACTATGAGTAAACCGGCACTTTGCGAACTCAAAGAGACGAGACGGAGTGGTTGGCTCGGGCTACGGGCGCGCGGCTCGGCGCTGTCACATCTGGGCTATACCCTATTGTTTTGGGGAACTATTGTATTTTTTTATAGCGTAACGAGAGGTCGGGGAAGGCTCCCAAAGCAGCGTCCGCTCGCAACGGCAGTCGGAACAGAACCCGCGGAATCTTCTCATGGGAGTATTGAAATAAATTTTTCCAAGTAAATTAGGACACTCAACATTGCTTCTTATTATATTTAACAAGTATAATACATCAGCAATTTCACGACGCTTAACAAGGGGTATCAGGTGATGCTTTTTACATAAGGTTAAATAATTCGTTGAACTATAATGTGTGTGTATGCATTTTATAGCAAAGAAATTTCATGAATTTGGATTGTAATCGCTCAATTCTATCGATGTAAATTTTATATTGGGGATTCCAAATCTGAGATACGTATTCCAACTTGCTTCTCACATAAGCACAATACAAGATTTTCAGCGTCTTAATACGTGTAAAACAAACCGAACTACGCATTATAAATCCAAGTGAATTAGAAGCTTTACTTATAATATTATCGACGTGTTCATTAAAAATAAGCTTCCAGTCATGAAAAACTCCTAGGTCTCTTATGCTGGTTAGTTGCTGAATACAGTTACCTTTCAATTAATAAGAAGTAGGTATTTTATTTAATTTTCGAGAAAAAGTTACGGTGAAACATTTTGAGGGATTAAAATCCAATTTATTCTTAATACAATATCTATCCAGTCGGTTTAGATCAGACTGCAGTGCAATAGAATCTTCAGGTGAAGCAATCTTGGCAAAATTCTTCATATCATCAGCAAAACTGAATAACTTAGAAAACCTAAAACAGGTACCTATATCATGCACAAAGACGTTAAAAAGGAGTGGTCCCAACAAAGATCCCTGGGGAACGCCTCTTGGTACTGATACCCAGCTTGACATGTAGTTTTTGATCACTACCGACTGGCAGCGATTTACTATGTAAGACATAAACCACCTCAGAAGATCCTCTCTGATGCCCATTAAGTCATCATCATCATCAAATCAGCCGAAAGACGTCCACTGCTGGACATAGGCCTCCCCCAAAGAGTGCCAAAGTGACCGGTCCTGCGCCACCCGCATCCAGCGGACTCCAGCAACCTTCACCAGGTCATCAGTCCACCTTGCGGAGGGCCTACCCACGCCGCGCCTTCCGGTACGTGGTCGCCACTCGAGAACCTTTCCGCCCCAACGGCCATCGGTTCTACGTGCTATGTGCCCCGCCCACTGCCACTTAAGTTTGCGATTCGGAGGGCTATATCGGTTACCTTGGTTCTGCTGCGGATAGACTCATTTCTGATGCGATCACGCAGAGAAACTCCCAACATAGCCCTCTCCATAGCCCTTTGGGTGACTTTGAACCTTCTTATGAGGCCCATAGTAAGCGACCACGTTTCAGTGCCATATGTCATCACTGGCAACACACACTGGTCAAAGAGATTGACCTCTTTCTCGAAGTTGGACCTACCTAACTGGGTAGTTTGTCCTAGGTATACATAATTGTCTACAACTTCGAGTGTAAAGTGTCCGATTGTAATGGGAGTTGGTACTACATGGGTATTTGACATGATCTTCGTCTTATCCATGTTCATTTTTAGACCAACTCGCTCGGAAGCTTTATTGAGGTCATCGAGCATCGTACTTAAGTCCTCTATGGTCTCAGCCAAGACTACTATATCGTCAGCAAACCGAAGGTGAGTGATGTACTCGCCGTTGATGTTGATGCCTAGCCTTCTCCAGTCCAGAGTTTTGAAAACGTCCACCAGTGCAGCGGTGAACAGTTTTAGAGAAATAACATCTCTTTGCCTGACTCCTCGCTGCAGCGGAATAGGTTTCGAGTTCTGGTCCTGGAGTCGAACTGACATAGTGGCGTTCTCGTACAAACACTTCAGCACTTCGATATAGTGATAGTCAACTTGGCACCGCTGGAGAGACTGTAGTACAGCCCAGGTTTCAATCGAATCGAAGGCTTTCTCGTAGTCCACGAACGCTAGGCAGAGGGGCAGGTTATACTCCTCGGTCTTTTGTATAACCTGACGGAGCGTGTGGATGTGGTCTACGGTACTAAAGCCTCTTCGGAAACCGGCTTGTTCGGGAGGCTGGAAGTCATCTACCCTGCGTACAAGACGATTTGTAATGACCCTCGAAAACAGCTTATAGACATGGCTCAGAAGTGAGATGGGTCTGTAGTTCTTCAGCAGGGTGTTGTCACCCTTTTTGAAGAACAGCACCACCACCCCTCCGTTCCATGCCTTTGGAGTTCTACCTTCCAGTAAGACGGAATCGCACAACTTCTGAAGGACCGTAAGCACTGGTTTTCCACCCGCCTTCAGGAGTTCGGCTGTTATTCCGTCTTCACCGGGTGCCTTGTTGTTCTTGAGCTGTTTAAGAGCCATTACAATCTCGTACAGGCTGATGTCCGGGATGTCGTCGGTATAGTGCCGGGTTAGTCAGCTCTAGGGTCTTCCGCCCGACCAACTTCGGGTCTGCGTGTTGACGTGTATAGCTGTCCGTAAAAGCGCTCTATCTCACCCAGAATCTCGGTTTTAGAAGAAACGATTCTACCATCTTCAGTTTTTAACCTCGCGAGCTGGCTCTGCCCTATAGACAGATCTCTTGAGAACACTTTAGAGCCCTTATTACGCTTGATGGCCTCTTCAATACAATTTGTATTGAATTGGCGCAGATCGCGGGTAAGGGACTTGGAGATCTGTTTATTGAGCTGCCGGTATAAGGTCGCATCGGCTGAAGACTGTAGAATCATTTCACTCCTTTCCTTCATGAGTTTCTGAGTGGAGCTAGAGAGCCTTTTAGTTTCGTTGGTCCCTTGGGCCTTGAAGAACTTAGACCCAGTGGAACGGACAGCTTCCACAAACCCGTCGTTCAGTTCGTCCACATCGCCGCCTAGGCAATCAAAACGGTTTTGGAGTTCCAGCTGGAAGCTCTCGGGGTTTCGAATTTGGATTGATGCTGGACGGAGCGTAGACTTCATCAATCGAGAGCGTTCTTCCTTGACGCATATAATCAACGTGCCTCTTACCAGACGGTGATCGCTCCCGGTTTTGACCGTATTAATCACAGAGACATCATTGAATATATGCTTCCTCGTCGACATGATGAAGTCAATCTCGTTTTTAGTTGCACCGTCGGTACTCATCCAGGTCCACTTTCTGTGCTCGTGTTTCTTGAAGAAGGCCCATTAAGTAAAGTTTATATATTAAGATATCGTGGTCAATCCTATCAAAAGCCTTACTATAGTCTGTATAGATTACATCCACCTGGTGGCCAGAATCCATTGTCTCAGACACAAAATCGTTCAGTAAAGCAAGATTAGACACTGTAGACCTCCTTTGAACAAAGCCATGTTGAGTGCTATCTATAGTATTTTTTAATACTGATGAAACCTGCAAATGGACTATTCGTTCCAAAACCTTAGCCAAAATACACAATTTGGAAGTCGGCCTATAATTTGATACGTCCGTTTTAGGGCCTTTCTTTATAACTGGAGTAATAAAAGCCGGTTTTGTAAACCGATGGGACAGAACATTCAATAAAAGATCTCCGAAATAATTATAATATAGGTTTTGTTAAGGCCTTAGCACAATTAATTAGAAACATAGCCGGCACCTGGTCCGGACCTGCTGACTTACTAGGATCAAGACTAAGTAATCATTTAGTAATTACAGCGGGATCGATCGAAACATTGTGAAGATGACTAATAGAATCGGCACAGTCATCAAAGTTGAAGTAACTCCTCGATGCTCGAGGGATAGAAGGAGCGGCTTTCGCTAGAAAACTTGTTTTAAAATAATCGGAAAACGCATTACAAATGTCAATTCCTGAGTTTATATAGTGACACCATTGTAACACATACAGCTCGGTATTCCAAAAGAGTTAAAACGAGATTGAACAAAAGACCAGAATTGCTTGGGGTCTTTACTAATGTTGTTCTCAACTTTCTCAGTATGATTAAAAAAGCATCGCTTTTCCATGCGCTTAACTCTCTCCCTCTGATACTCAAACGCAAGCAAATCACACCTATTTTATTACCATATAGTTTGAATTTGCAATGATATTTATGTTTTTCTTTTAGGGCTTTCTTAAGCGAGTTAGAGTACCAGACAGGGTATGTGCTAACAGTAATAAGCTTATGCGGGACATACTTATCTCTTAAATATTGAAACTTTGCTTGCTTTGCTTTCTGAGCGGTTTAACTATATGGCAGACGGCAGTGGCCACCGCTTGCGGTCGAGTGCTAACCTTACTCTTGCTGTACCGTCTAGAAAGACGCGAACATACTCCAGATCTTTTACCGCGCACGCTGTTAAGTTGTGGAATGAGTTGCCTTTGTCGCTGAGACAGTCGCGGTCTGTTGCGTCACTTAAGATGAATCTGAAGAAGTTGTGGCTTTCCAATGACTTGTGAATTGGTTGAATATAGTATTTATTTATTTATTGTATATTTGCGATATATATAGTGTGTATTATATTTTATACTGTATATTTATATATGTATTGACATGTTTTTATTTGTCTAGAATTAATACCTATCAGGTTTTGTTTTCATTTTCTCTGTGTTTTTGTACACGGTATAAGTTTGCCTATCTCGGTCTACCTACCTTCCTCTCAATTGCTCAAAGGTTAGCTGGAAGAGATCCCTCATAGGGATAAGTTCGCCTTTGTACTTTGATCTATTGTGTGACATGTATATTCTTTAACCTGTTATTGTGTACAATAAAGTGCTTACATACATACATACATACATACTTTAAATAAAATAAATCTACACATTGTTCTAATGTACGGTTTGAGAATTCAGTTTCCCAGTTTATGTCTAAAAGATCTAAGTTAATTAATTCATAGTTCGCTTTATTGTAATAATATTTCATAACTGGTGCCGGTTTAAGAAAAGTACGAAAAGCAAATGAAACTGATATATTTAAAGCCTCATGATATGGGTCTATGGGTACAAGAGGGCTTTGACAATTACATACGGTTACTACGTCATTACAGAGTACTAGAACCAGTATTTTACCAAACTTATTTGTCACGCCGTTATATTGACACAAGTCAAGGGAATTTAGCTCATCGACCAGGTTACACTCATCTATAGATGGGTAATAAGAAGGAGGTATAGGTAATGTTGATTATTGAGCGTCCATTATGTACGGACGTTTACCGTTCGCTTTTCGGTGAAGGAAACCATCGTGAGTAAACCGGTGCAATCCCAATAAGGTCTAGTTTTCCCTCTAGATTGGAAGGTCAGATGGCGGTCGCTTTCGTAAAACTAGTGCTTTAGCCAAATCTTGGGGGTTAGGTTAGGTTAGTTAACTCTATCTCACTCTATGACGCTATTGCAAACAAAATACAGCTAACATAAAAAAAATAAGCTTTAGCTTAGGGGCTCTTTGAGCTGTAGAGCCTGTCTTTTTTTCTTAATTTTTCCGTTTTAATTTTAAAAAACTGAAGGTTAAGAAATGCGACCTAAAGAGGAGATCAGCGTAGCGACATCTGGGCATCCGGACGTAACAAAGAATTTGGGCCAAGCTGAATCAGACAACTTCGTTCGCTTCACTCGCTTGTTCAAATATTAACTATTATATTTGCCTTTAGCAAACTCATCTTTCGTCTTAACTTAACGACATAGCTTGTCAGTTAAGGTTAAAGTTTGTCACCGCGAACAGCCAAGTTATTTGTTGTCACTTCTCACGTGCCAACTCACCACTAAATGGCACCTAAAGTGCGCTCGAGAGTAAACAATGTTTATCTAATGTCAGTGTTATTGATGTCTCTGAAGACGTGTTTACCTCAGCTCGGTTGTCGGCTGCGCCTTCGTTGAAATCTGTCAGGTTTATTTGGAATTTATAGCTTTATATCTTGTATGATTGTTATCTTTTTTTCATTACTGTAGATAAGTAAGATAAGATAAGATAAAAATCAATTCATCCTAGTTCAGACTCGTGCAATAACATTATTGCACGAGTCTGAACTAGTATGTATGATTATGTACAATGTATTAATACGCACGCAAGCACGTTATTTTATTTTTTTTGCAATAATGTTTTTCTATACATTTTTATTATATTTATTCAAGTAGGATTTTACAATCACTTTTGCATCGGCTAAGATTACATTGTACATATTTATTCGTTGTATTAACTTTCGGTAACACGAACACACACACACATTTGCTTAATAGGGTATTAGGCACAAAGGTGTAAATAATTAGTTTTTTCATTAGCAACAGATAAAAATTACGAAAATACTCGGAAACTATCATTCTTTCATTTAAGTTTGGTATTTTAAGATTTTTAAATTCATAAAAACTAACAATAAGGACGTCGTTTGATTGTGACGTCACAAGCAAGTAATCCCTACAAATTCCATACTAACGAAGCTTTTTTGAAGTTTCATTATTTAATATAATAATTCATCTAATTCTAAATAATCAATGTATTTATTAGTTATTACATACTAGCTTCTGCCCGCGACTCCGTCCGCGTGGAACATTTTACCACCTTAGCGGATAAAAACTATCGCATGTCCTTCCTCGGGACTCAAACTATCTCAGTCAATCAGGAGAAACTATCAAGTATTAAATTTCACCTGCATAAGTATGGATTACATTAGAGTATAGATTTCTACAGGGCTATTTATTAGTCCTAGCGGTACACCCCGAGATTCAGTAAAAAGCTGCAAATGGTGTTAAAAGCATGAAAATCGGATCGATTGATATTTTAGGCCATACGAATCAATTTGACCCGTAGCACGAAAAAAAAAGTAGAGGAGTTATAACATCTTTTTTAAATATGGGAAAAAAATATTTTTTGTTCTGAAACCTATCGTGTGTATCTAATGAAAGGGCTTACTAAGCCGATTCTAAAAATATATCACATCATTATATTTATGTCACTTGTTACAAATTAAAATAAAAATCATTTTCAAAACATACGAAGTTCGGGCTCCTCCAGATATGATACGGTTGAATCATTATTTATAAAATATACCTAAAAATAGCCTCATATCGAACCCCAAGAAAGCAATTTTCATTTAGTATATTTTTAATAATTTTTAAAAATTACAAACTGTGATAAAATCACAATTAGTTGAAACGTGTATAAAAAGTTCAATTTTAGACACTGAGTATGATGAATACTAATGCGAGAGGAGTTTTCAATCATATTTATTAATATTAACATTTTTTTTCCATACTAAAAAAGATGACGTTATAACTCCTCTCCTTTTTTGTTTTTTTTCGTGCTACGGGTCAAATTGATTCAGTACATTTTCGCCGTCGAACGTGACGATGAAACCCATCGTGCTAGCAGCGCTGCACCCTAAGTCCGCCGCACTCGCAGAAAGATCAATGACCCAGTGCACTATCGACGTTAACCGGGTTAAGGCACTTGTCCCACCGCCGGCGAGTAAGCGAGTGTTACTACGTGCTACTCGCTCAAGAGAGTAAAAGCGAGTAAGAATTACTATGAGAGTACTCGCTACTCGCCGGCGGTGGGACAAGTGCCTAAAGGTATGTCTATAAATAACAACGGATAAATAGCCGGCGACCCAAGCGGGAGACACTTCATAATATCATCTGCGACCTGTAAGAATCGTTTTGGGGGCACCTATTTTCATTAAATAATCCTTAACCCATGCACTGATTACTGTGTTAAACTATCTATCTCGTTTCTAGGGCACCCATTTCATACAATAAAGCACTCCATTACCCTAGTGCCCTATAGGTATCACCGGGAAAGGTGAACTGTCTGATGGGCTCTCTATAGTGAAATAGCTACGGTAGGGTGTCCTTTTAGTACGTTAGTATAATGTAAACAGATTAAACCAGTGCCTCGGTCATTCAACTGATAGGAAATTATTGAATTGTACGCCATTGTCTGGATGTTCGTGTCACCTGCTTTAGAGTGGTATAGATTATTGAATACAATACAATACAATACAAATAACTTTATTTTGCATGAAATATGGTACAACGAATGAGTGAGCGATGCGAACTATGTTGTTTGTAGGGTTGTTTTTAGGTAAATATTTGACGCCTGAGCCCGAAGGTAGAGTTGCTAAATATACTATCTGGAGCTTTCTTTATTACCACCTGTGATGAGTAAAACATTTTACGTCTTCTATAAGTGGGATTTTCCGCAAGCAGGCGTTAATTGCCACTTTATGGCCAGGTGTGACGTAAGTAGTGACCTTAGTCTTGGATCTGCCTAGCATGATCAATTGATCACATTCTATCCCTCTCGCACATACCTACATGCTTTATTTTATAGTACTTACGTACGTACGTATATAGTACTTTATAAATAGTAAGGGACAAATGCACATTTAACACATGACATGACGCATTTGATTTCGAAAATCCTGATGTTTTTGAACTAACCTCATCGAAGTTGTCGACCATGAAGCAAATGTGGGGGTAGGTCATCTCCTCGCCATCGCCCTTGGTGTCCATCTTGCGGCGGCTGGGCGACGCGTACACCTGCGCACAAGCAGCATACTCAATATCCATCACAAGGGACCCCTTATGTCTCTATCTCTTTTCAACCCATACATAAAGAGAGACAAAAGATAAGTCGATGTGGATTATTGGGCTATACATGAACCGGACCCATCAGGCTTACGAGTATCAACAACTCGCCTCACTTTTATCACTTATCATTGTGTATACCTAAGACATGCCTCACTCTCGCACTCGCATACTTATCACTCATATCAGAACGTGACGGACGCCTTATCCGCAGCGATAAGTGAAAAAATGGCAACCTTCCGCCCACCCTACTCGCTGATTAAGTTTAATTGCAGCAAATCACAAGGACATACAATGTTTAGTTATTAAAATGTATTTATTGATCAACTACAAGAATAAATCCTTGTCCACCACGTAAGGTTCGTCAAGTATACAGTTTCGACACATACATACTTTAATCATCTAATATGGGCACTTTAAACGCTAACACTTTCATGAAAGAATACTTAATTAAACAAGTTGGGAACGGCTGGATCAGCCAGAGCGGCTGATACAAACATAGGGTGCAGAAGTTCCGCCGATAATATTCGGAGCGAGGGAAAAAGGGAGTCTTAAATACTGTCACTTTTTGGGTCGACATTCACAAGTAAATCATGTCGACTGTTGAATTCATCTTGCTAATATAAACAAATCCCTCCAGAATAATGCTACAGGCAAAAATGTAGATTGAAAAAAGCAAAGAAATCTAGCAAATCGCTCGTTGACGATGGCCGGTTTGTGGCCTGAGGACGCTCGCACCGAACGACCGAAGGGCCTGGGAATGCCGACGTCAGGTGGCCCCAAAATAGACCAGGAGGTCTATTCCTGTTATTCATTTCACATCGCATCGTGATTCCAACGTTTCACGCGCTCGCTTAAGCGTCGAGTCACCGTGGCAGAACGAGTCGCAACACTTTGAAATCACCTTTCAATGTGAAGTGACGAGTCAAACTTGATCACCAGACCAGAGTGAGTGCATCGGCGGTGACATTCGCGCGAATGGAAATAGTTCTAGGCCCGTCTACGATGCCGTGGCGGATGCGAAGATAATATTGTGTAAGAGCGCTTGTATACAACGGTAGTAGGTACATCGTAGAAATCCGCGTTTACATTGGTTCTCGTTGACGCGATATGACGTCCGGTCTATATGCATATTTGCGCCTCGGCAACGAATGGGTTAACTTCCCTTGCGTAGTACGGTCGTCAGTTTTGTATTGTGTAATATTTATAGGTACAAAGTGCTCACATTTATTATTAAAAATCTCTAGATGTCAGGAAAGGACATAGGTAGACTAAGTGTGTGTACGAAGCGCGGGCAGTAGCTAGATGAAAATAAATAATCATTGTTTTTGTTGCAACTTTTGACACACAGTGAAAACTTTCAAAAACTTTCTAACAAGTTTCTCTGTTGTTTTTACGCAGGCTAATGTACAAAATCTGTCCAATTGCGGCACGTTTTTGATCAGACCCAAAAGCGACTTATCCATATACAGGGCGTCCCAAGCCTATGGGACATCAAGGGAAAGTACCTTAAATATCGTAGATAGGATATTTTGCTGAAAGGAGACATTATGTTATTTCTAAGAGTCAGTAATACTGCATTCAAAGATTTTCTAAAATTAACTTGCTTCGTCTGGGAATCGAACCGACTTAGGGAAAAAAAAATATTCCGTTTTTTATGATGTCAATCGAAAGAATAGATACAAAATTATATTTCTTCTTAAGTAACATAGTATCTTAAAAGAAAGGAATAACGTAAAATTTACCATTTGTACTAATCCAAGTAGGAAAGCATTAATTCAGAAACTGCTGCTCTCCGAATATTATCAGCCGGAGATCCATTTTGTTGGAAAATTAAGTTTGGTTGCTCCGCCGCGGAGAGATTTTTGTTTCGTCTCTTAAAATAATATGATATGAAAAGCAACAGGCAACGAACTTGTTAAAAGATTGACGATTTGCATAAGACAAGAAGAATCAAGTTTTGAGCATTAATTAATTAATTTACAAAAAATACTCAATTGACTTCGGCAGTTCCAAGTGTTTTTAATTTGATTAAAATGATTAATTTGACGTTATTCCTTTCTTTTAAGATACTATGTTACTTAAGAAGAAATATTTTTTTTTATCTATTCTTTCGATTGGCATCATAAAAAAAAGGAATATTGTTTTTTTACCTTTAAGTCGGTTCTATTCCCAGACGAAGCAAGTTATTTTTAGAAAATCTTTGAATGCAGTATTACTGACTCTTAGAAATAACATAATGTCTGCTTTCAGCAAAATATCCTATCTACGATATTTAAGGTACTTTCCCTTGATGTCCCATAGGCTTGGGACGCCCTGTATAGGCAACTAAGCATGTGCCTATGAGCGCAGGGTTCCAAAGGAACGCGAAGCAAGAAAACATCGTCATTCTCCTAGAGTTATTCCCGGTTGTGCCCCTAAAGCGCGCAGTTGTTTTATGTGATAAACGCTGCGATAATACATACGAGCGCTTTAAGGAGCCCGGACGCAAAAAAAAAATGGTATTTAAACTTAAATCTGAACGTAGCTTAATCCGAAATAATAATTACTTTCACATGTTTTTTTATTCAATTGTCGCACGTTGGTCCGTGCGTGGAAGAGGCTAACATATCGAGTTGGGGCTTACAGTCACCTTAAAAGCATTCTGCCATGATATCGCATCTCCATTCTCCAGCGTAATTTCCTCCCCATTGTTTACCGGACTTCCTTGCCCAAGACGCATAACTTTTCGGCTCTTATCATACCTTATCTAATCGGTCGCATACCCATTTATCCGAGACTTGTTGTCATGTGTCTGGAATAAGTTGATAACAATTTCACATACTGTCAGTCCATTACTGACACAATAGACTGACAGAATTTGAAATTGACATTTCAAAAAGACTCGTGGTGCTTATTTATTTACGTCATAGCTAAGTACCTGCGGCCATAAGGGAGCGACCACACCGGTGCTTAACGCTGCGTACCTATACGCGTTGACGTGTCGTATGCGTCACGTATTCTTCATACATTTTGCTGCGTTTTACGGTGCGTTAGTGTATTTTGAGCAGCGGTGTGGTCGCACCTTAAGGTAGGAATTACTGCACGCTATGCGTCAAATACCCGAGACATTCTTTGTTTTACCGCCCTGGGTAAGTAAATAAAATAAATAAAGATAAATAGCCATTTATTCCATAACCAACCTAACTAATATAAAAAGTAAATAATATTCCATTAATTAATAGGTTTGGCCCCTCTCGGGTAAAGGCCTCCTCCAGTTTATGGCATTTTTCCCTATCCCGCGCAGTTTGGTGCCAGTTTTAACGTACTTATACTCAGCCATCAATGCATTTTGTTTTTTGACGTATGTTTTCATGACGTATTTTTTTGACTAATTTATGTTTAATCTGAATATATTTATCTTTATGGCTCTTTGACACGAAACGATTTTACGTTTAGCCTTATATGTGTAGTATATACTTCCAAGACTGGCTTCCGTATGTATGTAAGTGTGGGGAGTAAACAAGAATCTGGAATCTAGATTCCAGATTCTGGTTTACGTTATAATCTCGTTTAAGCTATAATCTCACAGACTTTCCCTCTTTAGGTAAGTATACTATAAGTATAGATTAATTACTCACGTAGGGCGGTAAAACAAAGAATGTCTGAGATCGCGGGTATTTGACGCCCGAGCCGAAGGCAAGGACGATAAATATACTATCTGGGGCTTTTTTTATTACCAACCGTGGTGAGTGCAAACATTTCACGTCTTGCGCGCGTGGCGTGTGACGTAAAACAAATGGTTGTTCTTTATGAATGACACATAAGATAATACTAATGTTCGAGGACAGCCAGTTTCAGTTCATTTAATTCATTAACAATTTTATTGTGTTTGAATGTAACATAATAATAAATGAAACATTATTAGTAACATAAGAATAGTCAAACAATTAAATTACAATAAGATATTCCATAACAGTATGTCCAATAATAAAAATAGCAATAAAATCCAATATCACGAAAATGTTAAAAAAATAAATAGTCAAAAATCATTGATGTTATAACAGCATTTTCCTAATAAATATGTTTTAGCCTGTTCTTAAATAAAGTGGAGTTTCTAATTAGTTTTAACCCAGTAGGCACCTTGTTGAACAATCTCACTGATTGCACCCTAGCAGTATGCGCCACGACTGCCAGTCGCGGTGCTACGGTCGAAGTGAGATTCTTTGTTCTTGAGGATTCACGCAACTCCAGTTTCTGTCTCGTTTCGACTACGATGCTTGATGTGATGACGTCTGTTAGTAAAACTAATATATAAAGACTCGGTACAGTCAGTATTTGGAGCCTTGAGAAATGTTCCCTACAACTTTCCCATGGAGGAATTTAAGCTAGTCATTTTTGGGGACGATACGAGTGCTTTTATGTCTAGCAGAACAATTAATGATTTCAACCTAAAAATTATTTCACTATTAAACTCATGTCATACGTGGCTATGTGCAAATAGTCTAATTTTAAGCAGCTCAAAAACTATCGCTATGCTTTTTGAAACCACAGCTAAAAATAAAGAGACATTAAGTATACACATAAATGGAGACATGATCAAGCCTGTGTTGAGAGCTTAAAATTTTTAGGAATACATTTAGATGCATTTTTAAATTGGAAAGAGGAGTTAAATGCTATCGATAATTCGATTAGTTCGGCTTGTTACGCTCTTCGCAGCCTTAGGGATGAGTTGAAACTAGAGCAACTCAAAATGGTCTACTTTGCCCTTATCGAGTCGAAACTCCGCTATAGCATTAAACTTTGGGGGAACAGCTATATGTACAATATTAAACGTGCATTCACCGCCCAAAAAAAGAGCTAGATACGCCTTTGTGACGACCGGCATTATAAAATGGTATTAAGTTCTACAAAGATCGCAATTTGCGTGGGCGCCATTCACGCTCCACAAGCAACACAAAATAGCCTGCCTAAATATTAGATCATCTATCAATAAAACACACACACGGCACGCGAGCAATTTGTGTCGCTTCAATATTTGTAAAAGAATCATGTAACTAACTTAAAATTGCCCCCCTACCCCCTTTGTTAAATGAAATGAAATGTAAAACTAACATTAAATTCAAATTCAATCATTTATTCGTGACGGCTAATACACACTAATACATATGGATATCCTAATAAACACATAGTGCGAGAGAATGACAACATAAGAGAAACAGCAATATATAAACATTAAAAATTAAAAGAGGAACGACAATCTGACTATTAATTGTTGACCATTAAAAGAGAAAATAAACAGTAAATTAGTTAATGAGTAGGTTAAAAACACAGTAAATGAGTTGGCATGTAACAATTTGCTACGCCTGCTTAGGGCTTTATACAATTATGAACGCAGCCATTAATGGGTACAGAAACCTGTGTGGGTAACAATCCTTGTACTCCGGAGCACTCCCGGGTACAGGGATCTAGCCCTACCGGGGGCGGCTCATTCCATGATTTCGTCCCGCCTCTACGAGTAGCCGGTATGTTAGCCCGGCCGGTATGTTAGCGCTGCTACGGCACGCATGCGATAGAAAGGGATGGCCACGTTTAGGCTCGTTCGGCATACCTATAAACAGGGATTTTGTTAACAGAGAACCTTCTGTACGTAGTAGGTACTATTATTTAGATGAGTATATATTAATATGTTAATTCAGTAAGCGACATTCCCTGTCATACGATTAAATAAATACATTATTTATGATGTGCCTATTTCAACAATATCTTGAAGTGAGGCTGTTTTCAACTTAGCTAACTGCTTCTAAACCACAAGTGGAATTTTCGCGGTTCTTCCGGAAATTTATTGGTAATTAATTTCTTTATCTATAATCTGAACATAGCTTATTCCGAAATAATCATTTGTTTAACAAATGAAGTTTTATTCAAATTAATGATAATGACACATAATAAACCTAAATTGGTTACTAATTTTATTTGATTTTTAATATTTTCATAATAATTTATGTTTTTTATCTGACTTTTGACTTGCCATACGATTAAATAAATAGGTAAATAGAATACTTTCAAGATACATAAACTTCAGCCGACCACAGAAAACCCCAGAGGTTGTTTGAGTAGGCCAAATGCGAGTGTAGACTCGAAAATTATTATTACCCCAAAAAAATGTGCCTAGTGACAATAAATCCCATTCAGATATCTCAAAAAAGTACGAAGCTACAACCGTTTTAATAGTGCTTGTTGGAGAAAGAAAACGCTCGCAGTAAGTGACGTCACAATCTGCAAGCGTCATAGTAAATGGCAATTTTTTCATATGAACGCGTTTTGCGGAAAAAGGACAGAACACCCCATCCTAAAACTTTGGCCACTTATAACTCTGTGACTATTTAACCTCTTGCGTTGCTTTTTTCTCCATTTGACTACATTTTTAATCCTTTTTTGAGAAAATACAACATTATTGATTCTTTTATTTAGGTAGACACTAAATACCCAGCAACTACCGCCCAAGGTAGAAGATTCCAATTCCAATGACAGTTAGTTTTTTAAGAAGTCGGCCACGTTAAATAATCTCGACTATACGCCCCGCATGAACCCACAGACTTGACGTCACCATACGAATTTGAGTAAACAGAACTATAAAATCGAGTATTAAAAATAAATTAAAAGACATGTTAATTAATCACTGCTATTACTCAATTCAGGAGTTTTTTAATGATGAAAAGCTGACGAGGTAGTAAAACCGAAAATTGTAAATTGTTATCTGCATGTAAAATACCTAAATTTAAGTTAACTTAATATAACTGACTAGATAATATGTATAGAGTCTTTTGCACGCCAGCTACGATACGTTATTTATGATGTAAAACAATTTTAGGTATTAAACTAAACTAGATTTAGCAAATATTGTGTGCCCTAACAGGGTGTCATGAACTTACCATCCTTAGTTATAAGACCTTATTATGTAAATGTGTTCATGGCTATACAATAAATGAAATGAAATGAAATGAAATATATTTTTAATTTCATTGCATGTTTTAGAAAAGCACTATGGCTCACCTCGGCCAGAACTAGGGATTACCAGTTTCGTCTCTTTATTGCCCAGGGACACGAGCGATCACCAAGACGTGAAATGTGAAATTTACTTTTATAGGTACTTGAGATTATTTGAGTTGGCCGAATGGCATCAAAGTATTTCATTCAAAAAGGAACTCTACCGCCCAGGAGAGAAGATTCCAATTACTTCATTAAATAATCCCAACAATAGCACTTATGACAACAAGAAATAGAGACTTCCTAAATTAAGTACTTACATACTACCTGGTTGGGAATGATCCTTATGTTGTCAAATTACCATTTATTAGCACGAAGCGTTAGCCTCGTCTTTCTTAATGCGAACTGCTGAGGAATGGAATTCGCTCCCTTCATCTGTATTTCCTGCGAACTACGATCTAGGTGCCTTCAAAACATAAGTGCATAGGCTATTACTGAACCAGTGAGCTTCATCTTAGGCTCTGTCGTCGCATACCATCAGGTAAGACTAGGGCCAATCACTGGACAGTCTTTTATTAAAAAAAAAAACATGGTACTTATTAGGATAGAAGTATAAATAAGTAGAGTATATTACGGAAAATGCCACTGTTGATTCATTAACCCAGAATGACTCATGGCTAGTTTATGTATAAGAAGCGTTCAGATCAAAAGGTTACATTTGAATCTACTCTGAATAGGTACCACGATAATTGACTGTCGCATAATTCCACTTTAATTTAGTAGTTGATAAAGATATATATTAAAATAGGACTTCGAGTATCTTGGCTAAGCATTCACAACACCGCACCGTCAAGCATTATCGCAATAAAAATAATATGAAAGTCAAAAGGAATAGTAAATATAATTTTTAGTGTTCCGTGCTTGTCGGAACACTTATTATCATCCCATTCTTACATATATATGACTTTATTGTCACACAGATAAATATAAATAAAATTGTATAAATATGTATCGGCACAATATTTTATGAACGGCGAGCTCGCTTACGTGTAAATATGACCACATGCGTATTTACCTACTGTATTAGTAGGAGCGCCGAGTGGATGCCCTGAATTTTCAATATTTATCCAACGGAACTAAAAGCTCGGATGTATGAGTAACCAAACGATATCGTATGTTTTATTACGACACAAAGCAAAGCACGCTTATTATATATGTTTTGAGACGTCCAACAATGCCAGCAGTCCGCTATTATGTGGGAACGTTCGATTACTCCAGGAACGTAGCACGACCAAGATATACCTAGTGACGACCTCGTCAACTCGTTCCTTATCTTTTCCACTTGTTTCTTTATAAAGTGTTGTTGACAAAAATTAAACATTATTCCCATATTTGTAACAGACCAGCAGTAGGTACTAGAAAACCAGCACCATCAGCATTTGCATTTCGAATAAGTATATGTTACGAATCTAAAGGTCAAATTATAAAAGATTTGAATTGATAGACCGGCACGGCTGTCACACGTTGGCCCGCGAGCTGAGTCGAGGCGAGATAGACTATCCGTCTCTCTCTAATTGGAACTTGTAGAAAGAGACGGGTAAGCCGGATCGTGATAGCCGTATAAAAAAACCAAGCATTGTTAATCGATGGCGGCGCCCCTGCCCTGTCATGTCACTAATCTCAGAAGTGCACTAGTTACTAGCTGCACAATTGACTATGATTGTCGTCCTAAAATGAGATCGTAATATATGCCTTGTACAAGCGGTCGAACACAAATAATATAACGTGTTTGACGTTCGTTATTTCTCAGAAATAGTACCACCAGCTGCAGAGTGACGTGACCCCGTGCAACTTTTATGCAGAGGGGGTCCCGTCTCTCCGCTGCTTGCTGTACACTGTATTCGCTATCAATATAATAATGGTTTTCTAGGAACAAGGAATTGATCTGTATCCATGCACAACCACGACCACTGTCCAGCAACCACATCGATCAGCAAAATACAAAAACCCACGCTTCCCTAATATAGTTTTATTAGCAGCTCTATTGGTTA
Source organism: Epinotia bilunana (assembly GCA_947049275.1). NCBI lineage: Eukaryota > Metazoa > Arthropoda > Insecta > Lepidoptera > Tortricidae > Epinotia > Epinotia bilunana. The sequence continues at coordinate 922,921 of OX346256.1, read as the reverse complement.
ATGAACAATGCTCTAATTCTCGCGACACCTTAAAAGCGTTAACCTTTTAGACACCAGCGACTTTCAGTTTAAGTATTCAAGAACAGAACACAATCTTATATCTTACACAGCAATCCCGGCAAGGGCCAATATTTGTGTGTTGACTGATGAGGATCAATGTTTGTTTCCGAGTCGCGCATGTTTTCTATACCTATATTTATGTATTTATATCGATTTAATCATCGTCTCGTCTAGTACCCATAACACAAGCCTTCTTGAGCTTACTACAGGACTAGCTCGATTTGTGTAACATTGTCCCCTAATATTTATTTATTTACTAGCTTCCGCCCGCGACTTCGTCTGCGTGGACCCGGGATATAAACTATCCTATATTTTAATCCAGGCTATAAACTATCTTAGTGTATAATGTTATCCAAATTCGGTTGAGACGTTTAAGCGTGATTTAGTACATCCAAACTTTCGCATTTATAATATTAGTAGATTTTTAATTGCGACTGTACAAAATACCATCACTCCACGGAAAACATTTAGGGGGTCTGTTGTAGGTACCAATTTCATTAATACTACATCCCCAAGAGATTTTAAGCGTAGAGGTACCTACATTACGTCATCGTCTCACGAACAATCGGTGATAGGGACGTGGTCACTTTTGTTTTGCTGTTTAGGTACTTACGTAGTCATTGCTACATCTCATTAATAAGTAATGAAAATATAGTAGGCAGTGCGTAGGTGACCATGCGGCGATAGACATACTTAAGTATACATGGAGTAAGTACCTACTTCGTTGCAAGGCAACCGCGAACCATGCGGTCGGAAACCGGATCCGACCCCGCTAATCGAACACGATCTCTAACTATACCGTACCTACCGCATTCTTACATCAAAATTTCCTAATACACATTAAATAATTACCCATTTAAGTATGACATCGTTAGGTAAATAAATACAATTTAACGAACTTTCGCAATTTAGGGTGCACCGTGGTCGCCGTACACATTTATTTGTCGAGCGAGACACAGGCAGGGCTGAATGAAAACGGTCGGTCAGCTGTTGGCTGTAGTTCGGGCTGGTTGAATCCTGGTACCGTCGTAGTAGGGGCCGCCGGCGAGGGAGCCTGCGCGCGTCGCGTGACGTCACGCACGTAATTACTCTCATTGAGCCGAGCGCCACCGAACGCGTCCGACGCGGCCCGAGCGCGGCCGACCGAAGCCAACCGGTGCTGCATGTTTTCTTTCTAGTACGCGGTCGCCACTTAGTATGCTCGCTCGCGGTGTTGAGTTCCCGCTTGTACCTATTATTGTAATCGCGACATAACCGCCGCCGTCCGGTGCAGGTCCCCTCAGACGCGAGTGCCGTTACCCTAACAGTGAAGTGCACGCGACTCTGTTTCGTTTCGCCCTCGTTTATGTGAGTGATCTAAAGTGAACGCGGAGTGAATTCCACCGGCGCTCCGGAGCCGGCCGTCGGTCGATGACGCTCCCGCGTTCGCGGCAAGGAGCACAACATTGATCGGGTGAGTCCGCATCCGTGCGCTTTCTAACAAGCCTAGTGGCAACAGGGCCTAGCGAAAGAGAAACCTGTTGTCTCGGCAGCGCGGATATGTGTCGGGATGCACCACAACACGGCGCTAATTATCACCTGACAGTGACAAAGGAGCGCGCCCCGCGCCGCCCCCTCGCACAATCAGCCTCGGTCTTTGAACCGCTCACATTCACAATTTGTTTACACGCTGAATATTCTAGATATATTCAATGTTGTTACGTAGGATAACCGCTCGCTTTACAACATTTCGGACGTATTTTTCCTACGTAAATAGTTCACGTAACGCGGAATCTATACAAAATTGTAACTACCTAATCATAATTACCTACCTACGGAACCGGTTAATCCGCTTACGAAGGTATCGTGTGTCTTCTCATCGAATACATCTACATATTCTTGAACGCTCGTAGAACTGGATTCTCACATAGATAGCGCTATAATGTATAATTCTAGTTTGTTAGAGTAGAGGCCCGGTGAACAATTTCGAAAGGCGCTCGACTCGGAATAATGCAACCGACGCAATCTATTCAGTGCGCCGCTCACAACTGAAATAGACACTTCCGCCGACCAGCGATTGACCGTGTCGTTTTTCAATTTCAGGCTCGATCCAACAGCCCAATGGCGAGTGGATGACGATCTCAGCACGCTCCCCAGACAAGGAGCCGTCGCCACCCAAGCAGATCAACCTCGCCGAGCCGCTCGTCGAGTCGGTGCGCGTGTACCTGGCCAATGAGCTGCCGGCCAAGCAGCTAACGCTCACGCCCTCGCTGTGCGAGGACCCGCCGCCGCAGCCCAGTGATGTCGACATAGCCACGCACACCGCCCGCGACGAGATCAAAGGGATCAACTTCGAAGCGCGTCTAAAGCGGAATGACCTAAATAACAACGCATCCCGACCTGCGCCTGAGGGCGAGCGCGCGACCCCCGACATGCCCAACCAGGCTGAGCTGATGCAGCGTCAGCCGTTGCTGGCTCGCGCCGCCAAGAGCGACGCGCCTGCGCCTGGCACCGACGAGTCCGACCCCGACCAGGAGCACTCGCCGGCGCGCGGCGACTTCGTCGTCGAGATCCCGCCCGGCGCCGTGCGCGAGGAGCGCTACCCCAAGGAGATATGGAAGACGATCATCTCCTTCTTCTTCCTATTTATATGCGTGTGCATCAACATGATGTCGCTGTCGTTAGTGCACGAGCGGCTGCCGGACCGCAACACGACGCCGCCCCTGACAGACATCTGGCTCGACAACGTGGCCGCGCGAGACTGGGGCCTCGCCGTGTCCGAGTACCTCATCATGCTGTCGACCACGGTCGCCATACTGGTAGTCGTGTTCCATAAGCATCGCTTCATCGTGGCGCGGAGGCTGTTCCTGATCATCGGGCTGCTGTACCTGTACCGCTCGGTGACCATGTTTGTGACCGTGCTGCCGGTATCGAGCACCACCTATTACTGCAGCCCCAAGAGCAACAACACCACGCCGCTACTCGTGGTGAAGCGCATGTTCTACCTCATCTCCGGGTTCGGGCTGTCGATCAACGGCAAGCATACGTACTGCGGGGACTACGTCTACTCGGGGCACACGATGGTACTGGTGCTGTCGTACCTGATCGTGGCGGAGTACTCGCCGCGCAAGCTGTGGCCCGTGCACTGGAGCCTGTGGGGCGCGGCGGTGCTGGGCGTGGTGTTCGTGCTGCTGGCGCACGGCCACTACACGGTGGACGTGATTATAGCGTACTACGTGACAACGCGGCTATTCTGGACGTTCCACTCGCTGTTGGTGATGCCGCACCGGCACGGGCCGGGCCAGTACATGATCCAGCGCGAGTGGTGGTACTGGCTGTTCACGTACCTAGAGCGCAACGTGCGCGGGCCGGTGCCGCGGCGCTATGACTGGCCGCTTCCGTGGCCGCGGACCAAGCTCTTCAGCCGGCTGAGCTAGTGACGGGACGCGCGCGCGCCGCCGCCCGAGCGCGTGTGACGCTCACCTTCTGCGAGTGCCGGCGCAGCACCTGCAGCTCCTTGGGGCTGGTGCGCGTGCACACGGCCAGCGTCAGCGTGTAGTCAAACTGGTGCACGATCAGGTTCAGGTACACCGTCTCCTCCCAGTCGATCTCCGGGTCGCCGATGGGGAGCTTCTTCGAGTCCTTGCGGAACACCTCCACGTCCGTCTGCAACAGAATAGACCGTGACCGCGGGACCGTGTCGGGAGAGTGCACCGCTCCATATGTGATAATCGATAAGTGAGCATATTTCCTAACTGTCTAGTGCAAACTGTTCTATAAACGGTAACGTATGCTTTTAATGTTGATTAGAGTAAGATTTTTATTTATCGAGGACTATAATCGTTCGGACGATCAATTAATGAACTTTCAACTGTTGATAAATACATATGAAATTGGTTTTTATAAATTGTAACTTTTATAAGTGGTTATGAAACTCCGCGAAGTGTGAGAAGGACGCGATATTTCTTAACCAAATGTACTGTGATCACGAACGTCTCCGAGGCTGCGCTAGTACGGCCGCCCTCGAATACATCGCAGCATTCGGGGATGCTGTAAACATCCGAACATGCTTTAACGCCATGACTTCAGATGTTCGTGAGCGCCTTGCCTGCTTACAAGTATTTGAAGGCGACCATACTGACATCAACACACTATTGACTATCATTAGTAAACCCACATTAAGGTTTACTTGGTCAGTCAAGTGAGTTGTTGTTGTTACATACATATAGCATAATGAAAAGCCTATTATAAGAAAAAATATTTTTATATTGTTTAAAATAAAATTACCTACATACTTGTTGTTTAAAGCATGCTTTTTGTATTTCCAAAGATACTGATAGAATTTTGTAACTTCATCCAAATGGTGCTAAACTAGTTATTAAAAAGTGTGAGCCCTCGCTCGCTCGAGTCACAAACGAGTAGTATTCAACACATTACCTACTAACATATATCGCATTTTTAAAAACATAAAAATACACAACTTCATACAATATCACATGAAGTATTGTTATAATGAATGAACTGCTACTAGTGTACTTCTATACTACTTTTGTATGTGAAAATGCGAAAAACATGTCAATTGCAAAGGCGAAGCGGAAACAACCGGATGGTCGCTCGGTCAAGCACCCAAATAAACATATCAATATGGTATTCCTACCTCTCTACCAGTAAGAATATGAACGTAGGTATCTAAATGCAAGAACAATGTATCTAAGTACACATGTACCTACGCAATCCGATGTTAATCTAATCGGTAAAATAATTATATTTCAATCGTTCATTGTTAAATAATCCAATCCTACTGCGCCATAGCAAATAAATCATGATATCTGAATCCGGCGCGGTATCTGCGCAGTGACAGCGCTAGCGGGGCACAGCTGCCCAGCTAGCACGATACGTTTTATTGTTTTGTTTTACGTGACATTTTAGTACATTTTACCACTAAAAGGTGACGATACAACTGATCGTGCTAGCTGGGCTACGATCGAGATACCTGCCATAAATCTGTGCAAGACCATATAAAATACAAGCGACCCGCCCGGCTTCGCACGAGTACTATATTATACATACCTATAAACCTTCGTCTTGAATCAGTCTATCTATTAAAAAAACCCGCATCAAAATCCGTTGCGTAGTTTTAAAGATCTAAGCATACATAGGGACAGACAGCGGGGAGCGACTTTGTTTTATGCCATGTTAGTGATTAGTGAAGTATATCAAAAATATCCCAACACGCCTGCACCGTTGACAATGGTACGTCCTGTTTTGAACTCCCGACGATAACGGGGTGTTATAAGTTTAACATGTGCGTCTATGTTAAAAAAGTTCAATATCTCAAAACCGGCTAACTTAACTAACTGATCTTGTTGAAACGTAGCTAAAAACCATCTCGATCACGTCAGCTTTCGGACAAAAACAAACCGCCTTCAAGGTCCATTCATTTAGGAGCTATGATGGCACAGACAGACACAGACACGTCAAACTTATAACCCCCCTCTTTTTGCGTCGGGGGTGACATGCTTTGTCTCGGGTTCTGCCTAGATGCAAATATTCTCACCGTTTATGATTAGGGGATTACCAGGCGTCGCTGCACACTGATGACCGTAATAAATGGTAAGGACAATAGAGAATCATCAAACTACACCAACCTGCTTTGACCCAATTTTCACCACAGTGGTTTTTGATATAACTGTTTACAAACCTTTTTGCCTCCACGCTAAATACATGTTTACACTTTTCCACTTCATTCCATTGTAATAAGGCGAAAAAATTTACACATATCTTTGACGCCTACTGTACTTTATAAAAGCAAAACTGATATACGGCGGTTAGGAGTTTTGTTAAATAGCTCCCAATGTCCTTGTTCATTAATATACACAAAACGAAGAAATATAAACGATATAATATGCCTAGTAATTATTTACCTACTCGCAATATCAGTGTGAAAAGCAAAGCCATGTCTATCGCAGATACATATTATGCGGAGGCATAAAGATTATCTATCTTGTAACTAAGCGATTGCGCTTGGATCCGTCTGCGGTTATCCCGGGTTTCTAGCGTGTTGAGTTATTATAGTGGAGCCTTCCAACACAGAGGGGAAATAAACCTCATTGGGAAACGTGCATATGTATTTGTGAAGGTCTGCCAACAGTTACTTACATGCAATACTCTAAACAATAAACTTAAACAATATCTTACTAGTCTGGCCAAGAAAAGATGAGCCTGAGATTTATTTGATACTTCTTAAAGTAGTATGATATCCTTGATACTTGATATGCTAACTAAGAAAGTAACTGCTCCATGATAACTGTTTAAGCCATTTTGCATTTTAAGGCATGCCTTTCTAATAATAATAAGCTCTGGTTTTCTCTCTGGGTTGGAAGATCAGGCGGCAGTCAATTTTGTAAAAGTGTTTACGCTAAATGTTGGTATTAGGTGCCAAAGCGGATCCCGGCCTCCTTGAGTGCACAACCGGGAAAACGCTAGGACGAAACCCGACCATGTAATTCTGTCTACACCGTTATCACGCACTCACTTGGTTACCAATCCAATGTATAGACTAGACGGCTCTGTCCTAAGAATTTGAATCGAACAACCGTTATCTGGTTTATACTAGTGATAGCGCCATATAGTGGCTAACAAAAAATAAATCGTCTTAAATAAACTCCGCACAAGCGTTGTGTACCTCGTACTTGGGCAGGTATCGCGAGGAGCCCTTGACGTGTCGCTTGCGCACGAAGAACAGCAGGTCGTCGCAGTCGATGGACCGCTCCTCCTGGAACAGGAAGTGCCGCACGAACAGGTCCGTCCAGTACGTCGTGCCCTGCAGCACCACGAACCCCGATTCTGCGAACGAATATTCAATAGGTTACACTAACGAATCTAGACATCGGAGCTGTTATTCGGAACGCGCTAATGCGCGTCACCTCACGCCTACATCGGAGCTGTTATTCGGAACGCGCTAATGCGCGTCACCTCACGCCTAACGAAACTAGACCTCCGATTATACGCTTCAGTTACTACGAATTGCGGCGTCAAGATATATTTGTTTGTGAACGGTGAGGTGATGTTAAAACTAGTTACAGAATAGCGGGGCAGATCTCAGGACACGCTTAATCAACGGCGTAAAGAAATAACTCAAATGTCCTGATGCTTTTATAATCGTAGCACAGTTGTCAAACTTGACTAGCAACGCTCCTTAGCCTGTAAACCTGAATGTTGCACATAATGAATTTGTGTAGTGTCCTAAAAATAAGATTACACCGATAGGTATAACGTTATCATGAAAAATTTTACATGTACAAACATATTATTTTTTAATGTATGAAATGATTTAATTAAAAATTCATTTTGAAATCAATCAAATAGCTGTTAACATGATAAAGTGTCGGAAAACTCTGTGCACACACATGATTATTCTGCCATCGGCGCAATGTTTGGTTACGCAACACAAAATTGTGTCATATATGTACCTAATATAGAAAATAGTTTACACAAATCAATAAAAGTTGCTTGTGACAAGTTTAAAACGGCCAATCAATCCACTCAGGGGCCTATACCACAAAACTTTACAAGCGTACAATTTGACAAAATTGACCACTTTTTCTATGGAAAATTGTACAATTTTGTCGAAATGTAAAGTTTCGTGGTATAGGGGCCAGGACGTCCATTGTAATATGCCATAATGCAGTTCATTAAATTTTATGTTTGCTCAGAGCAAACATTTGCATGATGAGCCCGAATATTTTTATGTATCTGTGTGTATCTGAGTCTTGGATGTTTTTGATGAATTTGAATAATATATCTATAATGTATTGGTACAGACTTAAGGGGAGTCTTTCAAATATTGTATGGTCTCATCTCCGTCGTCGACACTATAGATATATTCACTTAACTAACGAGCAACCAAAGTGCCTTCAATCTCATCTCAAGAGTTAAATGTCCAACTGTCATTGTAATATTCTATTACGTGTAGATAGTCGCTCGCTTAGTGACTTAATGCCTGTTTTATTTAATTGTTTATTTTGCTAACCGAATACACAACACAGTTAGCCATGTTGTTGATTTTTCACAATTTAAAAGTATGTGCTGGAAGTATGAGACATTTAATCACGTGAAACAAACCCAAAGTCTGAAGTTAATTACAATTAAATTTACTAAGTTTACGTAGGTCTATACTTGTTTTTATGCAATAATTTTATGTGCTTAAGTGTGCTTTGATGTATCAAATTTTATTACAATTTGTTTAAGATCAGATTTAAGTCACAATTTGTTTGTCGTAACGTGAGGGTCAGGTTGGTTTCCGTCGCTATAAAGGGCCATTTATTAACATGGTGCATGGTGATTTTCATTACATTGCGGGGCTGCGAGCTAGCGACATACGGCGAATTCACTCAAACCCTGCAATGTAATAAAACTCGCATGCGAGTTGTTGCAACATGTAAATGGCCCTTAAGGTTACGTTAGAGTTTTAATGTAGGCATGCATGCCGCCTTCGCGATCTCCGCGGCGTAGAACTGAATCCCAACTACATATAGTGGCTTTCTAGCTTAAATACACATACCTACCTATTGCCTTGCATTATTACCTATGTACGAAAACCCCATATACCTTTATGTAAAAAGAAGTAAAAATCTAAGAATATTTGTTGTATAATTAGAAATACTGATAGTAACATTAAATAGTTGTGTTCATATTGTAAATAAATATGATTGTATTATAATAACTTAAGCCACAATGATAAGCTTGCGAAGGGCCCGCCTCCCTGGCACTTCATAATTGCAGCTGACATTCCGAAGAAGCTTCTTAATTTTGCCGTTGTCGAGGAGGACACAGCAATGTTGGGGTGAGAGAGGCGCTGTGTATCCTACTTGTAACTTGTTGCTACGGCTAAATTACGGAGGTCTAGTAACTCCAACTGCGTCAAGGCAATAAAGGCAATCAACAAAGTGTATCTAAGCTGCCTGAAAGTTTATGATTGGGGCTTCCTTGCAGCGCGACGTAGCCCTCGAGGCGGTCGGAGACTTTGCCACATTCCGAGTCCTGCATGGCTTATTACACCTGTCCTGGTTTAGTCACAGTCGCAGACGAGGAAAATTACGTCGGAAATGACATCAAGGATCCTTGATTTAGGAAGGTGTGATAAAGTCCATGGTCTCCGGTAAACGCCTCACGCCCCACTTACAGCGTCATGTTCTATAGAAATGTAGCTGCACTGCCATACAACTTGACGCAGCGTGGGTACGCGGCGTGCGGCGTCACCGGAGACCGAGGCCTAAGTAATTGTCGTCGCTGAGGCAAACAAACGGAGTGATGGTCACATTTACCAGCATTGAAGTTATATTTACTTATCAACCAACATATATATTTTAAAGATACATTTTTAACAATGATAGTAAATGCGAACATCTTATCAATTAAGAGTAACACTAAGCATCCTAAAAGCAGATTGTCTGCAGGGCCCGTTATCCTAATACAACGTCGACGATTTTACTGAGGGCCTATGCACACGGCGAGTTTTGACATAAAAGCACGTCGACGGCGGTGTGCACAGGCCCTAGGTCCCTGAATATAGAGAAATAGTGTAGTGACTGCTAAAGAATGGTGATTGTATCTGGTGTTTGCCTTAGCGAGTATCACGACTTTGTATAAAAAAGCCAAGATGGGGCGGAGCAGGATGGTCCGCCTCCGAACGTTCTAACTTTAAACTGATGATGTTGTAAATGGAAGTTCATTAAATGTTTTTTTCTTAAATTGATGCATTTTCATTGTTTACAAACAATACAAATAGTCTGCACACCTCAATAAAAGAACACTGTACAGAACATAGTTAACACCAAATCTAATCAGTATGATTGATAGCAGGTGATGCAGAGATAATTTATGAAAGCTAGCAGGAGGAGTTTACTTAGGTAGGTATACATTTAGTATGTAGATATGTTTTTTTGATAAAGGTATTCTAGAAAATCCATTAGATATCACAATTACCAATTACATACAAATAACGAAGCCTATACATATGCTATAAATATATATATTGATACGTTCATATTTATATTATAGCTAAGTCTGCGACGTGCTTCTATAACGCTTCTTCTTCAGACTCAAATATGCGACTAACGATGTAACATACAAGCGTACAGGCAGTCAGGCAAAAACGGCTACTTAATCGAATAATAGGCATCGGGGTAACATTAAACTAATTTGCGAAACTTTGGTAAGACCCCACCCTCAGGGTATTTGTAAACACAGGGTAAAGTGTTTATTGCCAGAACATATTATAAAACAGATCTTAAGAGTCCGCAGTAAGCTCGATTCTCCATACAATCGTAGTTACGCTCTCATTTTAAAACTATGTGTTGGATTGTAACGAAACTTTGCATATAGAATGACATGAGGTACATCTATTTCTGTACTTAGTTTATGTAGCTTCAGATACCATAATAAAAAAATACAGCGAATTTAAGTTTTTCATACAAAACTTGTTTTTGCTGTATTTCGTTTGTTTTATAAACTGTTACCATATAAACTAATAACAGACATAGATATACCTCATGTCAATGTATATGCAAAGTTTCATCACAATCCAACACGTAGTTTTAAAATGAGAGCGAACTACGTTTGTATGGGAATGTGAAATTCGGCCGAGCTTACTGCGGACTCTTAACGATTGCTAGAATGTATATTTTCATTAGATACATATGTTTTATTCCCTTATATAAGCAGCCGTTTCCATTTAACATTCATGTCCAAATTGGTGTTTGTATTTATTTATCTTGAAACAATAGGTAACTGCGGTTTACGCGTATGCCGTATGGTTCATAAACCAAATAGGTCTTTTGCTGTTCAAGCAACAAAGTCAGAATTTCCTCGAACACGTATATTGTACGTACTTCAAAAACAAGTGGGAACAGGTAAATTGTTTTTTTGAAAGGTCTACATACGAACACGAACCGTAGCTTTTTTAACACACTGAACAAAACTGCTGCAAACCGCTGTCTGAAGGCCACCAGTATATGTGTCTCAGAAATGGTCAAACTAATTCGTCTCTAAGAGGGAAGAGTAGCTCTGCAGCCGCCAGCAGCGCGCGACTGACAACAGGCACTTTTCCATGCATTTCCATTTCGAGGGAAAAATGTTTTCCACTAACTAAATCTTAACAAATTACTTTGATCGATCGCTTCAGCATAATATATTCTAGGTTTATAAGTTAGGTTTTAAAAAATATATAAATTTTTGAGGTGCCTATAAGTTTGAATCCTATAAACCTAGTCTTTCATTATGTCAATAACATACTAAAAAACCATTGAGATTGGAAAATATTTAGAAGTGGAAAAACGTTTTCTCTTTTTGTATGGACGAGTACGTAGAATTCTTCTCTCTTAAGGCACTGGTCCCGCCGCCGGCTAGTAAGCTACAAAAGTTGGGCGAGTAGCATTACATTGCGGATCTGTAAAGGTTGATTGATCACACTGTGCCTGGTCAGCACGCAATCAACCGTTACTCGCCCAACTTTTCTAGCTTACTAGCCGGCGGTGGGACCAGTGCCTAAGTGTAAATTCTACCAAATAACTCAAACAAGAATAGAGTTTGTCCTAAAGTCCATTTCATTTTGACGTTTAATCTCACAATGTCCTTATTGCAGTTTGGTCGAATCCGATCCGTCGTGTTTTAAGAATCCCAGCACGGTCGACTTAAGTCGAGTCTCCATACAAACGTAGTTTGGGGGTGTGTAATGATGGTTATAAAAATAAATAATATAATTTCATTCGCTATAACAACATTTGATATATTTTCAAGGTACATAATCACTCATTGTATATAATAAACGTTGGTTATAATTTCAAAATAAGGTGCACTAGGGTAATTCCGAATGATTTTTGCACTAGTTGATAAGTTGTATGTGTCTCCATGAACCAGTCAGTATAGCAAGGCTTTTAGACGGAAATAGTGAATAACTTACTTACTAGATGGTATAGCCTAACAATCGATTACAGACATTTTCATAAATAATGTAAGATTTTAAAAATACAAGCATTTCAAATCTAGTTTTATTTTTCGTTGCCAACGTGCAATTCCGAATTGGTTCGGGTAAATCCGAATACACTTGAAAACGAGTTTTATGTGTCTGTCGCATAAGGTACATATTACTTTTTTGATTGGAATTACCCTCCCTGCTCTTTTTACTCGATTAGGCTTATAGGAGTACTTATACATGTGTTTGTCAAGCTTTTATTTCGGAATTACCCGATCAGGAATCTGTGTTACTCAAAGTTTATTGACACTTAAAAAGAGGACAAAACCAAACATCCGGCTTGAAATGCCACGAATCGAGGAAAACATTCCCCAACAATATGTATGAAAATGAACATATTTTTTTATGCCAATCAATTTAATTCCTATCCAGTACCTATAAATAGTTTTCTAGGCGTCGACTTATGATAATGTACTTACTAAAAATCCCAGAATAAAGAAAACTTTTTTTCATACATGTGGAGCAGAATCTACTATGAGAGCAAAAAAAATAGCATGTGAAAAATAAAAATTTCATTCTCATACAAATTGTATGGGAAAAGTTTTCTTCGATTGGTGGCTTTTCTAGCCGGAAATTTTTCTTTGGCCCATACAAGCTTTTGATCCTGGATAGGAATGGGATCGATTGGAATCAAAAAACCGGCCAATTGCGAGTCGGACTCGCGCACTAAGGGTTCCGTACTATTACCTATAGTACAATAGTAAAAATTGCTATGCTCTAAGCACCAGGCGCTCCATACAAAATACACAAAAATATTGAGAACTTTCCCGTTATTTTGAATACTCAAACTTCTTAGGTTTTCCTGTAATCATTAGGCAAGGAACTATTTCCCATATTTTTTTCAGAATTTTAAGCCTAGTAGTTTCGGAGATAAGGGGGGGAATGGTCAATTTTTGTTTTTTTCCCAAATTACTTCAAATCAGTTTTTGCTAAAATTATAAAAAATATATATCTGAGATGCTTACAACAACCCCTATCATTTGATATGTCACAGAATACAGTTTGCAAAACTTTTTTTTTAATTTTCAGTTTCACCTTCAAAAGTGGCCCCCTTGTTCAGGATTCATTAATTTACTTTACGCGTCCATCTTTAGGTCACCAATTTACATATGTTTACCAAATTTCAACTCAATCGGTTTATTAGCATCTGCTGATATATGTTCTTGATATCTTCTAAAGGCTGCTGGCTCGTATTTATCTTCTGGTTTGACATAACGGTCAAATGGGTAAATACCAGATTTTTTGAATCCGCTTTTGATGACCTCAGGACTGGTTTCATTCCAGGTTTCAGCGAATGTTTGTGAAAACACACTTTTAGGCATTTCTGCACCAACGTTGTGTCTCTGCCACTCCACTAATTTAACATCCCATTTTGACTTGAAGGATTTGAAAACTGACACGTCGAGGGGCTGCAGCAAATGGGATGTGTGAGGAGGCAGTTTGAGTATAGTTACATCATTTTCAATGGCCAGCTGTATAACATTTACGTGTACGTGCGTAGTGTCCGTCGTAAATTATGAGTGCAGGGCGTTGTTCACCAAGAGCTGGGATCAGGATTTTTTTCATGTAATTATAAAATATCTCCGTCTCCATCCACCCCCTTGAGCTTGCTGCATACGATAATTCGAAGTCGTAATTTTCGGTCGTGGTCATCCACTGGTCCCAGACGTTTTTACCTTTGAACACTATTAAAGGTGACAGTTTGTCTCCAGCGGCATTCACAGTAATATTTTCTTTCCCAGTTCCGCAGGTAGTCCTTGAGCACGGTTCATTAACGCCACCTACTACTTTGGTCCTCGTGGGGTCGAGTGAGAGTGAAGTCTCGTCAAGATTCCATATTTGGTGAGGACGTTCAAATAAGTCCAAAGATTGTAGTCTGTCCTTCAGCAGTTCAAAATATTCAGAAACTACGAATGGGTCAGTCATTTTTTTTCTAACGTACTCGACTGGTTGGGCTTTTTTATTGACAGTCGGTGCCTTTTACGTAAATCAATGAACCAGTCCTTGCCTGGTTTGCCTTCTCTGAAAGGAGTCTCTAAATTATTTTGCTTGACAAAGTCTTCTACTACGATCAATACCTCCTGCCGTGACAGGCCAAATCCCCATTTTTCCATTACTTTGATGCAATCCGCTAATTGTGTTTCTACAGCCAATGGAATCGCTGTTGGTCTCCCTACTATATTTGAGCTATAATTGTTTTTTACCCTGTCATAAATAGTGGTTGTAGGGATATTATATTTTTTTGCAGCAGCGTACATTGACACTCCATCTCTTTGAATTTCTTGAATTGCTTTATTTAGGTCTTCTTCAGTGTAAAGTCGCGTTTTCTTTTTTTTTATAATATCTCGGCATATTTCTGAAACATTGTTTCTCATTTCAGTAATTTGAGCTTTATTATACAAAAATACAAAATATATATACAAAAGTCGTATTTAATGACCAATTGCATTCTCTACCAGTCAAACATAGGCCTTAACAGAAAGAAAATCCGTAAAATAGCACAGTGAGTAAGATCTAATCATGATAGTACCTAGCGAACATGACAATCATATATTACTTATTAAAACACACACATCAAATTTAAGAGCTACGCTCTTGTCGGTGGAGTAATTGTAATATATATTATCTCGGTCCCCATAGGTATTTTGATTGTTTGAGGACCACTGGCTTAAACTATGAGAAAACGAGGTCGGGTAATTCCGGAACACTTTGTGACACGGAATTCCCCACTTCGGGTAAATCTGAAAATTGATTAAAATTCAAGCTAGAATAGTTTGAGCCTATTCAAAATGGCTAAAAAACGAAAATCTCTTAAATACAAAACCAGTCAATTCATTTACTCACCAAATTACAGAGTTAGCGATGGTCGTCTAATTCCGAATGGCAAAAAAGCGGGAATTTTTCACCCTTTTACTAATTTGATGCGCCACACGCGTAGTTTTGTCGCTAGCGCCCGGAGCCAACTGACGCGGGGAGGGAGATAGTTGAACGTCATAGGGAGTGTTGCCAGAGCAAATAATGTAGCCGCGTTTAGTAGATATTAGTAATTTTCGGAATATCCCGATTTTCGGAATTAGCCGAGTGCACCTTATATATGTTTATTTTGTATAACTTTAACTGTGTATACCACTTATTTTGTATAACAATTATATGGTAAAATGCTCATGTTATATACAAGTTATATCATAACTATCAAGTAGAATAATATTTTATTATCAAAAGAAAATGTAGCAAACATGACGATTTGCGAATTGTAAGTATATATTAGGGAGTAAATAAGTTTCTGTCAAAAATTTCATTTTTGGTACAAGCTTTTATTGCCGACTGTACTTTTCTGTATACCGTCATCAACTGCTCATTGAGACGATTCTAACGAGCACAAACTCGATAGGGTTATGTAGTTTTATTACGGAGTTCCTTTGGCCACCATCCAGCTCCATCATCAGATCAGCTCCACATTGCATTGTCACGCGATTTGCATATTCGTGCAAAATTTCAACTCAATCGGAAAGCGGGAAGTGGATCAAATTTAACTTGCAAGATTTGATTACAGACAGACAGACAACGGGACAGGTGAAACTAAATAAAAGCTTGTAAAGAGTGTTCGGTTCTGGCTGCTGTAGGGTCGCAGTTCAACCTAACACTCCTCCTCGCTTCGCTCGTCGTCGTACCTACACCGACCTGCCTTAGAGTCTACCAAAAACTATTATGCTAACTGTGCATTAGAAGAAATTAGTGTTCAGACCAGAACAAAATATACAGTTATAGTTGTAAAAAGTTTTTAATGTCATAGCTGCCTATAATACCTACGCAGCTTAGAAGAATTATATAGTTTTTTATTGTCTATGTAAGAACAGTAGAAGATAAAAATGGTGTTGAGTTGGAGTTAGTGAGTTGAAGTAAATAAATAATTAAATGGGTAAAAAGTGAGTTGTTTTCTGTTTCATACCGTAGAAGGCGGAAAGATTCGCAACAGAAATTTGGTCCTTCGAGAAATAAAAAGTGAATAAGTTGTGAAGATTGTGCATACGAAAATTTTTAAATTCGATTTTTTTACAAGAAACGTCAGAAACACAAATTGTATGAAAACGTCAAGAAGACAAATTTTGACCGAGCGGCCCGAATGGGTGCGTTCTAATACGCATACTTGAGGATTTTTCGTTTTACGCGAGCAGTGCCGGTAAATTCTGTCTGGCGCGGGAGGGCGTCCTGCGGTGCGTGCACGTTTTCCTGTTCGTGTACCGGAACGCAACGCCGAAAGTCAACGTCAACGTCAAGCAGTTGTCATTGTCAATGTAAATACGTAAATAGTTTGCTCGCGCCAGAAGAAATATTTCGGTGTTTATTCGTGTACATTTTGTAATTAAAATGCGTTAAGTGTAGATTTTTAGTGAGGTGTAACGTGGAAGATTGCGGTTTAGGAGTGTTGTATAAAGTTGTACAGTCATTGCATGTAAATATGGCTAAATTAGAAGAGTTGCGAGCGGCTCGTGGATATGTAAAAAGTGCCATTACAAGAATACACAATTTTTGCCACTCGGACAAATTAGCTAGTGCTTCTTCTGAAGCCGTGTTGGAAAAAAAATACAGACTGAATAAGGCGTTCGATGAATATGAGCATTTTAACAGGGCCATCCTATCTTTAGAGCCTGGCGACTGCGAGGACTATGAGCTAGTTGAAGACAAACGTGACGAGTGTTCGGAAATGATCAATAGACGGTTAAGCGAAATGGTTAATTCAGGTGGGCAACCTAGTCTCGAATTGCCAGAAGTAAGCCGAGGTAGGTTTACACACTTGCCTCCTATATGTTTAAAAAATTTTAATGGGAAAGATGTAATGGATTACCATCCATTTGTAAGTATGTTTAAGTCAGTTATCCATTCTGATGTAAAGTTGAGCTCTTGTGAAAAGATGTATTATTTGCGCTCCTATTTGACAGGAGAAGCATTAGATTTGATAAAACATTTAATGCTGAATGATGAAAGCTACATAGTTGCTCTGAAGCTTTTGGATGATAGGTATAATAATAAACCTAAAATTGTAAATTTTCATGTAAATAGCATAATTGACATGTCTGCTTACACAAAGTGTACAGCTCATGGTTTGCGCTCTATAGTGTCAACTGTAAATATGCATCTTGCTGCATTAAAGAATTTGAATGAACCAGTAGAATATTGGGACACATTGCTGGTTAACATTCTGGCCAAAAAGATTGACTCATATACTCATCGCGGATTTCTCCTTGAGCGTGACATGAAAGAGGTGCCTACTTTGTGTGAATTCCTTATGTTCTTGGAGAAGCGAGCCGTAGCGTTGGAAGCCACAATGAAGGAAGAGCCTCTGAAGCTGGGGAGGTCTGTAGTCAGTGCGGCAGCGGCTTCTGGAGTGTCATGTAAGTTTTGTCATGATTCCCATAAGATTTATGAGTGTGTTAAGTTTAAAATGCTCCCTGCTCACGAGCGATCTGATTTTGTGGAATCAAACAATTTATGCAAGTTGTGTTTAAATTATCACCGGGGTAGGTGTATGTTAAAATTGAAATGTGCAACATGTCATCAGTTGCATAATACTTTGCTGCATAATATGCCAGCTAAGGGTAAAGTCACTAATGCTGTTCATGTTGATATACCCACTCAGGGAGGACAGGGTGTGACTAAAAAGTCTACTGTTGATATGGAAAGGTCGCCTGCTAAATTGTCTAGCCTAGTTGCTAATATCTCAGCAAAACGGCAGGCCCATAGTGTCTTGTTACCGACTGCTATGGTAAAATTGATGAAAAAAGATGGTACATTTACCTATGTTAGAGCATTGCTAGATTCAGCTAGTCAAGTGAGTTTCATTTCTGAAAAGGTGGTGAAAAATGTAAATAGTTGTGTATATAATACAGACGAGATTGTCACTGGTGTGTGCAATGGGAGAAATAATATCTCACAAAAAACAGACATTGTTGTTCATTCTATCGTGAATGATTTTAAGATCAATGTGTCATGCTGTGTGACAAATGCTATAACATGCCCTCTGCCTCAGCAAACATTTGACATTTCACAATTTAATATTCCTGCAAATGTCAAGCTGGCCGATGAGCATTTTAATGAAACAGATGAAATTTCACTGTTACTGGGTTGTGACATATTTTTCCAGGTGCTGCAGCGTGAGTCTCTGCCGCTGACACCTTCTGGTCCGTTTCTGGTGAATACGAGTTTTGGTTATGTTGTGGCCGGGAAGCTGCCAGTGTTGGCTGGCAAGATTTCAACATGTAACTTTTGTGTTACTACTGAAGGTAATCCTTTAAATATTAATAAAATGCTGTCCCCATTCCCAGGGGATACAGAGCTGAAGGCATCATTATTATCAAATAATGTGCATAATTCTTCTGAAAACATTGATGACATTATGTCAAAATTTTGGGAGTGTGAAAAGGTACCTGATCTTATCAAGGAGGTTGGTACAGAGTATCAGTTAGCTGAGCAGATTTTTCAGGAATCTGTTAAATTAGAAAATGGGAAGTTTACAGTTGCTTTGCCTGTGAAGGTTGAATTGGAAAAGTTGGATCTAGGTGATTCTTTCAGCAGCGCTTTGCAGCGGTTTTTCAATTTAGAAAAGCGGTTCTCAAAGGATGTTGGTTTGCATGAAAAATATAAAAAGTTTATACACGATTATATTGACCAGGGTCATGCTAAATATTATGACATCGCTAATTATGACCTAAGTGCAGGTAATGTCATGTTTTTGCCCCATCATCCGGTTATAAATCCTAAAAGCAAAACCACGCCGGTACGGGCAGTGTTTGATGGTGGTGCTGTCACAAAAAATGATTTGTGTTTAAACGATATTCTGCTGAACGGTCCCGTTGTTCAACGTGATCTTTTTGATATTCTGATCTTATTCAGAACATTCAAATATGTGCTTTTATGTGACATAAAGGCAATGTATCGACAGATTTTAATTGAAGATAAATACCGCAGCTTGCAAAATATCTTATGGCGGGATTCTAGTGACGAACCAGTAAGATGTATACAATTGCAAACGGTCACGTACGGTTTAAAAAGTAGTGCTTTTTTGGCAACAAGATGTTTAATTGAACTTGCTCAAAGACATAAGGAACAATATCCCTTGGCTGCATTTGTCCTCATGCACACCAGTTATGTTGACGACATTCAATGCGGGTCTAATAATATTGATGAGCTTATTCAAACTAAGCAAGAGTTAACAGAACTTATGAAGTTAGCTAGTTTGTCTCTTCATAAGTGGTGCTCTAATCACCAAGAGATTTTAAATGATATCCCGAGTGAATTGCATCAACTTGACTCGAAAAGTTTTGACAAAAACAATGATTACGTAAAAACTCTTGGATTGACCTATAATGTTGTTGATGACACGTTGAACATGAAGTGTCCTGTAAACGTAGTTCAAGAAAAATACACTAAGCGACAGATGCTTAGTTTTATTAGCAAATTTTTTGATCCTTTGGGATTATGTGGGCCTGTGTTAGTTCAGGCAAAAATATTAATGCAGCAAGTTTGGTTTGAAAATTTAAAATGGGATGAGTTTTTACCTCAAAATCTCAATAACAGGTGGGTCGATTTTGCTAATAGTCTGGTTCAAATGTCTTGTATTTCAATAGCAAGGAATATTAACGTTCAACAAGCGCAAACCATAGAGCTTGTAGGCTTTTGTGATGCTTCTAATTTGGCCCATGGCTGTTGTCTGTACTTACGGGTAATTGATGTTGATAATCAAGTTTCAGTGAACCTTCTTTGTTCCAAGTCGCGCATCAATCCTAAAAATAAAAGTTTGAGCATTCCGAAGTTAGAGCTTAATGGTTCTTTACTTCTGGCGATTCTGGCTAGAAAAGTGTATACTGCCCTATCTCTAAAATATTCAGTAAATACTTACCTTTATACTGACTCTATGATTGTACTGGCATGGTTAAGAACCTTGCCGATTAAGTTAAATATGTATGTAGGTAATAGAGTTGATAAGATTAACAAGCTGGCCTCAGATTTTGAATGGCATTATGTAAATACTAAGGCTAATCCTGCAGATTTGCTATCTCGCGGTGTAGAGCCCCAAGCTTTGGAAACATGTAAGTTGTGGTGGTATGGATCCCAGTTTTTGGCGGATTCGGCTTATTGCCATAGGACTGTAGAAATTGATATTTTAAAGACTGATTTACCAGATATTAAGCCCTCGTTTAAGGCTTGTAACGCATGCGTGGATTCTAATTTAATTCATGATTTAACACAAAGATATTCTAATATTGACAAGTTAGTTAGGATTGTGGCTTATATCCTTAGATTTGTATATAACTGTAAAAATGTAAATGTTGATAAGAAAGTTGGACATTTAAGCCCCCAAGAATTGAATTTTGCTTTGCGGTTAATAATTAAGTGTGAGCAAAGAATTATTTTTCAAGATGATATCGATAATTTAATTAATAAGTTGCCACTAAAGTCCGGTTTAAATAAATTGCATCCTTTTATTGATTCCGAAGGATTGCTAAGAGTGGGTGGTAGATTACAAAATGCAAGTTTGCCTTTCTCTCAGAAACATCCCATTATTTTGCCAAAAGGTTCTCATATTACCAAAATGATTATTCAAAGAGAACATTTAAGGTTGAAACATGCTGGTAACACTTTATTGTTGAATAGTTTAAATGAGCAATATTGGATTATAAATGCAAATAGAGAAATAAAGTCCGTTTTGTATAAATGTATAAAATGTTTTCGACTTAAGTCAAAAAACGCTACTCAATTAATGGGTGCTTTGCCATTCGATCGTGTGAATATGACCCGCCCCTTTCAAATTGTGGGCACTGATTACGCAGGTCCTTTCTATGTAAAACAGACTAGAATTAGAAATCCTGTAATAACAAAGGCTTATGTTGTAATATTTGTATGTTTTGTAACAAAAGCCATACATATTGAATTGGCTTCTGATATGACTACTAATACTTTTTTGGGATGTCTCAAAAGATTCATAGCTCGCAGGAATAAGCCTACAAAAATATATTGTGATAATGCTGCTTATTATAAAGGCGCCGAAAATGTTCTTAAGGAACTATATAATTTACAAAACTCCATAAATCATCAAAACTCTGTGGTCAATTATGCAACTTCGGAAAGAATATCTTTTCATTTCATTCCTTCCTATTCACCAGTTTTTGGTGGTTTATGGGAGGCAGGAATAAAGAGTATTAAATACCACATGAAACGCGTAATTGGAAACGTAGTTTTCACCTATGAGGAGATGTATACAGTTTTAGTGCAAATAGAAAGCATATTAAATTCTAGACCTCTTACTCCAATGTCAAGAGACCCTAATGATATGACATACTTAACTCCTAGTCATTTTCTCACGGGTAGTTCGCTATCTTCCTATCCTGATACCGATTTAACTAATGTCAATTTAGGAAAACTAAGCTTTTGGAAGCAATGTGTACAAATGCAGCAACATTTTTGGCAGCAATGGCACAAACAATATTTGGTTATGCTGCAGAGCAGGCCCAAGTGGAGAAATGAGTCCCCTAATATCGAAATAGGTACTTTAGTTTTGTTACGAGAAGATAATGTCTCACCTTTGTGTTGGCCAGTGGGTCGAGTTGTAGATGTTCAACCCGGCAAGGACGGTAAAGTTAGAGCCTTGCATGTTAAAACCATGAGGGGTTCTATCGTTAAAACTAGCATCATGAAAGTTTGTCCTTTACCAATTGACTATAATTAGCTTTTAAGTGTTTTTCATGTGAGTGTTCCTTTTATTTTTCGTTTTTATTTGGCATTACGTTAATTTTTAGTTTGGCCCCAATATGTTCAGACCAGAACAAAATATACAGTTATAGTTGTAAAAAGTTTTTAATGTCATAGCTGCCTATAATACCTACGCAGCTTAGAAGAATTATATAGTTTTTTATTGTCTATGTAAGAACAGTAGAAGATAAAAATGGTGTTGAGTTGGAGTTAGTGAGTTGAAGTAAATAAATAATTAAATGGGTAAAAAGTGAGTTGTTTTCTGTTTCATACCGTAGAAGGCGGAAAGATTCGCAACAATTAGCGTTATATCATTTGTTCATTTTAGGAAATATGCATTATATTTAAAGTATGTTATATTAAATGTTACTACATCAAATGATCATTATATAAAATGATAATTATATCGTATGTAAATATATTAAGTGTTGTTATATGACTCAAGAATTATATGAAAAGAGTGTTATTGCGACAAATATTATTTCAAAAAAATTTATAGGCATCGTTACGCACCCGTAGTTTGGTGCTCATTTTAAAACAACAGGAGACTTTGTATGAAAAACGTGCTACTCTGTGCAACAGAAACTAGTTTCCGACCTAGATGGCGGATGCCATGGTGTATACAAAGTTTCATGTTATTGCACGTCGTTTCCAAATGAGTCGACCGTCCTGTCCAGACCCCGTATTCGGCCTTACCACGCGATAAGTGACAAGATAGAGCGTCCATCTCGTTCCATCGAACGGTGTCAGCCAGTGACGGACGCTCTATCTTGTCACTTATCGCGTGATAAGGCCGACCATGAGAGAATTTAATGTTATACAACTTACAAATAGCAAATTATGGAATAGATAGATGTGTTTGACAGAGCTTAGTGAAATACTACATTTCTTCGATTTCATTGCACCCAAATGTAATAAAAATAGACCAGTCAAGTGCGAGTCTGAGTCGCGCATAACATTCATACACAATGCTCTCGTCTCGACCCCCTTCATTCCGGAAAAACTTAAAAGCGCATATGCGCAATTACATTTGCTATTCAGAAGAGAAGAGTCAATGTTGCCTTCAAATGAGGGATTTAAATTTTCCTCTAGAAGATCTGGAAAAACAGGATGTGTCAGTCGGTAGCAAAATTATTTCCGTCTTGGGCGTAAATATGGCGTCAACACTTGAATTCCTCGTTACCCTCAAGATTCTTATTTAGAATCCCCCGTTACGCTCAGGGTTCTATTGTAGAATATATAGCTTCTCTCCTAACTCAAGATTGAATATACCGCATTCGCCGTAAATACGTCATTTTGTTCCCTTGAGACACAATCTACTAAGTATACCTACCTGATCGCATCTCAATATTATGTTTAGAAAGCAGTTAGTTTCACATTAATCTAATCTCATAGGAATTTCAACAAAATAATTGCAAAATGGACCTTGAAAAGACAGGTTTCAAATGTCAACAAAACCGTAAGTTTGTTAGATATGAACCATTAAAATTAGTTTCAAAAAGTGACAGGAGAATTAACCATGGCCAGTAACTAGTTCCTTTAGCTGGTAAGTTGACTCACCCTTATACCTACCTAGGTATAACCATCATGAAAGATTTAAGTTTTCAGAAAAAAATGTAGAATGGAAATAAATCTCAAGAGAAATTAATAATTTTGGGAAAAAATATATTGCCAAAAGTTAGTAAGTAAATTGTTCCTGAGATATTTAGATTTGTGATAAAGTCGGCATTAAGGGTTTCTTTTTAAGCTTTTTGGTACGAAAACCTAAAAACATAAACAACATGCTCTCGTTATTTATACTTATTACTTAAACGTACCCACTTATTAAAAAGTAATGTAAAACGAGGTTTAGTACTACTTCTAACTTGCTTCTAACCCAGTATCTTAACCAAAACCAAGAATTTATATATTTACTTCGAGTATGTATTATGTAAAGAGCGAATGCATGATTTATGATTACGACATTACCCAATGTATTTCATACAATTAGAAGAACTAACCACATTCTCGATAGTGACGACCACAATAGTGGCCATTTGCGGAAAATAACAATGAAACAAATAAGCACACTGCTACCGGAAAGGTGTATACATATATTTCTTGTAGGTATGCTGAGGGTATTCAAGGCACGCGAAGTTGGTCACGTGGGAGACATACAATGAATGGCAGCGCCCTCTCTTCGCACAACGAAGCAAGCGTTAAGCGTAGGTAAGATACGTGAGTAACAAACTTGCTCTGAGCAGTTACCGTACCAATATAACAGATGGCGCTGATGTCAGTAATGAGGCGAAACACAGTTTCCTTTTCCTTACCAATTGTCCTGAGATTTGTTATATTATTTTCATTACTATAGTTTTGCATTGCTGTATATCAGCTACACGGCTTTCACAGGATGGCCCGCTAGCTGTGTACCAGCGATATGAACTATCTGTCTCTTAGTTAGTTAGTTAGTATTAGGGTGTCACCCTATTTCACAGACAGAAATTTCATAGAATTTCTTTTCTCAGAAATTATTTTATACATTATTATTATTGATTCATAGACTTTTCACTTGGTTGAAACATATGTCACAGAAATTCAGTTCAATGTATATATCACTATCAAACTTTTTAACTTTAGGTAGAAACTTATCAAACAGTAGAATTATGTTTCGTGTATTATTGTTTCGTAGACACAAATTTCATAGATTGTTGTTTCATACGAAACATTTCATATTATATTTAGTTCCGGTGTTTTCTTTTAAAAATTCTTGTTTCTGTGGCAAAACCGACTCGGATCGCGGATAGGTTAGAAGACGGAAAGTCGACGAGGTTTTTTTTTAAATAAAAGAGCGGAAATACTTGTTATTAAAACTCCCACTTCAACAATCATCTACTTACGATTTAATTTTGGACAAAGAAAGTATTGAGTTACTGAGCCTTCTATGAAACGAAAATATTAAGCTTAATAAAATGACAAACAAAATTCTATGAATATACAGACTTTGAAAAAACTATTATACTAACTAAATATAAGGAACAATAATATATGACCTAAAACTCTATGACA
This sequence comes from Epinotia bilunana, assembly GCA_947049275.1. Taxonomy (NCBI): domain Eukaryota; kingdom Metazoa; phylum Arthropoda; class Insecta; order Lepidoptera; family Tortricidae; genus Epinotia; species Epinotia bilunana. The sequence continues at coordinate 898,053 of OX346256.1, read as the reverse complement.
TACATTTCGAAACATTAATAGGGGTGTAAACACTGAATAAAATAATCAATAATGTCATATTTTCTCAAAAAAGTATTAAAAATGTAGTCAAATGGAGAAAAAATCAACGCAAAAGGTTAAATAATCACGAAGTGTCCAAAGTTTTAAGAAGGGGTATGTTCTGTCCTTTTTTCGCAAAACGCAACTTCATATGAAAATCACTTCGATGAAGCTGGAAGAATGTGACGTCACTAGAAGACGGCAATGTGCCGCGCCCACCATGTTCGGCGCCGCCGTCGACGCGGCACCCCGGCAGAATCCCGTAATGTGACGTCACATACTGTTTGCGTTTTCTCTCTCTAACAAGCAATGTTAAAAGTTGTAGTTTCGTAATTCTTTGAGATATCTGAATGGGATTTTCGTCACTAGGCATATTTTTTGCCTTATTTCCTTTGGAGTAATAATAATTTTCGAGTCTACCACCCCTATTATCTCAACTATGAAAAATCTACAAATACAGCTTCTACAAAGTAAGTGCACTAGAAATTGATCATTCTATGAAATGGTAATATGAGAAACATTTTCTATGAAGCAAAATTCTACGAAAATGTAGTATATGAAAATTATGAAACAACGTACAACCTAGTATTAGTGGGCATATTCCGCAAATCGACAGCCAATGTGCCTATTTTACGTGAAATCGGTGGGGTAGCGCTACTCTAACCACCCTAGCTCATCAAGAAATTTGGTAAGTGCCTCTTATATCGTATCGTCTCTTTCTAAGCGTTCTAATTAGAAAAACACGGATAGTCTATCTCAACTCGACACAGTTCGCGGGAAGTTCTGTGATAGCTATGCTGAACACTGAAATATAATAAACAGCTTAAATTTTAATTTTTGTTCCTTAATTTTTTTTTACAAATTAAAATTTGCCTGTGAAGTATCTTTAAATAGTTATGTCACACACAAAAGTGCATGTCTATATCAGCTTTTACATGAGATGACAAGTGTTACAGAAGTCCATTGTAGAGGTAGTATAATTTATTATGTTCTAAGTATTCTATTCATTGAACTTAATTCAATCTAAATAAGTTTCTGTCAAAAATTTCATTTTTGGTACAAGCTTTTATTGCCGACTGTACTTTTCTGTATACGATCATCAACTGCTCATTGAGACAATTCTAACGAGCCCAAACTCGATGGGGTTATGTGGTTTTATTGCGGAGTTCCTATGGCCACCAGTCTCCATCATCAGATCAGCTCGATGGTACCATAATATTGAATTGTCATCCAAACTATACTTATACCCAAAATTTCAGCTCAATCGGTCGCCGGGAATTGGGTCAAATTTAACTTGCAAGATTTGACGGACAACTTACTTACATACTTTTATACGTACATACGAACAAGTCAAGTTAATATAAAGCTTGTAAATAATTAACTTTAAAAACAAAGTTTTAACCGACTTCAATTTAGTACTCCGCCAAGCCACGAGAACATTTCTTTTCCAATTTACCTCAAGAACTGATTTCCGAGAGCAAATGCGTTGATTATTATAGAAAAAAACCCAATCGCTGTATGTGACCCGATAATATTTGAGGACTTCCGTCAATTCCACAAGGATCACCCTTGGCACTTCATTAGTTGCTATTTCAACGGAATCTTATCTGAATCTGTGATATACTTTTGTACTTTTAAGTACATAATTGAGGAATTCCATAAGTCATCTGTGGTCTTCATCATCAATTCCACTCCACCAATTTATGATTTCCGGATGTAAATACACGAGTTATAATAGAAAATACCAAAATCACTACACGCATGCCTAATATAATTGAGGAGTTCCCTCAATTCCTCATGGATCCCATCATCCAATTGAATTTTCAAAAAAATGGGACCCACCTGGAAGCATATACTTACAAACAAAAAAAAAAATTATGAATCGGCTCATCAATGACGGAGTTCTGAGGTAACAAACATTGAAAAATAATAATAATAATAATACAACCGAATTGAGAACCTCCTCCTTTTTTTTGAAGTCGGTTAAAAATATATCATTGTAAAGATGCTTTAAACTGAGCCTTACTTTTTAATAGTAATTAAGAACAATCATATAAGATACTCAATTTAAGAAGTTGATCTATCGTTGACTTGAGATAATTTGACTTCGCCAAAGTGCATCAAACTAGTCCATTCAAAAAGCAACTCTACCGTCCAGGGTGGAAGATTCCAACTCCAATGACAGCTTTATAAGAAGTCACATCTCAACCATAAACAGCATCACAGCACTACGATATAACGTCTATGCAGGGTCATTGACCCGTGAACCAAATGGCCCAGCAAGCCTCATTCTGGGGAGGAGCAGTCTACTTAATTACTCTGAATACAAACTAGCCTTTGTATACATAAAATTTAACAAGCCGACATAACACCATACGATTTCTACCATATAGATGCAAAGAAAGGCGCCGAATTTTCAGTAGGTAGGTACTTTTTGTTTGGCATTCCACAAATTCAGTACCTATATTTTTTAATGTTCGTATTCAGCCAAATTCTGGCTTTCCCAAAAACTGGTTGATACAATTTATTCAATTCAATACATACATACATACATTCAAGCTTTTATCCCTAATGCATCAATGTGGGTCTAAAAGATCAACAAAATGTAATATCGCAGTAACAAGATTGCTAGACCATCGCCCACAACACACTTCAACCCGACCCCTTGCCCCGATCCCTTAATCGACTCTTATGACACCCACAGGAAGAAAGGGGGTAGTGCTATTCTAACCCGACACCACACGGATTCAATATTTTATGATTATATTAAGGCGCCGTAGGTTCATGGTCTTCTCTCCCTCTCACTGAGCATAAGCGTGAGCGAGATGGAAGTGGGTGCTCGGAAGCGCGGGTATATGGTTTTAAATTTAAATTTTTTAGCCGTTAAAATAAATAAAAAAGTAAGCACTGAGTTCTCTTAAACATGATATTGCCGATTTTTAGAAACATTTTTAATATTTTTAGCTTTTGTGCATAATTTGTAATATTTTAAGTGTATTTTAGACCATGTTCGTGATCTTTTCTCATCATCATCATCATATCAGCCGAAAGACTGCTGGACATAGGCCTCCCCCAGAGAGTGCCACAATGACCGGTCCTGCGCCACCCGCATCCAGCGGACTCCCGCGACCTTTACCAGGTCATCAGTCCACCTTGTGGGGGGCTTGTGGGGGTGTGATATTCTCTATCAAACGAAAATTGCTTACAGGTCGACACACGTAAAAAGAGCTCTGCGGTGCCACCACGAACTTCGAAAGTCGAAGTTCGGGTATTTCCATCTCTATCGCACTCCCTTACTCGAGTGACAAGGATGCATGTATTACGAACTTCGACTTTCGAAGTTCGTGGTAGCGCCGCTGGCGGCCATACATTTAATATGGCGCGCAGAGCTCTTTTTACGTGTGTCGACCTGTAGTATGTTCAAGAGTATATAATTTTTTGAGAATTTTAGAGAGCCTATGGATTTTGCTGACAAGCCTATTAATCGGCACTGACTAGTGGTCTGCCATCTAGTTAGTTATTAACTGTTCGATAATTATAAATGTGGCCATATAGAAGAGAAAGATCGCCTCCCCAACACTGAAGTTCTTCGTCGTTGCAAAATGCCTTGCATGGAGGCGCTCTTGATGAAGGGTCCGCTAAGGTCGTGTGGGCATGTTTGGCGTATGAGTGATTGCAAACTACCGAAAGCCGTTTTCTACTCCCAGCTATCAGCTGGTAAACGGAAGCAAGGTGGGCAGCACATACCACCTGACAAATGGGAGGGGTTTGCTTGACAGCGGCCAGAATGGCGTTCTCGTGTTAAGATGAGCGTAAAGAACTTTGGAGGCGCTCGTCTCATTGACCTTGATGCGAAACGTCAGATACGTAAATCCCGGCCGTAACCCTCCTATAATTATACTTATAATAATTCTGGATAACTTTACTGCCCTACCTGCGATAGAGTTTTTAAAAGAAAGTTCGGCTTTGCAAGCCATATCAGAGCTCACTCTCGTAATTAGCTAGGGTCGCCGTTGCCGATTACGGCATGGATAGCTATATTAATAGTTTGGCATAGAGATACCAAACATCAAAATATGGTAGCAAATAGAAGATCTTCTTTTCATAATAGAATCTATCTATAATAAGCCGAAAATCTGAAACACATTATATTAAATATAGAGGCCTCGGTCCGTTGGGTCCCAGTGCGCAAAAGTTATTTACGGAAATCGCGAAACGTCTGGTCGACGTAACTGGTGACCGAATAGTCGGCGGCTTTCTCGCGAAACGCATCAGCATTGCAATTCAGAGAGGAAATGCCGCCAGCATCCTCGGTGCAATGCCTTGAGGGCCCTTTTTAGGTTTAACTTAGTTTTAATTTAATTAAATTAATGTTAGTTATCATCTTGTATATACTTTAGAAAACATACACAACAAACAACATTTTATAATTGTCTTGTAGATATTTATGTAAGTACTTTAGAAAATAAAAAGATTAAACAGAATTTTAAATTCATAAACTTTTGTTTATGTGTAATAATTATTATCTGTTTCTACAGATTTTCAATCTCATTTGAAGTACTTATTCTAGGACACTTAGTATAGGAAACCCAGAGTCGTAGTATGGGTCATAGAAATAATTTTAAATTGGAATGCCTACTTTCCAAAAAGAAAATGCAAACATGATACACCCAAAACAGTCTCAATTCAGGAAAATCCACACAAAAGACTGTTGCATATCTTTGACAGGACCCATTATATTATATATATCTGGATCCCGTGAGTTTCTTACTTTCTAAGCAGTAACTGAATATGGGTGTAGACTCGAAAATTATTATTATTCCAATAGAAAGAAGGCAAAAGAATATGCCTAGTGACGAAAATTCCATTCACATATCTCAAAGAATTACGAAGCTACAACCATTTTAATATTGCTTGTTAGAGAGAGAAAACGCTCGCAGATAGTGATGTCACAATCTGCAAGCATAAATGATAATCATTCAATATCATCGGGGATAGTGCAATACCGCGTAACTAGCACTGGTAAATAGTGCGTATCTACACAACACACAGTACAAAACTGCGTAACTAGAACTTGTATCTACAAACACCTAACTTTACAGGAGAAGCTTAAAAAATGATGAAAAGATACTTTTTCTTTTTAAGATAATATTGAATGACGAGTTCTACTACTAGTTTTATGGCGTTATACTTTCATTGGCGGGAAATTTAATTTGGCTACATTAGATATGTGGTATTAACCAGTGCCAGTTACGCGGATTTGCCCTATGGCTGTTTGCTGTGTAGATATGCAGTAATTACCAGTACTAGTTACGCGGTATTGCACTATCCCCGACGATATGAAGGTGCGTTTTGACACTTATAACTTTGCGATTATTTAACCTCTTGCGTTGCTTTTTCTCCATTTGACTACATTTTTAATCCTTTTTCAAGAAAATACAACATTATTGATTATTCTATTAGAGCGTTTCTCAAAAAAAATGCCACTACATTTTTTCGGAGATTTTCTGCACCTTTTATGTTATTTCTACTCAAAATCACGATGTCTTTCCATCCCAATAGGAGAAAAAAAGTGTCCCAAAATGTTCATACATTTTTGAACTTTCCTATTGTGTTACCACCATACAAAGTGTATGGTAAATGGTAACACAATAGGAAAGATATCTTTGGGACAGTTTTTTGTCCTACCAGGGTCGAAAGAGCTCCTGATTCTGAGTGGAAATAGTTAAAATAAAATTCCTAGAAGTACAATTAATAATAGTGGCATTTTTTTTGAGAAACGCTCATTAGTGTCACGCCTATTAGAAATAGTTGTCAAGAATAATTCTTACAGGAATCTTTTAAGTGAATGGATAACTCAGAAAATTTCAGATTCTGATTCTGAAAAGTTTATAACTGAAAAAATACATTGGGTTAATTAGATGAAATTTTCCCAAAATTTCTCACAAAGGTGCACCTTTTTAAAGTTGCCAGTGGTGGTCAGGGGCCGATTGGCCAGGTTTATATGCTTAAAATTCGCCGCCATACAGGCACCGCAGGGGGACTATCATGTTCAGTGACTCACCGTCTTTCATGAGCTGGCGCATCTCCTTGGTGCGCTGGAAGTTGATCTCCTCCAGCAGCTGCTCCAGCATGGTGGCGCTCGGCACGAACGAGCCGCCCAGCGCCATTTCCGCGCCCGCGCCGCGAAAACAAACACTACATGTGTCAACACACACCCGCTGATGCCGCGCTCAGCGACACAAACACACCTAATCCCACTAATACCATGTCGGTTTATTGCCAGAACTAAATACCATCAAACATGCCCTCGACGCTCGATTTCTTTGAAAACTCCCACCATTTTCAACTTGTTTTCGCGCAATGGATAACCACTTCGTTTTATTGATATGAGTCACGCTAGCCCACACACGGGGCTGACTGGGGGCGGAGGGAGTAGCTTGAGGGAGCAAACAATAAAAGCTCTACACATTCATGCAAACTGAAAAATGCGGGGAAATCGATCACAAAACAACCAACACAACATCCATAGACAAGAAATTTGACGTTCGTTTTTTTTTGCTAAAGTATGATTGATTAATATTTGTAATTTAATTGAAATATGGACAATAACAATTGATGGTTTAGAACCTTGCTCAAATTGTATATAAAACTAAGTTGTACAAACAAGCCAGAAATATTTTTATTTTCATGATCAGCTGTTGTCGTGCTGTTGTACCGTCATATGTTGACAGATAACAGGAGTTTTTCTATACATGTAACTTAGAGCTTGTTCACACCAATCCATATTCCATTACTATCTCTGTCGCTCGAATTATCAAGTGCGAAAGAGAAGAAAATACACGTACAAAATTCATTTACCGTTCCGCGGTAGGCCCTCAGTACCAAATGTTATCGGATGTTAGCTCCGACACCGATATCGTACTGACAAAATGAAACTGCTCAATAGTACCGTACGAAAAACGCCCTAATATTGACATTGACAGCTAAAGTCATCTCATTCAAACCCAGATTTTCCGTGGTTACACTGATGTATTCAAATCAATAAACAAAAATGGGAACTGGACACAAAAAAATACACAATAGCTCACAATGTTAACCCACAAATCTGTTTCATTTAAATAAAGCCCCACAAGCATTCAACTTTAGAGGAAACATATAAAACAATCACAGTGTTAAGAATGTCCGGAGTGCATTGTGTGACGAGTAACTGGCGGACGATCCTGCGCGCTGTCCGGTTGGCGGTGGTGTTGGCTCGGCGGCCGCTGGGCGCGGGCGGCGGCGGCGGTGGCGGCCGTGGCAGGAGCGAGCGCGGCGACGCGCGGGAGGAGCGCTTCTCCCGGGCAGCTCGCGGCGCCGTCGGTGTCGCCGCACTCGGTCTCGCGCTCGTGGCAGCTGATCATCAATATAATGGTATTCCCTTTGCACTTTGACGACCACTTGTCGTACTTAGTAGTGACCCTGCCTAGGAAGCTGGAGGTCCCAGATTCGAATCCCGGTAAGGGCATTTATTTGTGTGATGAGCACGAATATTTGTTCCTGAGTCATGTATATTTTCTATGTATTTAAGTATTTATTTATAACTATGTACATCATCATCAGCTTTGCTTAGTTTGAGACTAGGTTGATTTGGGCTCCCTTGCACTTAGAACAATTTAACATACAGTACAGTATAGGGAAGATCCTAAAATTAGAAACAACCAATGTACTAGAAAATGTATAGCTTTTTCCTTGAAGTTTCAATTGAATATTAAATAACAAGAACTTTCTTTCATTACAGAGAAAAGGTTTTTCAAAGCAGCCCGACTTGGCAACATACAAGAAATTCGCAAGTAAGAATTTTAACACATTTACAACAAGAATTGCTATGCTGAACTTCTGTTTCTCAGCCAATTTTTTACTTATCCATCATTACTTTCCGCATTCCATATGTTTGACCAAATGTTTATTTTGAGTGTAGTTCAAAGTAGTCATTCATAGAGACTCTAAGGCAGGTCGGTGTAGGTAGGATGACAAGCGAAGCGAGGAGGAGTGTTAGGTAGAACCGCAACTCTTGAGTGTTTTAACTTTAATGGTTACATCTTCTACACATGTTTTCGATCTAATCGACTTGTTTCCGATTCTATCTCGGAATTTTACTACTTACATAATATATTATATAAGTATAATTTGCAAAGCTAATTCATATCAATAGAGATGAAAAAACAGCATTGGGAGGATTGTGAATTAGAAACATATGTTAAATATATACAACATATATAAACAATAATATGTCAAATATAATAAAGCCGATTTGATAAAACAAACAGATTATCCACAGAATCGTTACGTTGGAATAATGATATTATGGGTATATCAATAATTAGGAATCATAATCATTTAATCATTCCTTTGTGTGTATAAAAGATCTTTAAGCTATTAATGTATCAACACAACCCTGCACCAGAATATAACAAATATAGAGAAGAAAAAAAATAAAGTTCAACTAACAATTTAAAATAATATTAGCATGCATTTACATTTTTATCAATTATAATATTTTGTACCAATTTATAATAATAATCATTTATTTTAAATAAAAATCCATACAGTTAAAAAAACGAAAATTATTTATTATAAATTAAAGACATTAAAATTAAATTAAATTAAACTGCAGAATGGCATGAAAAATTTAATACAATGAAGTAATACAAATTTAGGATTATAATAGTTATTTATGCTACAAGTGTGGAAAGTAGCTGATTTCCGACGAGTGTCATTTTTATACATGAGCGAGTGAAGCGAGCGAATGTATAATTCGACACGAGTCGGAAATCATCTTTACGCGCGTGTATCATACAACGTTTTACCTCGTGCGAGGAAATAGATTAAATGTTGAAAATTAAATGTCAGTTTAAAATAGGTTAAAATTGAAGAACCTAGGTAGATTTTCAGGTACCTACTTATTATCTGGAACTGCATTTAACAACTTCTCCACATCTTTTGCTGTGAAGCTTATTCACAAAGTTCAAACTATTGTATTGTGGTTTTGAAACACAATTAATTTTGAGTACTAACTCAATATATTCCACAACAAAAAGACGCTGTACCGTCGTAGTTCTAAGAAACAAACTGACACTATTGAAACGCAATAAATGATTATTATTATTGATTAGTCACTTTCGCTCGACATTTTTGACATATTTACATAAAACAACTCCAAAGTAAACAACAATCACAGCTATGGCGGGCTTTTTAGTTTTAGATACATGCGCGGTCAACATATGCGCATGTGCAAGTCGCCATATTGTCGTATCGCAAAAGGCATGAGAAAGATATGCGTCCAGCCAAACACATTAAGTGAATATTTAAAAATAATTAGTTTATTGATCGAATTTAAAATTTAAAAAGATTAATAAAATATTTTATTCATTATTAGTATTTATGTACCTTTTATATGAAAGAAAAAGTGTAATTGAAATATTTGTCAAACTTTTTTCAAGTACTTAACAAAAACTCTTTGCGTCGGGCTGACAACCGATTTAAAAATTAGAAAAAAATTGAAAGTAAAAAGCACTAGTGCGAAAAAGTAGCACTTTCCGCACGATTTGGGTCCTTGGAAAACGCTCTTTTCGAGCACATGCATTGTAAATTATATATCCGCAAAATTCAATATGAATACTATACTAATCATATTTATCAACACTACAGTACAGACATGTGACATGGTACAGGGTCGTGTCACGGTGGAGAAGTCGACGTTTGATGTTTGGTCCAACTATGGGTTGGTAGTACTACCTAAAAAAATAAAATATTACTTTTGTAGGCTAAGTATTCACTAACTGAGTAAAACGCTTCATTTACAAGTTTGTGAGAAATGTATTACTATTAGGCTCGTTTTTTATTTCGTTGGGTAATTTATTGATGATTTTTATTGATATTGAGTTTTTGTATTTTTATGTATAGCTAGAGTTGTGATGTTGTTTGGAACAGATTGTTTTTGAACCGGGATTCAAAACGACGGGGCATATCTCCAAGTTTAGAGTCGAAGCCCGGGTAGGTGTCACAAATTTGCAGGTTTCAAATATGTATATGAAGGGTACCGTGAGGATTTTAAGGTCTTTAAAATGTGGCTTACAACTATCCGTTTGTCTAAAATGCGTTAATATACGAATGCATTTCTTCTGTAAAATTAGCAAGTCGTGTGCGTTTGTGCTGTTACCCCATAATCATTGATTAGTCAAACAATTACAAAAGCGAAACCATAAAATGACTGGTTTTTATTGCACTTTGTAAAAACGGCAACACCTTCAAGTTAAGTAACTTGAAGTAGAAGGTGTTGCCGTTTTTACCCGAAGAAACGATATTTGGTGCATGGTGGTGTTTTTTTTAAACGTCGGCATGCCGGTGTGTCTAAGGTCACTCCAAACGAATTGGCGCTGGCTGATAACGTTCGAAGTGAAGTGTCGGAAAAAAAGTGAAACGGAGTTTGTCGAATAGTTAATGCCAATATGAAATAAGGACAAAAATGTTTAGTGTTTCAGATAGGTAACCGTGGTTGAGCCAGGCGGTGGTCTCCTAAACCCAATATTACAAAGACACTCACCAACACTGATGATAGTCGTTACGTTACCGACTGATGGCAGTTCTTTAAGGAAAAAAAGTATTAAAGACACTTATCTTGTGTGCGTAAGGTTTAAAATGTATGCATGTAATGTTTGTGGGTTTTTAAGTGTTAATAATAAATTAACTTTATTAATCAATAGGGGTGTGACCTAAGATTATTTACGATGCCATTTGAACCAGTTTTGGAGAGGAACAAAATGTTTGTATGGGAGCAACTACAATTAAAAAAACTAAAATTTGAGTCAATACCTCACTAGCGAGGCACGAGCGGCGGCTCGCCCGAGCCCTTCGGGCGAGCCTCCGAATGCTTGCCCGAACGGTTAGCCCGAGCCGCGAGCGGCTCAGCCTATGTGGACGGTGGTTTTGTTCGGCCGAACGACAGAAGGCGAGGGCGATTTTTGCCCTACATATTTTATTTAAACATAGAGTGTACTGTTACATCCATGTATGTTTGTAGGACAGTTGTAAATATCGGTAGTTAACCAAGTTTTGACAAAGTAAAAAAAATGTCTGACAGGTATGTACAGTCGAGGCCAAAAATATGTATATACCCAAAGTTGCAAAACAGTATATACAACAACCTTATTTCCGTAGGAATAAGGTCTGTATACATATTTCTGTAAGTTTGTGGTGTAGGTACCTATACATATTGGTGACCTTGACTGTACCTACTTTATGTAGCGGCAGAAAAAAAGCGAATGGAAGCGATTATAAATATGAGTTGTGACATATGAGACTTGGCTAAATATTATTATATAATTATTTTTCATCTTTTTTGTGCGAGTGTAAAATATGTGTTAGGCCGTGGAATCACCGGATGGTTCCATCGGAAGACCAGCACTGGCCACCAGGCCAGCACAATGCTGAGATGGAACCATTTAGTGGCAATGTTGTTCTCTCTTTTGTATTTGTGATTTATGTGTATTATATGTTGTTGTCATGAATAAATGATATTCTATTCTATTCTAAATCGATTTTTCGGCCGCGAAAACCTCTGTATTGCAGATTTCATCGAAATCGTTAGAGCTTTTTCCGAGAACGTGATTACAAGTATTTATACGAATATGTACCTATTGCTCGTTTGAAAGTAAGTAAAATAGTAGGTTATAGGATGTAGGTAAATTGGCTTCAGGAAAAAAAAAGTTGATGTAGGTATGGCGTGGCGGGCTACAGGCGGGTCGTTGGTTTGTTTCCCACCATCGTAGTAAAAATGTTTTGCATATAATTTACGACGACAGCTATGCGCACGTGCGGCTTCATCGCGATCGTGAGCTCAACTATCGGTAGGTAAATTCGCCCGAGCCCCAGAATTGGCTCGGGCGAGCCGCGCGCGTTTGCCCAAACGCCCGTCCACATCGATAGAGCGCTTGCGGCCGAGCCTTTTGACGGCTCGCCCGAACCGTCCGGGCGAGCGTTTTTGATGGCTCGGGCGAACCGTTCGTCCGGTGTGGACACGGCTAATGACGGCAGCCGAAATGCTTCATACGAATTAACATAAAAGTACGATGTCACAGACTGCTATTTGTACTAAGTAATCATTGTATGGAAAATCAAGTAAATTGCTGTTTTGATCGGGAAATACTGCGTTTAGATCCATATAGTTGCATATTTCTCGTTTAGATCCATATAGTTGCATATCTCTTCTAAACTTGTAAGGTCCATAATTTTAATTATATTTTTTAATTTATACCTACTTTTTCACACGACTTTGATGTTAACTATCCATTTAGCAACTCTACGTTATTAATTTTATCATGAATCTACCTACAACCCCATTCACACAAGCAATATTCATTAGCAAAATCTTTATTTATTATTACAGCTTATTTATACCTAAGTATATGTTTATAATTTAAACTATATTAGGGATCCCTGACGGGCATGACTCCTCCATATCTTACCACTTCTCTCTTTCTTTGGCACTATTAATCCAGTTTGGTCCAGCCATTGCTTAAATGCATTGTCATAGTCATAGATTACAGACTAACTTTCAGGTTCTCACTTATAGCATAAGAAAATTAATAAAATCAGGGGAAATAATTCGTGTAGTTTTGTAAATTGGTACAATTACTAAAAGTCCTCGAGGGTGGGGGCTGTGCTGAGGAGGGTGTAGGGGGGTTGAAGGTACCTTTTTTCAGATTTTCGTACATATCTCGAACAACTGTACGAATAGCGTTATAATAACTTCAGACAAACATACACACAATATTTCCTACAAAAATGGTCATAATTATTTTTACTCTACGATCAATACTTTGGGAGCTACAGGGTGTTAAAGTTAACAAAGAGATAAAAAATAGTCGATTTAAGAAAACGTAGTTTTTTCGTAGTTGTTCATCATAATTCATTTTTGTTTTAGGATAAGCAAGCTTAGTCACCTGCTTATCGAACATACAATTACCATGTCGATCTATTGAGAATTTCTTAACAAAACAAACAATAAAGCTGCAAAACCACTGATTTCTCACTGACATAGTTGTTCTCCGGGAAAGAGTGCAATTACGACCTGGTGATGTATGGAACAAGTGTAGGGTCTCTCCGTGTGACCCCCAGAAAAACTGACATTTCAAGATTTGCCTCGGGGTAAAAAGTTGGAGTACAGCCTGGCTAAACGGTCAGACCTAGGTCAGGGTTGCTCGACCAAATGTCATAGGGAACCGCGTGCAGTTTTTGATGCTAAAAAAAACTAGGGACTCGTCTGAAAAAAGTATGCCTTGAGTAATTGCGGGCAAAGCTGATATGGAATAGAGATCTAGGACGTAAGGGATGATGCGGGCAACTAAAAAAGTAACCAATTCTAAGAGGTTCGGACAGTGTATCACACCTTTTAGAATTAACGAGAACATCATCATCTAAAAACTGTCTCCGGCTATGAAGGGAAGGAACACAGAAATGCTTCGCAGCTGACGCGGAACGCTCGAAATAATTACCTGTTCTATAACACAGTGACTTTAGGAAAATATTTTGGATCCTCTCCAAACGGTCAATATGGACTTGGTACTAAGGTGTCCAAACAACGCAGCCAAACTCAAGGATACTCCTAACGAAGGAATTAAATTATAATTTATAAGTATTTGGGCGCCTGAAAGGTCCGATCCGAAGGAGCATCCCTAACTTTTTATAAGCTCGCTTACATAAATTATCAATGTGTATGTGTAATGTGTGAGTTATGGGCCTCATAAGAAGGCTCAAAGTCACCCAAAGGGCTATGGAGAGGGCTATGTCGGGAGTTTCTCTGCGTGATCGCATCTGAAATGAGGCTATCCGCAGCAGAACCAAGGTAACCGATATAGCCCTCCGAATCGCTAAACTTAAGTGGCAGTGGGCGGGGCACATAGCACGGAGAACCGATGGCCGTTGGGGCGGAAAGGTTCTCGAGTGGCGACCACGACCCGGAAGGCGCGGCGTGGGTGGGCTGATGACCTGGTAAAGGTTGCTGGAGTTCGCTAGATGCGGGTGGCGCAGGATCGGTAACTTTGGCACTCTTTGGGGGAGGCCTATGTCCAGCAGTGGACGTCTTTCGGCTGATATGATGATGATGATGATGATATTAAAGTTTAATTGTGAGTCCAAAATAACACCTAAGTCCCTAATAGATGATACCCGAGCTATGTTTATTACCAGCTAAGGTATAATTGAATATTATTGGGTCATTTTTACGGTTAAAACTGATTACAAATCATTTTTCCGCATTCAAAAGAAGACTATTATTAGAGCAGTACCTAAAGGAAAAAGTTTTCTAAGTCCTGCTGTAATGCATGACAATCCGCTTCCGAGGATATCCTCGGAAGCGGATTGTCAGATGACACAAAATTTATAAAGCTATATAGCTTTATAAATTTTTGTGTCATCTGCGTAGATGAGGTGTTCAGAATTACGGAAACAGGTTGCCATGTCATTGACATATAGGATAAAGAGTAAGGGACCAAGGTGTGACCCTTGAGGTACTCCGGAGGGCACGGGAAGAAAACAAGTGGTATATCCCTTCGAGGCTACCGCCTGACTGCGATTAGACAGGTAGGACTTTATCCATCTAAGGAGGTCACCATGTATACCGAGTTCCAAGTTATGATTAATTTTGTCGAAACATTTCGAGAAATCGGTATACACGACGTCCACCTGACAGCCGGAAGATATTCTATTGATAATAAAATTGGTAAAAGTCAGGAGATTCCATGGTATCAACAAAAACCATGTTGATAAAAACCATGTTGACTGGGCGCAATTTGTTGATATAAAGCAGCAGTAATTTTGTTGTAAACAATTTTTTCTAAGATTTTTGCAAAGATATTAATTTACTGATGGGCCTATACCTAGTTAGTAATCTGGTGCGCATCGCCGCTTTTGTGAATTGGTGTAATCAAGGCTTTTTTGTATAATAAGTATAAATACTATGGTAATATTGTTTGCTGCAGGCAAGTGGAAGCGGCAAAGGAGAGCGGGTCGCGCGAGGGCGCGGACCGGCGGCACGCGCTGGGCTGGACGGCGCTCATGGCGGCCGCCGCCAACGACCAGCCCGCCGCCGTCGCCGAGCTGCTGCGGCTCGGCGCGCGCGCCGACTTGCACGAGCAGTACGCCGGCGCCTCGGCCGCCGCGCACCAACAGGTGGGCTGCCTACATACTTAATATTATACTTTAAATAATATGAACTGAGCTCAAGAATGGGCAATATTTGTGGTCGGCGCGTGCGATAGTTTGCAAAAAAAAACCGGCACGCATAACGATCATAATATGATTGATTTTGTGATTTGATTAACTTTATACGATTCTGACTCTGTTTCATAGAACATCACGTCTGATAAGAATCTGGCTTAACCAGGCCCACACTGATGCGGCGCATTCTTCTCGTTTAGGATGAGCGGGAGAAACTGAAACGTCACGGGCTGGGGATGCCACATAACATATAGCAATAGCTACCTGTGTAATTAATTCGTCGCGCTCATTGTGATCGTTGGACGTGCCTTGTCAGTCCCTGGGCCTTATGCTTATAGGACAGCCATACGAATTTAATAATCATCATAGAAACGTCTTTACATAGGTGCATACAGTACGGTTCAAAGCACGGAAATGCTCTCTTAGTATCAACTCAAAGAGGCTATGTTTGGGAGATCGACGTTCTTTAGCCCAAATGGCCGTTTTCGACCTTTAAATAGCAGCGTTTAACGGCAAACTGCGAAGTACTTCTTAAGGGCACTCTACCTAATTAAATGAATTCCTTTAAATGTACCGAGCAAATCGTTCGCATTGTAGCGTTAGAGTGGTGTGGTGATGGTGATGGTGATAGTGAGATTCCAGGGCGTGCACCCGCTGGAAGCGCTGCAGCGGCGCGAGGACGAGTTCTGCGCGTCGATGAACGCGCGCGCGTCGTTCCTGGGCTGGACGGCGCTGCACTACGCGGCGCTGGCCGACTCGGCGGGCGCCGCGGCCGCGCTGCTGGCCGCCGGCGCCGACCCGACCGCGCGCGACCACGCCGGCCGCCGCGCGCTGCACTACGCCAAGGACCCGTCGCCCGCGCGCGACCTCATCCTGGAGCACGCGCAGCGCTGGGAGCAGCAGCTGGCCGCGGAGGCCGCCGAGGAGCGCCGCCGGTTCCCTCTGGAGCAGCGGCTGAAGCAGTTTATCGTGGGGCAGACGGCGGCCATCGAGACCGTGGCGGCCGCCGTCAGGAGGAAGGAGAACGGCTGGGCCGACGAGGAGCACCCGCTGGTCTTTCTATTCCTCGGCAGCTCGGGGATCGGGAAGACCGAGCTCGCTAAGCAGCTCGCCAGGTCTGTCGAGCATTTCGAACATATTACAGGTATCTGTAGTAACTTCATAAAAAATTGGTACATGACAAACCAACTAGTTAATAGATTCAAGTGATCACATTCACATTATCATTACCAATAACTATTTGTTCTCAAAATGACATAAGAATTTGCGTTACCAGGTACATGCACCGCGACGACCCGGCCGCCTTCATTCGGCTGGACATGTCGGAGTATCAGGAGAAGCACGAGGTGGCCAAACTCATCGGCGCGCCGCCGGGGTGAGCTCTCACTTTCAACCATAACGGATGCTTCTGGCTCGGAAGATAATGTGTCAGTGATAGAAAGAATTGGCCGCCGTTTTGAATTTTCTAGTTAATGATCCGATGGCTTTAAAATCTGAAAATGTATTTTGTCACAATCACAGAGTATAACTGCCGTAATTTTGAACTTTTTAGTCACTGAAGCAATTGGTTTCTAGGTAGTCGGCTAATCGTCATAAAATGTCGATTAGCTAGTCTTATACCGCAGCCGAGGCACACTGATCCTCACACTGAGCAAGCCCCTCGCTGAGGCTGCCTTGCCCGGCAATTGCTCGCCCAGTGTGGACCGCTATACTCTTACTAACCGACGCAATGACCCTAAAGACCGCCCGCACATTACAGCCACTAAACGCGACCACTCTGCCGCACATTAAGTTACTAGTAGCAAGCGTGAGCCACTCATGAAGCTGACGCGGCCATCAGCTTGGTGTGCGCCGATACAAAATATATGACAGAACTTGTCCGCTACTAGCAGCTCAATGTGCGATGGGTCAGTGAATACCGGTGTTGGCCAGGTACGTGGGCCACGAGGAGGGCGGGCAGCTGACGCGCGCGCTGGCGCGGCGCGCGGACGCCGTGGTGCTGTTCGACGAGGTGGACAAGGCGCACCCGGACGTGCTCACCGTGCTGCTGCAGCTCTTCGACGAGGTACGGAGTCGCCAGTAGGCTACACCGTAGCGGGACCAAACAACTATCCCGCGGGGCTGGGCCTCCACCTGGCGCTGTCGCTGTGGGCCGCTCGCCGGGACGCACGCGGTTGAATGCTGAAAGCGATCCTACGGCGTTCCCGTACAATCCGGAGCCGGCATTCGTTAAGCATTCAGAAGATAGTCCAAGGCTTTTGTTGCGCTTAGGCCGTCAAATCCGTTCTGGTTATGGGGATTGGGGGCAATGGCGGGATGCTTAAATGCATTTCTCCAACTTTATAAAAGGACCTCAAGGATCGCCACAAGAATCAGGACGTAGTTTTGCAAAAAGGATCTCTCTCTCAGGACCCACAAAAGATCACGAGTGATATACTCCTACTGGAGGGCGAGCTTCTTTTTCGAGAGCTTCTTGGCGAGAGGGTCGTCCGTGGGTGCCGCGCTCGGACAGGCACCTCGATGTGCCAGGACGAGGACATGCAGGCGTGTTTATGCGACGCGTAGAGCCGTCTTTACCTATGGTGCAGGGTGTGCGTTGCGGTCCTAAGGGCCCCGAGCCGTACTTTGTAACCATTCCATTTTGACCGTGCGCTTACTAGGGGGCGTTGGAGTAATGTTTGCACACGGGCGCTACATGGGCTAGAGACGCCTCTCACGCGTTTTAGTCAGCAGGTTCCAATAGGGAATGTGCATGTGATTCAGAAATGGCCAAAAAAAATCATGAGTAATCTTTATTGCTTAATAAATATATTCAAATTTGATTATTTTTACAAATGATCATGTTTCTATTAACAAACTTAATTATTTAAAAGTAGTATTTTTCAAATTCCCTCGCAAAATTTCAAAACGCAACGCTATTGGCCGAGCGAATCGTGACGTCACCGTGCACTCGGTGTCTACTGTTAACAGGTCATTTGTATGATTATTGAAAGTTATTCGCATTGTTTTGACGCTGTTTATGTTAAACAATCAGTGTTTTTTGGGAATCATTAACTGAAAGCAGTGACTCCTTGTGAAAAAAGACTCGCCACAATGACTGGAAGCGGTTTTGTCAAGGCAAAGTCGGATAATCTGCCTGAAATTGATGTGTTCATGATGACTAAGTACGTACCTCGTAGGTGTCTTTCTTAAATAAGTGGAACAAAAAACTAGTACATATGTTCATTATATACACCTAATGAAAGATATGTTGCTATTAGGAACGTTACACGGTGAGAACATCTTTGTAAACATAACAAATTATGTTGTTTTCGTCAAGGCTTATAAATAAACCAAATTTGTGTAGGATACTCAGTAGAAAGGATTAATAAATAAATATTATTCTTTCAACTTCGATCAACAGTGCAAACATAGAAACTTAGCTAAAACGTAACAACAAAAGAGGTAACGATATTGTTGAATACCTAATGACTACTAACCTGGACATCCTAAACACAGGAGCAAAACCTACATTTGTCACTTGCAGATGTAACACTATAATTGACATTACTTTAAGCACAGGGCTAGCAGCTCAACACGTATCCAACTGGCATGTGTCGGACGAGCTATCGTGCTCCGACCACAGGTGGATCCGTTATGACCTCACAGCCGACACAACCAAACCAACACCCAGAAGAAATCCGAGACGCACAGACGTTGAGGCATACAAGGAGATTCTGGTAGGTAAACTAGACAATAACATAAACACACACAGGCCTCACAACACCACAGAACTGGAGGAACAGGTAAACAGACTCACGCAACATATAACAGAGAGTTATGAGAACACATGCCCATTATCGACACCACCAGCCAGTGGCAATAACGCAAACTCTGACTGGTGGGGCTCGGAAATGGAGCGGATGAGAACCAAAATGAGAAGACTACTGAACAGAGCAATAAATACAAAAGCTGAATATGACTGGGACAAATATAAAACGGTCAAAGCCAATTACAAAAAAAGAATAAGATACAGAAGATCTGCATCATGGCGGAACTTCTGTGACAACATATCCAGTAGCACACAAGCCAACAGAACAAGGAAGATACTAGCCAGCCAACCCAGTCAACTACTGGGCACACTGAGAAGACCAGACAATACCACCACCAGCAATCCATCGGAGACTGAAAGTCTATTGGTGGAAACCCACTTCCCGGGGTGCAAGGTAGTTGACGTACAAACCTGGGCAGACCAGGACGAGAACTTTCATCCAAAAGATAACGAGTGGAAGATAGCAGAACGAATAACAGAGGAAAACAAAACGGCCTGGGCGATAAATAGCTTTGACAACTACAAATCACCAGGTCTAGACGGTATCTACCCTGCCTTACTAAAGTGGGGAGGACATAAGCTGATCGAACATCTATCGAACCTACTATGCAGTTGCATTGCATACAGATACATACCATTAAAATGGAGAGAGGTAAAAGTAATATTCTTACCGAAACCGGGGAAGAGTGACTACTCAGACCCAAAATCCTTTAGACCCATAAGCCTAACCTCTTTCATATTAAAGACCCTGGAGAGACTCTGCGACAGGGACTTAAAAGACACGGCCCTTAAGAACATAAAGATACACCCAAACCAACATGCCTACAGCCAAGGTAAATCGACAGACTCAGCCCTTCATGCTGTAGTAACCAACATAGAAGACGCGCTCGCCAGAAAGAACTCCTGTCTAGGCACCTTCATTGATATAGAGGGTGCGTTCGACAGGACCAACTTTAGCAGCATAAAAAAAGCACTAGAAAGACATAAAACCGAACAGCTGCTCATAGAATGGATTATGAACATGCTAAAGAAAAGAATTATAAAACTATCCGAAAACCAAAGCCACCAGGCACTAGTCATAAGAGGATGCCCTCAAGGAGGCGTCCTCTCGCCACTGCTGTGGAACCTGGTAGTAAACGACCTAATAACGAAACTAAACAATAACCGCTTCCTAACGATAGGATATGCGGACGACATAGTTATACTGGTCAGCGGCCTGATCACAAGCACACTATGTGAACTAACACAAACAGCACTGAAAATAATAGAGAAATGGTGCAAGGAGAATGACCTATCGGTAAACCCAAAGAAAACCGACACAATTCTCTTCACAAATAAACGTAAATTGGGTACCTACGAAATGCCAACACTATTTGGCACAAAACTAACACTCTCGAAGGAGGTGAAATATCTAGGTATAACACTAGACGACAAACTAAATTGGAGCAAACACCTAGACAGTAGACTAAACAAAGCAACAGTAGCCTTCTGGCAATGCAGAAGGATGGTGGGGAAGAAATGGGGCCTGGCTCCCCACATCATACTGTGGCTGTACAAAATGGTAATAGTACCATTGATAAGCTATGGTGCCATAGTATGGTGGCCCCGTACCCAAACCACGAGTGCAATTACCAAAATCCAGAAAACACAAAGACTAGCATGTGTGGCGGCTACGGGATGCATGAGAACAACCCCAACAGCAGCACTAGAAATAATGCTAGGACTCCTACCTTTACACATGCACATACAAAAGGAAGCGGCTGCGACGGCAATACGCCTAAAAAACCTCAACCTATGGACAAAACTAAACACACCACACACGAAGATCCACAACAGACTGATCACAAGCCTCCCTATTATGGAGGCTCCAATCGATAAAATACCGAGAACTGCAGTCTTCAAGAAAGACTACGGCATATTACTAACAGAAGACTCGAGGGAGGGGCTAAACCAAACAGACCTCAGAATCTTCACAGATGGTTCGAAAACAAATACGGGAACGGGATGTGGAGTGTTCTCAGAGAACTTAAACATACACATATCCAAACCACTGGGTGAACAAAACACGGTATTCCAGGCTGAATGCGTAGGGATAATTGAAGCCTGCAATGCCATAAAGAGACGACAAGTTGAGAACACAAACATACGGATACTCTCAGACAGTAAATCGGTACTACAAGCACTGAACAGTGATAACATCACATCTAGCTTGATATACGAATGCCACCAAAACTTAACAGAGGTGTGCGCAGACAAAAACAACGTTACCATACAATGGATCAAGGGGCATAGTGGCTCAAGAGGAAACGATGCAGCGGACGAACTGGCCAGGAAAGGCTCAGAAACGGCGGCATACGGACCGGAACCAATCTTACCCCTGCCACAAAGCTACATATACAATCAACTTGACCTATACACCAAAGACCTACACCAGAGATATTGGGAGGATATAGACACATGCAGACAGACCAAAGAGATTCTGTCAAAACGCGACAACAAACTCACAACCGCACTACTGAGGACACACAGAAACCAACTACGCAAGATAGTAGGAATAATAACAGGACATAACACCCTGAACAGACACCTGTACAACATGGGTATCACAGACAGCCCCATGTGCAGAGCCTGCATGGAGGCGGACGAAACAACCAAACATATTCTACTGGACTGCAAGCAGGTAGAAGTATACAGGAAAAAGCACCTAGGGTCTCCAGACACACTACGGAACGCAGTCAGGAACACAAAGGCACTCACCAACTTTGTAGAGGAGCTTGGGTGGTTAGAGTAGCGCTACCCCACCATTTCACGCAAAATAGGCACAATGGATGTCGACTTGCGGAAAAAAGCCCAGTATAACTAACTAACTAACTAACTAAAACGTTTCGTGATCAAAATCAACACTCGTAGTCAGCTGTTGATCAACAAAAATCATAATATTTTGTAACATTAATAACAAAAAAAATGGGAATCAGAATAGTTTTATGAATAAGTATAGAAATTTTTAGGTTAGGTTATTGTTTATATTATTCGGGAGTCCTAATAAAAAAAGATTTTAGCTACAAACATATTTAATAATCACTTAGAAATGATGTTCATAACAATATAAACTACTCAAACACGATACATTATATCTCCTCATCGCCTTACACCCCTTTTTCCTTATATTTTGCATCTTTGGGCATATGAAAATATATCATGTCAGGTGCAGTTTTAGTGTTATATTCACAAATAGGGGCTAACTAACAATTAAAATACATTGCAGGGTCGGCTGACGGACGGCAAGGGCAAGCTGATCGAGTGCAAGAATGCGGTGTTCGTGATGACGTCGAACCTGGCGGCGGACGAGATCGCGCAGCACGGGCTGCAGCTGCGCCGCGAGGCCGAGGCGCGCGTCGCGCTGCGCGCCTCGGGCCGCGCGCTCAGCGCGCTCGACGGTGGCGGTGGGTACCACTACCATCATCAAACAGCGCAGCGCGGGCTGCAGCTGCGCCGCGAGGCCGAGGCGCGCGTCGCGCTGCGCGCCTCGGGCCGCGCGCTCAGCGCGCTCGACGGTGGCGGTGGGTACCACTACCATCATCAAACAGCGCAGCGCGGGCTGCAGCTGCGCCGCGAGGCCGAGGCGCGCGTCGCGCTGCGCGCCTCGGGCCGCGCGCTCAGCGCGCTCGACGGTGGCGGTGGGTACCACTACCATCATCAAACAGCGCAGCGCGGGCTGCAGCTGCGCCGCGAGGCCGAGGCGCGCGTCGCGCTGCGCGCCTCGGGCCGCGCGCTCAGCGCGCTCGACGGTGGCGGTGGGTACCACTACCATCATCAAACAGCGCAGCGCGGGCTGCAGCTGCGCCGCGAGGCCGAGGCGCGCGTCGCGCTGCGCGCCTCGGGCCGCGCGCTCAGCGCGCTCGACGGTGGCGGTGGGTACCACTACCATCATCAAACAGCGCAGCGCGGGCTGCAGCTGCGCCGCGAGGCCGAGGCGCGCGTCGCGCTGCGCGCCTCGGGCCGCGCGCTCAGCGCGCTCGACGGTGGCGGTGGGTACCACTACCATCATCAAACAGCGCAGCGCGGGCTGCAGCTGCGCCGCGAGGCCGAGGCGCGCGTCGCGCTGCGCGCCTCGGGCCGCGCGCTCAGCGCGCTCGACGGTGGCGGTGGGTACCACTACCATCATCAAACAGCGCAGCGCGGGCTGCAGCTGCGCCGCGAGGCCGAGGCGCGCGTCGCGCTGCGCGCCTCGGGCCGCGCGCTCAGCGCGCTCGACGGTGGCGGTGGGTACCACTACCATCATCAAACAGCGCAGCGCGGGCTGCAGCTGCGCCGCGAGGCCGAGGCGCGCGTCGCGCTGCGCGCCTCGGGCCGCGCGCTCAGCGCGCTCGACGGTGGCGGTGGGTACCACTACCATCATCAAACAGCGCAGCGCGGGCTGCAGCTGCGCCGCGAGGCCGAGGCGCGCGTCGCGCTGCGCGCCTCGGGCCGCGCGCTCAGCGCGCTCGACGGTGGCGGTGGGTACCACTACCATCATCAAACAGCGCAGCGCGGGCTGCAGCTGCGCCGCGAGGCCGAGGCGCGCGTCGCGCTGCGCGCCTCGGGCCGCGCGCTCAGCGCGCTCGACGGTGGCGGTGGGTACCACTACCATCATCAAACAGCGCAGCGCGGGCTGCAGCTGCGCCGCGAGGCCGAGGCGCGCGTCGCGCTGCGCGCCTCGGGCCGCGCGCTCAGCGCGCTCGACGGTGGCGGTGGGTACCACTACCATCATCAAACAGCGCAGCGCGGGCTGCAGCTGCGCCGCGAGGCCGAGGCGCGCGTCGCGCTGCGCGCCTCGGGCCGCGCGCTCAGCGCGCTCGACGGTGGCGGTGGGTACCACTACCATCATCAAACAGCGCAGCGCGGGCTGCAGCTGCGCCGCGAGGCCGAGGCGCGCGTCGCGCTGCGCGCCTCGGGCCGCGCGCTCAGCGCGCTCGACGGTGGCGGTGGGTACCACTACCATCATCAAACAGCGCAGCGCGGGCTGCAGCTGCGCCGCGAGGCCGAGGCGCGCGTCGCGCTGCGCGCCTCGGGCCGCGCGCTCAGCGCGCTCGACGGTGGCGGTGGGTACCACTACCATCATCAAACAGCGCAGCGCGGGCTGCAGCTGCGCCGCGAGGCCGAGGCGCGCGTCGCGCTGCGCGCCTCGGGCCGCGCGCTCAGCGCGCTCGACGGTGGCGGTGGGTACCACTACCATCATCAAACAGCGCAGCGCGGGCTGCAGCTGCGCCGCGAGGCCGAGGCGCGCGTCGCGCTGCGCGCCTCGGGCCGCGCGCTCAGCGCGCTCGACGGTGGCGGTGGGTACCACTACCATCATCAAACAGCGCAGCGCGGGCTGCAGCTGCGCCGCGAGGCCGAGGCGCGCGTCGCGCTGCGCGCCTCGGGCCGCGCGCTCAGCGCGCTCGACGGTGGCGGTGGGTACCACTACCATCATCAAACAGCGCAGCGCGGGCTGCAGCTGCGCCGCGAGGCCGAGGCGCGCGTCGCGCTGCGCGCCTCGGGCCGCGCGCTCAGCGCGCTCGACGGTGGCGGTGGGTACCACTACCATCATCAAACAGCGCAGCGCGGGCTGCAGCTGCGCCGCGAGGCCGAGGCGCGCGTCGCGCTGCGCGCCTCGGGCCGCGCGCTCAGCGCGCTCGACGGTGGCGGTGGGTACCACTACCATCATCAAACAGCGCAGCGCGGGCTGCAGCTGCGCCGCGAGGCCGAGGCGCGCGTCGCGCTGCGCGCCTCGGGCCGCGCGCTCAGCGCGCTCGACGGTGGCGGTGGGTACCACTACCATCATCAAACAGCGCAGCGCGGGCTGCAGCTGCGCCGCGAGGCCGAGGCGCGCGTCGCGCTGCGCGCCTCGGGCCGCGCGCTCAGCGCGCTCGACGGTGGCGGTGGGTACCACTACCATCATCAAACAGCGCAGCGCGGGCTGCAGCTGCGCCGCGAGGCCGAGGCGCGCGTCGCGCTGCGCGCCTCGGGCCGCGCGCTCAGCGCGCTCGACGGTGGCGGTGGGTACCACTACCATCATCAAACAGCGCAGCGCGGGCTGCAGCTGCGCCGCGAGGCCGAGGCGCGCGTCGCGCTGCGCGCCTCGGGCCGCGCGCTCAGCGCGCTCGACGGTGGCGGTGGGTACCACTACCATCATCAAACAGCGCAGCGCGGGCTGCAGCTGCGCCGCGAGGCCGAGGCGCGCGTCGCGCTGCGCGCCTCGGGCCGCGCGCTCAGCGCGCTCGACGGTGGCGGTGGGTACCACTACCATCATCAAACAGCGCAGCGCGGGCTGCAGCTGCGCCGCGAGGCCGAGGCGCGCGTCGCGCTGCGCGCCTCGGGCCGCGCGCTCAGCGCGCTCGACGGTGGCGGTGGGTACCACTACCATCATCAAACAGCGCAGCGCGGGCTGCAGCTGCGCCGCGAGGCCGAGGCGCGCGTCGCGCTGCGCGCCTCGGGCCGCGCGCTCAGCGCGCTCGACGGTGGCGGTGGGTACCACTACCATCATCAAACAGCGCAGCGCGGGCTGCAGCTGCGCCGCGAGGCCGAGGCGCGCGTCGCGCTGCGCGCCTCGGGCCGCGCGCTCAGCGCGCTCGACGGTGGCGGTGGGTACCACTACCATCATCAAACAGCGCAGCGCGGGCTGCAGCTGCGCCGCGAGGCCGAGGCGCGCGTCGCGCTGCGCGCCTCGGGCCGCGCGCTCAGCGCGCTCGACGGTGGCGGTGGGTACCACTACCATCATCAAACAGCGCAGCGCGGGCTGCAGCTGCGCCGCGAGGCCGAGGCGCGCGTCGCGCTGCGCGCCTCGGGCCGCGCGCTCAGCGCGCTCGACGGTGGCGGTGGGTACCACTACCATCATCAAACAGCGCAGCGCGGGCTGCAGCTGCGCCGCGAGGCCGAGGCGCGCGTCGCGCTGCGCGCCTCGGGCCGCGCGCTCAGCGCGCTCGACGGTGGCGGTGGGTACCACTACCATCATCAAACAGCGCAGCGCGGGCTGCAGCTGCGCCGCGAGGCCGAGGCGCGCGTCGCGCTGCGCGCCTCGGGCCGCGCGCTCAGCGCGCTCGACGGTGGCGGTGGGTACCACTACCATCATCAAACAGCGCAGCGCGGGCTGCAGCTGCGCCGCGAGGCCGAGGCGCGCGTCGCGCTGCGCGCCTCGGGCCGCGCGCTCAGCGCGCTCGACGGTGGCGGTGGGTACCACTACCATCATCAAACAGCGCAGCGCGGGCTGCAGCTGCGCCGCGAGGCCGAGGCGCGCGTCGCGCTGCGCGCCTCGGGCCGCGCGCTCAGCGCGCTCGACGGTGGCGGTGGGTACCACTACCATCATCAAACAGCGCAGCGCGGGCTGCAGCTGCGCCGCGAGGCCGAGGCGCGCGTCGCGCTGCGCGCCTCGGGCCGCGCGCTCAGCGCGCTCGACGGTGGCGGTGGGTACCACTACCATCATCAAACAAACTACTATGCTCAACTGAAACCTTGCACAGCTGACTCATGTGCGCCAATATGGGGCAACAAACATAATCAGCAATAATATTCAAAATGCTGTTTGGCCTTCTCCTCGTTCTAATCAGCAAAGACGCCGCTTTTTTGGTATAGGGAGAGCATTTTGTTTGTTATATTTTGCTTATCGTGTGTTTGCAGGCGAGGGTGCGGCGCCGGAGGAGCTCGCGGCCGCCGGCGAATCCGTGGAGGTGTCGCGCACCTTCAAGGACAGCGTGGTGCGGCCCATACTGAAGCGGCACTTCGGCCGCGACGAGTTCCTGGGCCGGATTAACGAGATCGTGTAAGTGTTCTTATCATCGTCGCCCCACTATATTAGCTTTTTATACCACGTTGCTGATAAACAAGCATGTCCTGCCTGGTGACAAGCAGACTGCGTAGCCTATTGATGCTGGCAAGGGCCGGACTTACGCCAGAGCCTAGGCGGAAATCTGGCTCTGATGCTTGCCACTCCAGAAGAATCAAAAGCTCGTTGACCCTTAAGCCTCCGTTGCTTCATTGAGGGTGTTGACAGGAAATGCATTGCTCCCTCATTCTCCACTCAGAGCCTCCGCGGGGGCTTTGGCGACCTCACTCGCTACGTGTTATTTAGTGGCGGTCTTTAGTAAGCTGGAGTTCCCCATGCAGGCTGCTCCTAATGAGTCAAGTGCTCCGAAGTGAACTGCCTCGCAACCAAGTACGGCTCGTCGCCCGACTAAGGCTGGGTTGTACCAAACTGTCTGTAATCGTAAGCGGTGTTCGTTAAAATCTGAATGTACGGAAAGTTTGTCAAGTTTCTATGGAATGACAGCTGCCGGCGCCATTTCAAACCTATAATGTATTTTCTTGAAGAAGGATTAAGAATGTAGTCAAATCGAGAAAAAAACAACCTAAATAATCAAAACATTATAAGGGCCTGGTTTCACATAGTGATTAGTGCGAGTCCATACAAAAGCTACTCGCACTCGCAGTAAATGTATGAACTCGCACTAATCACTAATCAAAGTGAATACAGGCGCTAATATACCGTGTCGAAAGTTTTAAGAGGGGGTATGTCCTGTCCCTTTCCGCAAAACGCACCTTCATATGAAACGATTGTCGATGTATTATGACGCTCGAGAATCGTGAAGTGTTTGTTTGAAAGTGTATCTTTACCCAGTCGGTCCCAATGGTCATCAGATCAGGATCTGATCGAAGTAACTATTTTAATAAGGCGAAGTACTGAGTTGAAGTCAGTTATATTTTGTTTTTAAAATAAAATATCTATTATCGTAAGCGGTGTTCGTTAACATCTGAATTTATTAAACGGTTGACAAGTTTGTATGGAATCATAGCGGCTGGCGCCATATTTATTTATTTATTGGTATTTACATATGTTTCCTTACAAAATGTATTCTTGTTCTATTCTTAAAATACGACGCCAATAATAATAGTTATCCGTTAATTACACCAAGAAAAAGAAAAACAGAGATGATTAAGTATAACTAAGATATTGAATGTGGTGTAAGCTATCTTCTATGAGTACACCTTTCTATCTTTTAAAGTTGACTGGGTTAAGCTAACAGGATTACTATTAAATGAGACAAAAGACTCTAGTATGAAATATGTCTATTTCCGCATATCACTCCGCTCTTAACTTAGGGTACATAAGGTCCTTGGAACCCTTAATAACAGTGCAGTGCCTATGGGAAACAACACTCCCCAGGGTCGCTTTATGTAAGTCCGTTGGTGATAAGTTGTGATTTACTATATTTTGCCTGAAGGGCCGCTACAAAATTTAAGACGACCTCACTCAGTAGGCTTTGCCACAAGGCTGTTACTCCCTGTAGAGATTCCTAAGGCCAGAGGCTCCTGGGACAACAGATCCAGTTACTCCTCTGGCTCTGCAGTATCTCCGGAGAAGGTCATGATCAGACTGCAGCCTGCTGGAACCCGCCGAAGGGTGAGTGAAGTTTTGATAGTGACAAGTCTTCACACACCGGTGTTCGCGCGCCGGTGTGTACAGAATTCTCTGACTCCACGAATGACGTCAACGTTATGATCTTCACGATCAAATACACACATGGAAGATATATTATCTGTGTAATTATCTGTAATGATCCCACCTGAAAATTAGACCTTAATTAGTGGCAATTCCAGGCTTCTAAGGTTTGACTGGTTGACATTATGATTACATTACTGACCCAATAGCAGTATAAAAATCTCTGCCCGCCCTTTACCACGTATGTCGTTGGTCACTCCGTGCGGCAGCTACCTGTAACATTTTCTATATCAATATCGTTTTGCCGAATCCATGATTCCAAGGTTGGGCAGATGACTTACGTTCAGGTGATCCAGTTCCTTCTAGGCCAAATCCTTAAACCTATCCTAATATATTAAAAATTGTCCGTTTAGTTCTGAAACAATCGTAGAGGTTATATCACACCGCTTGTTATTATTTCCTTGAAATATCTTCAGGATTGTATGTTAATTTACCACTGTCGTCTGTCCTTTCCTTAACGGCTCATCCGGGCGCTTCTCGCCACGGATGGCTGCAGATTCTCCTTCTGAAGTGATTTCGCACATCTACTCCGGCCTCCATCATGAATGGGATCTGGCATTGACAGCCGGTGTCATTCTGACAGCTCTTGGGATCGTTCCGGGTTACTACGTTTCCTTATGTTTCAGACAGGGCGTTTTTCTAATGTGCTAAACATCCTTAAGTATTTCCTCTAGTGGCCGCAGAGGTATGATTTGCAGTGTGACAATACCCCCTCCCTTATGAAAAGTTTTGAAACGAAGTGAAAAACTACGCTGCCCTCAGCGCTGTTCAGGACTACCGAAACTATGCTACTGTTATCTAACCTAAGTGTAACACAGATTAGTCCCCACAATTCCAAAATCTCTTACATACTTCCTCTTTCGAAATGAAGCGATTGCTTTTCGTTAGCTATTAATTCGCTGCCTACAAGCACACAAATTCCCAAGTTGCTCCTGTAGTCCCAGTGCAGCTCAATTAAGTACCCAAGTTGAGTACGCGTTTTACATTGTAACGCTACTCTTTAAGTTAAACTACACTTAAATCTACTCTAACCTACCTTGGCATCGTTAGTGTGAGAATATCACCCCTAACACGTGAAACACGGCCTACGGTAACCGAGAACCTAGACTAAGCTCTTGACAACAAGTGTAGTCTGAATATCATATCTTGATATCCTTAATATGCCACTGACCTAGGTGTTTACCATCGTAACCCACCAGTTCATACACTAACGGCGATAAAACCTTCTTCACTATGCACTTCTGGTATTTGGGCGCTAACTTGGACGCTTTAAATTTATCGGCATCGCTTTGAATGTAGGTTGTCTTCCAGACCTCCTGGCCTTCACGCAATTTGACGTCCCTCCTGCGCAGATTGTAGTATCTGGCATTTGTTGCATGAGCCTTTTCCAGATTATACCTGACCTTGCTATAAATATCTTGAAGTGTCCCAAATTCTCCAGCGTATTCCTCTCTAGGCATTGCTACTTCGTAATCCGTATCACTTGTGTCTTTATAAAAAGAGCCATTTATGATTGGTTCCCAACCGTGTACCAAGAAAAATGGTGTGAAACCTGTAGTTTCATTCACCGCGCTATTTAACGCAAACTGTACTTTAAAAATATTATTATCCCAGGATCTATGATCTTCTTTTACGTAGGATGAGATCATTGTGATAACAGTCTTGTTAAAGCGTTCCATGATATTAATTTGCGGCGTATATCTCGGTCCATAATGGATTCGTGGGACATTGTAAGTCTTCATTAGTCTCCGAAACTCTGATCCAGTGAATTGAACCCCATTGTCGGTAACCACTGTCTCAGGAACTCCATGAGCTAAGAAGACATAATTTTCTATATTTTTCGCCACATTGGCGCTTGTAGCGCGTCTTAACGGGAATAACATTGTATATTTTGAAAAAACAAGTCACGACTAAGAGATGTACTTAACCGGACCGTGATTTTGGCAAGGATCCAACCAGATCCATACTTATGACTTGCCATGGTTTGTAACATTGCTTTGGTTTACCCATATGCCCTGGAGTAAGAGTCGTTCTATGCTTATAGGCTGAACATGTCGCACATTGCTTGATAAAGTTAACTACGTCACGGTACATTCCGGGCCAGAAATACCTCAAACTTAACCGTCTATGTGTTTTAAATACACCCAGGTGACCTGAAGTAGGAGGTTCATGGTTCTCAGAAATGACTTTTTTGCGATTTGATTCAGCTACGACCGCTTTCCAGCCAAACTCGTCGGTTAGTGAATAATATATTATTTTCTATTCTGTAGTTTGGGTAATTTCTTGGGTAATATTTACAACCTGAGTAAACTCTATTATACCATGCATCACTAACGGTTGAGGCCGGTGTCGTACTAATGGCCTCCACCTTAATCAACCGCGAGAGAGCATCTGGGATAATGTTATCTTTTCCCCTCCTATGTTCAATATTGAAGGTGTACTGAGATACACGACAACCCCAGCGAGCAAGACGACCTGTTGGATTTTCCAAATTCTTGAACCACTTCAACGATGCGTGGTCAGTGATTACCGTAAACGGCCTAGTACCTAGGTACGGCTCAAACTTCTCGACAGCATGGAGAACAGCAAGCGCCTCCCGCTCAGTTGCACTATAATTCCGTTCATTTTTATTCAAAGATCTACTTATGTATGTAATAGGATGGTCGTGGCCTTCCACTTCCTGCGTGAGGACCCCCTCCTATTCCATAGCTCGACGCATCGCAATGGACCGTAAAGTGTTTGTCAAAGTCTGGACATATTAAAACTGGTGCGGATACCAGATGGTTCTTTAAATGCTTGGTCTGCGCTTGAAGTCCAGACAAACTTTGTTTTTGAGCTGGTTAACGCATTCAATGGTGCGGCTATGGACGAGAAATTTCGAATAAACCGCCTGTACCAAGAACAAGTCCCTAGGAACATTTTGACCTCTTTCGCGTTTTTTGGTACAGGAAAGTCAATTACCGCACGAACTTTACCCGGATCTGTGCGTAACCCACACTCATCCACTATATATCCTAAATATTTAAGGGATTTTCTAAAAAAATTACTCTTTTCTAAATTGATCGTTAAAATCGCCTCTTGTATTCTCTTGTGTAGTTTCTTAAGCAATATTAAGTGAGTCTCGTAATCCTCTGATACTACTATTATGTCATCAACGTAACAAAATACTAATCCTTTATCTATCTGACTACAAAATGGAGTTCCAAAAAGCCTATCCATTAACCTTTGCTGGCGCGCAGGTGCTCCAGTTAACCCGAAAGCCATGACCTTGAACTTATATTGACCTTTACCGGCCACGGTGAAACTTGTTTTTTCCTGTGACGACTCATCAAGAGGTATTTGCCAAAAACTTGCTTTAAAATCAATTGAACTTATATACTTCGCGTTTCTAAGGCTGTCTAATATCTGAGGGATATGCGGTATTGCGTAAGCGTCACCTTTACTGACTGCATTTAATTTACGACAATCCAAACAAAACCTCCATGACCCGTCAGGCTTCGGAACCATAAGGACTGGATTATTCCAAGGGCTTTCGCTTGGTGTGATCACATCCATATCCAACATTTTATCCACTTCCTTATGCAGCTCTTTCAGCTTTTCTGGTAACATGGGGTATGGTCTACATTTAATCGGCGGAGAAGCTCCCGTATCTATTTTATGTTCTATCAGGTGAGTTCTACCTAAACCTTTATGCTCAAATGAAATTTCTTTAAATTGTTCTGTTACTATTTCAGCCAACTGCTTTTGCTCAGAAGTCAAGTTATCATATGACAAGACATTTTCTACCTGGCTGTCTATGCTTGAATTTCTAATGAAATGTTTCGGTTTTTCTATGTATCTTATATTTTCAAATATCTCTGGATTCAACGAAAATTCCTTCCAAAAATCTACTCCCAGTATTACGTTTGACACTATGGATGGTATGACGTAAAACTTTATTACTTTAGTGATACCCTTAAATGATATTGGTAACAACATGGTACCAATCGTTCTACAAGTTGAACCGTCTGCTACAGTGACAGAATGGTCATTTGTTGAAATTGTGTATCCCAAATTCACAAAACGCTCGTGTGCGCCACATCCAATAATGGAAACAGCGGCACCAGAATCGAGTAGTGCACATATTGTCACATCCAGTATATTCACATTTAAATATGGCCGAACATCATTTTCGTCTGGTTTGAAGAGAACCGACCTGACGGAATTATTTTTAAAATATTTTGTAACTAAATCTAACCAATAACTATCATCGGCAGTGACGACCTTTTCTGCCGAGTAACAGCTACGGATCTCTCCACCTAGTTTTTTGTCTGATTCATGTTTCTACACTTCGGGCATGACCGCGTGGTATAACCCGGTTCACCACATTTAAAACATA
This sequence comes from Epinotia bilunana, assembly GCA_947049275.1. Lineage (NCBI taxonomy): Eukaryota > Metazoa > Arthropoda > Insecta > Lepidoptera > Tortricidae > Epinotia > Epinotia bilunana. The sequence goes on along the minus strand of OX346256.1, from coordinate 865,053 downwards.
TAATGCGCTTGTCCCTACAGGCTTTAGTGTCGTGTGTGTTTACTTTACACCTATAACAATAAACTGTATTTGTGAAATTTATGAAATTGAGGCGCGTGTGCGTGCTGTCCATACTGTCGAAACCGTTGTGCCGACCCGTTTTGTCTCTGATTTTGATATGTTTCAACTTGTTGAAATGGTTTATGTTTTGGCGTGTAATGCCTGGACTGTTGTTGATATGTACCCGTGACAACCGCTACCTCCGCTTTATTCCATTTTCCATTAAAAGCAAAATCCGGATTCAAGGTAGATTGTCTAGGTGGTTCCGTAAACAATTTACCCTGCTGCCGTGCAGCTTCGATTTTCCTGCAAACCTGCCGCAAAGATTCTACCGTATCGAGTTCCTGCAACGCTAAGTGTTCGGAAAACGACGGTCTTATATTATGTAATAATATTTCTAATTGTTGTTTGTCATCTAAAGGTTTTAATAAGCATGAGAACATTCCGCTCATCACTGCAAAATATATGTGTGTAGGTTCATCCACCCCCTGTGTGCGTGCATGTATTTCTCTCATTAGCCGGTAATCAAAATCAACAGGTGCGAATTCCTGTTTCAATAAAATTCCTAATTCCTTCCAAGTGTTAAACCTCTGTTTATTACCCCTGTACAATAAGAGAACTTGTTCAGTGAACAGACAACAAGCCGCGTTAAATAGTTGGTCGTCAGTAATGAAAAAAGCTTGAGCCCTCTCCTCAACTGCTTCCAGGAATGCGTGTACGCTTGTGAGCCCATAATTTTTTTTTTTATATATTTGAGCACATTTATATTTGATGACTTGTAGTGTACGTAATACCTACTCTTAGCTATAATAATTATTAAATAAGTTTTATTGATTAAATGTGTTAATTTAATATAAAACTTAAAACTAAACTTAATACTAAAAACGTATTATTATATAAACAAATCTATAATTAGGTATTTACAACATGCATTGAAATATGTAACATTAATACTAACTAAATAACTAAACGTAATATTTACATGTAATATTTTGTACAAGCGGACAAGCAATCCTAGTTTTCATATTAGATGCGGCGACCCGATATCTGCGCGGACGACGGCGGCCGGTGGCCGGTCGCGTACCGCGCCAGTACTTATGTCGCTTCGCCGCTGTGCGCACGCCGCTCGTATGCAAATTATTGTACTCGCTCTCGCTATACGCTTGCGCTCATATAAGCATTTGATTCTTGTGCTTTGTGCTTGTACTGCTTGTGACTTTCTTCTGTGCTTTCGGATATTCTATGGCAAAATTATAAACTTTTTCCTTCTATCTTTGTACCGTGTTTGTGCAAATTAAAAGTGATTGTTGGATCATTCGGACGTTTAATTAATGCCTACGTCCGAGCTAGTTCCCGACAACTACAGTGGTGACCCCGAGAAAGAACACATCATGCCAGATAACGAGCCCGAAATAAGCAGAGTTGGTGTGCGGGTACAGCCATTTTACCCCGATAAACCAGCGCTGTGGTTTATGCAGCTGGAGAGTCAATTTGTGTTGGCCAATATAACAACGGATGCCACCAAATTTCATTACGCTTTGGCCCAGCTGGATTCGGCTACAGCATCAATCGTGGAGGATATCATTACCTCACCGGCAGCGGCAGATAAGTACCAACAATTAAAAACAGAGCTCATCAAGCGGTTGTCCGTTTCGCGAGAGAAAAGGATCCACCAGCTTCTTACCAACGAAGAGTTGGGAGACCGGAAGCCGACGCAGTTCCTTCGGCATTTAAAGAGTTTGGCTGGTTCGGGCGTGCCTGAAGACTTCATGCGTTCCATATGGACCAGCAGGTTACCCACAAGTACGCAGACCATCATCGCATCCCAGTCAAGGCTGCCGTTGGACGAAGTAGCCGAGCTGGCCGACCGCATCCACGAAGTCGTCCCACCTCGACCGCAAATAGCAGCAGCATCGATGGCAGCGGCATCAAGTTCATCATCAGCACCATATTCTCTGAGCCAGGAGGTAGCGGCATTATCCCAGCAGATGCAAACACTGATGGTAAAGGTAGACAGAATGTCGCGCCAGCGCGGGCGTTCAAAGACGCCTCAGAGACCAAATGGACGTGGACGCTCATCATCGGTACGAAGGTCGAACTCCAATTATAGAAAGTTTCCGACGTGCTGGTACCACCATAAGTTCGGGGATAAGGCTACTCGGTGCGTGCAGCCCTGTGAATTCGCGGGAAACGGCCGGGGCACTCTGTAATGGCGGCCAACGACTGCCCGAGCACAGGTCGCCTAATTATAACGGACCAGAACTCAAAAACACAGTTTTTAGTAGACACCGGTAGTGACCTTTGTGTGTTCCCTCGTTCACAATTAAAAACGCGATGTCTAGAAACTGATTTAGTTTTAAGCGCGGCGAACGGCACTAAAATGGACACGTACGGTTACGTAAATTTTATTTTAAACCTAGGCTTGCGCCGTGACTATGCTTGGCGATTTATTGTTGCAGATGTGACGAGGGCGGTAATAGGTGTGGATTTTTTATCGCATTATGGTCTCGTCGTCGACGTGAGGAATCAACGCCTCATCGACGGCACGACATCGCTTGCGACCCCGGCGTTGCTTGCGCGAAAATCGGTGGACGTCACTTCGGTGAAGGTAATGTCTGGTGATTCTACATATCACACTATACTCGAACACTATCCCGAAATAACACGCCCACATGGTATACACCACACACCTACACATAGTACAGTACACCACATACGTACTACACCTGAGCCACCTGTATCGAGTACACCTCGTCGCCTGGCGCCGGACAAATTGAAGATAGCCAAGGCAGAGTTTGACGCTATGTTGAAGAGCGGCATCTGCCGGCCATCTCAGTCCCCTTGGTCTTCTCCACTACACCTGGCCCCGAAAAAGAATGATGGATGGCGTCCGTGTGGAGATTATCGCATGCTGAATGCGAGAACAATACCGGACATGTACCCAATCCGTCACATTCAGGACTTTGCACACAGTCTTTCCGGTTGTATTTTTTTTCAACCATTGATCTAGTCAAGGCGTACAACCAGATTCCCCTGAACCCTGACGACATCGCGAAGACCGCCATTACGACGCCCTTCGGCCTTTACGAATTTCCTTACATGACGTTCGGACTTCGTAATGCCGGTCAGACGTTTCAGCGCTTCGTCGATGAGATGGTCAGGGGACTAGACTTTGTGTACGCCTACCTCGACGACTTTTTAGTTTTTTCGCAGGATCGGGAGACGCACGAGCAACACCTACGTCGGCTGTTCCGCAGGCTCAAAGATTTTGGAATGGTGGTGAACGCAGCAAAGTGTGTCTTCGGCGTACCTGAGGTTACCTTCCTCGGGTACCGTATAACAGCCAAAGGAACCACACAACTGCCTTCCAAGGTCGAGGCTATCCAGAGCTTCCCTACGCCAAAGACGGTAAAAGAGTTGCGACGTTTTTTGGGGATGCTCAATTTTTACCGCAGGTTTATTCCAGGCGCGGCTAGGCATCAGGCACCCCTTAACGCTCTGCTGGTAGGATCGGTGAAAGGTTCCCATCCCGTAAATTTTACACAGGAGGCAGATGCGTTTCAGGCCTGTAAGGATAGTCTTTGCCAGGCAACTATGCTGGCACACCCAGACTGCCACGCGAAGCTCGCTTTGGTGACAGACGCTTCGGACGCGGCTATGGGTGCAGTACTCCAGCAGTTGAGGCAGAAGGAGTGGCAGCCATTGGCATTCTTTTCACGAAAGCTGAGTCCAGCGCAGGTAAAATATTCACCCTATGATCGCGAACTTCTAGCGATTTACGAGAGTGTGAAGTATTTTCGGCATATGGTGGAGGCTCGTGACTTTACGATCTACACCGATCACAAGCCCCTCACTTTTGCCTTTCACTCTCGTTAAGAGAACTGCTCCCCACGACAGTTTAGGCACCTAGACCTGATAGCCCAGTTTACGACCGATATCAGGCATATATCAGGTAAGGATAATGTCGTGGCGGATGCACTTTCTCGCATAGAGGAGATCTCGCAACCTGTGACTGCTGAGAGAATTGCTTCTGCACAACAGACTGACCAGGAGGTTCAACAACTACGGGAAGCAGGGTCGTCACTGCGGCTGGACAAGGTAAAAATCCCTGGTTCGCCAAATTACCTGCACTGTGACGTCAGCGGCACTACCGAGAGGCCATTTATACCACAGGAGCTACGCAAGGCGGTGTTCGACAGTCTCCACTCCTTCAGCCACCCCGGCGCCAACGCCACCGCCAGACTGGTCGCGGAGCGTTACGTCTGGCCAGGAGTCAAAAAAGACTGCCGCGAGTGGGTACGTACCTGCCTAGCTTGCCAACGCTCTAAGGTCACTCGCCACGTCTCTGCCCCATTAGGTAACTTTAAAGTACCCAGGGCCAGATTGGCAGACAGCAGAGTCCACATAGACTTGATAGGCCCCTTACCATTGTGCCAAGGGTTTCGATATTGCCTCACAGCCGTCGACAGGTTCACGCGATGGCCAGAGGCAATACCTTTGGCAGACATGACGGCCGAGACGGTGGCACGGGCATTGCTGAGCGGCTGGATATCCCGCTTTGGTTGCCCAACGGATATAGTGACGGATAGAGGACGTCAGTTTGAGTCCGGCCCTATTCCAGTATTTATCAGCCATCGCAGGGTTCCAACACCGTAGGACGACAGCGTACCATCCAGCTTGTAACGGACTCGTGGAGAGATTCCACAGGCAACTTAAGGCTGCCATAACCTGCCACGGTGATAACAGCTGGGTGGAAACACTTCCACTCGTTTTACTGGGAGTACGTAGCGCCTATAAAGTAGACATTCAGGCTTCCACGGCTGAACTTCTTTATGGTCAACCTTTGCGCCTCCCGGGAGATTTTTTCAATCCTCAGGTAGACGAGACCATTGACGTGACGGACTACATGTCACGCCTGCGAGGTTTCGTGAGAGACTTACGCCCATCACCAGCCGCACGGCACAGTGGTAGGCGAACAACCTTCGTCTTCAAAGACCTATCTTCTTCAACCTACGTTTTTCTCCGGGACGATACGATAGGCGTATCCCTAAAACCTGCGTACACCGGACCTTACGAGGTTATTGCCAGAGGTGATAAGGTCTTCAAAATAATGCTAAACGGTAAGCTGGTTTCAGTATCGATAGACCGCCTTAAGCCGGCCTTCATACTGCATGACCCAGACACCCCACATCACACATCACCAAACAACACACATTTCCATCACTCAAGTTCACCCAAAGATCACCAGGCATTACCAAGTGCCAAAAGTGACACTGTCAAAACGACGCGGTCAGGACGCCGTATTAAGTTTCCCGACTATTATCGCCCTTGACGGTCTCTGGGGAGGGGTGATGTAGTGTACGTAATACCTACTCTTAGCTATAATAATTATTAAATAAGTTTTAGTGATTAAATGTGTTAATTTAATATAAAACTTAAAACTAAACTTAATACTAAAGACGTATTATTATATAAACAAATCTATAATTAGGTATTTACAACATGCATTGAAATATGTAACATTAATACTAACTAAATAACTAAACTTAATATTTACATGTAATACAGGGAGTTTGGTCCATCGTTTGCCAAATTAAAATGGCGGTTAGGTGAGGTCATTTTCTATCTCTTTACGCTCTCTAAAAAATTCTTGGGCTCACGTGTAATTGTTTTTTTTTTTTGTTTTTTTTGAAAAATCTTCATAGCATACTTGTTTGAACTTCAATAAAACCAAAATTAAGTGATAAAGAGATGCAATGCTTAGTGCATCGTGCTTTGTAATGTTGCCCGGCATTATGAAAGTCAAAATTACTACACAATTACTACACAAAAATTATTACCGGTTCCTTTCCTGTGCTCTGGCTCGGTAGTAACGCATTTATTGTTGTTCCGCATTGTTGTATTTTTGTCCTTAACGCAGAGTAATTATCTTTGTCGGCTTATGTGCTCATAGTACCTAATCTGAACATCCTATAAAATAAATGTGCATACAACGCTTTCGCACGTATTAGCAAGCGACGGTCCCTAGTCTTCTCTACTGTATATAATTTATTCTGTAGTTCCTTAACTTTTTCTGATATTATAGCTAATTCACTTGTAGCGCAATTCCTCGCCAATAACCTCCTCCGGTAGAAATTCCAAGCTCAATTTCTTTAGTTGTTGCCTCATTTCTTGTACTGTTGACCCTGGAGTTTCCGACCTAATGTTTATCTCATAAGCTAGTTCGTCTTTTAGCAAGGAATGATAGTAAATCGTTTTTAAATCCATGTTTACCACCCAAGTGTGATTAAACAATACTCAAATACTGACACACAGTTTGGCGACGCGTTCACACGCTGCAATCTGCCGTGCCACTCTGAGCTATAACCACGAACTTCGAATGTCGAAGTTCGGATATCTCTATCTCTATCGCACTTACATACTGCTTATTTTTACTTAAGATACCTATGTATTCTTTAAAATATGTTTTAGCGTAGGTATTTGTTTTGTGTTGCCTTCCAGGAGGTAACTCATGTAAAGGTTCCGACGGAAGACCAGCGCTGGCCTCCTAGGTTAGCACCATGCTGAGTCGGGGCCTTTTCGTGGACCCTGCTACTTTTACTTTACTGTGTTTTGTTTTGTATACCCATTGTTTTGTCCACGAATAAATGTTTTCTTTCTTTTCTTTAAATAGCAATACCGAAACGGACTACAATAAGTTGTCAATATACCAAGAGAAGTTATGTAAGGTTCGGAGTATTCACCTTATTTATCGTTAATAATTCTGCGCTGTTATGTGGGTTTACATTTATACTTGTTTAAAATTATTTTATTATTGATGTTCACCAGATAGGTACTTTTGCTACAATTTAAATGTACAAACTCTGTTATTAAGTGTAAAAGTGTGTAATTATACTTCAATGTGAAATATTGTAGATACAATAAAAATATTGTATGTACCTTATTGCACTGTAAACTTATTTCACCTAATAATGGTGTAGTATCACTCAATGGGTGTTTTACCTTATATTCTCCAATTATGTAGCACCACACTTGGTGTGGATATATATGAAACCTTTATACTTTGTAATTATAACCTTTTCAAATATATTTCTTTGTTAACAAGTCTACTTCAAAGCGTTGAAGCGTTGTTTTCTTTCTTAATTATTTATAATATTTGTTTTGTTATGAGAGGTTGGTACAATTCCAAGTGGTTGTCCAAAGTCCCATAGCAAAATGTAAATCACTTAAATATAATTTGTTTAAACCGAGCTATCTAATGATGCCGGATAATATCTATAGCTTATTGATTTGTGTACTTTTATTCCAACAAATATCAATGTCATGCACACCTAAATTAATATAATATGTGTATCATATTTTGCTAAAGTTTCAAAACATGCATAAATAACCAATAAAGGTTGGTTCACCTAAGTATTATTTTATATTTTATTATAATAGCAACAAGTCTACCATAACACAAAAAATTACAAGTATTGTCCGCCAATTGTGCTGGACATCAAAGAATATTCCACAAATAGTGTTTGTACACTAAAGAAATAAACAATGTTATTGGCAGTGCCTAACATAATCATTGAAAAATATTTTATTATAGTGGGTACACTTTTATGGGTGTACTAGCAACTAATTTAACCTCTTCACAGGACAGAACGACTTTGGGACTAAAAACAGGACAAGTAACCTAATGAGAACTACTATTCCTAAATAATTAGCGAATTGTTGCTAATTTTTCACACTAAATAACTGCTAAGGTAACAGAATTAGCTCCTTAGCTACAAATTATAACAAGGTGCAAATTATGCCAATCTGAAGTACTGTGTTCACTTTTATTTCTTCCAACACTTAGCTATTTTCCAAATAGTGTTCATATTATGTTCTACTTGTGTCCTACTTAAATGTACAGACTTATTTCTATGAAGTAGGTTTATGTTTATAAATTTATTTTCCATTAAACAACTAACTTTTGAGTGAAATATTAGTCAATATCCACTGTTATTTTATAGTAATTCCCAATTGAACTATATTACTAGTAATAATTATATGCAAAAGACTATTTGTTGTGTTGAATGCCAAGATAATTGTACTTAATTTTACTGTGTGAACTTTCTAATGAACTATTTTGACTTTCCACTTCAATCACTAAAGTTATGTTCTTAAATGCTTCTAGTACTAGGGATAATCACTTTCTATATCTGTAATTCTCTTAAAGATTTTAAATTGTCTTTGAAACTTAACTGTTGGACACTTTTATTATATTTTATTTATCACTATTTATCTATACCTGTGAACACAGTTTCTCAACAAATGTTTTAGCAATAATCTTATAACTACGCTTACTAACTACTGAGGGATTTTGCCATATGAAAAGGAATAAAACACAGTACTAGCTACTCTCTATCTACTATTAACTCTTTCACTGCGCTTTTCTTTTTCTTTTCGTCTGTTTTATAATAAGCTCTCGCGGCCATACACACCAAATCATGCGTATTGGCTTGACGCAACCGTCGCGTCACGCAGCGCCTCGGGTTCGTACGCTGCTGCTCCGCCTAAGTTGATGGGTATATGCGTATGTTTTCCTTGACCAAGAAATTAGAACTAGTCATTTTTGTACATATACATACATACATACATACATAGATTCACGCCTTTATTCCCTTTATACATATGCTGAGTTTTAATCAATCTTAATTGTGGTTCATATATTTTTAGTTCACAATTTACAGAATTAAGATTTAGGATATAGGGTTAAACTGAGGGTAGGCAATAAAACTACGAACCTTTAGCCTTTGTCGCCGACTCGACTGCCGAGCATGCAAGGTATTTATTAAAAGATTAATTGTAATTACTGTGTACATTAATAACAATACCCTTTAAGATATCACAACCGCGTTGGTGTAGTAAAACTAAAGCTGGTGACAAATAATAAGGTAACGAACCCATTCAGGGCGTTTATCGTTTTTCATTGTTTTGGGATTAGCTAGGATGCGATGACAGTCGTAGTGACAACAATAACTACCTCATTATTGTTGTAAATACATTTATGGTCGTACGCATGCCGAAAGGTCGGGGATCGCGGTATTTTAGAGTTAGAGGTAATAATCCTTATCTGTTATCTTCGTCGACCTGTGGTGTTTTACCGCTGACCGGAAATATTGGGGTAAAGGAAGGGCTCTAAAAATGTATTTGTATTCAGTATTTGTTAGTGCATTCTACCAGACACACAAATTACTTACCGGCACTATGGAGATATTTAATTAGGAAGAATTTAGGACTTGGAAGAAAGAGTTCGAGGCAGAAAGGCAACAAGAGAGTAAGTTTAGTAATATCGAAATATAAAGATTAATAATTAATGATAAATGTCGAGTAAGTAACAAGCAATGATGAAGCTTGGTCGTGAAAGTGTTAAGTAACGATTAGTCTTTAAGTTGATTTGTTGTCTTTCCTTGCCTTCAAGTAAAAAGGGCGCATAATATTTACTCACACTTTATACATTTACAAAAATATAACATGTGTGTTAAAAAATTAAATAAATATATATAAAATAATGGTTTATAGTAAGTTGGCATAACATCGTCAAAGACAAAATAGTGACTAATTTCAAGAAAAAATGAGTTTTAAATCGTCAACAATAAGGTTGAAAATCGTGATGGATACTCACTACTTGAGTTGTTATAAACTGTAGTGCCGTATCGAGCAGGACCCATACCGCCGAGTGACGCGACGGCTGCGTCCTAACTTTTAAATCATTTAAATGCTAAATAAAAACCTAAACAGATTTTTATGTCGTGCTAAAGAGTATTTACTAATAGGTGTTAATATAAAACACCAATACTCCTAACGGAGTTTATTCAAATATCTTCACTCAAACTTTGTTGACTTTATTTGGTTTGTTCTAGACAGTTTTAAGGATATTTGTTTCGACAGAATGGTACTTTCAGTTGTTAAGAATAAGATTACTGAAAAAAAAGTCACTATTTATTTATACGGTCCATGTTACCAGTAAAAATGTCACGACGCGATATAGCGTCTCCCGCGAATATATCGCGTCGTCCGCGGTGAAAGAGTTAAATGGTTGAGTATGTTTGCACGGTATTTGTCAGTGATCAGATCATTTCTTTTATTGACAAATATCTACAAAATCATCTCAAAATCATGACTTATCACCATCTTTGGGCGCCATTGTGAGCTATCTTCTATGAGTCCACCTTTCTATCTTTTAAAGTTGACTCAACGTGGCGCCCCACGTTGGGCGCCATTGTAAGCTATCTTCTATGAGTCCACCTTTCTATCTTTTAAAGTTGACTGGGTTAAGCTAACAGGATTACTATTAAATGAGACAAAAGACTAGTATGAAATATGTCTATTTCCGCATATCACTCCGCTCTTAACTTAGGGTACATAAGGTCCTTGGAACCCTTAATAACAGTGCAGTGCCTATGGGAAACAACACTCCCCAGGGTCGCTTTATGTAAGTCCGTTGGTGATAAGTTGTGATTTACTATATTTTGCCTAAAGGGCCGCTACAAAATTTAAGACGAACTCTTATCTTATCTTATCTTATCTAGATAAGGGCCCTTTCGGATGCACTTCGACCCAGCGGGATCTTTTGTGCATTTGCCCTCTCCTTTATGCCTACTCCCAAGCTCGCTCCATCGTTTCCACAAAGCGGATGATGCAGCTCAGCGGGAGCACCTTGAACTCCCTTGGTTGCGGATAGTCGCTACCAAAGTAATTCATTCTTTGTCTGGCAAGGGCATGACATTCACACAGTAAGTGTTCCATGGTCTCATCCTCCTCGCCACACATTCTACAGTCTAAACTGTCCGACAGTCCCATCTTGGCCAAGAGATCCTTGACTCCGAAGTGACCTGTGAACACCCCAGATATGATTCTGAGTTGCTTCCTGCTGGATTTCAAGAGCTTGTTAGTCCAGCCCGAGTCCACTCCTTCTATGAAGAGCTTAGAGTGCCTTAAGCCCGCCTCATTCCTCCACTCGTGTTGGTGTTTGGTTTTGGCGTAGGCTTTAAAGGCCGAAGTTATGGTTCTCTGCGAGAGTCCAACAAATGGTTCTGGACCTACAAAGTGATTTGTAGACCCCCCTCTTGCAAGCTCATCCGCTCTTTCGTTGCCGATGTAGCCCTCGTGCCCCGGTATCCAAACTAGTTGCACCTTATTGTGCTTCCCAAGCTTGTTCAGTGCCTGGACGCCATTATAGACTAGTCTAGAATCCACTTTCGGCGCCGTAAGCGCTTTAAGGGCCGCTTGACTGTCGCTGAGGATATAGATGGTCTGCCCTCTGGTTTGCCTGTCTATATTCTCCTGTGCACAGGCAATTATGGCGTATGTCTCCGCCTGGAAGACGGTTGCCAAACTACCCATGCTTACACTACTACTGTAGTCAATCGCGTAAATGCCTGCTCCCGTACCGGATCCCATTTTAGATCCGTCCGTGTACCATATACTGTCTTCGACACCAGACCTCGGTGGTTCTAGACCTTCGGCCCATTCGGCCCTGGATGGAACTTTTGTTGTGTAGTTCCTATGGAATACATACTTGGGTAGCATTTTGTCACATCCCATGTTTGTTATTCTGTCTAAGAGACTGTCAGTCTCCATGTTTGTGTGCTTAGTCTTTGGCTTGCTGTCGCTCCACAGTCCAAGAGTTCTTAGTCTATAGAGCGATTTGCGCGCCTCTGACTTAATCACCATGTGAAGTGGCGGTAGGTCCAGTAGGACTTCTAGCGCCGCTGTAGGCGTGGTTCGAAACGCCCTTGTTATAGCCATGCATGCCGATCTCTGTACCTTCGTCAGGGCATCTCTGCATGTGCTCATTAAAGTCCTTGGCCACCACACCAGGCTACCGTACAATAATATGGGCCTCACCATCATGGTATAGATCCACTTCAGTACCTTTGGGTTCAGTCCCCATGTTTTGCCATACGCTGATCTACACATTCCAAATACCCTGAGTGCCTTTGTAATGGTGAGATCTGTATGCTTCTTCCAATTCAGTTCTTTATCCAGAGTGACACCTAGATATTTCACATCGTTGGACAGTTCTAGTACCCTCCCGTACAGTTTTAACTGCTGTACGCCGCGAAGGGTCTTTTTCCTAGTAAAGGGTATTACTACAGTTTTGCCTGGATTAATGGATAATTGGTGCCGGTCGCACCATCTCTCCACTGTCTTCAGTGCCTTGTTCATGATTTCTGATACCGTGCCTGGGAACTTCCCACTCACCAGTATTACTAAATCATCAGCATATCCTACCGTGTGGGTGGGACCTTTATTGAGTTCCACCAGGAGTGAGTTCACCACCAAACTCCAGAGAGTTGGTGAGAGTACCCCACCTTGCGGACATCCCTTTGTGGCCGTGGCCGTTATCTCATCCCCCAAGAGAGATGACTTTATTAGTCTGCCATTTAGCATGTTGCCTATCCATTTACAAATGGTCGGCTCTACACCATGTTTTGCAGCTGCTTCGCTGATAGCTTTATACGTGGTGCGATCAAACGCTCCCTCCACGTCTAAGAAAGCTGCCAGACATAGTTCTTTATTCTCTATAGCCTGCTCAGCCTTGGTTGTTACCAGGTGAAGTGCGGTTTCCGTTGACTTCCCTGGCTGGTATGCACATTGCAGTTCGTGCAGCGGATGTCTTCTTAATGAGCCATCCCTTATGTGTCTATCTACCAATTTCTCCAGTGTTTTGAGGAAAAACGACGATAAACTTATCGGCCTATACGATTTGGCTTCACTGTAATCCGCCTTATCTGGTTTGGGTAGATAGGTTACTTTTACCATCCTCCACACACGCGGTACGTGTGCGAAGGCCAAGCACGCCCTGTACAATCTGCTAAGGTGCGGGATTAGTACATTAGCGCCTTCTTGTAATCTTCATCTTCTTGGCTTTGAAAGGTTGAAATGTTGAAAGTGCCCACTTTATCTTTTTATGATCTACTACCTTTTTAGACGTGTCCCAATTGTGTCTCGTTGTACTTGTGGTTTGTTCCAACGCACTAATTGCACCGTCGTCTGTTACGCTGTCGTGTATTACTGTGCCTGGGAAGTGTGTGTTACACATTATCTTAAGGGTCTCCAGCCCCGTTTTCGTCATTTTACCGTCATTGTCCCTGATGGATGTGAGCGGTACCGACTTTGTGGTTGCTAATGCCTTTGTTAGTCTCATTCCTTCCGGTATTGACTCAATCTGATCGCAGTGATTCCTCCATGCTCTCCTTTTGGCTTTCCTCACAGCCTTGCTGAGTTCTGTGAGTTTTTGTGCATAGTACCCGAAGTCATTGGATGACTTTGCGTCATTAAATATTGCCCTGGTTTCCCTCGTGAGCTTGACTATCTCTGGGGTCCACCATGGTAACTTTTTAGCCAGGGTTTTCTTTTCCGGGCAGTTATTAGTGAAGGCCGTGTATACGGCTTGTACTATTTTGTCCGCTTCGAATTCTATGTCAATAATAGAGTTTAGCTTACCTTTTGGGTCTCCTAGGTCCACTTTGAGATCATTTCTAAAGGCCGACCAGTCCGTGTTCCTAGGATTCCGTTTACGTACCGTATTTGTTTTTATTTTAGTTTGGTACCTAAAGCAAATGTATCTGTGGTCCGAAAGGGATATGTCATCAGATACGTGCCATGAGTTGATTTTGTTGCAAGTGTTGTTAGTAGCCAACGTTAAATCAATAACCTCCCCCCGCCTAGAGTTGACGAAGGTAGGTTCATTGCCTTTGTTCAGTATTTGTAGAGAAGAGCTTACCAGACGAACTCACTCAGTAGGCTTTGCCACAAGGCTGTTATTCCCTGTAGAGATTCCTAAGGCCAGAGGCTCCTGGGACAACAGATCCAGTTACTCCTCTTGCTCTGCAGTATCTCCGGAGAAGGTCATGATCAGACTGCAGCCTGCTGGAACCCGCCGAAGGGTGAGTGAAGTTTTGATAGTGACAAGTCTTCACACACCGGTGTTCGCGCGCCGGTGTGTACAGAATTCTCTGACTCCACGAATGACTTCAACGTTATGATCTTCACGATCAAATACACACATGGAAGATATATTATCTGTGTAATTATCTGTAATTATCGGTAATGATCCCACCTGAAAATTAGACCTTAATTAGTGGCAATTCCAGGCTTCTAAGGTTTGACTGGTTGACATTATGATTACATTACTGACCCAATAGCAGTATAAAAATCTCTGCCCGCCCTTTACCACGTATGTCGTTGGTCACTCCGTGCGGCAGCTACCTGTAACATTTTCTATATCAATATCGTTTTGCCGAATCCATGATTCCAAGGTTGGGCAGATGACTTACGTTCAGGTGATCCAGTTCCTTCTAGGCCAAATCCTTAAACCTATCCTAATATATTAAAAATTGTCCGTTTAGTTCTGAAACAATCGTAGAGGTTATATCACACCGCTTGTTATGATTTCCTTGAAATATCTTCAGGATTTTATGTTAATTTACCACTGTCGTCTGTCCTTTCCTTAACGGCTCATCCGGGCGCTTCTCGCCACGGATGGCTGCAGATTCTCCTTCTGAAGTGATTTCGCACATCTACTCCGGCCTCCATCGTGAATGGGATCTGGCATTGACAGCCGGTGTCATTCTGACAGCTCTTGGGATCGTTCCGGGTCAACACGTTTCCTTATGTTTCAGACAGGGCGTTTTTCTAATGTGCTAAACATCCTTAAGTATTTCCTCTAGTGGCCGCAGAGGTATGATTTGCAGTGTGACAGTGGAAGCATGCTACAGAAAATTAACAACATGGTATAGTTTAGATTATTTGAGCATTTAATGTAAATCGGTCTGTAATCGTAATCGTAATACTGGATGCTGACGCCGCGCCGCGTACGTGACAGCACCGGCTCAGTAGCGCCTTGTCCTCTGGTCGGCAGCCTATTTGCGTATCAGCTCAGGTGTGGGGCAAAAAGTTATTGAATTACAATTACAAAATGTAATTTGTAATTCAATTACAAATTACATTTTGTAATTTTAATTTGTAATGCATTACAAATTAAAATTACAAAATTAATTAATTAGTTTCATTGTTACCAACATTTTATATGGATAACTATCCGAAATCATTTTTTTTAATTGAATTGTATTACTTCGTAATATTACAAATTACTTTTATTTAATAAAATATTTTTCATTATTGACCGAGTGAGCAAAGCGTCTCCATTTCAGCTCGGGGAAAAATGCTTTCGTATGTGCGTTTGTCCAGATTTCCGGTTATTCTCGCCCACAGGTCGCATTTCTCAACCAATTCTCGTAAAACTTTGTGAGCAGGTTCGTTAATTATATAAAACATTTTTGTCGTCAGTTTTCCGAAAAAAAAATGCCGGAAATATGAGTTGAAAAAAAAAATCTGAGATTTCGAAAACTCACGAGGTTTACATAAATTAGTTATTGAATAATTTAATTACCAATGAATGTGACATTACATTAACCTTTTCACCGCCCGACGGCGAAGCAATACGCTGTGCCACTAACGCCACGGGGGTAAAATTAAAATGGGTAAAGAAATAACGCCACCATAAAAATGGGCTGTTTTTCAATAGGTATTCATCAAAAAAAAATTGTCGGCCAGCGCCGTCTCTGGCGTCGTAGTCACGATTTTGCGTTGTCGGCTATAACTGTGGCGGTGAAAGGGTTAATAGTAATAATGCTATTAGGTACACGTCACATTGCTCGTAATTTCAATGTATTGCAATTGCACGTGTAATGCATTAAATGTAATTCAATTTGTAATTCAATTACATTTTACGAAGTAATTTAAATTACACGTAATTCAATTACAAGTGTAATGCATTACTCGTAATTGTAATGTAATTCAATTACACGTGTAATTGAATTACTCGTAATTGCATTAATGTAATTCAAATTGTAATTCAATTACAAATGTAATGCATTACGCCCAACACTGAGCTCAGCCACACTAGGCTACTCGCGCAGCTCACCGCGGTGCACCGCCTTGCTCCTCGCTGCCGCGATGTCGCCCTCCCCGGTCACACACTGCTCCACTCGCGCGATTAATCTATATCTCTGCCTGCTTCGCTCGCTATTTCCCGCGTCACTCGACGAGGGTGTGGCAGGATTATTTCACAAGCCTGGGGTTCCCTCGATGTGAGCGTGCTGCCGGCGAGTTGTGTGCGCGCCGTTACCTTGTGTGGAGCCGAGGCGATGGTGCTGAGGGGATAAGTGCCCGTTAACTTGTCTAATACTAAATTGAAGTTGAGTTTTGTTTTTAATAACCGACGCTAAAAGATGAGTTAAGCTGACGTGATTGAGATGGTTCTTAGCGACGTTTCAACAAAATTGGTGCAGCTGGTTTTGAGGTATTATTAAACTTTGAAATAAAAATGTGGGGATTTTTTCAACTTTTCCACGTGGCTAATTGTAGTTTTAGATAATGTTAGTATAATTTGATGTACGATACGTCTGCAGGTACTTCCTGCCGTTCTCGCGGCAGGAGCTGCTGACGCTGGTGCAGCGCGAGCTGGTCCGCTGGGCCGAGCAGGCGCGCGCGCGGCACGCCGTGGAGCTGCGCTGGGAGGGCGGCGTGCTCGGCGCGCTGGCTGACGGGTACCGCTCACACCACTCCTCCGGCCGGGATTACATCCGCCGAAACACCTCCAGCGCCACTGCTGGACGACGGACGTGGGCCTCCCCCAAACAGTGCCACAATCACTCATTCATCATCACATCTGCCGAAACACCTCCAGCGCCACTGCTGGACGACGGACGTGGGCCTCCCCCAAACAGTGCCACAATCACTCATTCATCATCACATCTGCCGAAACACCTCCAGCGCCACTGCTGGACGACGGACGTGGGCCTCCCCCAAACAGTGCCACAATCACTCATTCATCATCACATCTGCCGAAACACCTCCAGCGCCACTGCTGGACGACGGACGTGGGCCTCCCCCAAACAGTGCCACAATCACTCATTCATCATCACATCTGCCGAAACACCTCCAGCTCAACTGCTGGACGACGGACGTGGGCCTCCCCCAAACAGTGCCACAATCACTCATTCATCATCACATCTTCCGAAACACCTCCAGGTCAACTGCTGGACGACGGACGTGGGCCTCCCCCAAACAGTGCCACAATCACTCATTCATCATCACATCAGCCGAAAAACCTCCACTGCTGGACGTAGGCCTCCCCCAAAGAGTGCCACAATCACTCATTCATCATCGCATCTGCCGGAAGACGTCCACTGCTGAACATAGGCCTCGCGAAACAGTGCCACAATGACCGGTCCTGGGCCACCCACATCTAACGGACTCCCGCGACCTTTACCAGGTCCCATTGCCTTATTATTACTACGTATAGATTGGCTACCTACAACATTTTTCTTGACGTTTTCCATTAGGGTCTTGGAATATTAGTGTTACGGCTGGGCCACGACTTTGCGCGAATTGCGGCGCGGCAAGCGTTCTATCAATTCATTGTGCGGTCGAGACGCAGAACGCAGTTTAGTTAGTGAACGCGTGTGATCCTAGCGTAATATATTACTAAAGCCGCTGCCGCTGTCGCCGCCGCGCAATGTCGTGGCCCGGCCGTTAAGTTCTGATTTGCAACCCGATTTTAAACCACAACTTTAATGCCTGCCACATACCTACTACGCAAATAGATGCCGATTTGCATCAATGTGTTGTGTGGATAGCTGATGCACAGCTGATAGACAATGTATACCTATTTTCTATATGTAATTAAATAGACCAGCCCATAGACGCCGCCTAGCCAAGCAGCTCCACTGCGCCCGCCAGATCGACAAGATCCAGATCACCGTAAAGGGCGTCGACATCACGCTAGAGCGGAAACTTAAGCTAGGGCTCATCCTCCTAACGTTATTCCCGGTTGTGCCCTAAAGCACCCCGGGGTCCGCTTAGACACCTAACCACTAGATTTGGCACAGACACTAGATTTACGAAAGCGACTGCCATCTCACCTTCCGACCGAGAGGGAAAAACTAGACCTTATTGTGATTAGACCGGTGTCCTCACGATGTTTTCCTTCACTGAAAAGCTAACGGTAAATATTCCGTACATAAGTTATTAAAACTCATCTGTACGAGTCGGGTTTCGAACCGTACCGTCACCGTAGGTCGAGCCGAGCTAGGCGACGTCTGGTCTATAGATAGAAGTGAATGTGCAGGTACGACGTGCACTACGGCGCGCGCTCCATCAAGCACGAGGTGGAGCGGCGGCTGGTGAACCAGCTGGCGCTGGCGGCGGAGCGCGGCGCGCTGGCGCGCGGCTGCGCCGTGCTCGTCACCGCGGGCGGCGCCGGCCGCCTCGCGCTCGCCGTGCGCGCGCCCGCGCAGCGCGACTACACGCCGCTCGACCTCGCCGTCTGACCGCCGCTCCGCCGGGTGTAAGCGTACCTCGCGATCGCGCTCTGGACGCCCGCGGCCGGCGGGGCGATTCTATTGTCTGAACGACTGAACCGGTCGACGCCCCGCCGCCCGCTAGCGTCCGGACCGTGACCTGACGTCTGATAGCTAATTTCTAATAGTTCAATATTAGTGCAGAGCACACAATCGCGTTAACGAAATATCTATTCATCTAGTAGTTTCCTTTGTTAGTATCGAACTGAGAAGTGTATTTTGGAAATATTTTTTATCGTTCCTTCAGTTATGCCGAAATCAGAAATAAATTGTTATCCTTCCATTCAATTGCGCAATAATCACTTTTCGGGATTTAAACAGTAACCCAATATTTTAATATTACGCAAAATAGCCGATGATTGGTCCGTGGACGACCCTGACGACATCTCACTCTCGCATAGTTTAATGATAAATTACTTTAAATGTCAACACTAAGTGGGTTGCACTTGCACCGACTTACGATTACAGACCGATAAACGTCAATTACGACACCAGCAGCTGTCATTCCATAGAAACTTGTCAAACTTTCCATAGATTCAGATTTTTTACGAACTTACAATTACAGACAGTCTCGCGCTAGTGGCGCAACCCACCCTATGGACTGGTTGCACCAACTTACGACTACAGTTCGACCAACTTTAAACATCGCACCGGTAGCTGTCATTCCATAGAAACTTGTCAAACTTTCCATAGATTCAGATTTTTTACGAACTTACAATTACAGACAGTCTCGCGCTAGTGACGCAACCCACCCTATGGACTGGTTGCACCAACTTACGACTACAGTTCGACCAACTTTAAACATCGCACCGGTAGCTGTCATTCCATAGAAACTTGTCAAACTTTCCATAGATTCAGATTTTTTACGAACTTATAATTACAGACAGTCTCGCGCTAGTGGCGCAACCCACCCTATGGACTGGTTGCACCAACTTACGACTACAGTTCGACCAACTTTAAACATCGCACCGGTAGCTGTCATTCCATAGAAACTTGTCAAACTTTCCATAGATTCAGATTTTTTACGAACTTACAATTACAGACAGTCTCGCGCTAGTGGCGCAACCCACCCTATGGACTGGTTGCACCAACTTACGACTACAGTTCGACCAACTTTAAACATCGCACCGGTAGCTGTCATTCCATAGAAACTTGTCAAACTTTCCATAGATTCAGATTTTTTACGAACTTACAATTACAGACAGTCTCGCGCTAGTGGCGCAACCCACCCTATGGACTGGTTGCACCAACTTACGACTACAGTTCGACCAACTTTAAACATCGCACCGGTAGCTGTCATTCCATAGAAACTTGTCAAACTTTCCATAGATTCAGATTTTTTACGAACTTACAATTACAGACAGTCTCGCGCTAGTGGCGCAACCCACCCTATGGACTGGTTGCACCAACTTACGACTACAGTTCGACCAACTTTAAACATCGCACCGGTAGCTGTCATTCCATAGAAACTTGACAAACTTCCCATAAATTGAGATCTAGGAGCCGGTTGTTTCAAAGCGTCAGCAATCGTAACCGGGCTGTAATGTGTGGTTGATGCAACCCTCCCTTAGGGTATTGACTTTTACTTAAGCAGTAGTTTCAGTCGTGAGCGACGACTCTGTGTCCTTGAGGGAGAAAAATACCAGTATCGTGAAGAGATTCTTTAAACCTACATATAACAATCTCATATAGGCCGTTCCACAGGCAAAAAGTACCGCTTTGTCGATAATCAGTAAACACGTTCTTCCAATTGAATCCTTATGCAAATATCGCCTTATTGACATCCGACAAAATGATCCCTTTTACCTGGGGACGCGTGGGGAGGCCGTAGAAAGGGTTACTAAACATCCACTAACACGTGTATAGTGGATTTAAAACCCCATAAAATCATTCGACAAAGTGTCCCAGGAGCCGTAACCCTGGCAACGGGCAACAACATATAGTTGATTGGCCCACATCTCAAAACAGTATTCAACAGTATGTAACCCGTACGTACCTATAGCTTCGTGAAACGAGCCACAAGTGATTCCTCTTTATGATAAATTGTAAACAGAAATGGTTATTATCAAAAATATTGAGCAGATATTGTAAGATAATTAGTCCTAATCTCGTTACCATAGCAGCATAGTCACTTTTATGCCATAACCGCCACTAGACTCCCAACGCGTGGCTGTGATTATATTTAAGTGACCTGTGGTAAGCCTCTGACATTGTTAATGACATGTTAAATTAATTAATAATTTTTATTAGATTATATGAGATATGACATTAAATGAAACTTGTTATAAGTGCGTTTTAATTTAAATAATCTTCCATCAACTGAAGGGTTTGTGAGCCGCAATAACTATTTTTGTATTTTACTATTACGTGTGCCGCAGGGCTTATAGCTAGGTACTCTGCTTTTCTAACAGAAAATACATAAATGAAACAACAATATGCATAGTGCTTATTTTATTAGACTTCGCACCGTTATATACAAATATAATGTATAAATAAATAACAACTCTTTATAAAATATAATCGATTATGTATCGGCGCGTTGCGCGGCGAACAACTAAACGTGTGAAGGCCTCTGGTTCACTAGATAGACGTACCCGGCAGTCGGCCACGATTCGTGCTTGCACAGCGGAGGCGGTGTGCCCCGGCCGAGCTGACTCATGCTCTGAAAGGCCCATTTACATGGTGCAAGAACTCGTGAGTTTGCTAAATTTGATCGAACTGGTCGTATCTCAGTATCTCCGTGATGTGATGGAAATGGAACTCGCCCCCTAGTTTTCGCACCGTGTATATAAAGGCTTAAGCGACGCCCCGTGTTGCGAAAATGCCTGAGCCCTACGCCTTCCCTTGTTTTTTTGACAAGACTTGTAAAGGTGAATATTTAACCAATAAATAGCAATAAAACTTTAGAATGACAGCAGCCAAGCTGTAAGTCATGGCAACTATTTTGGAATATACCGCATTACGTGCAGTAGAGAAGTGTTCAAATACACATTCCATATTTGTGTAGTAACTCATTGATGAATCCTGTCCAGTTTTAATTCAATTCAGTAAGATTAGACATAAATCAATTTCAAGATAAGTACCCAACCATCGCGTGATCCATCTTAGGCCTTGTCCTAACTTTCCATCAGGTTAGACGAAGGCCAAAATCCCATTTTTTATAAAGTATGTGTTATATGCGTTATTGCTACCTATATTCTGAAATGTTCTTTAACGTTGCCGTTAAGATAAAAGTAAGGAGATACTTGTGAAGTCGAAAAGGCTCAAGTTTTATCGCAACACTAACGGCCGTATTCATAAACGTTCTACAAGCCTGTTTTAACTAAAATGCCGTTAAAATTCGTTTGTCCTTATCTGTCGCTTCGACATTTGCGTTCGTAAGAAAGGGACAAAGCACATTTTATTTAGCGGAGGCATTTTAAGTTTTATGAATAAGGCGGTAAGTTACCAAGAGATAATCGTCGCTCAGCGTGAATCGGCCTCTAGTGTACCGACTGCCATCCTGACGTATCTAAACACTTAAACATACAATAGTTCATTAAAATCGCCTACTCTTTTAAAATGCCCCTTACATTAGGTATTTACTAAAATTGGGTGCCTCGGTACACAGCAAGCGAGTGCCGGCGACTGCTTCTCCGTAACCATATACCTACCGTGTGGACTTAGTCCTGCGGGGATGCCTCAGCGCTGGATGCGGAGAATGTACGGTTCTATCCAGGGCTCGTATTTTTCGTGCCGACATGACGTAAAAATATGTCATTTTGCACACCGGATGTTGTGATAAATAGAATAAGTTTCATGAAGCTTGTTAGTGAACCTCACAAAACGGAAAATCGCAACAATGTTCTTATAAAGATGACATTGTATAACAACTTTTATACAGGAGTAAAAATAAATACTACATATAATTGTAAAGATACAATAATAACTAAACAATTACAACGTCAACTTATTGTTCATCTGAATGACAATGTCAGTCAAAGACCATTTTAATGATGTTTACGAAAAGAATATTTGAAATCATTCTATGTGTGGTTTGACGTCATCGGCACGAAAAGTACGGGCCCTGGTTCTCATCTACCTGCCGAGCCGGAGCGCGCCTGGACTCATTTTCCAAGACGCTAGAGGAATTTAAAGCGTCAATACAGACGTTACTTCTCTTATATATTTGAATGGTCTTGTGACCTGGCCGGCTCCTCAGGCGCGTGAACGCCTGTGGTCGGCTGTTGTCTGGCCGGCTCCGTCATCTGACCGGCTCCGTCAGCGGACTCGGCACGGTCCGGTCGGTGGAATTCGTAGGTACATTAGTATTCTGTCTGGACTTTCAGATTTGACCATCCTCTTCATATAGACATTTTCCTACGACGTAGAATGCTTGTACGCTGTCTATACCCACTTCTCAAGAGGCAAGACGCTTTGCATTCCCGCTCGCTGAAGCAAAACCTCGCTTTACCGACACATTCCCCTACTATAGCAGCAGAAACATTCAACTAATCACATCAAGAATTACAGCAATCAATATTTAATATTCATTCAATAGCGTTGGTGTTTGACCCGATCTACGTTAGCCTAGCCTAGCCTAGCCTAGCCTTGCCAACTCGTGTAAACACAGTGGCGCGAGCTTGCGGTGTAAACAAGTACATAAAACTGGGTAAAACATTCACTTAAAAATCCCTGCTCTTTCTAGTTCGAGTTTACTTATATTAAGTAGTCTGTGCGCCCTCGAAACGTAAATGATTACTGGAAAACTTTCTGGAACACATCATTGTATTTGACGACTTATGTATCGATTTTATAGTACCTAATATAAACTGCAACCCGTAAGTGTATAAATAAATAGTTTCCTATATTTATCTAATTAACTATGTAATTATAATTTCATTTGTACCTACTTATCCTAATTGGTGTTTGATATTAGGTAACGTTATGTCATGGTTAAAATTAAGGAAGGACTCCTATATATCTATATTGTATATGTATGAGTAAGTATAGGTATAACGTTTGTGCGTGCCGCGAGGGGACCGTACTCCGCACGAAGTAACACGGCCAGATCTGGCGAGTCCTGCAACATGGACGGTCGGTTATTCACGGGGTCAGGCAAACGTGGGAACTTCTCCAGGTTTCGAGAAGGTAAGCCGGGTTCAAGTTGGACCGGTGGCTTAGCCCTGTTCCATTTTCTCTGGTTCGTTTGCTCCTTAATTCCCGCTGTGCAAAGCTCGATTCGCTGCGCTTACTACTAACTAATTATAACTTATAACTACTCCAGCCCCTCAATCGGGATGTTATTTGCGACGACTTTCTCTTGCACTCTGAAACTGTTCATCAGTAGTGCTCAAGACGCGAGTCCCGACCGGGGCTGCACGATATGATATCTCTACTTCGTTCTGTTTAGGCCTGCTATATTTATTGTGGTACCTATTCGATCCGGGATGAGGTGAAAATCGGTCAAAAACTACTCATTGGTCGTCATCAGCATCACTATCTCTACTAGATAGGTACTATTTCGTCGTTGTGGTTTCAATGTGTTTGATCCAGTGAATATTGTACCCTAGTTAAGTACGAAGATTTTTTATGGACATTTTACTTCTAGTCTTATTCAAATATCGGTAGTGTATGAACTTCGTTGTGACATACAGCATTTGACTTTAAGGGTCTCATCGTCTCAGAACTCCGCAAACATCAGTTCTCTACTATTCTCATATCATTCAGAAGTAGTACCACAGCCTGTTTTAATTTCCTTTGCTGTGAAGTGTAAACGCGGCTAGACATTAATTCCATTAATGTAGCAGTTGAAAGCTTGGCAGCGAGATGAGTTCCATGTCTATTCTTGTGCGTTATAAGGTCTGACATTTGTGAAGTAAGTACATGTTTAATGCGTATCTTCCCCATTACTACTTCTACTCTAATATATTAGAAAGGAGGTATTAGAGGAGGCGGTACGGTGCTTACGTTCCGAAAAGAAAGCTCAGAAAACACTGCTATTGCCGACTTATTGACGAGTTTTCAATTATAACTTGCGTGCGGGGATAGCGTATCTTTACACAACACTATCTCCTCAAGTGTAAATAGGTAGAATAGCACCTCTTAATAGGTTCCTCGTGATGGTGTTCACAGTTACTAGCAATACCTACTGCAGACGAGTAGTATGGTATGACCCGTGGTAAGTCCCTGATCTACAGCCGTAGCCCTCACGTGTGCGGCCGCAGTCAGCTCGGCGTGCTAGACGAGTGTTGAGGTGACAGGCCCGGGTTTAAAGCCAGACGCCGATATGTGTGCGCTAGAGCCAGCCCGCGGAGTGGTGCGGCGCGTGGCCGTGCAGCGGCGTGACGCCGGCCAGCTTGGCGAGCGCGGCGCAGCGCGAGCACGGCGCGCCCGCGCCCGCGCCCGCGCCCGCGCGCGGCGCCGGCGCCGGCCCCGAGCGCGGCGAGCAGCCGCACTGCTCCTGCTGCCGAACATCACAGTTACTATTATATACGAGTACTTCGGCAGTGAACATGATAGATATGTATAGTGCACTGGCTCAAGTAACGAAGTTTTGGCAAGCGTCGAGACTTTAGGTTACTAATTTGGCTATTTAGTAGGTCTGTCTGTTGGCGGGTTCGCTTTTTATGTAGGTACAATTCTCACTGACGGGCCGGGTCTGAACGTGGCTGACGGCATTTTACAAGTTGCCAAAGGAATTTGAAGCTTTAAAACAGGCGTTACAATTTCATATTTGAATGGACTTGAGACCCGGTTGGCTCCTCGCGGACGTGGAAGGCTGTGCTCGGCTGTCGTCGCATCTGACCGGATCTGTTCAGTCTATTTGCCTTCTGCACTCTTAAGGCCTTCCCCTATCTGAATGACCTAGCACGTCCAACTTCCTCGAGCCCTCTTCCTCGTTCTTCGCCTTAAGTTAAGAACATTACGTATTTACGGCTAATACCGGCGGGTGCTTGTACACATGTTGCGATGCGACGCCAGGCGAGGGGCGGCCTGGCCCAGCCCGTTCGGTGGGAATCGTATAGGTAGCTACATTGGGTTGTCGCCTACCTTGGTGGCGTCGTCGTCGAGGCTGGCGAGCAGCGGCTCGCGCGAGCCGCCGCGCGCGGGCTCGGCGGCGGGCGGCGCGGGCGGCGCGCGCGGCGGCGGCGGCGTGGGCGGCGCGCGCGCCGGCACCGAGCTCGCGCGCTGCAGCGCCTCGGCCGCGACACGCTCCTGATCACACACACGACTCAAACTCAATAGTATTTTATGCAATCGTTGTATAACGTATGCTTTTTCAGTCGATTATATACCACGTTTAGGCTACGCAGCTTGCTGAGTGAACTAATTAAGGTACGAGACTTAAAAAGCTAATTATACTTATAACTATTGTGCAATACTTTTTCTACGAGTCAACTGAACTAATTAAACAAACTTGGTATCTATTGAAAACGAAGTGCAACCAACGGCTTTTTCTTTTTTGTGCGTTGATGTCTATTTACCTTTTGACTCTCTCATGACGGCGTCCAATTGGTCAAATACATTATAGTTCAGTAAAGGCGCTACCTGATTGGTCCATTTCATTTTATTTGTCTCAACAGTTGAGTGTAGACAAATGTTGAGTTGGGAGCTCCATAGTAATAAGTTTCTGTCAAAAATTTCATTTTTGGTACAAGCTTTTATTGCCGACTGTACTTTTCTGTATACCATCATCAACTGCTCATTGAGACAATTCTAACGAGCCCAAAGTCGAGAGTCGGGTTATGTGGTTTTATTACGGAGTTCCTAAGGCCACCTTCTGTCTCCATCATCAGATCAGCTCGATGGTACCATAATATTGAATTGTCATCCAAACTATACTTATACCCAAAATTTCAGCTCAATCGGTCACCGGGAAGTGGGTCAAATTTAACTTGCAAGATTTGGCGGACAACTTACATACTTTTATTAACCGACTTCAAAAAAAGGAGGAGGTTCTCAATTCGGTTGTATTTTTTTTTTCAATGTTTGTTACCTCAGAACTCCGTCATTGATGAGCCGATTCGTAATTTTATTTATTTATTTGTAAGTATATGCCTCCAGGTGGGTCCCATTTTTTCAAAAAATCAATTGGATGATGGGATCCATGAGGAATTGAGGGAACTCCTCAATTATATTAGGCACGCGTGTAGTGATTTTGGTATTTTCTATTATAACTCGTGTATTTACACCCGGAAATCATAAATTTGGTGGAGTGGAATTGATGATGAAGACCACAGATGACTTATGGAATTCCTCAATTATGTACATAAAAGTACAAAGGTATAAGTATCACAGATTCTGATAAGATTCCGTTGAAATAGCAACTAATGAAGTGCCAAAGGTGATCCTTGTGGAATCGACGGAAGTCCTAAAATATTATCGGCCCACATACAGCTCAGCACCACAGCCAGCATTTGTTCTCGGAAATCAGTTCATGTGGTAAATTGGAAAAGAAATGTGGAAATGTTCTCGTGGCTTGGCGGAGTACTAAATTGAAGTCGGTTAAAACTTTGTTTTTAAAGTAAATTATACTTACATACGAACAAGTCAAGTTTATATAAAGCTTGTAAAAAGTATGTGATTTAAGTTTGGTGTGAAGTCTTAATTCAAACATTAAGGTCAAGGAGTATAAAAAATATTTTTTCTCAAACATGCAATGAAATATTGAAGTAGTGTTCTTCATAATGGGCTTCGAAGTGTCACGTTTCGGGCGCAGCGAGACGAGAGACCCGTAATGGCATTTCATACAAAATTGGAGGCCTAGGCCGGCAAGATGGTCTTTTTTAATTTCCATTCCTCAATTTGTGGCACAGGATCACGGCATTGAGCCATGAAAATTAAAGTTTGATTTCTTGGAGTTTTTTAATTTATTTCATTGCATGTTTGAGAAAAGCACTATACATACCTCGGCGTGAAAAGGAGTTGCCTCGCTACGCTCGGCCGTCTATATGTACTCGGCCAGCAACCCCTTGTTCCCGGCCTCTGTAGTAATGTACTATTTATACTTGTCGACTACAATCTTTAAATTAGAACCTCGCAAACCATAACGCAATTGAATACTTTTATTCTGATGCATAATCATAATCATAATCATTTATTTGCGTTAAAAAGGGTTATAACATAAGTGTTGGTGTAAAATATACAATGTTCTTGGTTCCACCTTTCTTGGCTGTCCGTGCAGCATGCAATTTTTTTTATAACTAACCTAACCTACTTAAATTTAATTTTGCTCAGGATGAGTCAGAGCAGCATTAGCATTACATTACAGATGTAGTGCATATTTGTTTTCCATCGTATTTTGGCGGAAACGTTTGTATTTGTCATGCTACTTCAGTCAACCTCAGTACTTTTTGTACCGAGACTGACTGAAATAGCAAGACACGTTCGTACGTTTCCGTGAAAATACGATGGAAAACAATTATGCACTACATCTGTAGACGATTTCAATAACAATAAAATACAATTAATACAGACGAAATAGAATAATGAATAATTAATTCATCAGATTATTATTATTAAGGAATTCATTAACCGAATAAAATGTCGTTGATGTTAACAATTGAAATAGGGCATTCTTAAATTTACAATATGGCATTTCCTTTATATAATTTGGTAATTTATTAAATATATTGACACACATCGAGTAGCAATTTTTTTTTAATGTGGTAGTTCTTAGCTTTTTGTTAATGACAAGTCTGCTAGGGTTTCTAGTATTTCTCGGGAATACTTCTTCGGCTGTCGTGAATCGGTCTATATTTAAATTGACAAACTTGCACCCTTCAAATATGTAGAGGCTAGGTAGTGGAAGGATCTTTAATTTAAGAAAAAGTGGCTTACAAGAAGTTAGTGGGTATACTCCACATATAGCGCGGATGCACTTTTTTTGGCAAATAAAAGCCTTTTGAATATCGATTCCATTTCCCCACACGATTAATCCATATCTAAGCACCGACTCGACATAACCGTGATAGGCCGCCAACACTGTGTTTTGATCTGTTATTGCACGCAGTCTACTCAGAACAAAAACGAATCTATTTATTTTATTACATACATATTCGACATGTCCTTTCCATTTAAAATCATCATCAACAATAAGTCCCAAGAATTTTATAAGGTTAGTATTATTTAGGTAATGTCCATTATAGTTTATATTTAATGTTAGGTTTGAATTATTATTAAAGTTCATGAAATTAGTTTTTACTCAATTAACTTGCAGGTTATTATGTCGAAGCCAGTCAATTACAGCTGCCACTGTGTTATTTACATCAATTTCATGGTCAGTTACCGCTTCTGTCTTAACGTTAGATACAAATTGATATGTCGTCCGCAAACAAAATACATTTATGAGGTGTAACCTTCGGCAAATCATTTATGTAGATTAAGAATAACAATGGTCCTAATACGCTTCCTTGTGGCACTCCATAGTTATTATATTTGAAGTTAGATCTGAACACTTCTGCTACCTGTGTGCTATTTACACTCTTAATTTCAACACATTGCTGTCTATTCTCTAAATAAGATTTTATCCAATTCAAGGCCGGACCTCTTATACCATAACATTTTAATTTTAACAAAAGTAGGTCATGCGCAACGAAATCAAACGCTTTTGTCATATCGAAGAATAATGCAGTAGTAAAGCTCTGATTATCATACTGAGTAGTTTCTTCGCGTATTAAGTTGAAAATAGCCAGGCTGGTAGATTTAGATTTTTGGAAACCATGTTGTTCGGATGCAATAACATTAAATTTATTAAAGAAATCACTAAGCCGTAGGTGCATTGCCTTCTCAAATACTTTCGATAGATAGGTATGATCGTAATAGGGCGATAATTTCCAATGTCCTTTCTCTCTCCTTTTTTTTGTAAATGGGTATCACAGTGGACTTCTTCAATTGATTTGGAAACGTACCTGTCTCTAGTGAACGATTAATTAGGAATGTTAGGATGGGTACTAATTCCTGGTTACATTTTTTAATTACAGACGTCGCCAGTCCATCATATCTCTCTGCATTAGTATTACAAAGGGACATAATGATATTATTTATCTCTTTTTCACAATAGGGTTTTAAGAATACAGAATTGCTAATTTGACTCCCACCAAGTGTATCTAAAGTTTTATAATTTAACTTATTTGTAGTTTCAATAAAGAAATTATTAAAAGTCTCTGCCATTTTATCCGGATCGGTAACAGATTCATTCTTATAATTATAATTATATATTATATTCTTATACACTCAATATACTGGTGTTTCTCAATGTATTCTGCCTCAGTTTTTATAATTTTCCACATTCAAGACGAATTTTCTGTTCACGTTCATGGTCATGTAAAATACATCTCTTTAGTAATTTGGAATACGCAGTATAATTATTTTTATTTTCAATTGTCTTCGTTCTGTAATCGCCAAATAATATGTACCGCCAGTACCTTCTATCAGGTTGTATGGTGTGCCCCTAAATAGAGTAAACCAATTTAAGTATCTGGGACATGTGGTGACCTCTGACCTGAAAGATGATGTAGACATTGAAAGGGAGCGAAGGGCGTTGTCTGTCAGAGCAAATATGGTGGCCCATAGATTTAGTCGTTGCTCGGTGGACGCTAAGCTCACACTCTTTAGAGCATTCTGCACCAATTTATATACGGCTAGTCTATGGACTCACCATACGCAGAAACAGTACAACGCTCTTCGTGTACAATATAACAATGCCTTTAGAGTGATGATGGGGCTACCCCGTTTATGTAGCGCATCAGGTATGTTCACGGAGGCCGGGGTAGATTGTTATTACACCATAATGAGGAAACGCTGTACATCCCTGGTGCTCAGGGTCCGGGCTAGCTCCAATCCTATCCTGAGCGCATTGTCGGAGAGATTTGATTGCCATTACATGAATCATTGTCATTTGATTCAGGTAGTGGCAAACAAATCCCAGTAATCAATTTAATGTACGTTACATAAGCTAATTATAATTCTTCCTTGTTCGTAATATGATTCCAGTTGGTCGAAATAAATGATTTTATTATTTTATTATTATTACGGATCTCTCGTCTCGCTGCGCCCGAAACGTGACCATTCCAAGCCCATTATGAAGAACACAACGTCAATATTTCATTGCATGTTTGAGAAAATGGTCGGTTCACGATCCATACCGACCCCGACATCCGAAATCGTGTCGGGATTTGTGAACGGCGAATACACAGGTATTTGATGCTAAGTACTTGTTCCGATACACAAACCGTGTAGGTAATACATAGTATTAGTAATTTATAAAAACGAGAGAGAGGTGATTTCAAAGTTCGCCACCTATTAAAGTTTATAGGTATACGAAACTTACGAGTAGATATAGTCAGCTGCAAAAATCTATTTACAAAAGATATCTTGACACCATATTTCAATGACACTAGATTCGAGCTGCTTTTAACGCGTTAGTTGAAAACATGTTTGCAAGTGACTCGATTATTTAGATAACATGACAGCATGTCTCACCCGTTCCTCTGGCTGCCTCCGCGAGTCGGAGAACTTTTTCCGCCTCCGCTTGAGCGCGGCGAGCGCGGTGAGCGGGTGCAGCGGGCCGCCGACCCGCCGCTCGCTGCGCTGCGAGTCGCTGCCCGACTCGGACCGCTCGCTGCCACTGCAACCACACACAACTTACCAACCCACGCTGGAAGGAGACCAGGGAACGTGTTAGCATGCATATAGTACAGATTGTTAACCCTTTCGGCACCGTATGCGGCGTAACGTTAAGAAAGCTGCCCGCGAAGCAACAAAACGTGGGAATAGGATAGCGTGTGATATACTCTCTTCCTATCTCGCGAGCAGTTATAGACGGAGAGCTAGCGACCAAATCGGTCGAAAATTATTATTATTTTGGTATTTTTAATTAACGCGGGCAACCACTTCCTACCACCCGATCGATTTAATTTTTTTTGTGTGCATAGGGAGTACAGAGCAACTGTTTGAAAAAAAAATTAAAGTCGCTGAGCCCACATTTCTTTTCTCTGTTTTCCCCTCCCCACTACACCCGCACCCACCGCCCGCGGCCTGCCAGCACGAAGATTATCGGAAAAGGTTGTTCAGGGAAGTAGCTAACGGAGTTTCAATACAGCTGAAGCCACATGACCGATTTGGTCGCTAGCTCTTAGACCATTAGGTGCGATAGAGAGTGCGTCAAGCGGCGTCCATTTTATATTAAATTGTATTGAAATCGAGCGAGTTAGCTCAGCGGGCCCGAAAGGGTTAAACGTGAAATTTTGGTAAGTAATAAAACAATGTTAATAGGACACCGAAGTAGGTTATCGTGCGTGTACAAAATTTAACTATGGCTACAAATCAACATAGTATTGCTATGTATTGGAGGTACTTTAGATTTAAATATGATCTATTAAACTATGAAGACGAAAAATACTCTAAAAAGGCAAGAATCGAGTAAGTAGGTATAGATAGTGTTAATTATTAAAAGCCACTTATGGTGATCAATATTGTTATAAAAACTGTAACGTAAGTTAAAAAATCGCCACTACGAAAAGGTTAAAAGATATAGGCAACTATAGGCATGCATTTCTCATAATTATGTCATAAGTACCTAGTTAAATAAGGTTCAAAAGATAGGGATATTTTAAATAGCCTTTTTATAATTTATCCCTCGATTAACTTGTTCACGTGAACTCTTTAATTCCATCGGCACCGGACCTAACTAGCCGGGCCTCTGCTACCTCCGCGCTTCGTGCCGCCCGCGGCCGCGCCCAGCAAACAGAAAACTTGCTCAGTCTTTCACTCAATGTTATTTAAGGAAATAGAATTGAATTAACTTTGTTTCAAAATTTGAAAAAAAAAGATATATGATTTTAAATGTACTTATTATGAAAGGTTTGCAGTCCATTTAAATTGAACATAAGTAAGGAGGTACATTATGTTGCATATTGGGCGGAACGAGGTTTGAATCGACTCGCGCCTATTCAACATACTTAGATAAATAAATATCAAACTCCCACTGCGTGCACTGCGGCACAAGCTGCTCCGCACGCGAGTGGAACTCGAGCGCCGCGATAAGGAGTGTCGGCTACGAACCTGGGCGACTGGCGGTTGTGGTCGCAGACCGAGTCCTCGGAGCGGGAGCGGCCGATGAGGCGCGAGACGCGCGCGGCGCGCGCCGCGTCGATGATGGTGCCCCAGCGGCGCTTGTGCGGCTTGCGGCGGCCCGGCGCCGGCGCGGCGTCCGACAGGCTGGACTGGCTGGCGCGCAGGCGCGTGCCCAGCAGCGCCGACAGCGACGCGTGCGACGACGCGCCGTGCTCGTGGTGCAGCGACGCCAGGAACTCGTCCACGGGCGCCAGCGACCCGCCCGGCGCCGTGATGTTGAACCCCTTCATCAGCCGTCGCTCCTTCTGCCGGTTCTTCTTGCCGCCACCGCCGCCTGATAACGAAACGCGTGTTGGACAGCTCGATGACTAGTTACAATACGCAGAAATCAAGGTGTAAAATAAGTATAATGGTTAGGTGATCGGTCTCCTCCACGTGCGCGTGCGCGCGAAGTAAGCGAACTTTTTCGTTCGCAAATTAAATTATAAAGACTTTATTCAATATATTACTTTTACTCAATATATTATTATACGGCTAACTGTTGGTTGCTATTAGATGAAAACTCATTGTTTTTACCCGACTGCCGAAGGAGAGGAGGGTTAAGTATTACTGTTTTTTTTCGTCAATGTCTTGTTTTTTAAACAGGATTGTTGAGTCTTTAGTGGTCATGTTCTTGCGGTCTGTCTAACCTTTGAACTACAATGACTTTCGAACAGAGCTTTTAGCGCTCGGAGATTCGCCCAAATACATTTTTTCAAAAGAAAGCGCGCGCGCGCAATACAGTTACCAAAGTTGGTTGTAAACTCTGATTTAGGTAAAATACGAAATTAATTAATTTGAAGCCATTTTTTTCATCAAGAAGTTCCAACCTACATGTGGGTAAACTTCTAATTTCATAATGCACCAAGCACGCATTAATGTTAAGACACTAAACTGAAAAAAATTGGGCTTATTTCGGTTTGATTGTGATAGCAGCGCGACCGTGAAGGAGCATGGTCGGTGTTAGTCGTTTACCGGGCGCACCCGCGTTGGCGGTGGACGTGTTCATGCCGGAGTTGCGCAGGATCTCGACCAGCTCGCAGCGGAACGCGGACACGTCCTGCTTGATCTCGTTGACGTCGTCCTCCGTGACGCCGCCGCACTCCGCGCGCCGCTGCTGCACCGTCACGTAGCGCCGCACCAGGTTGCGCATTATTGCCTGCACACACACAACGCGAACATCATCTCACGATGTCTGTAGGTGTAGGTAGGTGTAGGTACACCAGCACCAGCACCACGTACGTTCGACTGCCTGGCACAGGCCATGGAGAGGGAATGAGTATTCTCAAGCATGACCCAATTCGGCTACCTATGTATACAACTATACATGTATTGAAATACCTAAATAATACGGCATCCATAGCCAATTGTTAGTCAATAATAATGTACTTCTGCTTTGGATTTTTTAAGGATTCAAAAGAAAAGGAACACCGTACGCTATTTAGGAGGGGAATAAGTCTTATTATACTTACACTTGTTTCTGTTTGTTCTCCAATAAATGAATAAATAGTAGATTGTTAACCAAGGGCTGAAAGGCACCCATCTCTGACGAGTTCGTTCGAGCGCCAATGGTTCGAGTCAGAAATGGGTGACTTTCACCCGAGTTAAGCACTCTACTTTTCATATCGAATGCGAGGATAGTAACAAGAAAACAGACGGAAAATTAAACAATATGTTTATTCAAAGTATACAATTCAAAAACGGCAGCCGCCATTATCGTGACGTCATCAGAGCAGAAAGAGTAGTCCCATCTCACCTGTCCTAAAGAAAGAGGCAATTATCTGTCTCGCTCGACTCACGAGAAAAAAATGGTGGTCGGCGTTTTCGGTCACGTGAAATACAGATATATTACGATTTTAATGTTGAAATTAAAATTATTTCTTATGTTTTTATATCCAAATAGTATTTTATTCGTACTTCCTAAATTCAAAACTGTATAAACAACATTATTTCATAATTTGATTGTGATAGACGAAAGTAGCCTAAGTATTCAAATATTTTGCTACTATTTATTAGTATTTATTTTTAGTATTAGTTGAAGAGTGGCTGTATGCGTTTCTGCCTTAGCTCACATGCACAATTTTAAGTTTAAAAAGGTTTGTGGGTGTATTCCATTTGTCACCATCTCCTAGTGTGTGTAGTGTATTTTAGCTAAAATAAATGGAATTTATTTACAACTTATACTTATTTTATATTTAATAAAATAAATTCCATGAACTAGTAAGAATAAAATTATCTCCCTTTGTCATAGCGGGGTAGGTAAGGATTGATATGTATTAGTTCCCGCTTAGTGCTTATAAGGCGAGGACTAATTGGAATACACTACTTTTCTGCACTAGAGCAGAAACGTATCACTTTCTGCGCACTTTTTAGAACAACAACGACCTACTTTCAGAGCATGAGATATTGAAAAGTTATTTAACGCTTACCTGATAACGGATATCACGTTCGTTGGCTTGCTTCGCTTTCCTCTGAAATCAAATAGATAGCCAACTTATTTTACGCTTTTTTATTTGATTAACGACATCACACTCTCGAGCACGACGATAACGAACGTCTCGTAGCAGCTGAATACATTTAAAAAAATTATGTTGACTACCACGAAAAAAACTGATAATTGAAGTAAAGTACGCTGATGGCGGCCATGAGCTCAATATTCGTTTCAAACATCTAATAACGACTTTAAAAGCACCCCGTTACGGTAGCTCCACAACTAGAGTTCTGATCCAGATTGTAAGTTTGGTCCCGCATGTTCTAGCGGCAGGTCGTAACCAGGCATTAGTAGTGACGTGATGTAGCAAGGCGTTGAAGTAGCCCCACAGTCACTGTCCTAGCCCAAGTAATGCATTCGCCTCCGCGTCTTTCAAAGGCGACCAGCAACGGCTTTTACGAACTTGATGGTGTGCAGTGACCTGAAGTAGCTTTACAGTCACTGTCGTTCCCCCAAGGGGTGCTGGTGCATTCGTCTTCATTCTACTTGTAATAACCTTACCCGGATGGTCCGCATGTGCTCGCGCTTGGCGCGCGCGTGTCCGCACAGCCGGCGCTGCAGCCAGCGCCACGCGTACAGCAGCGACTTGGGCGACGGCATCACGTTGAAGGGCGGGGGCACCGTGCCGCCCTCCTCGAAGTAGCTGATCCACAGCTTGCTGCGGGCGAACTTCCACTCCACGTCCGCACGCTCCTGCAAATAAGAGTAGATACATCCCGCCGTTTATCATACCGCGTGTCGCCATCCATATCACACTACTTTCGGGTCCTAATAATCCTGAGCCGGATAGTGTCGAATTGACTAAACAAAGTATTGAGTTTTCGTCTTATCTCAGTTTGGTCGAATCTGGTTTATGCAGTTTTTACATCGCCTTTAATACGGCGTGTCAGCCAGAGATATTTCCGGCACTACGGTAGAAAATCCAACATAGAACCATGGGCGAAGAATAAAAGGAAGAAAGCGAAATCCGAAAGTTTGAACATGATTCAAGGATACACTTTCATGAATACTCACGGAGATGAGCTGGTACGAGTGGTTCATCATGGCGATGAGCAGGTTGAGCAGCACGATGACGTTGATGACGGCGTACGTGCCGAACATGAGCATGCCCCAGAAGCGCGTGAAGATCTTGATCCCGTCCAGCTCGAACGAGTCCAGGTCCACCAGCCCGAACGCCGCCCAGAACAGCGTCTGCATCGTCTCGAATAAGCTGGAACATGCACATAATTCGCTTTGTGGTAGGCCTAAATAGCAATATGCGTGTGTTCCCTAATTAGCTGTTTATAGCCACGCAATTTTGTAGAGATCGTAATAAATGTGTTCGTTTCCGGGGCTGACTAAGCAGCTACTAATCTCCTCGATCGATAAGTTGCGAATCTATGACCCAGACAAAAGGATGGAATATAATAAACGTGTGACTTATTACGCCGCGATGAGAGTGAATTAACAAATGTGCGAAATCATCGCCAATAAGTGTATCGGTTTTAAGTCTATCTCAGTATAAAATATTACTTTATTTTTGAAGCCTTTTAAACCCTTCGAAGAATGAAAGGACGCGCAAATATTAGTAGTGCCATAGTGATCTCCTTCAATAACCATAAGTGCTTCTAAAACCCAAGGGAACTGAATACCAGCAACGGAATAGCCAGAAGTGCACGGACTGAAGGGACCACTGACTCAGTGGTTGTTTTGTGTGCTCCAGTAATTCCTTGCCTTGCCTGAACCTTGTACAAACGCAGACTACGCTCGGTACCTACTCACAACTGTTTCAGTAATGGAGAAACCCTTAAAGAAAAGAAAGACTGAATTACTTACTTAGCAAATCTCCGCCAGACGACACAGGCGTCGGGGTCCGGGATGGTGCCGTTGGTGCTGGGGCCTGTCACGCAGCGCTTCTTCTCCATGTCCGCGTAGTACCAAAGCAGCTGGTTCAGACCTGGAAACGAGTTTTCAATTCTTTATTGGTGCAGCAGTGCTCAATGGCCAGGAGCTTTTGGATTCGGTACAAATATTATAACGATTCTTTTGAGAAATGTAAAAACGAACCTAAGAAAATGTGGGAACCGATCAATTCTTTATCGATCAATAGACATAAATCACACTGTGCTCCTTCAAAACGAATTACAACATCTGGTATCATAACTAATGTCAAAGAAATTTGCGAACATTTCAATTACTTTTTCGCAAAGATTGGTCCACATCTAGCCAACCAAATACCTGCTCATTATCACAGTAATAGATATCCGGTGGCAAACCTTAATAATCAGACAATAAATCATACGGGCCTATCTGTTTTCCCACTATGTACCGAAGAAGAGGTTGAAAAAATAATAAATAATCTGGATACAAACAGCAGCTCGGGCATAGATAAAATAACAACTAAAGCGATTAAATGTATAAAACAGTACTTAATACCAAAACTTACAATATGCATAAAAAATGCTACTTTTCCAGATTGCCTAAAAATAGCTAAAGTTACACCTATTTATAAGTCAGGTTGTAAATCGGATCCCGGGAACTATCGACCAGTGTCAGTTCTGTCAATACTCTCTAAGGTCCTAGAAAAAGTAATACACACCCGTTTGAATAACTATCTAAAAGAAATAAATTTCCTTTCTAATAGTCAATATGGTTTTCGGTCCGAATCTAGTACCCTGTCCGCAGTGATTGATTTAACTACTAAAATAAAAACAAATATAGACGCCAAAAATTTTTGTCTTGGGATTTTTATTGACCTTAAGAAAGCATTTGACATGGTCAGCCATCCACTACTTTTAGAAAAACTTAA
The DNA here is from genome assembly GCA_947049275.1 of Epinotia bilunana. Classification (NCBI taxonomy): domain Eukaryota; kingdom Metazoa; phylum Arthropoda; class Insecta; order Lepidoptera; family Tortricidae; genus Epinotia; species Epinotia bilunana. The sequence goes on along the minus strand of OX346256.1, from coordinate 827,231 downwards.
ACATTTAGGCATCACTGGCACTGCTCACAAAATTATGGAATCTTACCTAAGCAACCGGTGTCAAATAGTGAGAATAGGTAATGTACATACAAAGCAGTCCCCAAATTATTACCTGCGGCGTCCCGCAGGGATCGATAGTTGGCCCTCTCCTGTTCTTAATTTACATTAATAGCATCTGTCAAGTACCTTTGCACGGAGAGATAAGCCTATACGCAGATGACACTTGTATTTTTTATTTCGGACAGTCTATAAAAGATATTATAACATTAGCACAAGAAGACCTCAATAACCTTAATGAATGGTTCCAGTTCAATTTACTCACTATTAACATAGCCAAGACCAGTTATACAGGGCGTCCCAAGCCTATGGGACATCAAGGGAAAGTACCTTAAATATCGTAGATAGGATATTTTGCTGAAAGGAGACATTATGTCATTTCTAAGAGACAGTAATACTGCATTCAAAAATTTTCTAAAAATAACTTGCTTCGTCTGGGAATCGAACCGACTTAAAGGTAAAAAAAAACTATTTCGTTTTCTTATGATGCCAATCGAAAGAATAGACAAAAAATAATATTTCTTCTTGAGTAACATAGTATCTTAAAAGAAAGGAATACCGTAAAATTAACCATTTGTACAAATCCAAGTAGGAAAACATTAATTCAGAGACTCTGCTGCTCTCCGAATATTATCAGCCGGAGCTCCATTTTGTTGGAAAATTAAGTTTGGTTGCTCCGCCGCGGAGAGATTTTTTATCTCGTCTCTTAAAATAATATGATATGAAAAGCAACAGGCAGCGAACTTGTTAAAAGATTGACGATTTGCATAAGACAAGAAGAATCAAGTTTTGAGCATTAATTAATTAAATTGACAAAAAATACTCATTTGACTTCGGCAGTTTCAAGTGTTTTTAATTTGATTAAAGTGATTAATTGGACGTTATTCCTTTCTTTTAAGATACTATGTTACTTAAGAAGAAATATTATTTTTTGTCAATTCTTTCGATTGGCATCATAAAAAACTGAATTATTTATTTTCAGCCCTAAGTAGGTTCGATTCCCAGACGAAGCAAGTTATTTTTAGAAAATCTTTGAATGCAGTATTACTGACTCTTAGAAATAACATAATGTCTTCTTTCAGCAAAATATCCTATCTACGATATTTAAGGTACTTTCCCTTGATGTCCCATAGGCTTGGGACGCCCTGTATATTATTCAAGCCAAAAAATAAAAAAAATACTACAGACATAGAACTAAAAATTAATCAAACACAATTAAAACAATCTAGTGAAGAAAAATATCTTGGCCTAATATTTCACTGTGACTTATCATGGAAACAACACATCAATAAAATCCGATCAAAACTCACATCTTTAAGAGCCTGCCTCTACAATACAGCACACTGTCTTCCCCGCCGGGTACGTTACACGATTTATAATTCACTAGTGAAATCCCATTTAAACTATTTAGTTGAAATATGGGGCAGTGCCACTAAAACTACTCTTAAAATCTGCAAATCGCTAAAAATAAAATAATTAAAACACTTTTCAGTTATGATTACTTAACTTCTAGTCGCAAAATTTATTTAGAAACAAAAATCTTAAATCTTAACCAACTGTACTTTAATAATACCTTTCTGTTGATTCGCAAAATAATAGATAACAAAATCCACTCACAACTAAGTTTTACAACTAAATTACAAAAAGGCTTACGACTTCTACGTAATTCTAACGATCTTTGTCTTCAACCAGCTAGAAATAAATGCGGCAAAAAAAAAGATTATGAAGGGGCACAGTTTTACAACAGCCTACCTAAAGATATTAAACAGTGCAAAAATTACAATACTTACAGGCGAAAACTATTGGACTACGTAATTCATAATATCTAAATCAGGCCCTGGCAATCATTCCACATGGGAACAAAAGATGCACTATTAAGAAAAATATTGTCGCTCAACTCAACGTGCATGTGTTTAAAGTTGAAAGTGCAATACGGCTAAAGTGTAAAGGATGAATGACTTAGCAACCGTTTTTAGTTAGTGAGAAATAAGTAACTTATAGTTAATTTAGACATACCCACATGTTTATAAATGTACAACTTTACTTGTTCGTATGCCTAATTTTACATGTACCTCCTCGTAAGTAATGCTCGTGAACGACATGTTCTGGTTTTTATTTTAAGTATTATAATTTGTTAGTTACCTGCATGCTCACTCATATTTTATGTTTTAATTTGTATTTTCTCTATTTAAGTGAAATGTTAAATTTCTTTTGAGAAAAATAAATTCTTTAACCACAAGTTCAGTCGAATGAATAATTAATTATTTCAAAATGATCTAGATGGTTGGTTGTAAAAAAACATGATTACGCAATAACACTTACCACATGAAAAAGCGAAGATGACTAGTATATCGAGCACGAAGAACTTGAGTATATCAAGCACCATGCGACTCAGCGAGACCTGCAGCGGGCCCAGGTGTGGGTTCACGCTGAAGATGTAGACCAGCTTGAGGCTGCTGAAGATGTTGGCGGCGGAGAACAGCCCCTCGGAAAGCAGCATGGGGTCCCATGCGTCCCATTTCTCGCGCGGCTGGTTCCAATGAGGGCCCTGTGCCCTCTCGCGTCGCACCTGCGATATAAAACAAGTGAAAGTCAAAAACATGTAAACGTTACATTTAGGTATACAGGAGTCAAATTGCTCGAATATTCTTGTCCCTCAGCGTATTGAATAAGCACATTTCAAGTATACTTATGCTGTAAACGCTGTTCCTATCGGAATAGTGATTGTCTAATAAGTACTTAGAACGGAATTTCAATCCTGTATACCAGCTTCTGTGCCATTGTCAAGTGGTGTGGTATATAGTCAACGGCAAAAGTAGATGATCGTTTAGTACCTCGTCACTTTCACTACTTTGGCGCATCCCAACTTTCGCAGTATTGTTATTTTAAGAGCGACAAAGTACTAAAATGATCATATTGCTGCATTGCTGTTGCTGTACCTGAAAGTGCGAGACGATCCGGAGCGCGACGGTGGCGACGTACAGCGAGTTGGTGACGAAGTCGATCACGTTCCACATGTCGTGCACGTACTCGCGCAGGCCCATGTCCCACAGCTGCTTCACCTCGCTCCAGATCAACCCTGGAAGCACGCCATTAGTCAGTCAACGACCTATAAACAAACCGTCACCTACACTTTACTTTACTCCATCTACACACCATGGAAACACCAGTACACTTCAACCAATCAAGATTAACCCTGCAAATACATCATCGAATAGTTTACGACTAAATAATCTCATCAGTGTACACACGACCCAATGCTGGGCCAGGCCTTCCCTCATGGATGTTAGAGAATGGGCAGTAGTCGCCACGTTGGCCCAGTGCGGGTCGAAGACTTCACAATCACATACACCTTTGAATTCAGAATTAAATGAAATTGAAATGAATGACTATTTTTTAGGGAACTTCGGTATCTTATGATACGCTACGACGCCTAGATCAGATTATCCCCAAATACTTATTATGACGACTACTTAGTCTGCGTGAACCAGGGATAAAGACTATCTTATATTTTAGGCCCAGGCTATAAACTATCTTCGTGCAATTTCATCCAAATCGGTTAATTCTTATAAGCATGGTTGAGTAAGAAACATCGAAACATCCAAACTTTCGCATTTATAATATGAGTAGAATAATAAGACTGACCGCTGACCCAGGCGAGGGCAGCGCGCCGCGGCGGGACACCGGCAGCGCCAGCAGCCACAGCAGCTCCGGCCCCGCCGTCTCGATGCACTGCGACGCCAGGATCAGCAATACTGGAACATCATACGACATAAGACTGACCGCTGACCCAGGCGAGGATGAGCCACTCGACGAGCGAGGGCAGCGCGCCGCGGCGGGACACCGGCAGTGCCTGCGGCTGCGGCGCGTGCGCCGCGCCCCACAGCAGCTCCGGTCCCGCTGTCTCGATGCGCTGCGACGCCAGGATCAGCAATACTGGAACATCATACGACATAAGACTGACCGCTGACCCAGGCGAGGATGAGCCACTCGACGAGCGAGGGCAGCGCGCCGCGGCGGGACACCGGCAGTGCCTGCGGCTGCGGCGCGTGCGCCGCGCCCCACAGCAGCTCCGGCCCCGCCGTCTCGATGCGCTGCGACGCCAGGATCAGCAATACTGGAACATCATACGACATAAGACTGACCGCTGACCCAGGCGAGGATGAGCCACTCGACGAGCGAGGGCAGCGCGCCGCGGCGGGACACCGGCAGTGCCTGCGGCTGCGGCGCGTGCGCCGCGCCCCACAGCAGCTCCGGCCCCGCCGTCTCGATGCGCTGCGACGCCAGGATCAGCAATACTGGAACATCATACGACATAAGACTGACCGCTGACCCAGGCGAGGATGAGCCACTCGACGAGCGAGGGCAGCGCGCCGCGGCGGGACACCGGCAGTGCCTGCGGCTGCGGCGCGTGCGCCGCGCCCCACAGCAGCTCCGGCCCCGCCGTCTCGATGCGCTGCGACGCCAGGATCAGCAAGACTGGAACATCATACGACATAAGACTGACATGTTTTGTGTGGTATCCTGCCGTTTCGGCAAAATATTTTTCGCCAAACTTCACTTCTCACAAAACTTATGGCAGTAGTTTCATTTCCCAAACGAACAAATGGCACATTTTTGTTTCGCATTTTGTTCATTTGGTCAAAATATCATCTGGCATAATTTTGCTTTGTCAAGTGTTGTTAAGACAAAAGTGTATTAAGCAAACACTTTGTTTGGGCTAATATTGTTTTCCAAACAAAACATTTGTTCAAATTTTCATTTCGCACACTTCACATAGATTAACTTGGGCAAATATTTGAAAAATATTGATTGATGTAATTTTATTTCATGACCAGATCATTACAATTTTTATTGGAGCAGATTGGGCGAGGCCCCTCGCAGTAAAAAAACAAACAACCATAACAATTGTATTATAAGTAGGTTAGGTTAGGGTTCACTTGTGTCCCTCAGAGCGGAAATAGACACCCCGCGAAGCGGGGTGACGTCGACACGCTGGCGGTTAGGTTAGGTTTAGGTTAGGTTCCACCTCGAGGACTCCCCCTATGGAGTCCGCACCATAGGGGCACTCCTCGGGTCGATGGAAGGTTGGTTGGAGAGGGCCCATGGCAAGGTGGGGTACAGGCTTGCGCAGGTGATGACCGGACATGGATGTTTCGGTCATTACCTGTGCAGGATAGGAAGAGAAGTTAGCCCCACCTGCCATGAGTGCGGCGCGGAGGACGACACGGCCCAGCACACCTTGGAGTGGTGCACTCGCTGGGCCGAAGAGCGCCGCACGATGGTGTTGGCCCTCGGCGTGGATGATCTCTCGCTGCACAGCATAGTGGCGGCCATGTTGGGCAGCGAGAGATCTTGGGAGGCGGTGGCCTCCTTCTGCGAAGTCGTCATATCGCAGAAGGAGGCCGCGGAGCGGGAGGGCGAAGACAGTGCGGATGCGCTCCCGCTCCGGCGCAGACGGAGGGGTCGAAGGCGCGCGCGGTTTACTGCCGCGAGCCGCGTCTTCCCCCAGTAGGGCCAGTGGGTTAGAGACCCACATTGCACATGGCCCTACACGTCTAGGGGGAAAGTCAAGTCTCTGACCTTCCCCTCCTCTGGCGCGGGTGCCCTGGCGGGAGTAGCCAGGGCCGCCGGGGGTCGTCGTGGTAAGTAATGCTGCATCCCACGACGCCCCCTTAACGGCAGGAGAGGGTGACGCCGCTGGGGTTTTAGTGGGTAGGCTCCTCCCCTCCCTCCGCTTCATGTGGAGGAGGTTAAGGGAGGAGAGATCCCCACATAACCCCCCACTATGGCCTTCCCCGGGCCGGGGGGTATGTGCAACACATTTCCCCAGCGTCAAAAAAAAAAAAAAAAAAAAAAGGTTTAGGTTAGGTTAAAATAATTGCCATAGATAAGTGTTTAAGCCAACTATTTTAATTTATAATATAATCCTTGTAATAATTTGTCTGTTAATTACAAAACTTCCCGCTTAGCAAAATGTGTAATCTCACTCAAATACATTTCGCTAGACAATTAGGATATAAATCATATGCCATGCAATAATTTGGAAAACGAGTGTTATGCCAAATAATACGTTTGACCAAATGAAACTTGACTATATAAAACTTTGCCAAACAATAATTTGCGAAGTAATATTTTGCCATGGGAGATAATGCCAAGTGATAAAATGCGAAACAATAATTTGACTAGTGATTTTTTGCCAAATGAACATTTGGGAAAAAAAATTTGGGAAGTGACACTTTGGGAAATCATTTTTGCCCATACAATAGAGAACCGTTTTGTGTAAATTATTATTTTTCTACTCGTAAGATATCAAGGCGGTGCCAAGCAGCTACCAATCTGGCCGTGGGTAAATCAAGAATGTACCTAGGTATCAATCTGGATCCTAATTGATTTTATGGATAGGACTCTGGGGGGCAAAGTGGTTAGACATGATACGACACTCACACAAGAACATGAAGTAGCTGGCTGAGTGGCACAGGAACTTGATGAAGGGCTTGCGCAGCGTCCGGCCGGGCGCGGAGTGCGGCGCCGCCATGTACGCGAGCGCGTGCAGCGGAAACATGGCGCCGATGCGCGCCATTTCCAGCGCCTGCAGCAGCATGTTCTTGCGCCGGAACCCCGGCACGCTCTCGTACCAGATCGAGGCCAGCAGCTGCTGCACGTTGGGGTGCGCAACGAACTATGGAAAAGACACTGGTTACCGAAACAACAAAACAAAAGGGCCTCGAATTATCAAGATCATGGCCGGTCACCGTCATAAATGCTTGCGACTGCACTAGACAGCGGCACCTTCATATGCATGCGCGCGTTGTGCGCGTTTAATGTCGATCTACTATAATCAAATCAAAATATTTATTTCGGACAACTTATCCATTTTTTGTTAGAAATGACAGTAATAGGGTTAATAAAATTATAGGTATCCTGCTGTTTCGGCAAAATATTTTTCGCCAAATTTCACTTCGCATAAAACTTATGGCAGTAGTTTCATTTCCCAAACGAACAAATGGCACATTTTTGTTTCGCATTTTGTTCATTTGGTCAAAATATCATCTGGCTTGGGCTAATATTGTTTTCCAAACAAAACATTTGTTCGAATTTTCATTTCGCACACTTCACATAACATAACTGGCAAATATTTGAAAAATTATTGTTTTATGTAATTTTATTTCATGACCAGATCATTCCAATTTTTATTATTTCATAGAATAACTGTTCAGGGAATATTATTTGGCAAATGATTCATTTTGTATGAATTTTAAATGGCAGAATAACAACAACGAATTTCATTTGTTCGAAATTTTATTACATTACAAAAACAAACAACAACCGATTACAGGGGTTTAACTAGATAAGGGTAGCCAAGGGACGGGGGCTCGGGGGGCAAGGCCGCCCGCAGTAAAAAAACAAACAACCGTAACAATTGTATTATAAGTAGGTTAGGTTAGGGTTCACTTGTGTCCCTCAGAGCGGAAATAGGCACCCCGCGAAGCGGAGTGACGTCGACATGCTGGCGGTTAGGTTAGGTTTAGGTTAGGTTAAAATAATTGCCACAGATATCTGAGTATGCCAACTATTTTAATTTTAAATCATAATCCTTGTAAGTAACAATTTGTATGCTAATTACAAAAGTACCGGCTTAGCAAAATATGTAATCTCACTCAAATACATTTCGTATGCACTAGACAATTAGGATATAAATCGTATGCCATGCAATAATTTGGAAAAAGAATGTTATGCCAAATAATACGTTAGACCAAATGAAACTTGACTATATAAAACTTTGCCAAACAATAATTAGCGAAATAATATTTTGCCATAGGAGATGATGCCAAGTGATAAAATGCGAAACAATAATTTGACTAGTGATTTTTTGCCAAATGAACATTTGGGAAAATTTTTTTGGGAAGTGACACTTTGGGAAATAATTTTTGCCCATACAATAGAGAACCAAAATTATACAAAATTAAATTAAAATTAAAAGCGGCGCGTTGGGGCGGCGACAGGCGCGAGCAGCTGCGCATGCCGCCACACCAGCGGCGACTCCCAGCGCTGGGCTAGCGTGCTCAAGATGTTCTTTGAGCTGCCGCGGCTGCGGTTGAGGAGCGAGGTGCTTCGTTTTCTCATGATAGCGTAAAAGCAGTCTGTCTGAGCATCAGCGACCATAGCCGAAGCACTACAATACCGCGGAAGCCCAAACAGCATCCTGAGAGCATCATTATACTGGACGCGCAGAGCGCCCGCTTGGTAAAGCTAGTCCACGGACCGCACGTGTAGACGGTTTGACAGAAGGCTCTTTAAATAGAGTTAATTTCACCTCTCTACTAGCACGTGCGAATCTGCGGGCCAACATGTTACAGCGGACGCACAGCGCCCGGCGCCCCCGCTCGATGTCCACATCATATTGTAACGCTGATTAGCACGTAAGGCTTGACTGTTAGTGTTAATTATATGCAATAAATAAATCTCTACATAAATCATCGTCATTGTTTCAGTGACCCAGTGACCTAGGTATTTAAATTCGTCAGCTCTCTTCAAAGGAGTCCCGCAGAGAGTAACAGTTTGCAACTTATAGGATTTGTTAAATATAATAAACTCCGGGGTGCCGAAACTGCCGAAGCCGAAGAACCGAGTGACAGAAACGAGTGGCAGGAAATTCCACAAACCCTCTATTTCCGGTATAAAAATTATCCTTGGTCCCTCGAGATTCCAACTGTCCCCTAACCAATAGTTTGTAAAGAAAAGTGATCACTGTCTATCTCTTTCAAAATCATAAAACAGATCGACGAGTCAGTTTGTCTTTTATCCGTAGTATTATAGATGAAGATTGTGTGTTTACGTACCCTCTTCTGTCGCAATTTGATGGCGAGCTTAAGCCGGGAGAGGCGCATACGCTCGGGCGCGCCGGGCTCAGCCAGCGGCGGCGTGACGGCACCCGTCTCGTGGTTCAGCAGCACCTGCAGCTCATGCGACGTGCGCGTGTGGTCCAGCAGCGCCGTGGCGAACTCCTGGCACTGCGCGCGCAGCTCCTGCCACCAGAGGCATAACTCAATGTAACAGAAGTAGGTCAGATCTAAGTAGCCACTGGAGCCAAGAGTTTACTGTTAATACTTGGTAAATTGAACATCCGTATACCCAGTACCTAGAGCACGGCGTAAGCCGCCACTATCCATGCCATTATCTAACCTGATGACTTCCTACATTAAAAAACTGTTAAATATAGTGTTTAAACACCTCCGTTTGTACGTTGGCGCCAGCCAAGGTATAGATTGGGCTCGGTAAGCTGTAGGTATTGTTAGTAATCCTTATATGGTCCTTGTATGACAGTGATAAGTGATTACATGAGACGAGGGCGTGGCACGAGTTGTTGCTTTCGTCGCTGAAGTCAGATTTGATCAGTCCAACCATACATTGTATCTTCCTACCTGATATTCTGTCTTGAACTCGTGCTCCAGCGCCGACAACCGTCGCAACTCCCACGAGAGCTCGAAAGCTGTGAGTATCGGGTCCTTGGAGGACAACGCTATGAGGCTGGGCGAGGCGAGGGCTCGGTACGCGTTGATGCGCGAGCGCGAGTGCCGCAGCGAGTCCTCTCTGCGCGAGCGCACGCACTCGTCGCAGCCGCAGCGCACGTCGTGCGGCACGGGCAGCGCCGCTCCGCGGTCCAGCAGCAGCTTGATGATCTCGTAGCTGTCGCGGTGGGCCGCCAGGATGAGCGGCGTGATGTCGGGCGTGAATGTGGCCGTCTCCGGCGGCAGCGCCTCCCAGCTCTGGAACAAAAGTCAGCTGTAACGTAACGCCACACTTAAATGGGTCATTTCACGCGTATACTTCTATTTTTTATGGTCATAGACATGTCTTAAACATATACCTACACAATACCACCCATTTTAGTCTAAGCCTAAACTAAAAAGGAGTAATTTTTTAAAATCTCCGGGAGCAGAATTTGTGTCCAATTTTCCGTTGGAGCAGTCCTTCATTCATAAATTCATCTTGTATTGGATTTCCCTTTCACTATTCCCTCTATCTTCCTATTTCAAATTTTCTCACACAATATTCTTCCACTGAATGTCGGTTTAAAATTTTGTTTTAAAGTAAATGATCTATAAACTAACGATAAGAAAATCCCATAAAAAACATTCCATAAAAAAAAAGAGGCCAAGCCTCGAAACTCTTCCACCGTAACAAGTTGTGAGATATTTAGTAGGACGAAGTTTCAGGCATTCTTAGTCATCTTTATTTGCAAGCTAAATAAAATTCTACAACTTAGCAATCGTAGTGCATATTTTAGTTTTCCCTTGATTTATACACTAAACACTACTTAATTGTATTCTAAATTTGAAGCTTCTATGTCTGCTAGAAGTGCCTTAGAGTCGATGATCGGTCAGTCATAGTCTTGTCGAGCATTTTTTCAATATTTAAAAATAATAATGGTAAGAGATAAAAAAACATCGTATATCACAATCATAGCTCTGGGTCAATTTTCAAACGAGCTGTTTTTGCTGTCCCACGGCTATAATTTCAAGTCAGTTTAACATGGAGTATTGATACATATATATTTGTATTCCGTGTATTATATTGTACTTAAAATATATACAAGGTGGAACGGAACGATGGACTTTCCCGCAAGAGGGGGATTATTGAGCGCTAGTATGTCACATTTTCCAGATAAACAATTTTTTTTGACGCGATTTTTTTTTACCTTTGTATGGAGCGTTGGCCGACTGGAGCGACGAGCTCCATACAAATGTAAAAAAAAAATAGTTGTCCCACGCGCGACCCATTTATTAGGACTCAAGCTCAAAACCCTTAAAATCTGGTTTTCTATTGTCCCACCCCTACATTTACTTTACGATACGATAGATAGGTTAGTTGGGCTTCAACCACCAACGGGAGGGGAGGGAGCGCCAGTATTTTTGACGGAGGAAACAGGTTTTCTTTATACGAAGTATTTTGGTACGGCTATGACGACATTTGTATGGGCGTTTATTTATTCATATACGATTTAAATAAAAATGTGTCTTTCATAACAAAGGTTAGCAATATGGGGTAAGAGTTTCGTGTTTAACTAATTAGTGAATTCAATTAATAGTGTACGAAGGACAGCCAAAAAACATCCATGTTGACATTCGGCTTTTTTGGCCGTACAAATGTCGAACGTGGCATACAAATGTCGATTTAAAACAAAATGTAAGTAAAGCACGAAATTAATGGAAATTGGAAAGGATTAAACTGGCCTCGATTTAGGCACTGGTTCCGTGACACATTTGTTGTTTGCTACCTTACCTACTTACTACTTTTTAGGGTTCCGTACCCAAAGGGTAAAAACTACGGGACCCTATTACTAAGATTCCGCTATCCGTCCGTCTGTTCGTGTGTTTGTCTGTCTGTCCGTCTGTCACCAGGCTGTATCTCATGAACCGTGATAGTTAGACTGTTGACATTGTCACAGATGATGTATTTCTGTTACCGCTATAACAACAAATACTAAAAAAACAGAATAAAATAAATATTTAAGGGCTCCCATACAACAAACGTGATTTTTGCCGTTTTTGTAGATAATGGTACGAAACCCTTCGTGCACGAGTCCGACTCGCACTTGGCCGGTTCTTTGCTGTCATTTTGCTACCTTCTCTTAGGCAGAATGAAATAATCTGTTTTCCAAGTGATTTTTAATATTTTGGAATATAACCACAGAATAAGTAATAGTACAAATATAACGATCATCATAAACCATAAACCGGAGATACTATATCGAAATAGTGAGTGTTTTAGTATGGTACAAATATTTAAAGTTTTTCAACAATTGTATGGCAAAATCGACATTTTGATGGCACTCACCGACATTTGTATGCCGCTATCGACATTTGTATGGCAGAATCGACATTTGTATGGCACGGTGTTTTTAAAGCGTCAATATCTAGCTAACCATTAGAAGCAGAGAGGTGCCTCGTGCACCATATTTTTTCTTTTTAAAAGCCCTACCTCACGTTGTCGGTACGAATTTGATATTCCAAAAAAATAAAAAAACCATACAAATGTCGAAAAACGGCCTCTTCAAAAATTTACCCAGCTATTTAATCAACAGTCTTCTTATTCTCCGTTTAAATTACCCCAAAACGAACAAAACTGGTCGTATTTATATTGTAATTTTATTTTTTAAATACTTGGGTTGTATGATACAATGATTACAAAACTTAAAGGTTTTATAAGTATTTTTGACCGATGCCCACAAAAATGACGTATGTACGACCATGTTATTTTAGGCACTGGTCCCACCGTCGGCTAGTAAGCTAGAAAAGTTGGGCGAGTAACGGTTCATTGCGTGCTGACCAGGCACAGTGTGATCAATCGACCTTTACAGATCCGCAATGTAATGCCGCCCAACTTTTCTAGCTTACTAGCCGGCGGTGGGACCAGTGCCTTAGGTTTAATATTTTTGTTGGCTCATACGACCCAACACAAGAATGCTCAAATACATGGTTGTTGGGTTTATACCCCCGCAACAGCGTTAGATTTTGGTTTATATTAGCCCCAAAAAACTTAAATCAGCGGTATTTAATGCTTGCGTTTCTGTCGTTTAAGACGCAGAATTTTTGGCACAAACAGTAAAAATTGTGGCATATACCACCCGAAGATTCGAAAGTGTACTGTTGTTACGCTGAGAAGCAAATAATTAATTTCATTATTCATAGCGGTAGCGGTATAGTAAAACATTCGTATGATTTTAATAAGCATTGATTGAATTCCACAATTTTTACGAGGTAATCATATGTACATTTTAGGTATTCGTCTAATTATACCGATGTATCAATGCCGGGAATTTGCTCGAGGTCAGAATTTTCCTAGCAGCTGACGTGTCTGGTAATTTTTGTCCACGGGCGATAGGGTTGGGTTGGGAAGTCCATTATAGTCTAAAATTCACTTCTAGACATGTTGAGACTTATTTCTCGATTTCTCGAGGCTATTTTTCTCGTCTCGAGAGGCTAGATTTCCCGGGAATTCTCGCTTCGAGAATTCTCGACCAGAAACACTCAGTCAGTCAGTGAGTGACAATATTAGAGGTAGAATTTGACTTGTAAAAGTGCCATTACGGCCTACTTGCAGAATAAATTTTATTTATTTCATTTATTTATTAAGAAACTTTGGCTAGTTATAATTCTTAAACTGGTTCAAATTGAATGAAATTTGAAATATACCGTGTTTATACAATGCCTGCTAGGTTACCGAAACTGGACTGAACTGCTTCGAGAAAAGGATGGTACGGCCGTGCCGCTGTTCTACTCGACTTGGCGGGGGCACCGTGCCCCTAGATCGAGTGTATGGATGGATACTGTTTTGTACTTAGTTGAGAAGCCGTGTAACAGACCTTGGAAAACGAGTGTCACCGACTAAATTTAAGTACTTAACTAAGTTTATACTGATTTAGGTATAATTACTGAAATTAAAAGGAATTGATAAATACATGGTTAATGTTAGAAATGACTCTCGGGGAACAAAGTCATAGTTACCAACCTACCAATTAAAGGTAATAAAAGACGGCTTCAAAAGTATACCTTCGTATAACAAGCTGTATCTAATATACCTACGAGGTGCCCCATGGCTATGCGACATGAAAATGGAAAGGAAAATATCTATTCATATTTGATCGGTTTGGTTCCCGGGCGAGGCAACCAAACCGACCAAAAGTGAAAAAGATGTTTAAAAAAAGGGACAGTTACGAATCGGAAGGGTGTATGATGAGGAATTACTCTCAAAAGTAACAAGGTATCTGTCTTAAAATAAAGAAACGTTTAGTAAAAGTTTCAATGCAGTAAAACTTAAATAAACAATTAAGTAATTTAATTAAACTACTTCAAGAGAAATGTTATTATAACATTGAAACAAAACCATTATATTTCATTTAATTCTTTTTTTCTCTTTCACTTATAACTATTATGGGAGGTAGTCCGTTGAACTGTCAACTACATAACAAGTTATCTAGGTAAACCTGTATTTGGCCATACTACTGTCTATTATATCATAAGTTACATACTTTGTATCGCTGTTGGTTTTCGGAATAAATAAATAAAATTGAAGAACATTTAAATAATGATGCTTTGCCAAATTGGTATCTATAGGATATCCATCCCAACCATTTAAATTATATTCTTTTATTTTGTTATTGACTATTATTGAGCTTTTATAATAATGAATTGTACAATTGTAAAATAAATAATGCCGCATAGATCCCATTTAATTAAGATTTATAAATATTATTTATTAATGAATTTTGCAAGATATTCTCAAATTATGTTACATCAAGATAGTCACCATTAGTATATTGCCATGTCATAACACCATGTACCGACTTTTTAATGTTTAAATACCATCCTATGTAAAAATGAACATGGACACAATAAAGAAAGAATTAAGAATAAAAACTTATGTCTGATAATTAAATATGTGTATTAAAACGTTTTCATAGTTCAAAATTTCCTATATTTTCCTCCTTCATGTCACATATCCGTGGGCCACCCTGTATACAGGCCCGTCCCAAACCTGAACCGCACGCTACAGTTTTATAGGCCTTCGGCTTATCCCGACACCGACCCATTTCGCTAAGTGTTTTCTATTTGCGATACTTCAATCCTCTTATTCATTCATTAAAATATAACTGTTCATCTTATTAAGAGTGAGTTCTAACATTTACGAGTGTGTAAAGTGGCCGGGGCGTCTTATTTAAGTTGATCGGCCTGTATTCGTACGTTGGTACAACTTAGGGCGGGTGTAGTGATGTGCCGTTCCCAGGAATATTCCCATACAAGGGAACATACGGGAATATTGAAATTGTGTATGTTTATATATCTTGCTATTAGGGATTCCATGCTAACTTGAGCCCTTGATTTTTTTACCAAGACATTAACCAGTGTAATTTACCCGCAAAAGTAAATTCCCAATGTTTCCGGGAATATTCCCCGGAACAATGGGAATATTCCCGGGAACAATGGGAATATTCCCAGTTATTGGGAATATTCCCCCATCAGAAAAAAACAAATTTTACAAAAGTACTTCTGAAAGTAACAAAAGCGATACAAAGTTAGTAAAAAAACCACAATAAAATATTATACGAATACAAAATATGAAAATATTTACATATTAAATGGTAATTGAGATAAAAAGTCAGAATTAGTACAATAATGCAGTTTTTGGCGAATGGCACTTTATTTGTCGGGGCACTATTCATTTTATTTACTTTTATTACAACTTTAATTTTCCTAATTTGTATTTCAATATTCCCCTATTTGGGGAATATTCCCGGGAACAAGGGAATATTCCCGGGAAATTCCCATACGGGAATATTCCCCGGCACATCACTAGGCGGGTGGTATCAACTTGCGATTTACTTATTCATATTTTAAAGAACACCACTAACGATTACAGAGTGCAACCCACACCAAGGGTTTGAATCAAACACAACACATTTGATAGACTGGTTAACGTTGAATATGGCGCCGGTAGCTGAAATGCTACAATTCGATTTTAACAAACGCAATTTATGATTACCAATAGTTTGAAACAACCCGACTTATAAAAAGCTTTTTTATGCCTAACACTTATGCTAAGTAAAACCGATTGTATGGTGGGGCATCTCGTAGGCTAGTCGTACCCATTATAACAATGTTCTAAGGAAATCTGTCATTACCGGGACAGAATTACAACAAAACAAACTGATCCATTTGTAAGAACGAAAAAAGATTTGGGGACAAACACATTTTAATCAGTTAAGTAACGGAGGTTTGCAAAAATTTACGAATGAGAACATATCCAGAGACGATTCACGTGTAGGATACGATATGCAAGTTGCTAAAAGTTTCCAAAAATATGAGAAACTTCTCAGAAATACCCATCAGGCAACTTTCACAAGTAGGTATTTAATAAAGTTTCCATTTTAGGAAATTCCTCTCGGGAAACTTTGAGAAACCAGCTCCGCCACATAGAAAACTCCGTTGGCACGTGAATACTCACGTGTAGCTCTCCAGGTTTGGTGGTGCGCTCCTCATGGTCGAGCAGCGCCTCGACCGCCTCCACGAACTCCTCGGAGATGGCGTGCAGCAGCGCGTCGCGCGTCTCCACGCCGAACTCCAGCAGCAGCTCCACCATCTCCAAGTTCTCGTTGTCTATGGCCATGAGCAGCGCGGAGCGGCCCAGCGGGTCCACGCAGTCTACGTTCACGTGCTGCGTCTCCCGCGCGCGGGCCAGCGCGCGCCGCGTGCCCGCCACGTCGCCGCGCTCCACCCCGAGGAGATACTTCTTCTCATCCAGGGACAGAACTGCCATCTCCTGGTGCGGCCGCACCACGTTCTCCTCCTCGGTCATCCCGTGGATACTGTGCCGCTGTGTATTTACACAAAAAGAGGATGTAAGATTTCGTGGAACCACTTTTCGGGTCGTCACGCCGGAGAAGTTTGTGAAATCGCAATAATCAGGTTACCGGATGGATATAATGTATGTGCTTAATTAATATTACGAGCAGGTGCTCCTAGAAGCGAGCACGAAATAATATTTTTAATTTAATTATCCAGGAACATACTCCCAGGCGTCCTCGTGCATGTCCGGGTTAAACGCCTAAAGCCTTAATCCATTAACCCCTCGAGAGCGGCGCGGTTAACCCTCTCCATTTTCCAAGACGGAATAAAACAAGGTAATTGGTATGCCATGTTTTAAACTCTCGGACCCTTCATTATGCAAAAGCCGCCAGGACCGGTGTAATATCAGCAGCTCCGTGCCGCGCGAATTACCATTTCAGGGGAGGAATATTATACCCGTGTTATCTCTGAATAGCGCGCTGTCCGGCGCACCGCCTTATAGTACCCGACTCCTTTGTGTGCGAGATACACTCGCCGTCAGTTTATGTTAAAAGCATATACCGATCAATATGAGTCGTCCGATCCATTTATCAAAATAACGATTATGGGCTCCCGAGGGAGGTGGCCACCGTCTAGATGGGTCGCCTCAATATTGTTACAATGAAAAATGATAAAGTGCAAAGTAGGTCACTTGTTGATGTGCCGTGCGTTGCAGGCGAGGCACCGAGGAGCGACGGGTGATAAGATGACAGCGGCTACGCGGGACGCGGCGGAGCGCCGGCCGCCCACTGCCATGCCACTCGTTATGCAAATAGATGCCTCGACAGGCACCGTATTATGCGACCTACCCGCCACCATACTCCCTCGCTTTCCCTATTGTATAAAGTCAATAGATATCCGTCTGTGCGTATTTGCATTTATAACTCGTGCAAACAAATGGTAACAAACTTCTGTGATTCGATTACCTAAGTTTTTGTTGCGGTTTTCTACTGAATC
The DNA here is from genome assembly GCA_947049275.1 of Epinotia bilunana. Lineage (NCBI taxonomy): Eukaryota > Metazoa > Arthropoda > Insecta > Lepidoptera > Tortricidae > Epinotia > Epinotia bilunana. Next base: position 809,829 of record OX346256.1, on the reverse strand, counting down.
CGCCGCTTCTTGGTTTTTACCTAAACCATTAATATTTATTCATCATTACTAGACACGAGAAATACTTATTGCCAGGTCGGCTGTAAAGCGGGCTAAAATACGAGCCTGGGCGCGATCGTTAATTTCAATTTGTGGACCGCGAGCGTGGTCGATATTAATATTGGTGTTATTGGACGGGTCGTGATCAGTAGTGGCGATATCGCTGATCCTCCGTCACTCATTGCACGGCGCTCATTACCCGCGACACGATTGCACGGAGATAAAAGATTTTACGAAATGAAGTGACAAGAGTCGGGGCGCGCGGCTCGTGACATTATGTTCGATTACGTTATGTATGATAAACAACCTCATTTGCCGAGACCGCGTGTGTGCCGGCGCGGCACGCACACTCGCGCCCGTCTCGGGAGACTTACGCTCGTCACATGAAGGTTAGCCGGGGACTATGGGGTGCCGGCCTGTATCTACTTACATGTGTTTACGCTCCTAGAAAATATCGTGGAATTCATAACTGAGTGCTATCGTAATATACCTAGTCTCTGACACCTGACATGGCTGCCTGGCTTAAGAACCTCAAAGCTTTACTCTGATTGCTCTCTAATATTATGTTTTGCCATACGATGAAATAAATCGTAATATAGTTAGTATGCATGCTTTCGCGATTATTTTCCTCAATTGACTATGTACCGTACCTACTTGTAGCAGTGATGGTGAGTGATGGTGGTGGTACATAACCAAAAAGAAACCTAATGAAAGTAATAAATCGCTAGTTTATTTTACTAACCGCCTCCATTCTGTTTTTCTCTATTGCCTAGGTCAAAAGTACTAACACTTATATACGATTACTAATCGATATCTTTGAATGCGATATCTAATGTTTATGAGTACTTAAAAAAGAATTCATTAAAACAACTAACCTCATTCCGTTCGAGTCGCAGTAACAAGGTTGTATCATATCAACAAAGGACGACCGCACGGGCGGCGCGACTCGTGCACTCGACAGGAATAAATATGGATAGAATAAACAAACAAGTGAAATTAAACGATTAAGTTTTAAAAACCCTGCGTTTTTCAAATATAGGTAATAGTCTAGTCACAGACTTGCTAAGAAAATACAGAATGTCCCAAAAGTGACACGTCACAGTGACACCAGAGGTAGGTCAACTAAAGAGACACCGAACCAGCCTAACATGACCCTAGTAAGAGTTGCATAGTTTTCGAGTTATCACCAAATTACGTTTTTTTGTAAATTTTCACCTTTTTTAACATTGTCAGTGCCAGAATGCTCTCGAAAGCCCTCGAACCTTATTTTTTTTTGTTGTAATGTAGTCCTAAACAGTTTCTCAAGATGACATGAGTATGTTTCTGTCAAAAAGTAGTGTCAATTTCCGAAAAATACTGGGTAAATCTTTAATGAAATTATCAGCACTAACAACAATTTCCACATTGGGCACCTATCATGAAAAAAAAATCCTAGAAACGAAACGTGCAAATGACGTCAAAAGATGAAGCATGTTATGCAGATTCAGAAATGGTACAAATGCAAGTATCTTACTGTGATAAGATTAGCTATTTTCATCACTTTCCCGATGCTCTGCTGAACTAAGTTAAAGCTAGGAATCCCGCTATCAGGTAATTTTGCCGCTCGCTGTGACATCGCATTTGATACTGAGCTTTTTATTATTTTATGGGAAAATAAAAGAGGAATATCATTGGAAAATATATGGTTAATTAATTAAAAACAGGTTTAGCTTTCAATTCATTCAATCTTTAAATATAACTTACAGTAAATGCTCAAACTGTTTCCCTCGAACTCTAATACACAAAGGACACCGTCTGATAAAATTTCAGTTGTTTTCTTAAACTAATTTCCGATATGGTCCGGGCTGCGTCGAATACGCGTTCACGCAATTCTTCTTCGCTTCTCATGGGTTTGGCATAAACTTTATCTTTTAACCCCTTACCGCATGAATTATTAAAGGATTGAATAAAAAAAAATTGTTTAATATATCTTTATTGACTATTTTTAGTTTTTAAATGATTTTGATTTTTTATTTGCTTCATTTATATAGAAACTACAAAATAATACCATATATGGCTTTACATGCGTTGCAGTGAAATAATATTTATTCATATTTGGCTTCATGCAATCAAGCTTTGTCGCGTATGATGGTTATCATTATTATTGAACTCTAGTTACATTCTGTGAAAATCTGTAAAGCAGTTACGTTTGTCATTAAAACATAAATATAGAGGTACTAAGCATTTCTCACACTTTTGTAAAAGAACGGTTTTTTTCACATTTTTTGCAAAGCTGACGAATGTTTTTCGTCCAAATGGGGAAATGGTCAACATTATCGCAACAAACAGCATTAGCTCAATTAGATAGTCTGTTAATAGAAACTTGAAAATACCTGCTAATGTTTCTAATTCTTTTATAATGTGTGGTAAATCGGTTATTATCATATGATTCCATTTTCTATTTTTTCCTAATAATTGTGTCTTTTTTTGACTTGCGTTCTTTGGTTTTTGACGTAGACGATGTCAGTAATTTTTTTAAAGGAATATCTTCCTCATCAGAGAAATTTGAATCTGAATCCGGTATACCTAATTACGTTTTTCTTTTTATTCGTACGCATAGAAATCGGTTCGTGTTCATTTTAAGATTCAGAGGCAATATCATCATCACTCCAATCACCATCGCCGGGTATAATATTTACATGTTTCTATGCTCAATAAAACCGCAAAGGAATCATTTCTGTAATGAATAAGGAAAAACCTTAATGCATGGGAAGCCAAATATGACTGTTACAGTTTTTGACTCGAATTACATAGGAAGCCAAATATGGCCTTTACATAAAAACTTTTTAACAAAAAAATTAAACCGCCGAAAAAATACTGAAAAGCAATAAATAATAAACCTTTTTATTTAGTTTAATAACTAAGTTCTTAAACTATTGTAAGTGTACCTAAGTATATATTTTTGTAATTAGTAGAGATTTTAATTAACTAACCTTAATAACTAATTTCTTAAATTAATCTAAGTGTACCTAAGTAATTTTGAGTCGGCGCCAAACAATCAATGAACAAAGATTTGATTTGGTGTAACTTGTACTTGTTTGGAGTAATTTTTGTTCATTGATTGTTTGGCGTCGACTCAAACACTCACAATGAACGAGCTTTAGCAGAAATGCAGACTGAGAGGTCTACACACAAGAGACTGACAGGTCTAAAGCTCATTCATCGTGAGGTTTTCACACGACAACACAACACAACACACACACACACACACACACACACACACACACACACACACACACACATGCGTCGGTTAAAAAACAAGAACAATTCTATTACGAAAACATCATATATTACAAAATACATAGGCAATACTCGTATAAGTTAATGAATGTATGTTGATATTTTTTTATGTTATTACTCGCCTTTATATTGTTGTTTTTTAGCCTGTAAGTTTATCTATTTACTCCGCACTGCAACGAAGTAACACATCTCACTTACCCTCAACATTTTAATAAGAAATTACTTACCCGCAGAAATAAAAAAAATATGTTCCGATTCACGGAAAGTGGCTTCTTAGAAATGAAGATTGTTTGCTGATGATTTAATTAAATTATTATCTTTAAAAAAATGTTAAACTTTGGTGATCAAATATGACTTTCTATGCGGTAAGGGGTTAAACATCCCCAATATAAAAATCCAGGGGATTTCGATCAGGAGAACGGGGTGGTCACAATATGGGTCCCAATCGCCCAATCCACCTGTCGGGGAATGTTTCGCTCAGGTGCTGGTGGACCTGCCGAGCGTAGTGTGCCCGTGATGTGGGGGTTCAGGTAAAAAAATCGACACATGCGTCAGAGTCGAAGCGAACGATATCCTTCAAAAGGATTATAAACATTATTTCTATCTCTTTTCCTCTCGTGAACCTGGCAATAAATCGATCTCAGAAGATTTTTTACCTGATGGCGACGGCTAGCGGGATTCTTAGTTCTAACTTAGTTCAGTAGAGCATCGATAAAGTGATGAAAATATCTAATCTTATCGCAGTAAGATACTTGCATTGTACCATTTCTGAATCTGCATAACATGCTTCATCTTGTGACATCATTTGCACGTTTCGTTACAAGGATTTTTTTTTCATGACAGTTGCCCAAAGTGGAAATTGTTGTTAGTGCTGATAATTTAATTAAAGATTTACCCAGTATTTTTCGGAAATTGACACTACTTTTTGACAGAAACATACTCATGTCATCTTGAGAAACTATTTAGGACTACATAACAACAAAAACAAAGCTTCGAGAGCTTTCCGAGAGAATTCTGGCACTGACAATTTTACAAAAGGTAAAAATTTACTAAAAAACGTAATTTGGTGATAACTCGAAAACCATGCAACTTTTACTAGGGTCATGTTAGGCTGGTTCGGTGTCTCTTTAGTTGACCTACCTCTGGTGTCACTGTGACGTGTCACTTTTGGGACACCCTGTATGTATAGGTACCGACATACATACAAAGACAACCCTCCGCAGTCGGGTAAATAAATATCTTCACGCACGAACAAAATAGCCAAAAACATCTTAAAACCGACAAACATGTGACTTACTAGCTTACTACCACCGATTCATGAGTTTTCGTCTAGTCAGAGCAGTTTTTTGGGTTCCCCCAATTATAAGGAAATAATTTGATTGAGGTAAACATTCAATAGGTACCGTTTAAAACTAGGTAGTGTCATAATATAAATAATAGGTCCATTTTGCACAAAAATATTCCACAGTAACACAAATATGACTATACATACCACTTTCATGAGCAGAAAAAAATATTAGTTTTTTTTCTAACTATTTTGGTCACGAATTCAACAGGCGTTGGGGGCATTACTATAAGTAGGGAAAGCGACACGGCACAGTTCTGCTTCAAGCCCATGGACAGTAGTTTTTAAGAGCCCTTTTTTTCTACGATAAAAAAATATATATTACATAAACTAAAATAAACTAGGTGCATTATTAAACATTACCTACTATTATTGTTCCTATTACTTAGTCGTTTGATCTAACCATGTGATAAATAAATATCAATATAAATGTGATAGTTATTTACTGGACGATCATGCATCGGGGCGAGTATGTTCAATGAAATAACGCTAACGAAATAATATAAGTCTCCCTAAAACGTGTTGCCAATTGTGGCTTTTTTCACATGAGCTATAAGTAATTAGAAAATCTTTTAAATATCGCTTACGATAGATGAAAGGCGGTGGAAGGTGAGGCTCAAAGAGAGCATTGGGAGTGACGAAGGACCATCATTATTTTGTCAATTTCAAAGAGAGTACTTGTATCGTTTTAACCCTTAATCTGACAGTGTTCGCCCGAGTGAACATTATCTTTGACCATCTTTTTGTAATGTGTATTTTCCTAACTAGGATCGTTAAAGACTACTTATCTATTTAGCGTCGCCGAGGCTTGGAACCTTCGCTTTTATTTGCCAAGTTAAACGCGAAATAGGCACAGGCCGATTTGCGGCATTTTCATTTCTATTTTCTATCGAGCGAACTTTCTGTAATCATTTTGTAATTTTCCCACTACTCGGTGCGCACCTACGTTAGTATTAGGTAGTAGTAGCTATTATACATAGTAAGGGAAAAATGTTTTATGTCCGACACAAATACGATCCTGCCAGCTTGGTTGGCATTAATTACCCCTACCCTACGACCTGCGTCTACGAGGCATTTTCGCTACATACAAAGAGATTAACATGCTACGGAGTAAGCCGTAGCACTCGAAGCTTTATCGTAGGGCTTATTGTGAAACGCGCATTTAACCCCCCACGCAAAAAGAGGGGTGTTATACGTTTGACGTGTTTGTGTATCTGTGCGTCTGTCTGTAGCATCGTAGCACCTAAAAGAATGAACCCATTTAATGCAGTTTTTTTGTCCAAAAGCTGACTTAATCGAGATGGTTATTACTTTATTAGCTTCGTTTCAACAAAATCGGCTTAGCTGGTTTTGAGATATTGCACTTTGAAAGTAAAATATCGGGGGTGTTTCCATATTTCTAAGTTGGAATTAAATATAATTGATAGCAAAACCTAGTAAAATCTTCGCCTAGAAGACGCATAGGCAATCTTATTATTAATATGTAACTTTATTTTGATTACGGTGCTTTGTTACTAACTATTTTGTCAAATATACAGACATCGATTGAAAACTATTTTGGAATAAACAGTAGTTAGTAAAATAAGGGTAGTTTTTTAACGTGTAAATTAAAGTTCTAAGTGTCAACAATAATCCATTTACGTTAAATAGTATTACTAAGCGAGTGATGAAAAATCAATAGAACAGCAACTTACAAACATTAATTTGAGTTTATTGAAATACAAAATGAGAAGCTTCATAATATTTGAGCGAACTAAATATTTGTTTGAGTGTCAATGTCAACGTTATCGTTTGGTTATCATCCTGCATTTTTTCCAATATTTGACAAATGTTTTTTTTTATACTGAGCGGCATTTTATCTTAATACAAAAACCCCTTTAAAAAATGCTAAAACGAGCAGAGGTTCTTCCGCTCTTATATAAAAACTTTCGTCTTCTAACCTATCCGCGAGGTATTTCTAGTCGCTCACTTAGTAATGTAGTCGAACGGATAGAATTTTAATATCTGAAATGGATTATAGATATATAGATAGATTATTCACAACCCACTTTTTGTAAGCTCGTTCTGGATTTTATTATTAATCAATATTCGTCGTTAGTTTAGTTAATTTTTCGCTTACTCGAATTAATACCGCTCAAGTTATTAAAACAATATGTCCATCATATTTTTTTATTCGATCGTTTTATAATTCCCCGTAAAATAATAAGCCCATCACATCACATCAGTTTGTTTTTACATTCAACATTTAAAATATTTTTTATTTGATTGACTTCTGTGTAGCAATTAAATATTACGGTGTTCATGAAATTGGAATAGGCACTTACAAAGTCTATTCCAATAGAAATGATTGAATAGGTATTAGAAGGTAAGTAGGCAGGCACTACACCTACGTGTAGGTACCACGAACTCTATTATCACTACAGCTAATCTCGACATACAAGCGTTATAAAGCGCTACATGCGGTTATCGCTACAGTTGCTATAATAAGGACTATATGCGTAACTTAGCAGTACACAGTGACTGTGACTACGCTTCAAATTTTTTATATGCTATGGATGGATGACTAGCAGACCGTGAGTTTTAGCTACTCGTAGGTACGCAGTGTTTAGCTACTCGTAGGTACGCAGTGTTTAGCTACTCGTAGGTACGCAGTGTTTAACTACTCGTAGGTACGCAGTGTTTAACTACTCGTAGGTACGCAGTGTTTAGCTACTCGTAGGTACGCAGTGTTTAGCTACTCGTAGGTACGCAGTGTTTAGCTACTCGTAGGTACGCAGTGTTTAACTACTCGTAGGTACGCAGTGTTTAACTACTCGTAGGTACGCAGTGTTTAGCTACTCGTAGGTACGCAGTGTTTAGCTACTCGTAGGTACGCAGTGTTTAGCTACTCGTAGGTACGCAGTGTTTAGCTACTCGTAGGTACGCAGTGTTTAGCTACTCGTAGGTACGCAGTGTTTAGCTACTCGTAGGTACGCAGTGTTTAACTACTCGTAGGTACGCAGTGTTTAACTACTCGTAGGTACGCAGTGTTTAGCTACTCGTAGGTACGCAGTGTTTAGCTACTCGTAGGTACGCAGTGTTTAGCTACTCGTAGGTACGCAGTGTTTAGCTACTCGTAGGTACGCAGTGTTTAGCTACTCGTAGGTACGCAGTGTTTAGCTACTCGTAGGTACGCAGTGTTTAGCTACTCGTAGGTACGCAGTGTTTAGCTACTCGTAGGTACGCAGTGTTTAGCTACTCGTAGGTACGCAGTGTTTAGCTACTCGTAGGTACGCAGTGTTTAGCTACTCGTAGGTACGCAGTGTTTAGCTACTCGTAGGTACGCAGTGTTTAGCTACTCGTAGGTACGCAGTGTTTAGCTACTCGTAGGTACGCAGTGTTTAGCTACTCGTAGGTACGCAGTGTTTAGCTACTCGTAGGTACGCAGTGTTTAACTACTCGTAGGTACGCAGTGTTTAACTACTCGTAGGTACGCAGTGTTTAACTACTCGTAGGTACGCAGTGTTTAACTACTCGTAGGTACGCAGTGTTTAGCTACTCGTAGGTACGCAGTGTTTAGCTACTCGTAGGTACGCAGTGTTTAGCTACTCGTAGGTACGCAGTGTTTAACTACTCGTAGGTACGCAGTGTTTAGCTACTCGTAGGTACGCAGTGTTTAGCAACTCGTAGGTACGCAGTGTTTAGATTTCTTGACTACTTTCCTAACATGGGAGTAATTGCCTCAGGTGCAAAATAACTGCGGGCATAGTGAGAAACCAACTAAAGTATTAGAATATACATAAGTATAAATAATCAATTCCATAACTGTTAATGCTAAACTTTGTCTGTGTATCAATAAATGCAATGAATTGTTGGACTGTGTACGGTGGTGTGTAGGGTAGGGACGACATACCTTAACCTTGTTGTCAAGCGGCCGCGGCTCTGGAGCCAGCAGGTTGCCCATCTCGACGCGGCAGGTGGACGGCCGGCGGTCGCGGTCGCGGTCCGCCGCGCTACCGCCGCCGCCGCCGCCGCCGCTGCCGCCCGACATCTCCGACCCGCCGCTGTCTGCACAGTGCACAAACCACTGTCACACACTAGTCTAACCGAAAGCGGCCAAGTGCTATGCTATTATAAAGCCTAGGGCTTCACGACTGCTAGTCCACCCTGCACGCAGCACGGGCGGTGCAGGCAGCCGCCCGCCGAGCGACCGGCGGCACACAATGCCGCGGATATTTTTAGAGCACCGTATGGTAAACATGCAACGTCTTGTACGAAACTGACTTCAATACAGTGTTTCAATTAAAAAGTCAATAGGTAACTTTTAAAAATTAAGAAGTTTTACTCGAATAGACAGCAATGATTGACTGGCGATGGCGGATATCTGTGTTTTACGAAGCATTACGCGAAATGTAAACTAGGAATCCATTAATGAATCAGAATGGGAAACACTCGAGTCGTGAAATAGATCACCGCGCGGGCATCTAGCGGCGGAAGGCGGCACGAAGGCGCGGGCGCACTTACCAGCTCCATCGCCGCGCGCGCCATCACGCGCTCGCTCTGAGAACTGAAACAGAACAGGCGGTGAGTGGAGCGGGCATTTCGCGCTGGGCGGACTGCGCGAGCGGCTGTACCGCACCATAGAGCATAAGTACGCGCACTCGTTACATGGAAATGCTGCGTCAAGCGAAATCATCCTGCTTGCGGAGCCACTGGGCGATCCAAAAGTTTTCACTGCACCAAAACTTAACGATATTCAATTAATTTACAATGTAAATACAATGACTGCAAGATTTAACGACCAGCCAGCTTTTACTGGTACTGAAGCACGCTATTACCTATAGCAATTATTTCACTTCTAACGGAGCGCGAGTTGTGTGGAGACAAACTAATATTATATTTGAGTTTAAAAACGAGATCGTTGTTTCTTAACTGAATTAGTAAGCTATAACCTGCCACTAAAGCCTGCAATTTTGCACACCACACCTAACCTAATTACGAGTATAACAGGGATAGCGTATTTGGATATGTGTTGCAGAAACTAGATAATTAAAGTCACCTGAACCCGGCGCACGCGACGCGCGGCGATCTGCCGCGAGTGCCGGCGCAGCGCCTCCATCGCGGCCCCGGAGGCTCAGCCGAGGCCGCCGGCCCGGCCCCCGGCACAGCCGTAGCTCCCCACACAATCCATGCCTCTCCTCCGCACACGCGGCTGCCTCCCGCGCCTCTCCTGCAACACCAGTTCAAAGCTCCCCGGTTATTACATCGTAAAACATTTTGTATACGACTTCCACAGCGAGATTCCCATAAAAATTACATTTTAATTCGATTTGGGACATCGCGGGTGCGCCCAGTGCTCTGTTGATATTAGAAAAACATGTGTTTACAGAATAATTATTAAAAAATGCAAACGGCTTTCAGTCTACGCGTGAATCAGTCTTCAAAAATAGCGTCGAATTTGATAAATAAAGCTAAGGAGCAGTTTCTTTTGATCACCGTCTGTTTGGTAAATACGAGTAAAGTATAGCGCGTACACTTTACGAGGTACTTTCAACGGCGATTAATGGGCGAATGGGCAAAACTCCAGCTCCTAAGTGGGGAATGAAAACAGAATGATAATACATTAGCGAGTAGAATGGTCGGTGCCAGCGAGGAGTCGAGGGCCGCGGCACTCGCCGCCACTTCGGGCCAAGCGACCAACATCCATCAATGACAAAATATAGGAAGCTTTTAGTTCCTCGGATAGCGTTTACTGCAGGAAAACGCGAAACGCGGCCGGAAACCTTTTTACCGCAAATAAATTCGAATGGGTATTCATTTCGAGTCGATGCAAAATTATTAATATGGGTCCACGTTTTTCTAAAACAATAGTATACCTAGTCTCAGGGTCACCCACCTGTCGCGAGCAGCTAGAAACTTGCGGTAATTAATCGCCGCGCAGGTGGTACTAGACCACTTGTTAGCGGCGCCGCCGCAGGCCGATATACTTAACTCCTCTTAAACTTCCGTTGCCTAAGTAGTAAAAGCTCTCACACGGAGCACTTGTATTCCTAATGCATTCTTATACTTCCGTACTAAAGTAAAAAAACTTTGCAAAACGTCATGAAAACCTTTAGGAACTTATTTTGAGTAGTCGTTCCTTCGTCCAATTAATGTTAAAGTACGTCGCGGCGTGAAGCAGTGTTGGAGTGGTAAGGTGGGCCACGGAGGCTCCGCGGGCGGCGCGGCAGGCAGGCGGCCGGGCTGCGCGCGGGGGGCGACTGCCGGCGCTCCGGCGAGCGCTCGTAAATCTATTTGTGCTGGCAGCACGCTCGCTCGGGCGGGCGCGGGACGAGCGACCGGCACCCGCGCGCGCCGCGCACTGCCGCGCCCGCCCGCCCGCCGCGCCGCCCGCCCAAACCGACCCACAAAAATCAATTGTATTCCACACGATGACTACTTTGATCGTTTCATCGATTATTTCGCGACTTAATATCGACGGGAGGAATTGGAACACTAAACACTCCGCCGCGTGACCGCTGGGTAAACACGGCGGTACCTACCTACGGGGATTACAAAGTTGGAGATAATTATGCAAATATACTTTCACAAATCGTGTATTTTGGTGAACTTGATTTAATTGTTGTTCGAAACAGTTGTCCAGTGGCAGTTTCAAAGCTACCTCCAGGATGCTCGAGCAGTAAATGCGTGCCAGGAACGATAATTCAATGGTTTACATTATAAAACATGGTCATCAAAGATCAAACGCCCGTAAATCCTGACAGTCTTTGGCACACTCGTCCAACATTTTCTTTCTCAACTTTGATCGATGTTTGTTCCACAGTTTATTTGATTGTACACCTATCTTACTCTCGAAAATATACCTAAGTATACGTTTTCTCTAAGATACCGTTAGTTACTATAATCACTATTGCTTTTTTGTAACTTAAGTAGGTATGGTTAATTGATCGAGCGAGCGAAGTACAACTCACAGCCACTAGTTTATTGTTTTACTATTTACAAAGCAATGCATGCACTGAGCTTATGCAATCAATAAGTTTGTTAGTGAAATATAATATATACTACGTTGGGTAAAATACAATTTATTATATACTGTTATTACTATCTTTAATTAAAGCACCATCTCTACTCTGCGATAAAAGTATACTGTAAATAGAAAATAACTACTTGACCTGTATTCAGTGACATACATAATACATGTAATTCTAGCCATAATAAGTATAAAACTCAAAATGAAGACGGAGTCTAGACTAGGAATGTAAGAATGGATGTACTTAATGGATGTTCTGCGAATAACCGTACGCTGTTGAAATTACATTCGAACCGGGTCATCCAGCTGGGCCTTCATTTCGGAACATGAATTTCACGTCCAGCAGGATAATTGCGTAACCTTTCGAACAAGCTTTACATTGATATAATAATTATCAAGTGTCATATTCCCCTACAAAAAGTATAGTGTAACACTCTTCTCTTGGATTTTATCTTTCACTTCTAAATTATAAAAAGGTGACCGCTTATTTCGACTCTATAGATCCCAGCTCTCGAAGAACGACACAATGATCGCCATTATTGTCTAATTCCATTATGTATATCGTTCTTGCTAACAGAATATTTATGAAAAAATATTTCCTAATAAAATCCCCAGCGCTCGACCTTATTATGTAAATCGGCAGTATGGCAGCCGCTCGGAGCCGTACATAGACCTTCATAAATCACAACTGCTATTATTTCCGCATCCGGCGCGCAATCATCGCCCGATCCGGATTCGTTCGACCTTTATGTCTACGAGTTTTCTCCGAGAATCTCCAGTGATAATCCTCACACATTCAGGTGCGAGTCTCATTTCCGAGCTCCGGGATTGCGAGTGGAGTTAAGAGGCTATTGAGCCCGCCACTCCCCGCCCTACATCGGGGGTCAGCGGAATAAGATAAACACCGTGATAGCCGTCGTTATCGACACGCCCCCGCCGTAATTGTCCTTTTCTACTTAAGGCCCGCGGGCGTAGAGCGAGCGGGGGATAGACGGGTCAATTTCAACAGTACACGTTTTTTGCATCATTCCGGTGTGATCCTTTGTTTCGGTTTTTTTCGTGGATTTTTTAATGTCAACAGATAGTTCAGACAGTATTATGCAAATCCTCTTAAAGGGCACTTGATATCTTAAATAGTTTTTGAGATAATAGAGAGTGAAAAATGAAACTCACAACGGAATGATAAATATACACCGGCATGATAAAAACGTACGCCGTAACGAAATATCGTACACCGGAATTAAAAACAAAAAGTACTTTAAAATTATTTAATTATTTATTTTACAGCTTCACCTAGTATTAAACAAGTTTTAGTAGGAGATCTTAGGGTCACCACCTTGCATTTTAGAGACAAAGCCAACCGCTTGGAACAGGTGTTCCTGAGGGTGATCTGAGCTGATTTAGCCCGGTTGCCACGAGGTTCCCCCAGCAGGTGGGCAGGGGGGGGGTTCGAAAATCCTCTACAGAATTATATTAGGATTAGCTCTAGAAAAAAAATACCTGTGAATAGCCCAGTTATCCTACTATATAAAATAATAAACTTGTCAGCCATGTATGCCTTATAATTGTAATTTAAAAAAATGTTTTGTGTCGCACCGTGGACCGTGCTAAAGTCGGTATTTAGTTTAATAATAAATAAATAATAAATATAACGGGACAATCTTACACAAATCGACCTAGTCCCATAGTAAGCTCAGTAAGGCTTGTGTTATGGGTACTAGACGACGATATATATAATAGATATAAATACTTAAATACATAGAAAAACATCCATGACTCAGAAACAAATATTTATGCTCATCACACAAATATTTGCCCTTACCGGGATTCGAACCCAGGACCTTCAGCTTCGTAGGCAGCGTCACTACCCACTAGGCTAACCGGTCGTCTAGTTTAATGCATAGGCATTTAGTTTAAGCACGCATTCACTTTAAAACGTTATTCTACGATAGTGTTTAGTGTATAAATCAAGGAAAAACTAAAATATTTTGCGATTTCGGTCCAGTTTTCTAGATACACCAACTACATAAATAAGTTTGTAATCCCACAAAAATATAAAGGATTATCAAGTTACATTTGCAGTGAATAGAACAAAAAAGCAAGAATGGGACCTGGGAACATTCATAATTTGTATGTATTGATAACACAATAACCTACAAAAGGAAGTTAGATCCCATAAAATACATTCCATGTAAAAAAGAGGCCAAGTTCGAAACTCTTCCACCGTAAAAAGTTGTGATATTTCGAAGAGCCAAGTCTCAGGCATTCTTATTATTAATCTTTATTTGCTTACTCAATAAAATTTTGTGACTTGGCAATCACACAATACTACATAGTTTTAGGTATGCAAAAATCCATAAATGCAGTATTATTTTTTATATAGCTTATTATTTTATATAGTAGTACACAGGTATTTTTTTTCTAGAGCTAATCCTAATAGTTTTAATTCTGTAGAGGATTTTGAAAAAAAAACGGTAAAGATTTTTTTAAATTTTGAATTTCTCGTATTTTTTGTATGGGTGACTGACAATTTAGTCACAGAAATGAATTGTTCATCCTCGAATTATACGAAAAAGATACCAAACTTGATATAATTGCTAGATGTACGCAGATATAAAGCTTAGAGTGAGGCGCGCCGGAGGCACTTTTGCCCCCCTTCCCCACTTTTGCCCACCTGCTGGGGGAACCTCGTGGCAACCGGGCTAAATCAGCTCAGATCACCCTCAGGAACACCTGTTCCAAGCGGTTTGCTTTGTCTCAAAAATGCAAGGTCCCCTTAGAAAACGGGCCCTAAGATCTCCTACTATTTAGTATATATTAACTTTTTTATACTAAAAATATTAATGGTTAAAATAAACCAATACTTTTTAATCTCAAATTATTTTTTTATTTGTTTATTCTTTATGGAATAATAAAACTCCTAGCACAACAATTATTGCTTTAAATGTTAAAAGTATGACAGCAAATATCATAATTTAAACGTTTGTTAATTTAAGGTCACATTTGAAACATTCTTCAGATTGAAGCTATTTCTAAGATTAGTATGCGAGGAAAAAAAAATCTGTACAAAAAATTAACTAGGAAGAGTTGAGACACTAATTAAATATGTCATATTTTTTCTTAGTCTTCTATTTTTCAAACTCATCATAGGTGAAACTAATTAAGCTAACCTTGAGAAGAAGTATTCGTACTTTCATTGAATAAATAAAATAAAATATTTTTATTTTCTTCAAGCGTAAACAATCAAGTAAGTTGACCAAAATCAATATAGCGGATCTATTTAAAATATAAATCATGGATAATAGTTATATGCACTTAGATCAAATAAATATAAATTTTAATAAAATAAATAATCTATTTGATTGATGAAGTGAAGCTACCTTTTAAATCATTCCGGTGTTATTTTCATTCCTGGGGGTATTAAAGCCATTTTACTACACCGGAAACACCGGAATGAAAACGTCGGAATGAGAAACATTGGATAAAAAATATTAATCCGCTTATGATTAAACCAATGCGACTCTTGATATCGCGAATATCGAATACATGTTATATATTAATTTCAATCACAACAAATAAAAAACCATAAAGATATAGCAAACTCTAGAATTATATTTTTTTGTCCCCGTGCCGCGGCAATGATATACTTACGTGTAGCAGGCCGTCGCATCACTACTTACACACGTGCTCACTCGCTGAGTGCCGCAGCGTAACTGATTCTCGAAGTGCGCATAGGCCGGGGGGGCTTACTGATTCAAACTTAGCAAATAAATCGTTGACAAACCTTGTCCGCGGTAGTGAAAAAGTTTCTCCGGACAAATATATTTCTACATAAAGAGTTATATTTTTTGTTCCCTATTTATATGGTGTTAAAATGGAGGTAAAACATTTTTATAGTCACACATAGTTTTCGACTTAGGCAGCATTTTCCGGATTTCCCGGTTCCGGACAACCCACCTTGATGAGAAATTAGTCCTTCATTATTATTTTTTAAATATTAACTGAATGAATATATGAATTTTAGCTATTGCCCGAGATAGCCAACTGGGAGATGTTTCCAAAAAAAAAATTTACTTTATTATTTAGGATTCCTGCACCTGCGTTTTCAGTCTTGCCATCAAAATTTATTGCTTGGGAAATTGACCCAGACGCGGTTTTTTTAAATTAATAAACATAATTGCGTTTACAAAAAAGAGATAAAATATTGCTTACAATTAAGACCTCGAGTTTCCTCATTTTACAATAATGCAATATGTACTAAATATCCAAACTTACTACCTATACCTACTAATATTATAAATGCGAATGCGTTACTTCTTCTCGCTTAAACCGTTGAACTGTTTTAAATGTGGTATACATAGTTTGAGTCCCGAAGTAGTAATGGTTACTGAGCTAAGCCGAAGACGGACGGACAGACGGACGGACGGCCAGACGGACATGGCGAAACTATAAGGATTCCTTGTTGATTAAGGAACCCTAAAAAGGTTTATCACACACACCGGATCGAAATTATTAATCTCTCCCGAAACATTTGCCCTCATTATTTTTTTCATTTCTTCTTCTTGAAATCCTAGCTGGCATATCTGTCAACTTTCAGTGACGGCAAAATTGCGGGCTTGCTGTCCAATACTAGCTGTACTTACACCTACCTGCGACTTCGTTTGCATAGTAATGTGGTGGGAGTTAACGCATTTCTTCTCTTGGCTATAGGACACATGCAGTTCTATTTTCACCTATCAAGAACAAACCGGTAAAACGTTGAACAAATCTATTTTAGCTAAAATGACGTTAAGATTAGTTTGTCTTTATCTGTCACTCTCATATTTAGTGTTTTCGGGGAACAAACGATCTCTTTTTAATCAGACAACAGACGACGAATCTGGGGGCACGGCAGTGCCCCCGCCAAGTCGAGCAAAACAGCGGCACGGCCGTACCATCCTTTTGTTGAAGCAGTTCAGGCCATTTTTGACCCCCTATAACTTCGTTGTGGATAAAACTAGAAGCCTGCATTTTCATTAACCAAGTACGCATTGTATAAACACGATGTATTTCAAATTTCATTTAATTTGAACCAGATTTATAACTAGTCAAAGTTTCTTAATTTATGATTATCACTGAATATTAATCACTGACTGACTCACCGATCATCAAAAGTCTAAGGCACTTCTAGCAGACATAGAAGCTTCAAATTTAGAATACAATTATTGTTTAGTGTATAAATCAAGGGAACACTAAAAAAAATTGCAATTTAAGTCCAGTTGTACAGTGTGTGTTAAACATACCATATAAACATATACGTTATATTTGCAGGGCAAAGGCATTTCAGGTATGCAAAAATCCATAAATGCAGTAAAGTTGTGTAAGTAATTGCCAAGTTACAAGATTTTATTTAGCTAGCAAATAAAGAATAATAAGAATGCCTGAGACTTGGTACTACGAAATATCTCACCACTTTTTACGGTGGAAGAGTTTCGAGACTTGGCCTCTTTTTTTAGATGGAATGTTTTTTATGAGATTTATATTTTTCAAACTATACCTAACCACTACAGGTAAGTTCTACAACCATAGCACACGGCGCAGTCGCAGTGCTCGTACCTAATTGTGTGTTTTGTAGTTTATATTGATGTGTTAGTCTTTAAGGTATTTGTATATATGGGCCTTATTGCCTGATTTAAATAAATAAATAAATATAAATAACGCGAGTCAGAGTCCTTTTCTATTAAATTAATTATTAAAAATATTAAAGTAATATAATATGTTTATTTTTTTCATATTGCAATGTTTCTGCCAAATCTTGTATATATATGTTCCCGTCATCGCCAACTTCATTAAATGTGTGTTGCAGGCTTTATGATAAAAGTACTTTCATGTATGTTGGCCATTTTCTGTGTCTCTATATTGGCTGAATGTCAACTTGAAGGCGCGAAGTACGAAGTTATAATACCGCCTTAGATAATACTGACGCGATTGATAATTAATGTTTATAAAAGGCCCGTTCTTTACTGATTTAATACATACTGTTTATTGCTGATTAATATAAATACTGACAAACCAGTATCGTGACAAATACTCAGCGTGTAATCTTGCAGAAACTCAAATAGACTTTATGGTTGAACGCGAGAATAGCGATAAGCCATGCCATTAAAAATAAAACCAGCCAAGTACGAGTCGGACTCGCGTTGCAAGGGTTCCGTACATCACAAGATTTTAAACATTTTTTACTAACGAAGCGTTTTTGACGTTTCATAAAAATAAGCTGATTTGATTTTTGTCAAATACCGTATTAAGTCCGACTCACGCTTGACTGCATATTTCTAATAGGTTTTCCTGCCATCTGTAGGTAAAGAACTATTCGGTGTATTTTTTTCAAAATTTTAGACAGTAGTTTCGGAGATGAAGGGGGGGGGGATGGTCATTTTTTGGTTATTTTCTTAAATAATTTCTAAACTAATTATTGTAAAATTACAAAAAAAAATATTATTTTAGATGCACACAATGAGCTCTTTCATTTGATATGTAACACGATAGTATATGCAAAACTTTATTTTTAATTTTCTCATTTCCCCTCCAAAAGTGGCCCCCATGTTTAAAATGCACTTGTTTGCGTTACATGTTCCTCTTTGGGTCACAAACTTACATAATTATGTGTACCAAATTTCAACGTAATTAGTCAGACAGACGCACGAATGATCCTATAAGGTTTCCGTTTTTTTCTTTTCCGTTTTTGAGGTACGGAACCCTAAAAACCAGCCAAGTGCGTGTCGAGCCACGCGCAGTGTAGGGTTCCGTAGTTGCCTGTCTGTCTTAGTTACATTGACGTGCGGTGCAGTTGCGTCGGCCGAATTCGTACGAAAATTGGCCTTTCCAATTACACATTAAGTTGATCGACTATTACTCGGTAACTACTTATGCCTACTTGTTTGTGATAGTTTTCCTTTTAAATTCATTATATGTACAACTGAAACGATTTTTTATACATCCCCAGTAGTAGCCATTTAGTGGGGGGATGCATTTATGGATTTTTGCATACCTAAAACTATGTAGTAACTATTGTGTGATTGCCAAGTCACAAAATTTTATTTAGCTAGCAAATAAAGAATAATAAGAATGCCTGAGACTTGGTACTACCAAATATCTCACAACTTTTTGCGGTGGAAGAGTTTCGAGACTTGGCCTCTTTTTTACATGCAATGTTTTTTATGGGATCTCACTTCTTTTTGTAGGTTATTGTGTCAATATCCCATTCTTGATTTTTTGTGGGATTTTTATATGGGATTACAAAGTTATTTATGCAGTTTATTTTTTGCCCCATTCACTGCAAATATAACTGTAATCAAATAAAGATACTTCAGACCTTCGTTTTTTGACATCAAATGAAGCGGCCCACTAAAATGAATATTTTTTTGTAAATGCGGTATAGATGTATCTCTAATAGTTTGGTTAGGCTCTTGTGTTTTTCTAATCAGGGTCACCAGGTACTCCAGATCTTCGATTATTCTAGTTATTATAGTTTTCCCTTTATGTGGCCATTAAACCCTAACTCTGTACCAAATTTCAGCTCTCTGAGTTTATGGGAAGTACTAGTTCTATTTTGATGATCATGAGTGAGTGAGTGAGTGTCATAAATGCGAAACTTTGCTTTCGCTTAACTTCGGAACTAAATTACCTACAGACTTGAAATTTTGGATTTTAAGTATGTGATTATAGCTTACTGGATGACGAAAATTTCTGCGTTCTGGTCTTATCCAGAGGTTCTCAAATAGGGGCCTGAAAATGCGGCGAAATGGTTCCAGTAAAGGATGGTACGGCAGTGTTTGCTTCGCGCTCGACTTGGCGGGGCACTGCCGTGCCCCCAGATTTAAAATTTGCAGATTAAGGACCGATATAAACGGTTAACAAACTAAATGTCACTAAAATAATTAAATCAAAACAAAATTGCAAAATATGAACATTAAGTACATTCGATATAAGGTCTGTATCAGCATAAACAAGAAGTTAATGATATTCATTCAATATTCCAGAGATGTATAAAGTCTCTGAGCGTCCAAATATACAATTAATAATTATTCTAATGTTCGTAGAGGTATACAGTCTTTAAGCGTCAAAACAAAACAAAAAAAGGAACATTACTGTAATATTGTCAGAGCTGTACATCTCTGACAATATTAATATATACTGGTCAATAACAATAAACCGTGTCAAGATCAGAATGATGTCTCTCTTCAAATACGATAATAATAATAACAACACTAGTATTTAAGTACTATGCCCTTGCAAGCATAAACAGTCTGGACTCCACAAACAGCACCCGATCACGAGTATGACGCGTATCTCAGGCATCGCCTCACTCAACCATATGTTAGGGAAGGTGGCGACCCGATCAACGACGCCACCGTAATCACAGAGTAGGTACCTATATATATATATATATATATATATATAAATATCAAGACGACTTTTAACGGCATTTTAGCTAAAATAGGTTTGTTCAACGAGAAGAAATGCGTTAGTTTCCACCACATTACCATGGAAACGAAGTCGCAGGTACAGCTGATGATATGATAAAGAGACACAATATGAAAAGCTGATTTCAGTGAGATAATTGAGCAGTTAAACAAATCTATATCGTCGAAGCTTGAAGGTGAAGGCATGTTAGCGAAGGTGTTCCGTCTTGCCTTGCATTAGGCAAGCCATTCCGGAGGCAAGAGGAGATATACGTATATAGCCAACCATCGCGCTTAAAGGTTAATTGGAGGGACCCCTTATGAGTTAAGTGATCGCTGAATTTAAATATATCCTAATAATAGAGCCGTTTATTCCATATATAAATTAGTTACATTTCATTTACTTATATTTATTTCTAATTTAAGGACCCCTTCTGGGTATACACCTCCTTCAGCCCTTCAATCTTTTCCAATGTACTTATTCTGTTGTGTGCTCTCTTGATCCAACTTTTTACAGCCAGTGGGATAATAATATCATCTTCCCACCTGGTTTGTGGCCTCCCTCGGTGTCTTGGACCACGAGGTCCTTGCCATTCTGTCACCGCTTTGCTCCATCTCTGGTCTTCTAATTTGGCTAAGTAGCCTGATTTTACCTATCGTTCACAAAATACATACCGTTTGAAACGGTCATCCGTATCTATTTTGCATTTTTATAAACCATCTAAGTGCTCAGACAAATGTAGGTTTTCTCTGAAATAAGAATTGTTGAAGAAGGGCTGACTGAAATTACTATTAATTATATTATGTAAGAAACTTCCAGTCGAGGATTTCGTTACTGTGTTTTTTGCTCTGATTAACATTTTATTCTCCTTTTTCACGTCCAGTGTAAGCAACTATGTTTTTTTTAATATGTATAAGTTGTATATATTACACGATTAATTTAATGAGTTAAGTTAGTATTTTTCTGGTGTGCCTATGTATCTCTGAGAGTGTGTAATGATTTTAATCTAAGGTTGTATTTCAAACACAATACCTGTATTGTTTTGTGAATAAATAAGTACAATGACTATGACTAAGTATGACGTATATCGGACGATGACGATGATGAACTTTGGATTGTATATATATGGTTATTAATTGTACCAACTTATAAATGTGTAATGTTTATTAATTCATTCGGTACGCTTTGTTGTCTTTTAAGCCTCTTACAGACAGGCGCGGCCAGCGGTGGCGGTCAATAGTTAAAGTTAGAACAACTAACTCAAGTTTACTATGACCGTCACCGCAGGCCGCGCCAGTCTGTGAGAGGCTTCAAAATTACTTGATAGATGTATACAGAAGCTAATGTAATGTGTTATTCTGTCGTCCTGTTTTGAGAGCCCAATTGTGAATAGTTAGTACGTAGCGTAGGTACAATATCATTTGTACCTGTAGCGACTGTCTAAACAGGGTTATGGGAACGTAAACAAATGTAACCCGACGACATGTCGACGACCGGTCATACGCAGTGTTTCAAACTAAATTCCTCTTTCCTGTGGTCAATAGTTAAGAGCTTATGAGCTTAAAGAGCAATATATACAGTGTGTGGCCTGTAACAGGAACAAATATTTAAAAGGACGCATCCATAGAGCATCTGCAGTAACCCCTTGTGTTCAATTTTTTAAATATATTTTTTAGTTCGGAGAAATGTTGTTCTAAAGTGATGACCTCCAAGTGATGTGTCTCGGCACCAGGAGATCATGGCACAGCGGTCAATGCACATTTTGAGGTAACATCGTGTAATGAGTCATAATAGTTTTAGCATTTTTGTTTTTAAAAGATATTTTTTGTATAAGAGGAAAAACCGTTTATGATAAAATGATTGAGTAGGCTTTTTGTAGCCACAGGAAAGACGCGAACCAACATCTGTGTGACCCGCCGGCCGGTTTAACGCAAATAATTAGTATAAGTAGGTATTTCGTTATGAGATGAACATTAATATTTTTGCGTTCGAGTCTTGGATATTTTCTATGAATTTAAGTATTTATTATAAATAATAAATAATTGTTAGGGGACAATCTTACACAAATCGACCTAGTCCCAAACTTAGCAAAGCTTGTGCTAAGGGTACTAGGCGACGATAAACATACTTATATAGATAAATAAATACTTAAATACATAGAAAACATCCATGACTCAGGAACAAATATTCGTGCTCATCACACAAATAAATGCCCTTACCGGGATTCGAACCCAGGACCTCTTGCTTCGTAGGCAGGGTCACTACCAACTAGGTTTAAGCGGTCGTCATAGGTATACATGTATACATACATACACATAGTCGTCTTGTACACATGCCCATAAGTCTTATTGAGCTTATTAAAGTCTTATACGTCATTCCAGTCCATCAGACATTAGAATGTTAACGGAGCAATTCGTCGCCATTTCTTCGTGTATCTGGGATATCAAAGGGAAACATTGTAATAGTTAGTTTCACTTATTTTTTCGTTCATTAAGTAAGTGGTTGTCAAACATACTCGTAGCAATACAATTTCAATAAACGATTAACGCAAGATTTTTCTAATGTTACTAAAGTGTATGGACCCTATTCCATAATAATGATATAATATAACAATTGAAAAATCGTGCGTTATTTGACCGAGCGAGCGAAGCGGACCAAGTCCTCTGCTTCAGCTTGGGCCAATAATCGTGTGTATGTCCTGATGTCCCGCTGTCAAACTGTTCCTCTACAGGCCGCATTTCTCAACCGATTGTCGTGAAATTTTGTAGGCAGGTTCAATACTTATATAGATACTAGCTTCCGCCCGCGACTTCCTCTGCGTGAATCCCGGATAAGAACTATCCTATATCTTAATCTAGGCTGTAAACTATCTTCGTGCAAAATTTCATTCAAATCGGTTGAGCCGTTCAAGCGTGATTGAGTATCGAATATCGAAACTTTCGCATTTATAATATTAGTAGGAAGGATTTTTTGCCGATTCGAAGTTATTATTTTTATTAGGTATCATAATAGATTGTCTCGCGAGTTGTACGGCTCACAGAGCCACTGAGCAGTATATAGATTTGTGTAAGATTGTCCCAAAGAAAAGTACACAGCATTATAAGTTGGAATGGTGACCGCTGTAGTGGCCTGTGCTTTTGGCGGCAGTGGGCCGCGCTGACCCAGTTAGCGACTACAAAGCTCGCGGCACTTTGCCACGCGCCAGCCGATCACGAACCATCCGATAGGCCAGAGGGGCTGCCGCGAAACGAAAACGAACTTCTTTGCACGCACTGCCTAGTTCGAGCGACAGAGACGGAGACACATGAAGTTCATTTTCGTTTCGCGGTATAGCCCCCGCCAGTAGGTACCCTTAGTACGTTTGTATAGTTGTTAGGCCACGTTCAAAGCTCAGAAAGGCTGAATGGATTTAGATGACATATGGCATAGAGATGGTTTACAAATTTTTATTTTCTGATAACCATAGGTAAAATAATTTCCTAAATTAACTGGAGTTTATGCGGACCAAGTCGGCGTTTTCGCGGTCGGTTACCGACACCACGAAGTTGCGTAACACATACTACTTAAGTATATACTTAAGTATATATTTGATGTATCTTAGTCTGTAAGGTATATATAAATATATAATTATATTTTGCCTTTGTTGCCTGATTCAAATAAACCAGTGACTGTGAGCTGTAGCAAACGCGAGGTTGTCTTTTATTTTTTTAATTTATTTGTTATTTCGAAAAAGTGAATCAGCAAAACTAAACTAAGTATATAATTTTCGAACCTGCTCAATGGGTAGAAAAATGCGCACATACGAGAGAATTTTGGCCAAAGCCGTAACAGAGAACTTCGTTCGCTTCGCTCGCACGTTCGACTATAGTGTGTTCACTGTAAACAATTTTTAGAAATATTTAAAACAACAAAGTTATGCCATAATTTAAAAAGTACCTACAATATACAGCCTTTTTCTTCGTTTTTAGGGTTCCATAGTCAACTATGAACCCTTATAGTTTAGCCATATCCGTCCGCCTGTCCATCTGTCCGTCTTAGGCTTAGCTCAGTAACCCGAGTATGAGTACTACTTAAAATCAGTAATTCGGCATAAATCAATCGCGCCGACAAAACAGTAGAATAAAGTCATTTTTTTTTGTTTAACTCCCCTACACTTTAAAGTGGGGTGTAATTTTTTCTTGTGAAATCCATAGTGTGGAGTTCCGATGGATAGCTTGTTCAAAATTATTATGGGTTTTTAAAAACCACTTTTCAACTCAGTGATTCGTCTGCGATATACGTATTGGGCTTTAACGCCCTAATTTTTGTTCGAGTCATGTGGGGGACATGCCGCTAAATGGCTACTACTTACTGGGGAGTGAAAAATCGTGGCAATAGTACATATAATTATTTTAAAGGAAAAATATCACGGCTAAGTAGGGATAAATAGTTACCGAGTAATAGTCGACCAACATAAAAGTCCAACTTTCGTAGAAATTCGGCCTACGCCGCCGCACCTTTACTTGGCGCGTGTCGATGTAACAAATACAGACAGGCAACTACGGAATCCTATACTGCGCATGGCCCGACACGCACTTGGCCGGTTTTTTACATTTCCATAGATTACGATACTTATTTTCTTTGTATTCGTAAAGATCTGCTGTGCTACACCGGATATATATGAATAAGAATTACGAGACATCATGGCAGGGCAGAAAATAAGTATCGTAATCTATGGAAATGTAAAAAAACTAAGAAAAACGCTGTATATTGAATACCAATTAATTTATAATTAATATTATGTCCATCCATAAGATCGTTCACCCCTTGTTGGTACATAGAAAGCGACACGCTCATATTGTTATATATCAGTTCCTACATTATACAATCATACCTACCTTAAGGTACATTTAATGAAGATAGGATTTCAATTTACTGTAAAGCATCGTAACTGGCTTTACTGTAGGTACAGTAAATTGAGCAGGAAGCAATGTTTTGTCTCACCTCGCTCGCTCCAGGCGGCACTTTGATGTTACAGATCATTTTACAGGCTCCGTTGTGCCTTCACAGGGATTCATAACGCCTGCCGACAACCCGCCAGAAGCGGACTAGTCAACCAGCATAAATCTTGTCTCCGAAAATATGTAGTGGTTACGAATAATTTTAGGGTCAACTTTTAAACTTACTTACTTACTACGCTGGCTCGGTGCCCCAAAGAGGATCTTTGCCTCTGACACAAGAGAACGCCACTCTTCCTATTCTGCGCCACCTCACGCCAGTTGCATGCCCGAAGGGTGATCAGATCTTTGAGGGCTTCGTCACTCCAGCGGTACCTGGGCCGGCCCACCGGGCGTTTTCCATTGGGCCGACCCATATACGCTCTCTTCACTGCACGATCGTCCCCTATCCTCTCCAGGTGGCGAAGCCAGCGAAGTCGCGTTGGCTTGACTTCGCCAACTTTAGGTACTTATAAAGAAGAAGTACAGATCACATTATCGTATCAATAGAACGAATTGTTCCCAATTCTACAGATTTCCATTACAGATTCCCTTCTCTACAGATTCCCAATTCCACAGCTTCCCAATTCTACAGATTCCCAATTCTTCAGATTCCCAATTCTACAGATTCCCAATTCTGCAGATTTCCAATTCTACAGATTCTGAATTCTGCAGATTTCCTTTTCTTTAGATTACCAATTCTACAGATTCTGAATTCTGCAGATTTCCTTTTCTTTAGATAACCAATTCTACAGATTCCGAATTCTACTGTTTACGTGTTCTTCAGATAATAATTTCAACTTTAGTACCTACACGTAAATTCTTACGGACAGACGGACGGACATGGCGAAACTATAAGGGTTCCTTGTTAACTACGGAACTCTAAAAATCGGTTCTGGCGCTACGCCGGCCGCTACCGCGGCGCGCTCGCTCGGCTCGCGGGCGTAGGGTCGCAGTACACCCAACACTCCTCCTCGCTTCGCTCGTCGTCGTACCTACACGGACCTGCCTTAGAATTGGGAATCTGTAAACTTGAGAATCTGTAGAATTGGGAATCTGTAGAATTGGGAAGCTGTGGAATTGGGAATCTGTAGAGAAGGGAATCTGTAGACGTGAGAATCTGTAGAATTGGGAATCTGTACACCCACGTCTAAGCCATTAGAACAGGGGTTCCACAGGGGAGTAATTTGGGACCTTTTTAACCGACTTCAAAAAAGGAGGAGGTTTCTCAATTCGACCGTATTTTTTTTTTATGTATGTCCGCGGATAACTTCGTTGTTTATGAACCGATTTTGATTATTCTTTTTTTGTTGGAAAGGGAGTATCCCAAGGGTTGTCCCATGGTAAGGAAACCAGGATCTCATGGTGGAATCCTGAAGAAATTGAGGGAAACTCTCGAAAAAATTGTCTTTCCGACTAGTGTGTTCCTTAATAATATTCAATATAAAGAATCTCAAAGCCATATTATTTTCCCTAATAATCAACGCATTTGCTCTCGGAAATCAGTTCATGTGGTAAATTGGAAAATAAATGTGGAAATGTTCTCGTGGCTTGGCGGAGTACTAAATTGAAGTCAGTTAAAACTTTGTTTTTAAAGTAAATTAATATTTTTGTTATTCATTAACGACCTTCCACAAACAACGTCGCAAAAGTGTATACTTTTTGCAGACGACATAACATTAGTAATAAAGGGCACTATTAAAAACACGTACGTTTTGGACATAAATAAGGCCCTAGTTGACGTTAACAAGTGGATAGATTATAATAATCTTAAAATTCATATTAGTAAAACAACGTTTATGCAATTCTACTCATACAAAATCAAATCCGATGCCTCTGACTGTTTATCGAATAATACTTCAGTTGAAGAAACTCATAATGCCAAATTCATAGGCTTACATTTCGACAAACATCTTAACTTGAAACATCACATTGACGCTGTTTGTTCTAAATTATAAGTTTGTTTTCGCATTAAGAAGCCTTAAGAATGTCAATTCGGGCCGCGTTAACGGCTTACCATGGATTTTTGAATTTTCATTTGTTTATGCGACTGTTTGTTTCTAAATAAATTTAAAAAAAAAATTGAAAAAAATTGTACGAAAACTGTGTACGGTTTTTAAACGCAGTATTTCGCGACCTAAACAACAATTTACCTGATTTTCCATACAACGATACATGTACTTTGTACTAACAAATGTCGTTGTGACGTCATACCTATCTGTCAATCAGTATGAAGCGTTTTGCGCTGCCGCCGGCGAGGTCAATCTTTGTCTCAATTTTTTGGGCATTTATGTTCTTTAATTGTAGTTGCTCCCATACAAACATTTGTTCCTCTCCAAAAACTGGTTCGAATGACATCATGAAAAAAAATTTGTCACCATGCCTATTACGGACTTTTGCTGTGGGGCAATTCTTTTGATGTCCAGAGGGTATTTATGATGCAGAAAAAATGCTTAAGAGCACTTAGGTGGCGTTAGATTTGACGATAGTTACTTTGTAGACCTCTTTTCCAAAAATGACAAATTCTTCCCTTAGCTTGCAACATTTCTAAAGCCTGTCTGTTTGTTAGAAGCCACATAGAATATTTTAAAAAACGTGAGGATTGTTCACTAGAGAGCTGAGAGCACAGTATACGACATTAGTCGTATCAGCCAACTTGTAGATCTGGTATCTACAAGAAAAATGCATACAACATGTTTATTGTCTTGTATAACAAACTCCCTAATAATTTGAGGACGTTGCATGGAAAAGTATTTTTTAAGACAAAATTAATTAATTTACTTGTAGCCATTTTAATTAACTAAATGGCTACAAGATCATTGTTTCTATAATGTTAAGGAACATTTAAATTTGAATGCACTGTAATTAAGTTTGATATGTTCCTAAATATTTTGCGTCAGTGAAAAGCTTTCACAGTACGATTTACTCATTTTTGTTTTAAGCAGCTAACTATTCTAGCAGTTAGTTGTAAGCCACCGCTCGGCTACGTGGCTTCCTCTTATAAGGATGCTTTACCTTATTCAATTTTCATATTATTTTAATTTGTAATTAGTTCTGCACATAATGCTTATTGCGACCGAAAACAGTGAAATAAACATTTTCCATACCTGCTGAACATATAAAAGACCGGTGCGATGGTACGTGAGGGCTGAGTCTCCCGAGAGAAAATATAAATTATGTTTATATACTATTATAATACTATTTACTTACGATTAGTGTAGTTCCGTCAGCACGGCTACCACGAGACGGCCGCGACATACACTCGATTTTTCTCGCACTATCGGTCTCTCTCTTATTAGAACATTAGGAAGGAGAGGTATAGTGTGAGAAAAATCGAGAGTATGTCGCGGCCGTCTCGTGCTAGCCGTGCTAGTGAAAACGAAATTCGTTCGAATAACTCTCATTGTCGCTCGAACTAGCAAGCGCGACAGAGAGGGAGATACACGAACGAAGTTCGGTTTCGTTTCGCGGTAGGCCCTCAGCACGCCTAGCACTAGACGGCCGCGACATACTTTCAATTTTTCTCGCACTATACCTCTGTTACTAAATATTCTAATAAGAGAGAGACGGATAGTGCGAAAAAAATTAAAGGTAATAACAATAATCCATACCTACTGTTGCCCTTAGGCCATTTTTTAATGTCGCTATTAATAGGGGCCCATCTAGCAGTTAGCGAGTCACCGTCTGCCAGAGTTAAAATGTGAAACAGTTTTATTGGGCAGGCGTCCGATGTTTCATCCAATAGCCCAGCTACTAGTCCATCATTTTCACCCAATAACCCGTTTTATTTAGATTCCATCAACTAGCAATAGACTCTTACACCCCAGCGGGTGCTGTTTCTGTGTGCGTCCCATGACACGGGCAGAGACAGCATCCGCTTGGTGTACTCCTTGCATTTCATTAAATTGTCAAAAGGGCCTCTACGTGTTGGCTCAGAGCTCCACGCACGCCTCCTAAAGGTCCGGGACATCATTGTCCCGTGAGCGGGAAAGACATACGAGGGGCATTCAAAATATTCTCGGTATGTGGATGAAAACAAACAAGTACGAAAAGTTTGATATTTTTATTTTTCAATATACTCCCCCCCCTATGTTCATACACTTATAAGATCGATCAATTTTTTTTTTAATCCCTCATAAAAATATTTTTATCTTTGGTGTTAAAATGCTCTTCCACGGCCGTCTTCAACGCTTCATCGTCAGAAAATTTATTTCCACGCAGATCCTTTTTAAGATTGGGGAACAAAAAGAAGTCGCTTGGGGCTAAGTCCGGACTATAGGGTGGATGAGTAACAGTTTCAAACCCACATTCAACAATAGCTGCCTTGGCAATATGAGCAGTATGGACAGGGGCGTTGTCATGCAGAAGCAGAACACCTTTGGTTAACTTTCCTCGCCTCTTTTCTTTGATCGCATCTCTTAATTGACGTATAACGTTAGCGTAGTACTGCCCTGTGATATTTACACCTTTTTCTTTATAATCGATAAGCAAAACTCCTTCACAATCGCAAAATATTGTGGCCATGACCTTGCCAGCTGAAGGGATGACCTTGAACTTCTTGGGATGAGCTGAACCCTTAATGTGCCACTGCATGGACTCCTGTTTGCTCTCTGGGTCATAATGATGAACCCAGGTTTCATCTCCAGTAACTATTTTTTGCAGCACCTCATCGGGATTTTCACCACACAGGTCGATAACATCTGAACAGCAAGCCACACGCATATCCTTTTGAAGCCGCGTCAGCATTCGCGGAACCCATCTTGCACTTACTTTTGACATATTAAGATGGTCATGTATAATGTCATGTACGGTACCAATAGAGAGATTGGTTACATGAGCTATAGATTTTACCTTCACTCGACCGTCTTCCAATATAAGTTTTTCCACTTTATCAATATT
The DNA here is from genome assembly GCA_947049275.1 of Epinotia bilunana. NCBI lineage: Eukaryota > Metazoa > Arthropoda > Insecta > Lepidoptera > Tortricidae > Epinotia > Epinotia bilunana. Next base: position 779,837 of record OX346256.1, on the reverse strand, counting down.
TTCTTGTGAGGTAGCCACTACAGGCCGGCCAGGTCTAGGGTCATCTTCAATACTCTCCCTTCCACGCTTAAATTCGCTTGACCATTTTTGAATAGTAGATAAAGAAGGAGCAGACTCACGGTAAACACAATCCATTTCCTCTTTTATGGCTTTTTGATTTTTACCCTGTTTTGTCAAGAATTTTATGACGGATCGGTGCTCTAATTTCGTTAACATTGTTAATTCGCTCATGATGTTCATGTTTGTTCGGCAATTGCAGAAAAACAAAAGAACATCTCGGTTCCAATTTTACTTTTTTTTAAATATCAATGGATGAATCTTAGCGGCCAGTAACAAATATATATATAAAAGAGGTTGTAACGTATCAATACCGAGAATATTTTGAACGCCCCTCGTATAATCCATACTATCCATACTTCCATATCCATACTCCAACCAAATATTATAAATGCGAAAGTGTGTCTGTCTGTCCGTTACCTTTTGTGTAAGTGTAAGGTTGTTAAGTTTTAAACTAATTTTCGGTATATTTATTACGTTCTACTTCCTTGATTTGATGATGATGGCGTGTACAGTCAGCATCAGATAGTTAGTAGCATCCAAAGTAGACACATTCCTTACTCCTACTTATAGTAACAAAGACTATTTCGATGAATGTACTTTCCGATATATTTGGCTAACTTGGCTGCTACTAACTATATTATGCTGACTGTACAGAAATCGGCCTCGGGTAAATATATACTTACCCCCTTATTCATAAAACTTAAAATGCCTCTGCTAAATAAAATGTGCTTTGTCCCTTTTTTACGAACACAAATGTCAAAGTGACAGATAAGGACAAACGAATTTTAACGCCATTTTAGTTAAAAGAGGCTTGTAGTACGTTTATGAATACGGCAGTTATAGATTAGTTGTACGTTAACCATACTTTGTTTCATATCAAATAATAACTCTGTATCGAGCTTGGAGTTGGCATGCAACCCATAGGTAGGTACTTACAATATTTGCCAAGCCCACTATTTTTATTAGAACTTATTCTATTAACACTCGACAGTCATTAATACGAGCAGATAAAACATTATATTTCGTCGCTTCATTCTTCAGATATAATTATTAACTAGGTAGTTTCTTTAACTTGCTAGGCAACGTCACACGATTTTTAGAGTCAATTTTGTAAAAAAGTACGTCTATTGACTTTTATGTCCCCCACTCCTGACCCAATGAGTTCCTAACCGCCATATTTAATCCTCATTCCTTTTTCGTGCGTGGCAACGAGCACACCTTCGCAAAAATGCCGAAGCCAAAGCGTAGTACTCGTGAACAAATCGAACGTTATAAAAGAAAACTCCAAGATTTAGAAAGTTACAACATTAAAAAGAAACGTCGTCGTAGACTCCCATCTACAGATGAGTCCGATGGTGATCAGCAAGGTAAGACACAGGTAATTTTTTATCACAATACGAATGTGGCCTATATTCGTAACTTACGTTATAATTTAGTAAGTAAACAAATTACTTGTTGTGATTCTACCCTCTTATTAATAAAATTACGCCAGGGTTAACTGCGAGTTAACTGTGGCAACGAGATCAACTGCGAGTTGATTTCGATTAAAATTATATGCTAAAACGTGCAATCTATAAATAGATATACACGTTCACCACGGTATTGTCTGCGAGACAATGTCACCGGTGATAATATGTACCATCTATGATGATGTTCTAAGTCCTGTTTACTTATTTTTTAGGTGAAAATCACCTTAAAAACCAAGAAACAAACTCTGCGATTGAAAGCTATCCATCACCAATTCAAGAAATCAATTATGATGATCCAGTGTTAGAAATACAATTGGACGGGCAAGGACAAGTGCTGCCAAAGCCTTGTCTTCAACCGATCTCGGAAAGTCTCGATCCGCGACCGGAGTTACCGGCCGCGCCCGCCGCCGCTCTGACGCCGACGGCGCCGACGCCTGATCAGGCAGAGCCTCCCGCGCAACCGTCGTCTGTCGACGATCGTCTCTGGACCCTGTGCTGCTTGCAGCTTTGGGAGAGTCCTCTTCCGATACACCTGAATACGGAACAAGTATTCATGACAGTCTTGCAAATTTATGGTTGCCTCTCTTAAAGAAGGGTATGCCTAAAGACACAAAGGACAAAATTCTTAAGGACTATTTAATTCCAATTATTGCAAATTATTGCAGGCGCCCAAGCTAAACGCCGAGATATCGGCTGCTGTATCAGAGATTGTACGCGGGCGTGACAAAAAATATGTTGCAGTACAACAACAACTTGGTCAAGGAATCGCCGCTGTAAGTCGAGCCATGGATGTCCTATTAAAAACTGACAACAAGGTTGAGGCCCTCAAATACTTGAGTGATGGCTGTCGTATTCTATCCGACACACATAACTTCTTGACCAAGGACCGAATCAGATTAATCACACCTAGCCTAGAGAAAAGCTTTCTCCACGTTATTCAAGACGCCGAACGGGATGAATCCCTTTTTGGCAGTACTTTATCTGAAAAAATTAAGGCCAGCAAGGCCATCGAGAGACAAGGTCAACGAATAAAGAAAAACATCAGTGCACCAAAGGCTAGCACTTCAAATACGACGAACACCCGGGCCTCCACTTCACAGGGAAACTGGTCCGGTCCTCCCCGTTATTCGTCGAACAGGGTGGGGGGGGGGGGGGGGGCGTGGAGGAAATCGCAAGACGAATGAGAATCGGAAATAAATAAGCTAATTAACCTAGGAGCCGTGAGAAAATGCAATTTGGTTCCTAAACCTAATGGCACTAGACGGTTTATATTAAATTTAAAGTCTTTCAACAAATTTGTGACCAAGTCCCATTTCAAAATGGAGGATTATCGGACTGCTTCCAAACTTATACCACGTAATGGTTACATGGCTACAATCGACCTCAAAGAGGCCTATTTACTTATTCCTATACACCTATTCAATTTCTACCTTATGGCTCAACTGAAATTCAACTATATGAATTTATGGCAATGCCGTTTGGCAAGGCTTGTCGCGACCCAAGGCGTTTACTAAAATTATGAAAGAGGTGGTAACACATTTAAGGCGACAGGGATTTAAATCCGTCGTTTACTTAGATGACATTTGCTGTATTGAAGATAATTACGATGATTGCGTTAATAATGTTAATGCCACCATTACCCTATTAGAATATTTAGGTTTCATTGTTAATAGGGACAGGAGTGCGTTACAACCCTCTCAAAATTGCAAATTCTCGGGATTCAATTTTGATTCACGAAATTTTATCATAAGCTTACCCCTAGATAAACGTGAAAAGATGGTAAATTCATGAAATTACCTCGATGTACGAGAGAGTACGCTCAGTTGATTGGTGTTCTTATCTCCGCCTGTCCTGCTACCAATTATGGTTGGCTTTATACAAAATTGTTAGAACTACATAAATTTCTAAGTCTTCAACAACATGACGGTAATTATGAAGCCAAAATAAATCTTCCAGTTACTATCCTGGATGATTTATGTTGGTGGAAAGATAACATTTACACGACTTCTTCACATATGCGAACTTCAAGTTTTAAATTGGAAATTTATACAGATGCGTCAGGAATTGTCTGGGGCTCTGTATGCGGAAATAATATTACAGGAGGGCATTGGAAGGCAGTTGTGAGAAGGAACACCACATCAACTACTTGGAACTTTTGGCACTATATTTAGGTCTTAAGCTTAAGCTTAAGCTTTGCCGGAAATGAAACTGATAGCATGATTTTATTAAGAGTAGACAATATACTGCCATCAGTTACATGAACCGTATGGGTGGTATTCAATTTCCATACCTTAACGATCTGAGTAGGCAAATTTGGCAATGGTGTGAAATGTGGAACCCACCCTGTGAATCCTGTATGCGTCTTATGTTAAAACCAAAGACAATCGAGCCGACGAGGCATCTCGAAAGTCAAACCTCGATACAGAGTGGGAATTGTCTGACCAAGCTTTTCAGACCATTGTCACGTGTTTCGGCCAACCCGAAATCGATCTTTTTGCATCTCGAGCCAATGCTAAATCGGATATATTAGTGTTTTGGTTCCAAGAGCCTGATGCTTTCACTGTTGATGCGTTCACAATCAACTGGAATGACCATTTTTTCTATGCTTTTCCACCGTTCTGTTTATTACTAAAATGCATACGAAAAATTATGGATGATGAAGCAAACGGTATTCTTGCTTTTCCGTATTGGCCTTCCCAGCCTTGGTTGTTGTTATGTTACAAAAATTATTGGTCTCAGAAATTATATTTTTCAATCCGGGTAAATCATTACTCCGATCTGATTGCAGACGACCACACCGTTTGCACACCAGCCTTACCCTGGTGGCCGCGACGTTATCAGCGCGGCCTTCTCGCGCCGTGGCGTTCCACTAGAAGCGATCCCATTATCGTTAGCTTCTCTTTCGGAGAATACAATAAAACAATACAATGTATCCTTAAAGCTCTGGTGGGAGTTTTGCAATAATAACGGCCTAGAGCCTTCAAACTCGTCAGTTTCGTCTATGATTCAATTTCTAACAAGTGAATTCCATAGAGGTTGTTCGTACGGAACGCTGAACAGTCATCGGTCCGCATTGTCTCTTTTGTGGCCCGGTCTAGGATCTGATGACCGCATCAAAAGATTGCTTAAAGGCGCGTTTAGATTAAAACCTAGTCTACCGAAGTATAGTAACACTTGGAATTCTCAAGTAGTCCTTGATCTGGTATCTAATTGGTATCCTAACAAAGATCTTTCCCTAGAGATGATAACGAAAAAACTCGTTATCTTACTTGCTATTTGTACAGCACACCGAGTGCAAACCCTCTCATTAATTAAAATCGAAAATATTCGTATTTTGGAGGATGTTATTCAAATTTCAGTACCTGATTTAATTAAAACATCTGCGCCCGGTCGAGAACAACCACTATTGTATTTGCCTTATTTTAAAGACAATTCAAGTATTTGCCCTGCCCTAACTCTCAAAGAGTATATTTTGGTAACACAAAATAAGAGAATTAGAGATCATGGTGCACTATTGCTGACATACAAAGCTCCCCACAGAGCATCCACGAGTCAAACCGTGGGCCGGTGGATACGCCAGGTATTGGGTGCGGCGGGCGTGGACGTGTCCAGGTTTGGAGCGCACAGTACGCGACACGCGTCCACGTCGGCTGCGCGGGCCGCTGGCGTGTCCATAGAAATTATCCGCAAGGCGGCTGGATGGACAGCATGGTCTCAGACCTTTTCTAGATTTTATAATAGGCCCTTAGAAGACGGACACAATGATACCTTTGCAAGATCTGTGTGCCTTAGACGTAATACGTCAAATTGATTATCTGTTAATTGTTATCGATAACAAATTGTTTTGTTGTACCAATCAAAAACATAAGAATTTGATTTATCCTATATTATTTTGTATCTTCAAAATAAAAGAAAGACATTGATAAAAATGTTGTGTTTTAACTTATATATTATAATATTAAATCACATATCAACAAGAAGCAAAACTTGCTTCTCTAAAACTCTACCTGGTTAATAATTATATCTGAAGAATGAAGCGACGAAATATAATAGATGATCAAACGAACTTCTTGAAGTGAAGTTCGATCACTATTATGTGAGTCGCTTCATTCGAAGATATATTCAGTACCCTCCCTCCCGTGACTTTGTCACATCAGAATGAAGACTTCTGAATCACCCATATATACAAGTTTTGCTCCTTACTCCAAAGGAATGAGGATTAAATATGGCGGTTAGGAACTCATTGGGTCAGGAGTGGGGGACATAAAAGTCAATAGACGTACTTTTTTACAAAAATGACTCTAAAAATCGTGTGACGTTGCCTAGCAAGTTAAAGAAACTACCTGGTTAATAATTATATCTTCGAATGAAGCGACTCACATAATAGTGATCGAACTTCACTTCAAGAAGTTCGTTTGATCATCTAATATTGTTAGTAGGCAATATATATTGTAAATATATTTACTAATAAAATGTCTGGTTTTAGCGATTTCCCAATTTTGATACTGTTTAGATATTTGATACTTTGATAGAATAGGTATTTACTTGTGTATTCTTTTTCCTCTTCTTTTGTAAAATTTCTTGATATTACGTATTTTCCTCCTGCGCTTATTTAACCCCAAAGACCCAAAATAATTATTGAAAAATTTGTGAGACCTAAGCTAAGACCTACTAACTCTAGTATCGTAAGTTTGTATGTTACTAACAATCTATGGGCAAACTGGCCCGAAATAAAGAATTTATTATTATTATATATTAATAATATTATATTATTATTCCTTTATTCTTATTTCTACTTAAGTTAGGATTATTATTATTATTACCCGTGTGGTGTCGGGTTAGAATAGCACCACCCCCTTTCTTCCCGTGGGGGTTGTAAGAGTCGACTAAGGGAACGGGGTTGAAGTGTGTTGTGGGCGATGGGCTAGCAACCTGTCACTGCTATATCACATTTTGTCGATCTTTTATACCCACATTTATATTTATTATCTTGAACTAAAAACAAAATCTAAACTATACCTACGTAAATGTTAATTAGGTACAAACGCCAACACAGTTAACTGACCATCCTGTATTTATACAAGAACCTTATTACAATGCACATAAAGTGCACGGATGGTCAGTCAGCTGTCTTGTCTATAGTACTTACTACTTTACAAACCACGAAATAGATTGTCCACTCTATGCAACAAAATTATCCGTCACTAAAAACTAAACTATACGCAAATGTTTATTAGTTACCTACTATACGAATCACAAAACGGATTGTCCACTCTATGCAACAAATATAGTCCACAATTTCCACAAATATTTAAAAATTTCGGCGCAGCGCAAATTGACACAGGTCCGTCATGCAACGTGTCTCGTCCCGCACTGACCGTATGGACGAAAACGGGGAGGCGTAGGAACTTTGGCGGAATATTTCAGAAAACGAGATACATTTTTAAGAAAATTAAGAAAGTAAGAAAATGATGCCCTTGTTCATTATTGTATGAAGAAAGTTATAAAATTTCATATTATTCTGATAAAAAATGGAGCAGTAAAATGGTTACAAGTGAAAAAATATGGGTGTCTTTAGATTTCTTTTTCTCTAATTTTTATTGTTAAAATGGATTTCTACGAAAACTATGACCCGTCGCATATCTTGCAGATTATGATATATTTTTTCCTACAGCAAAATGTTACGTTGTAACGTTACATGTTACATGTTTTATTATTACCATTAAAACACATCTTTAGTTGATAGACCTAATCTAAAATAAACACATACATTCTCAATTTAACACTATACAACTACTTAATATAAGTATTTACATCCTACACTAACACACATCCTTAATAACATAACAATAAATAATAACAAAATAAAATAATTAAAATAAATAACAAATAAACACCTCATGTTTAACACTTGTGCGCGCGATGTTACCGCCGGGCGATAAGGAATGTTCTAGACGGCTCGCGGCTGCATCGTGGTGGCATTACGAGCTACGCTTTGAAAGACACCGTGCATGTGCCGGCTGCGTTCACAAACCTTTTCTTTGTGTCCTCGTGCGCGCTGGCACAAATTACAATTGAATATAATTAAATAAATTAAGTGAATAAGTCCTCACATCGTTAGTGACAAAGTGTCATCTCGCACCCCAATAGGGGTGCGACCTTATACTCAAAAAAGTCGGCCGCGTATAATCGCGCTTTTTTTTGTGGGAAGGCAGTCACTCAGCTGCCCCGGCGCTCCCGAGCCACTTCACCAGCTCCAGTGCCCGCTGCTCCAGTACCCAGTGACCTAGCAGCCGCCGTCGCCGAGGGGAGTACCGAACTACGGCGTAAAACCAGACGGGCCATAGACCCACGACCCAAGTTTTTTTTAATAAATATTTTATTCTTTCTTGTTGACGTTCAGTTTATTTTCCACCACACCACATCCTGGGGACCGAACGTCACAACGTTATAATGTATAAAACGGTTACAAAACAACTCATTTTCACGAAAATTTCGAATGTGCAGCCAATGTGAGGAAGATCAATTTCACGACTTAATTTCCTTTTATCCGGTCCGCTCGAAAGAAACAGTCAAGTGAGACCTGAACTAGAGATCTTTAATTGTTACCTTCTTGGACTTTAAGTAGATATCTACTTAAATGATAAAAATAGTTATTGTAATCCGTTCGGCGCCAATCACGACACAAATATATGCGTCAGAGTGCTACGGGCGCTATTTGCAACATATGGGTGAATTGCAAAACAATTGTACATTCCATAATTGGAAATGTCTTCCTACTTAAAAATTCTATTTAAAAATAAGTATTGAAGTAACATGCATTCCAGATGTAATTTCACGAAGTCATGTTCATAGTTAAATAGGATTTGTACAGTTTTATATTATAACTTTGATAAAAATATGAACAAAATGCATTAATGAAAATAATGAATTTTTGCTCCCATACAAATTGTATCTGTCTTTTGTGTAACACACAGTAATCAAAAAATCATAACTGATTTAAACAGCTCTGGATAAGAAATGTGCTTGTGGTCTGCTTAACACCATGTAAAACTGCAAGGACATTGGTTTTTCAGGTCTCTAGAACAAATATTTTATATCAATATCTTATATCAAGGTTCGGGGAAAGATTTCGTTCCTTTGTGTTACGTCAGCTGGGTAACGCTAAATTTTTATGTCGGCCACCAATTAAGCTACAACCAACAGAAGCGCACATGTGTCGATAAACATATTAGTTTTTATGTTCTGGCACGAAAGTATTTTTAAAAACCAATATTGTGTTAATGTCTCAAATAGGTAATTTCTTTGTTTTTTACTGCTGAATGTGCTTGTGGTCTGCTTAACACCATGTAAAACTGTAAGGACATTGGTTTTTCAGGTCTCTAGAACAAATATTTTATATCAATATCTTATATCAAGGTTCGGGGAAAGATTTCGTTCCTTTGTGTTACGTCAGCTGGGTAACGCTAAATTTTTATGTCGGCCACCAATTAAGCTACAACCAACCGAAGCGCACATGTGTCGATAAACATATTAGTTTTTATGTTCTGGCACGAAAGTATTTTTAAAAACCAATATTGTGTTAATGTCTCAAATAGGTAATTTCTTTGTTTTTTACTGCTGAATGTGCTTGTGGTCTGCTTAACACCATGTAAAACTGTAAGGACATTGGTTTTTCAGGTCTCTAGAACAAATATTTTATATCAATATCTTATATCAAGGTTCGGGGAAAGATTTCGTTCCTTTGTGTTACGTCAGCTGGGTAACGCTAAATTTTTATGTCGGCCACCAATTAAGCTACAACCAACAGAAGCGCACATGTGTCGATAAACATATTAGTTTTTATGTTCTGGCACGAAAGTATTTTTAAAAACCAATATTGTGTTAATGTCTCAAATAGGTAATTTCTTTGCTTTTTACTGCTGTTTTTACATAGTTGGGTGGTGAAATAAATAGATAATCGGCTGGGCATATTCGAATTTTAAAATACCTTTCGGTTTTTATTTCATTTGCTTCGTTTGTGTGACGTTTTTGTGTCATTTGTGTGACGTTTTGGTGTTAAACAAAAAATGTTACCATACAAATTACCATCCAATTGTTTACTTTGTGTAACATTTTAGTGAATATTCTTTGCATTACGTATAATTTTTTTGGGAGCACGACATTTTATATAATTTCACTTAATCTATTTTGGTTCGATATACCATTGGTTATTATAATGTAACGGATGGTATAATATTGTTTCGGATATAATTTTCAAATGATCTAATGTAAAAAGTAATAAAATAATTTAAGGCTATAATTACAATCAGTATAAAAGACATTTACCTACTATATTTATCACTTTGTATAAAACGTGTTTATCATAATGACTTACTTGACAAATTTCGTCAATGCTATAAATTTCAGAAGATATAAGTTGAGTTTACAATAAATAACTAGATATAAACAAATCATTAAAAATAATGATACAAAAAATAATTAAATAAATAAGAGGGACCTTTTAAAAAGTATTTCCAAAACGGATGGCCACAGAGAAAAGTCAATTGTCATTTTATACTTTCGCACACTGTATGGTTGCAGTTCTACTTAACACTCCTAACTTATAGGAGTGTTAGGTGGAACTGCAACCATACAGTGCGCGAGCCGAGAGAGCGAAGCGAGCTTGCCGCGGCATGGGCCGGCGAAGCGCCAGAACCGACCATTTTTTAGTAATACTTACATTACATATTATGTAAGTCTACGGCGGAGGGCGGGAAATTGATTCCCAGAAACGAAAGCGGAGCTCCGTCAACTTCTTGGCAGACATTGTTATATGAAAGCGGAATTATTTTAAATAATATGTATTGTAAACATATTTATGTCATAAATGCGTTATACGAAAATATTATTATTCACTTGCAAATTATGTCTTGCCTTTTATATCAATCGATAATTAGAGTAAAGCAAAATATAGCAAAAAAACCGTTATATCAAACGTTCAATTATACTTAATAACTTTATCCCAATTTAATGTACATCAAGTATATGTTAGTTTTTCTGACATTATATGAAACACTAGCTTCTCCCCGCGACTCCGTCCGCCTGGTACTCGTTATAATCGTAGCTCGATACAAACTTTCATCCCCATTTCTCCCCCTCAGGGGATGATTTCCGGGATAAAAACTATCCTATGTCCTTCCCCAGGATTCAAACTATCTCCATACCAAATTTCATCTCAATCGGTTCAGCGGTTTAAGTGTGAAGAGGTAATAGACAGACAGACAGACAGACAGACACACTTTCGCATTTATAATATTATAGTATGGATTACGCACCTATTTTTTTTCCAATCCACCCATTCCACCACCAGTTTAGGTTGCTACGGCCTACGGCTCAGCGCTACGGCCTACGGCTCAGCGCTACGGGCGTAGCGTGAGCGTGGCGTCGAATGACTCATAATATTTTATTGCTTATCAGCCTCTAGCATGATAGCGTTTATATCGCTCTTTGTATTTGTATTTATTTATTTATTTCAAACATATGCATAAAGCACCTGCCCCTTACTCAACAGTAGGTATGTAAGACGAGTACGTTGTCAGACATAAATAGGCAGTTATTACAGCGTATCAAAGGTTCTCTTGTACGTGATTTCAGTATATTATCTAATTATTCTAGTGACTATGAAACTCCCTAAGGCCCATTTAGGGTGCTGTAGGGTGTGCGTGCCGTCGTCGGCGAGAATAGAGAAACGTTCACGCATTTACAGTCCGCATCATATAGTTAGTAGCAGCCAAAGTAGCCAAATATTTATTTATTTATTTATTTATTTACTTAATATGTTACATGACATTACAGACATCCAATGCGTCACAGAACTAAGATTAAACATGTTAACAATAGCACATTATAAAAAGAACAGTATATACAAAAGAGAATATTACATTACACTCGAGGGCCTGGCATCCATCACCTCACAGAACTTCAAACATTCTTTCCTCACACTTGCCCATCCCCATGCAGACAGATCGCACTCCGGTGCTGACGCCAAGAGCGCATTTAGTAGTGAAAGAGCGCGGGGCAGTGGGGAGTTCCTACGCGACACAGTCCGAGCTGCCGGGACAGCAAGAAGAACGCGTCGCCGAGGCCTAAGAGCTATTTTGGGGACGTCTGGCACAAACAGTCGCACTAGGCGGCATACTAGCTCAGGACAATCCGACTCGCCGCGAAGGACTCGACACGCAGTCAAAAGCAAACTAAGGAATATATCGCAACACGTCTTTATTACTGTAACAGTAAGGATTTGTTACGATATTTTTGGATACGTTGGCTGCTACTAATTATACGATGCTGATTGTACGTAAACACTCCTAAGCATAAGCAACCAAAGATACGCCCTGGGACAGACGGGAGTGTTACTACTAGTAGCCCTGGGGCTCAGTCGGGGCACTGTGGGCACGGAACTCTAAAAATGCCCTCGCAACGGCAACGGGCCGACTAAGCCTGACGTGGCAGCTTGTAATTTATTCTACTTACAGCGGTTTCGCGGTTTCGGGCTGTAGCCTCTAGACCGCTGATTTATGTCCCGAGATAACTTGACCGAGCTGACGCATCTCCCCCGGTAGCTCATAAGCAATGACTAGCTCTACTTTAAATATTATATATACTAGCAGGTATAACTCTGAGTCACTCATGTAAACAGCTTGTTAAACAATATAATATGTTGACCCATTATTCCCTTTACGTATATGAAGTAATAATGTTCATACGTAAAAATATACACTTATTTAAAAAAGTGAATATGCCCGGCAGAATCACCCGTCAGACAGGACGGACGGGGCGATTACAGCTCGTGCCGCGCGCGGCGCCTCGCGCTCCTCGACAAGTCACCGCGCGTAATACGCCCCCGCCAGTCTCAGAAATGAATCAACGGATGATGGTTTTGGACACCGATTAAAAGACTTTTTATTGTCAAAGTCGCTGTATTCAGTAAAGGAATTCACCTAACAAAACAATATTAGACAATTTCTTTTTGATGCTATTTTAAATTAATATTTTTATTAAGTATTTTGTTTTTCTTTGACTCTATTATAATCTAGGACGCCCTAGAGATAAATTATTTTTGGTGTTATTATTATTGCAGTAATTTCCGTTTTTTTATTTTTTGTACGTTTGACATTTAATACCTTACAGACAATATCGAAGTATTTTTATTCTACAATTTAGGCATTAATAATTAGGTATGATAAAACTGTACAAAATTGCCTACATACACAAAGACTAAATCTAAGACAAATATTAGCAATAAAATTAAAAAATATTTAAAAAGTTGGGCCCCTCTCCCCAAGATTTAATTATATTTTTGACATTATTACGATCAATATTGTTTTAAATTGTATTTCTGTCTGCCCTTGTTAATTATTATTGTTAGAAATTATTGTAAAAAAAAATTGTATGTACCTGACGAGCTTTCTGTGAATTCATTTTATTTATATACAAAGAAAATTTGTAAAATATAATGTAAATTTTCAATAAGCACTATATGAATCTGAATTTGAATACTACTACTATTTCAAGTATATACATACTTAGGTAGGTAGTTTAACTTAGGGCCTTATAAATACTCCGCTAGAGATTTCTAAGAATGTTTCTAACAAGTGGCAACCATATCTGACAAGCATGCGAGGTGTTAAATATTTACGAAAACAAATTAGCACACCCGTGGTGGATACTTGTCCTAATAGCATCGCTGTAGGTCCGTTGCGAAATATCATGATTACTTACTAAGCTACCGTTCTAGGATACTGGTGTTGAACTTACCGACTTAGTTTTAGTAGAAGCCAAAGCAAAACACGTCATTACTGTCACTGTTGTATCCGTAATCATAGTTGTAAGGCATCTGGGGTTCAGTGTGGATTGTTTCATCAAATACAGTAAAACAGTTACAGTAATAAAGACGTGTAGTTAACTATATACGACACTGACTGTACCATCGCGATGAATCGTAATGTAATTAACATTAATAACTATGGATATTTGCCAACATACATCTCGTAGATTCTAATATTTCGGTAGTAAAATGTAGCTCAGAATAAGAATTTGACTACCAAATGACGTGGAAAGATTCATGTAAAGCATGATAGTTAGAGCGAGTTCGCAACTAATTATAAACTGCCTTTCAAGCGGAGCTTTCCAAGTTCATAAGCTTATTTTGTTCGCCAAATAAACCGGCGTGAGGTCGGCAAGTGCTCGAGCGCGGGTAGGGCACACTCCAAGTGTTTAGGGTAACTAGCGACTTGCACCCTGTCCCTGGAAGAAGTACGAACAAGGGGCAATCCGACTTAACCATTATGGAATTGGAACTTTGTAAGTTAAGTACCTTTTTATCCTGGAAATACCTATTATGATAAAGAGCTGAAATGGATAGGAATGCGATTATAGTACACATTACTGCAGAGGCCGGGGAAATTGCGATTGCCGGCCAAGTAGATATAGACGGACGAGCGTAGCGGGGCATATTAGGGATACGAGGCTGGCAATCCCTTTTCACGATGAGGTATGAAACATAGTGATTTTCTCAACTTTTCTTTAATGGTTGAAAACGCCCCGATGTTGGTTTACGAATTGATCATTTCTTAGAATTAGTGTCAAAGAATCAAACTTCGCGATTCTCCAATTATTCCCGAAATGTTTTGAATCAGTTTGTAGAGCGGTGCATAATAATTTATGGTAGACAGTATTTAATCTATAATGTGCACTCTTTGATACATATGGTTGATGATGTTCATTGGACACGTTCGCGGCATTCAAATTTGAAAATAAATATATTTGGGTTCACTGAAAAAAACTTACATCTTACACACATCATACACATAACAAATGGGTAAATTTTTGAAGAGGACGGTTTTTCGACATTTGTATGGTTTTATTTTATTTTTGGGATATTAGCGTCAGAAAAAAGCCAATACAGCTGAGCCCACATGAAAAGGTGTTATTTTGGTATTTTTAATTAGCGGTGGCAACCCCTTCCCACCACCCGATCGATTTAAAAAAAACTTTTTGGGTGCACAGGGAGTACAGAGCAACTGTTTGAAAAAAAAAAAAAAAGTCGCTGGGCCCACATTATTTTCTTTTTTTTCTCCACCCCACTACACCCGCACCCACTGCCCGCGGCCTGCCAGCACGAAGATTATCGGAAAGGGCTGCTCAGGGAAGTAGCTAACGGAGTTTCAATACAGCTGAAGCCACATGACCGATTTGGTCGCTAGCTCTCCGTCCAGAAATAATTTATACATGCCCAAGGCAAACCTGTCACCCAGCAGCAAAAATGTCCATTACATGGCAACAAAAATATTTAATTTTACAGATGACTTCAAGGTACTACCATTGCCATTATTTAAGAAAATATTATTCGATCATCTGATAAAAAACAGTTAGTACTCAATTGAAGAGTTCATTACAAAATGCAATCTATAATATTCAATAAGTATTATTAATTTAATGAAAATTTATTATGTGACATTAATTATAATTTAGTTTTGTATTTAATGTGCTTATTGTTATTATTATTTTTTAACTACATGTCGTATCGCATACCGTTAAACATTTTTTTTATTCTGTTTCTTTAGTATTTGTTGTTATAGCGGTAACAGAAATACATCATCTGTGAAAATGTCAACTGTCTAACTATCACGGTTCATGAGATACAGCCTGGTGACAAACGGACAGACAGATAAAGAGACAGACGCACGGACAGCGGAGTGTTAGTAATAGTAATAGGGTCCCGTTTTTGCCCTTTGGGTACGGAACCCTAAAAAGTAGTAAGTAGGTAAGGTAGCAAACAACATATGGGACACGGAACCAGCGCCTAAACCGAGGCCAGTTTTGTCCTCTCCATGTCCATTCATTTCGTGCTTTAGGTACTTGGATTTTGTTTTGAATCGACATTTGTATGCCACGTTCTACATTTTGTACTGAATGTTTTGGCGGTCCTTCGTACTCAAGAGTCCGCAGTAAGCTCGACCGAATTTCACCTTCCCATACAAACGTAGTCACAGAATAGATAATAGTACAAGCCTCTACCTAGTTAAGTTACTACGAATCGCGGCGTCAAGATATATTTGCTGGATGAACAGTGGGTGAGCTTAAAAAAAGTTACAGAATAGCGGTGCTGGGTCGATCCAAGCACAAAGGAGCCGTGCCGTGTGTTGTACAGTAGGTAATGGGTGACGGGCCGGGCGATCGCGACGTTCATTACAATGCTATTGTTTTTATTATTTTCTAAAGTATGTGCAAGATGATAATTAACATTAAGTAACTAAATTAAATTAAAAATAAGTTAAATATAAATAAGCTGAGTTCTTCTTGAATTGCAATTACGTCGCCATGATGGGATAGAAAAACTATCTTGATAGATAACAATTTGCTTTGGAACAAGTGAAAGCAAAAGATTTTTTGAAAAACCCAACTGCTAGTTTACAAATATTATAGCCTAAGAATGTCACTACCACCGCCGTCGACGAATACGTTTGGGAACACTGAACACATCATTATACTTAATCACTTAAATGTACATCTACCGCAATTACGATACCCACTGTAATGTAATTATACGTCAAATCACCATCTTCTCTTGGAATCATGGGGTCATGGGGATGACCCAGAGGGGCGGGACATTTACTTGCCAATTATCAGTTCGTTGCTCCCGAGCATCTAGTTAAAGAAATGACGCGTAGTTGCAGTATCTATCCAAGAGTCAACCGGATGACTGGCGGTAGGTATTTGAAATCCCGAAGTGTTGTTTTGTATGTAAAGGTTATGTTGGAATTGCCTTAAAAAGTCACAAATAATTAAGAAGTGCGGCACGCGCCATTTTTGTTAGGTCCTTTGTGGCCCTTGGTTGCTAAAAGGTTGCCGACCCCTGCTCTGAATAATCGGCCTTACAAGCCATTCAAGTACTTAGAAGTGTTTTTTATTTAACCTTTATCATGGACGCTGATTAAATCATCCTTTCACAGATGTAGGTATCTAAATATAAGACAATGACGATCCGAGCACCGAACACCAGCCGAGCAATGGTTTTTAAGAAATTACAATACGCCACTACCTCCACAATGATTGCAAACGAAATTAATACACTGTAAGGGTTAATCCATTCAGCTCAATGCTACGCCCGCAGCGCTACGCCGTAGTCCGTAGCAGTTGTCGGTATTGCAGCGAAAACCGCCCGTAGCACTCCGGCGCATGTCGTGATCGGCGCTGAACGGGTTAAACGGGAACTCGACGTAACTTTGTGCTGAATCTAACCCCTTCTTATGATCACACATTGTAAAATGTATGTGTTAGGTGCCTGCCTTGTAGTTAAATGTTAAGGTAAGGTATTCCTCATCTATCTATCTATACATATAAATGCCTATAGCCCTGACTCACTCACACACTCACTCATCAACGCACAGCCGAAACTACTGGGACTAGAAACTTGAAATTTACACCAGAATTTCCTTTTATGACGTAGGCAAGGGATGACGGGATTTTTAGAAATTCCACCCCTAAGGGGGTTAAATAGGGGTGCAATGTTTGTATGAGGGAAACATTATTTTTTGAACTAGAGAATTGAAACTTTGTAGAAAGATTACATATTAGAATACAAACAACTTACTTTGTACGTTTTAGAAAATTCCACCCCTAAGGGGATTAAATAGGGGTGCAAAGTTTATATGAAGGGCACTTTATTTTTTGAGCTAGAAACTTGAAACTTTGTAAGAAGATTACTTAGTAGAATACAAAAAAAGACCTTCAGCGTTTCAGAAAATTCTACCCGTAAGGGGGTTAAACAGGGTTGCAAAGTTTGTATGAGGGAAACTTTTAATTTTGAGCGAAAAACTTTAAACGTTGTAGACAGATTACTCATTTGAATACAAAGAAAGAACTGTCAGCGTTTCAGAAAATTCTACCCCTAAGGGGGTTAAACAGGGTTGCAATGTTTGTATGAGGAAAACTTTTAATTTTGAGCGAAAAACTTGAAACGTTGTAGACAGATTACTTATTTGAATACAAAAAAGGACCTTAAACGTTTTGGAAAAATCCACCCCTAAGAGGTTAAAAAGGGGTGAAAAGTTTGTATGGAGAGCAAGAAAATTTTAAAGTAAGAGATTTGTAACATACGTCTTAGCCTAGTATGCTAAAAGACTGCAAAACAAGTTTCAGTTTTTTTTTATTTATCTCCTAAGAGGGTTAAATGGGGGTTCGAAGTTTGTATAGAGAGCAAGACATTTTTAAAGTAAGAGTTTTGCAACATTGGTTTTAGACTGTTTGTTTAAAAACTAGAAAACTGATTTCAGTGTTTTTGGAAATTAATCCCTTAAGGGGTTATATAAGTGTATGACGTGCAAGACATTTTTAAAGTAAGAGATCTGTAACTTCGGTTTTAGACTGTTTCTTTGAAGACTAGAAAAAATATTGGGTGTTAAACAAGATTCACCCCTAAAGGGGCTAAAAAGAGTAGGAAATTTATACGGGGAACAAGACAATTTTAAAACAAGGGAACTGTAACTTCGGTTAAGGACTATAAAACAAATTACTGCGTTTTTTATATTCCTAAGGTGGACGTTAAAAGGGGTTGAAAGTATAGGGAAAAAGTACTTTTGGAAGTAAGTGAATTCTTCGGTCAGACATATATACTATTTGGTAAGCCATTAATTCAGAATACATAATCCTACTGCTCGCAGAAAAGTAGGTTAGGTAAAGTTAGAACTGCGACCTTTACAGAACCGAACATCTACCAGGAAAGTACCTAGTTTAGGTTAGAACTGCGATGCTCTCCAACCGAAAAGAAGGTAATTTTAGATTAAAATTGCGGATCATTTGAAGAAGTTCATTGTGGCTAATCAAAATAATGTATTCTCTAACACCGTTAAATGGGGACTGGGGATGGAAATGGAAAGTTCTACGTCTTTTGGCATGTGATAATTTTACTTTCAAAACTATACAGGCAAGGCAGCCAGGACTAACGTAATTAAAACTACTAAACGGATTTAAACAAAAAAAAAACAGTAGGTAATGTAGCTTAGTAGACATAAAAAAATCCTTTAATACAGTATGAAAAACAAACAATTTAAGTAGTTAGAAACGTGTGAAAATACTTAAAATATGTATATTTTAAGAAACGGACAATTCTATTTAGGAATAAGCAATTTAAACCTTTTACGCCTACCTAAACCCAGGACGGAATTACATGAACATTGGCATAGAGATAATGTGAGACCCCTGGAAGGATTTAGGATAGCTTTTATCTCGATAATCATCCCTTAAGATGGTAGAAGTTTGTTTGGGATAGCGATAATTAATGTTACGCCTAAAATAATTTAATAGCAATATTTTTTCTCATGTTCTACGCGGGCAACTGCTAGTTCCAGATAACATTCGAATTTTAAAGGACAACTCTGTCTACGCTTCTTCGTTCATCAAGATTCTAGGATATCAAAGGGAACTATTGTAGGTAGATACTACTTTTATTTATTCCGATTATTACATAAAAACAATCTGCTCTTCAAACATAACAGTAGTAAAGTTCGATGGGTGTTTTTGTTAAGTGTTTCCTTGAAATCGCATGATGCTTACCTAACGCATGATTTTTCTAATCTAATCTAATGGAACTAGCTTCTGCCCGCGACTCCATCCGCTTGGAACTCGTTTAATATCGCAGCTCCATACCAACTGTCACCCCCCATTTCACCCCCTTAAGGGATGATTTCCGGGACATAAACTATCCAATGTCCTTTCACAAGATCCTTTCTCAACTCAAACTATCTCTATACCAAAATTCATTCAAATCGGTTCAGCGGTTTAAGCGTGAAGAGGTAATCGCAGACAGACAGACACACTTTCGTATTTATAATACAATACAATACAATACAATACAAATTCTTTATTTCAGTAAAAGATACATGGTTTTTGATACAGGGGATGGAGCCGCCCGGTAAGCAAAGTATTGCTTGTGTTGGGAGACACCGCTCTTCCCTATGTTCAATTTTCAATTTCCAAAAATGTGTAATTTACATCTAATTTAATTTAATTCTATTTTTTTAAACATGATTTTTAAGGTAATAATTTAAGAAATGTATTATTTAAACATGACTTTAAATCTAGGTACAATGATTAATTACAATTTACGATTAAGCTACTGTGTGTGTGTGTGTGTGTGTGTGTGTGTGTGTGTGTTTGTGTGTGTGCATCTGGTATGTGTGTGTGTGTGTGTGTACGTAAGTAGTACTTACTAGGTACCTAGTGCACCGATTTTAACAAGTTTTCCGTATCTTCATAAGTTCTCGTTTTTAACCACTTACTGAGTTCAGATTTGCACTCGCGATATAGTTTAGAGGGAATGTCTGATAGTACTCTATTCATTTTATTATAAAGGTAGGAAGCCTTCGTATTAAACTGCGATCTTGCAAAACATTTTCTAGTTAGTTTACATTTAGCTACCGTTACCATGTTTCTTTTCTTTTTATAGTTTTCGTTGTAGGGTATTTAATTTGTGTTTTTTTAATATGCTTTGCACAACATATAACTTTCTCACTGAAAGAAGGTCGCTGATTTGATACAACATTTCAGTTGAATATCTTATCTTTTTAAAATACATAACCTTTATAAGTGCACGCTGCACTGTGCACGTCCAAGGTGTATGAGCCTAGTTTTTCCTGCACCTGCACCTGCACCTGCACCCCAGACCGGTATGCAGTACACCAGGACAGATTGCACCAGGGATATGTAAATTTCGTTTAGGATGTTACGACAGTTTGAGGTGTTATTTTTACCTGGTGCAATATGCCTTAGTGACTTGAAGATCCATATCCATTTTCTGATTCTGCTAACTACATGGTCAAATCAAATCAAATCAAATATTTATTCTGCAAATAGGCCACAAGGGCACTTTTACATGTCAAACCGTAATTTACAATAAAATAATGATAATAATCTTACACAATAATAATTTAAAATTATATATAAAAGGTTAACAAACTAAATGTCACTAAAGTGGGAATACCAATTTAAATGCTCGTCCAATTGTACACCTAGATATTTGGTTTCTTCCACTTTTCCAATTGTTGGACATTATAATAATATTAGTATGGATAGAGTATAATATAGCCTACGAGACGACGCCTGCTGCGGACACGTCGCCGGAACCTTTGTACCCGGGAGGGACTATCTTGGCGGTGCTTAATTAGTTTCAGTGCATGCAGGCTCAGCGTGTAATTCAAAAGCTCACTACGGGTGCTGCCGGCCCAGTATATCTCTGACCTGCAAGACGGATAGTTAAACGAATTTAGGGTTCAATTTATGAAAGTTCGTTTCGACGAGTCAGAGCCTGTTTAAGAAGGGTTCAGTTGGGTTCCGCCGCGGCCTAGTTGGGCGGCGCTCCGGTGACCTAGATCCACTAATCGTATCACGTGATCAGCTCGCGTGCGCCGGCCGTTCACCCGTCTGCAGCCCCGCTATTCGTAACTTGTTTTATCCTCACCTCACCGTTCACACACAAATATATCCTGACGCCACGATTCGTAGTAACTAAGCGTAAACGGACGTCTAGTTTCGTTAGGCGTGACTGGTGAGGGTGGAGGGAGGGTGGGGGAGAGAATAACAGGCCAGTCGCGAGGGGAGGTCGAATCAATCCAAACACAATTTAAGTACACTTGCTTCGCTATGCACCGCACTAACAAAAACAAATTCAGATTCATCATCACCCACAAAACTCACCGTGACCCTCAGAAAGTCTGGGCATGGTTGTTGGGGCCTCAACGGGCCCCTCTACAGTCTACACCCTTCCAGTGCACTCATTGACTGACTACGAACTAAGGCCTAGGGAGACGATTTTTGGCAAAAAAAATATTTAAAAAAATATATTAATTATAATAAAAGACTGATTAGTGTACATCCTAACGTTCGAAATAAAACTGAACCAAATCGAAGGGTATGTTTTCATTTCAGTAACATTTTATTACACCTCAAATAATGACATTAATGACCAATGTTCAATTCTATCGTTAGAAAGTAAGTGCCTACAGTTTTGACACTACAATCGTATCGTGCTTAAGTACATACTCGTATTTAATTTGGAGTGCTCGAAAGTTGAAAATCGTTCCTCTGCTCTCCTAAATTCCCTTCCATATGGCGCAAGGCATTTGTTATTCCTCTTCCAAAAACTAGCAAACCCACTGTGCTTAGCAACTTCCGACCCATTTCAATACTCCCCTTTTTATCGAAAGTTGCTGAAGCGGTGGCTCATAAACAGCTATCTCGTTTCATTTTCTCACATAATCTTCTGAGCCCCTATTAGTCTGGGTTTCTTCCTTGTCATAGCACCAGCACTGCTCTGCTGAAGGTCACGGAAGACATCAGACGTGGCATGGAGAGTTAATTGGTCACGGTTCTTATTCTTATTGATTTTTCCAACGCATTCAACACTGATGAGATTCTTCTTGCTTTGCTTTAACATTTAAATATGTCGTCTGTTGCCCTTATCTTATCTTATCTTATCTTATCTAGATGAGGGCCCTTTCGGATGCACTTCGACCCGTCGGGATCTTTTGTGCATTTGCCCTCTCCTATGCCTACTCCCAAGCTCGCTCCATAATTTCCACAAAGCGGATGATGCAGCTCAGCGGAAGCACCTTGAAGTCCTTTGGTTGCGGATAGTCGCTACCAAAGTAACTCATTCTTTGTCTGGCAAGGGCATGACATTCACACAGTAAGTGTTCCATGGTCTCGTCCTCCTCGCCACAAATTCTACAGTCTAAACTGTCCGACAGTCCCATCTTGGCCAAGAGATCCTTGACCCCGAAGTGACCTGTGAACACCCCAGATATGATTCTGAGTTGCTTCCTACTGGATTTCCAGAGCTTGTTAGTCCAGCCCGAGTCCACTCCTTCTATGAAGAGCTTAGAGTGCCTTAAGCCCGCCTCATTCCTCCACTCGTGTTGGTGTTTGGTTTTGGCGTAGGCTTTAAAGGCCGAAGTTATGGTTCTCTGTGAGAGTCCCACAAATGGTTCTGGAACTACAAAGTGATTTGTAGACCCCCCTCTTGCAAGCTCATCCGCTCTTTCGTTGCCGATGTAGCCCTCGTGCCCCGGTATCCAAACTAGTTGCACCTTATTGTGCCTTCCAAGCTTGTTCAGTGCCTGGACGCCATTATAGACTAGTCTAGAATCCACTTTCGGCGCCGTAAGCGCTTTAAGGGCCGCTTGACTGTCGCTGAGGATATAGATGTTCTGCCCTCTGGTTTGCCTGTCTATATTCTCCTGTGCACAGGCAATTATGGCGTATGTCTCCGCCTGGAAGACGGTTGCCAAACTACCCATGCTTACACTACTACTGTAGTCAATCGCATAAATCCCTGCTCCCGTACCGGATCCCATTTTAGATCCGTCCGTGTAGCATATACTGTCTTCGACACCAGACATCGGTGGTTCTAGACCTTCGGCCCATTCGGCCCTGGATGGAACTTTTGTTGTGTAGTGCCTGTGGAATACATACTTGGGGAGCATTTTGTCACATCCCATGTTTGTTATTCTGTCTAAGAAACCGTCAGTCTCCATGTTTGTGTGCTTAGTCTTTGGGTTGCTGTCGCTCCACAGTCCAAGAGTTCTTAGTCTGTAGAGCGATTTGCGCATCTCTGACTTAATCACCATGTGAAGTGGCGGTAGGTCCAGAAGGACTTCTAGCGCCGCTGTAGGTGTTGGGGTGCAAGTAGGCGATTGTTTGGTGGAATGAAAAGAAACGTCAATTGTTATATATTACACTTCTACAATGTTAATAAATTAAGTAAAATGTTAAGGTTAATTAAATGTTATAAAATGTTAGAATGCGATCGCGACGGTGTCATAAAATGCACTAACTTTAGGAAACGACCGCATCGCCAAAGTAGGGCGCGAGCGGCCTGTCACGTGTTCGATGCACATACACCGAACAGTAGGCGTGGTACGAAACGCCCCTGTTATAGCCATGCATGCCGATCTCTGTACCTTCGTCAGGGCATATCTGCATGTGCTCATTAAAGTTCTTGGCCACCATACCAGGCTACCGTACAATAGTATGGGCCTCACCATCATGGTGTAGATCCACTTCAGTACCTTTGGGTTCAGTCCCCATGTTTTGCCATATGCTGATCTACACATTCCAAATACCCTGTGTGCCTTTGTAATGGTGAGATCTGTATGCTTCTTCCAATTCAGTTCCTTATCCAGAGTGACACCTAGATATTTCACATCATTGGACAGTTCTAGTACCCTCCTGTACAGTTTTAACTGCTGTACGCCGCGAAGGGTCCTTTCCTAGTAAAGGGTATCACTACAGTTTTGCCTGGATTAATGGATAATTGGTGCCGGTCGCACCATCTCTCCACTGTCTGCAGTGCCTCGTTCATGATTTCTTATACCGTGCCTGGGAACTTCCCACTCACCAGTATCACTAAATCATCAGCATATCCTACCGTGTGGGTGGGACCTTTATTGAGTTCCACCAGGAGTGAGTTCACCACCAAACTCCAGAGAGTTGGTGAGAGTACCCCTCCTTGCGGACATCCCTTTGTGGCCGTGGCCATTATCTCATCCCCCAAGAGAGATGATTTTATTAGTCTGCCATTTAGCATGTTGCCTATCCATTTACAAATGGTCGGCTCTACACCATGTTTTGCAGCCGCTTCGCTGATAGCTTTATACGTGGTGCGATCGAACGCTCCCTCCACGTCTAAGAAAGCTGCCAGACATAGTTCTTTATTCTCTATAGCCTGTTCAGCCTTGGTTGTTACCAGGTGAAGTGCGGTTTCCGTTGACTTCCCTGGCTGGTATGCACATTGCAGTTCGTGCAGCGGATGTCTCCTTAATGGGCCATCCCTTATGTGTCTATCTACCAATTTCTCCAGTGTTTTGAGGAAAAACGACGATAAACTTATCGGCCTATACGATTTGGCTTCACTGTAATCCGCCTTACCTGGTTTGGGTAGATAGGTTACTTTTACCATCCTCCACACACGCGGCACGTGTGCGAAGGCCAAGCACGCCCTGTACAATCTGCTAAGGTGCGGGATTAGTACATTAGCGCCTTCTTGTAGTAGAATGGGGTAGATTCCATCTAGCCCCGGGGCTTTGATAGGTTGAAATCTTGAAAGTGCCCACTTTATCTTTTTATGATCTACTACCTTTTTAGACGTGTCCCAATTGTGTCTCGTTGTACTTGTGGTTTGTTCCAACGCACTAATTGCACCGTCATCTGTTACGCTGTCGTGTATTACTGAGCCTGGGAAGTGTGTGTTACACATTACCTTAAGGGTCTCCAGCTCCGTTTTCGTCATTCTACCGTCATTGTCCCTGATGGATGTGAGCGGTACCGACTTTGTGGTTGCTATTCCGGTATTGACTCAATCTGATCGCAGTGGTTCCTCCACGCTCTCCTTTTGGCTTTCCTCACAGCCTTGCTGAGTTCCGTGAGTTTTTGTGCATAGTACCCGAAGTCATTGGATGACTTTGCGTCATTGAGTATTGCCCTAGTTTCCCTCCTGAGCTTGACTATCTCTGGGGTCCACCATGGTAACTTTTTAGCCAGGGTTTTCTTTTCCGGGCAGTTATTAGTGAAGGCCGTGTATACGGTTTGTACTATTTTGTCCGCTTCGAATTCTATGTCAATAATAGAGTTTAGCTTACCTTTTGGGTCTCCTAGGTCCAGTTTCAGATCTGTTACCCTTAGGTGGTTTTCTGCTTACCTTCGAGAGCGCCAGCAAGTGGTCCGTGTCGACCGAGCCTTATCCGTCTGGTGTGACCTAGCAACTGGCGTCCCTCAAGGAGGCATTCTTTCCCCACTCTTATTTTTCATCTTCATTAACTTCATAACCCCGGAGCTTCGCTGTTCTTACCATCTGTACGCCGACGACCTTAATTTTTACGATCACTATAACGTGAGTGACCTTAGTGTTACCATTAACAATCCGAATCTGGATTTCTTACACATCCAGCGGTGGTCAGAGAAGTTTGGCTTATTTGTTAATCCGTCCAAGTGTCAAGCTATCGTCATTGGTAGCCCTCAGCAACTTGCGAAACTTAGGTAATTTTAATTCTATTGCTGCAGTTGAGTTTAATGGTACTCCTATCCCGTACAGTAAAAGTGTCAAAGACCTAGGGTTTTTATCTTGACAACACTCTCAGTTGGAGGGCACAGATCTCTGAGGTTAGTCGGAAAGTTGTAGGTTCGCTTCATGCACTTAATTTTATTAGTGCAGACATTGATATTGCCCATAATCGACTATGGTGATGTGTGTTATCCTGACTTGAATGGAGAGCTGCTTGACAAGTTAGATCGTCTTCTAAATAATTGTATTCGGTTCATTTTCTGTCTTCGTAAATACGATCATGTCTCTTCCTTCCGCTCCCAATTGGGCTGGCTGCCATCCACCTACGCCGCAAAATACGTTTGCTCTGCACTCTCTTCTCCATTTTAAACGATCCAAAATCTCCCGAATACCTCAAAACTCTTTTTCAGTATTAAGTACTGTGTCTCTCGAGTCCGTCAACTTCGCTCCTCCGGCAACCTTTCCTTATCTATTCCGCCTCACCGTACTGGTTTTATGTCCAATTCCTTCTCCGTCCAAGTAGCTCGCCTATGGAACCATCTCCCTGTCAAAATTCGACAATTTCCAAACAGGCTTGTCTTCAAAAAGTCGTTACAAAATTTATTTGCTGGCAGAACTAAAAAAACAATCAGATTTGTAAGTTTCATCTATATTAATATGTATGTGTATGTATGTATTAATAGGTATATATTGTTATATCATATTATATTGTATTGTATCGTATTCTACTATATTATTATTCATCCCATCTTTAGACAGGTTAGTTTTTTTCTTAATTAAGTTGCACTGCCCACATTTTATCTGCTTTGCCTTAAGTCCGCCTTTTGTATTATAAGATATTCTTTTGTGCAATAAATATTAAATAAATAAATAAAGTGCGTCAGTATTTAATACTTACACTAACAAGTTAACAGGTTATTGACAAAACTAATTTTTGTGACAAGTTTTTGTTGTTTTTATTAGGTACTATCGACAACACAGCTAACTGACCATCGGTGGACCTTAAGTGCATTGTAATAAGGTTCTATATAAACACAGGATGGTCAGTTCAGAGCGTGCAAACAAAAAGTTCGTATTTTAGCTAACGTAAGGCTTTTTCAAAGGCCATAGTTTCGTTCAAATGATTGCATTGTTAAACTACTGTTTTGTATAGATAAACTCTTATTCTAGACCACACCATTGCTATAAGTCTATTTATATAAACGGTTATTTAAAACCACCAGGTTTTCGTCGGAGTGTTTTGCAAAAATACGCGTCAGAGCTATCTTTCAGGTAGAATATTTCCATTTGAAACTTTCAAAAATGTATCGATGTTTGCCTTTTACAATGGAATATATAGTCTTTTAGTACATACCAATCGCACTAGTTCTAAAATATTGGTTTTTCCTATTAAAAAATAGCACTACATAATGTCTAATTCGGTTAGTTTAAACATTTTTTTATTCACGTATTTGATGATGTTTTGGAAATCAAACATTTTATTATAAAACTACAGGACTTGTTTAATATTACGTTTTTTTACGATTTTGGGTGACCCAGTTAATTTAGCCCATTTTTTAAAAACCACTATATAGCCGCGAGCGAAAATGTTCAATTCATTACACGCCGGGCCTTCCCAAAGAACGGACGTATCGCTCTCGTCGCTGCCCAAAGGTCGGTGACCGAGCGTACCCGACACGCGCCCGACTAGCTGTAGTGCGTCCGCTGCTGATTGATACTCGTTAAGTAATTTGACATGTTAAGTAAGTTTATTTATTTTATTGTTAGCGCTAAAGTGATATAACTTTTTATAGAAATGGGTAATAAACGAACATTATTTGGGATGAAAAAATCCAATAATACTACGTAC
This sequence comes from Epinotia bilunana, assembly GCA_947049275.1. Taxonomy (NCBI): domain Eukaryota; kingdom Metazoa; phylum Arthropoda; class Insecta; order Lepidoptera; family Tortricidae; genus Epinotia; species Epinotia bilunana. The sequence continues at coordinate 752,359 of OX346256.1, read as the reverse complement.
GGCCAGACAAGTTAAAAGTTAAGTCACCAATATTATTCATATTATTTATGTTTATACCGCACTTGCCTAGGGGTTATGTAACGATTGTATGAAATATTTTCGGGTTAGTAATCGTTTTATAAAATTCGTCATCATCATCATCTTAGCCTGCGGCGCGCGCCGCGCCAACCTTTACACATAGAAAGCTGAAATTTGGCATAGAGGTTTCTTTTATGATTTGTACTAGGGGTAAGGCTACATTTATAGGGGATGAAAAGGGGGTGGAATTCTGAATTAAAAAAAATGTACTTTTCAAGGGAAATCAATGTTTTTGGTAATTACTTTTTGTGGTAAAGATGAACTTTATTTTCAGACAGAAAAAAAATGAGAAAACCGTCGAATATGGGTGAGGACCAAATTCTTCGCCAGGAGTGGACGTCTTTCGGCTGATATGATGATGATGATGATATGTGATACTGCAAAAACAAAGGATACTGCACAAGACAATCAAGGAACTCCAAAAAGAGCTCTTTTGGAATATATGTTGCCATGTGTAATGCCAGTTCGGTGTGGACAGAAGAAGAGTTCCAGATGTAAGACTGCAAAAATAAATAAAGATGACTGGTTTTGGAAGGAGAATCTACTTCAATTTTGACTCCATCTTCTGAAGATGGAGCCAAAATTAATATTGAAAGAAATGAAATGGTTGATGGGAGGAAAGTATAGTATAGCATACCTAGGAGAAACTTAAAATATAGATTGATTCATTTATTTATTTTAGAAAATAACATGATTATTTTATTTTACATCAAAAATAAAATACAATCACTAAAAGATCGTCTATAGGTATAATAATTTGAACATTTTAAACTACACGAGTGGCTCGGATTTACTAGGACCAATATTCGTACGGCTTGTGTTTGTAATTTAAACACTGTCAGAGTCAGTCGAGTCTCCATACAAAACTATACCGTATGACATCTAGTCCGTTTTAACCCCACGAAGACACAAGTTTGTGCATTTACCGCGAAAAAGTTAGCGTTTCCGGCATCTCCACGATTTGAGAGCACTCCCCTAGCAGCCACAGCCAGCATCGGTGTCCTTGGCGTCGACATTTCGAAAGAAGTCCAGTTCCGCGGCCACTTGGAGGGTACGGCCAAATTAGCCTCGATGAAGCTCGGTGTGCTCAACAGATCGAGACAGTATTTCACGCCGGCTCACCGCCTACAGCTCTATAAGGCGCAGGTCCGTCCACATATGGAATACTGTTGTCATCTGTGGGCAGGGGCTCCTCAGTACCAACTCCTCCCTCTAGACCGCATTCAACGGAGAGCGATTCGAATTGTCGGCTGCCAGCGGGTTTCCGATCGGCTTGATCCCTTAGCACTGCGTAGAGATGTAGCCTCGCTTTGCATTTTCTACCGCATGTACAATGGGGAGTGTTCCGAAGAATTGTTCGGATTAATCCCCGCCGCTTCCTTCCGCCATCGCCCTACGCGACAGCTTTTCCATTCTCACCACGTAGATGGTTGGCAGTCCTCAACTGTGCGTTTCTCCCGAAACTTTCTGCCTCGCACAGCCAAACTCTGGAATAAATTGTCGCCTGCGGTATTTCCGGACCGTTACAACCTTCAAGCCTTCAAGAAAAGAGCGTACTCCCATCTTAAAGGCCAGCAACGCACCTACAACTCTTCTGGTGTTGAAAGTGCCCATGGGCGTCGATTATCGCTTACCATCAGGTGATTCGACTGCTCGTTTGCCTCCTATATTATAAAAAATAAAATAAAAAACATAAGAAAATAAGTGCGTCATCATCATCCCCTAGCGTTATTCCCGGTTGTGCCCTAAAGGACCTCAGGCTCCGCTTTGACACCTAATCCCAAGATTTGGCATAGGCACTAGTTTTATGGTAAGTAAATAAGTGCGGGTTGAGCAAGTTGCGTTGGGATGTCATAGGGTTAGCTGAAGTCCGAAGAGAGGGGGAGGACACGATAACCCTCAAATCCGGCAACTTGCTCTATTTCCGGGAGGGCGACCAACAGTCCCAGGGAGGTGTCGGCGTCCTTGTCCACAAGTCCCTCGTGAATAACGTTGTGAAGATCGAGAGTGTGTCGACTAGGGTGGCGTACCTAATACTCAGAGTATCCAACAGGTACTCATTGAAGGTCAGACAGGTTTACGCGCCGACCTCGGCACACTCCGACGAAGAGGTGGAGGCTATGTATGAAGATATGTCGAGGGCCATGCATAGTTCCAAAACCTACTTCACCGTTGTCATGGGGGACTTCAACGCAAAACTGGGCAAGAGAGATGGTGAAGAGCTGAAAGTGGGGCAATTTGGAGTTGGAAGTCGGAACCACCGGGGCCAACTACTGGCTGGTTTCTTGGAGAAGGAGGGACTCTACATGATGAATTCCTTCTTCAAGAAACACGAGCACAGAAAGTGAGTGAGATTGACTTCATCATGTCGACGAGGAAGCATATATTCAATGATGTCTCTGTGATCAATACGGTCAAAACCGGGAGCGATCACCGTCTGGTAAGAGAGTTTTGCCCATCTCGAAGCCCCATTATATATATAAAGCATTTTGCTGTGTTTTGTTGTGCAGTTTTGCAATATATTGCTGAAAGAGTCATTGAATTTGGACGAGTACCATCTGCATCTGCCTGGTACCACATACATTTCGCATAATTTCATTTTGTCTTATCACTCCCCGCCCTCCGTCGTCTCCGCCGTCGCCAGAAACTAATAATGAAGGTTTTGAATAAAAGCTTTCGCTAAATACATTAATTCACGTACATAAATAGTATTCCATTTTATTATATTATTTTATTTTATTGTCATTGTCATTGTGTATGTGATATGAGTTTATTGCCTGAAATAAAGACTTTTTGATTTTTGTCTTTTTTTATTTGATAAATTCTTTAAAAAATCGTTTCTGATGCTTCTCCGGCCGCTGCCGCGGCACGTTAGCTTCGCTCGCTCGGCTCGTGCGCTGAAGGTCGCGGTTCTACCTAACACTCCTCCTCGCTTCGCTCGTCGTCGTACCTACACTGACCTGCCTTAAGAAAAGTTTAAGAAATAGGTAGGTAGGTGTTTCGTTCACCGCAGCTGGACTGATTAGGCAAAAAGTTAGTAAGTATAACAACATAAACAATGCATGGTAAACCATCTTTCGTACAATTAGTACTTTTTAAGAAGTAAATATTATAATGATTCAGTATTAGACAAAAATCTAAGTAAAAACTTTATTCGGCAATATGATGCTTAGTTAAAATAGGAATCGACAAATTGATTTTTAGATAGAATCATATTCGGCAAAACAAGAGTTATGAAAATCGTCATTTAGGGTAAACGTATTTCAAACAAACAATTATTATGAAAAATGAAATTATACAAATTTATTTTAGACCAACAATGCATTATACTAAAAGTTGTTAGACAAAACGTTATTAGGCCAAACAAGGGAATCCCATTCAACAAACATATAAACAATTAATAGAAACAATTTACATTTAAAGACTAGCAGTTGCCCGCGACTTCGTCCGTCTTATTATTATTATTCTCTTTATTCATATTTTTTCTTAAGTTAGGTTTGTACAATAATATTATAAAAAGTACAATATAAAACTATACATACAAAACATAAAATCATTATAAAAACCTAACCTAGGGTGCAGCCGGCAGCGAGGCGGGGCCTAAGCTACCGGCGGTCAGGGCGACAGAGACAGGAACCTCCTGACTATCCGCGCAGTATCCAGGAGTACCGCCTTCTGTATCTGACCCTTGATCCAGCGTCTAGCGAGAGTCTCTTGAGGTGATGGTCGAGACTTCGCTATTAAACCGTTCGCCGAAACGACTATCGGGACGATGATCGTCGAATCAACATCCCACATGGCGGTTACCTCGTGAGCCAGGTCTAGGTACTTGCTGGCTTTGTCCTTTTCGGCCTTCACGAGGTTCTCATCATGGGGGATGGTGATGTCGACGAGCACCGCCTGGCGTTTCGATCGATCTGTCAGCACAATAGGCCTGATAAGGCCTATTGGCAAGAATAGTCCTGTCCGTGATGACACCCAATAGAGCGTGGCACGACCATTTTCGAGAACTGGCGCAGGTGTGTACTTATAGTAAGGCACTTCGGAGACCACAAGACCGTATAGCAGAGCCAGTTGCTGGTGAATAATTCTGGCTACAAGGTTATGTCTGTGCAAGTACTCGCCGTTAGCAAGATGACCACAACCGGAGATAATATGCCTGAGTGACTCCCCGGGACGGCGGCATGCCCGACAAATGTCGACCGTACCGTCCTTCAGGATATACCTCCGGTAATTGTTCGTCATGATAACTTCGTCCGCAATTGCACAGGCAAAACCTTCGGTTTCCCCGAAGAGATCCCCGAAACGTAACCTGTTCACCGACGCGAGCAGATCTACATCGGGTCCTGTGAGGGCCTTGTAGAACCGCCCGTGTAGCTCCTTGCTCCTCCACACGGCCCTGCGGTCCTCGGCGCTCATTACTTTAAGTCTGCGCCAGTTCTCGTTTGCCAAGGAGGGCGGGGTGAAGTTTCCATCTACTGCTACTACGTCGCGATGAATCCCACATTCGTTGTTTAGGAAATAATCCCTGAGACTGCACACCTCGCGGTTGTGGAGGTCTTTGGCATTTAAAAAGCCGCGACCTCCACACTTCCGCGAGATGTACAGTCTCATAACAGACGAGCGTGGGTATAGCATGCGATGCGCAGTACGCAGTACTCGGACTCTTCGGTCCAGGGCATCCAGCTCAGTCTGAGTCCACCTTAGTACGCCAAAGGAGTAAGTAAGCAAGGGCATCACCCAGGCGTTGAAGGCGCGCACCTTGTTGCCGCCCGACAAAAGACTATTAAGTACTTTGGTCAGGCGACAAAAGAAGCGCTCCTTCACCGCCCGCTTTACGCCCTCACCCTCAATACCCAATGACTGTGACATACCAAGATACTTATAGGTTTCTGCTTCGGAGATAGATTTGAGAGACATTGTCTCAGAAAGTTGCAAATTTGTTGAATTTACAACTTTCCCCCGCTGTACATGCATAACCGCACACTTATCGACACCAAATTCCATTTTGATGGCGCTACTGAAGACTTCTGTTGTTTTCAGTAGTGCCAACAGGTCATGTCAATCCTTCAGCAGGGTGCTAAGCGGATTCAGCGCTAGGCAGAACCACAAAGGACTCAGACTGTCGTCCTGGAAGATCCCACGCTCAATCCTTATAGCGGACCAGAAGGGCAATCTCCTCCCCCCAGTTGACGAAGGACTGTGGTCCACTGCCCCATGCAAGCGCCTAAGAAGGATCTTAGAACTGCATTAACTTTATACAACTCTCGCCGAGAAGGCCCCTTTGTTCCGCCGGACTCGTTGGCAAATGGTCATGTCTATGAGGACGAGCTCTTTAGTACCACGAGACCCAACCCTACATCCATTTTGAGCAGGGGCCAAAACGTTGTTTGCAATGATGTGTGCGTTAATTTTTGCTCTCAAAATAGATGTAAGGAGCTTGTACAGCGTAGGCAAGCACGTGATGGGTCTGTAGTTTTTCGCTTCCGTGGTACTACCGGACTTATAGAGCAGGGAGGTGATACCAGTTGTCAAGAAAGATGGTAGGGAACCGAGCTCAAGGGCTTGCTGGAACTGCGTTGCCAAACGCAGGTGTGAGCATCGAAACCATTTCATTTCTTTCATTATTATTATTATTATATACTTAAAGGTGCCTATACCAGCTTATAAAAGTACTTATTATGTTTAATTTTACATTTTCAATTGAAGCGTAAGATACTGCTTTTGTTTTTATTTCTTTTGAGTTTATTTTAATTTTGAACCTAACATCTTAGGAGAGATCAATCAAAGCTCACAGACTCCACCGGCTTGGTCACCTGGAGAGAATGGAGGAAGATCGCAAAGTCAAGAGAGCATACCGAGGCCGTCCGGAAGGTCGACGTCCCGTCGGACGTCCAAGGTATCGCTGGAGTGCCATGCTCCAGGCGGATCTGCGCGAGCTCCAAATCTGCAATTGGCGAGAGTTAGCGCGGAACCGAGAAAAATGGCGCACTCTTGTCGGAGGCCAAGATTCATTTTGGGTCGCTGAGCCAACGGAGTAAGTAGTAAGTTATTTAAATTTTAATTTTGATTCCTACGAGTATAATATAATTATTCTTCACATATGTCCACTACCAACTAAGGAAGAGCGGTGCCTTTTAGCACAGGTATTGTTTACAATACCTCACCATCAAATAACAATTGTAAACCACTCTGTGACTGAATAAATGATTTATTATTATTATTAATAGTGCATATGCCAAATCTTGGGATTAGGTGTCAAAACGGACCCCGGGCTCGTTTAGGGCACAACCGGGAACAACGCTAGGAGGATGATGAGGATGGTGATATCTAATGAATATATGATACTTAATATCAATATCCGATAAAATAATAAATCAAGTGCGTGTCGGGCCACCGCGCAGGGTAGGTATAGGGTTCCGTAGTTGCCCGTCTGACACAGAATGCGGACTTAAAAGGGGCTTTTGGGGTTTTTATTATAGCTTACCCTCGTAAATAATCGTAAATACGATCCCATAAAAAAACATTCCATGTAAAAAAGAGGCCAAGTCTCGAAACTCTTCCACCGCAAAAAGTTGAGAGATTTGGTAGTACCAAGTCTCAGGCATTCTTATTATTCTTTATTTGCTAGCTAAATAAAATTCTGCAACTTGGCAATCATTTCACACAACTTTACTGCATTTATGGATTTTTGCATACCTAAAACTATGTAGTAGGTAACTATTGTGTGATTGCCAAGTCACAAAATATTATTTAGCTAGTAAAAACATGGAATGTTTTTACAGGATCTCACTTCTTTTTGTAGATTATTGTGTCAATATACCATTCTTGATTTTTTGTCCCATTTACTGCAAATATCACTTTGTAATCCTATATATTTATGTGGGATTACACAGTTATTTATGCAGTCGGTGTATCTAGAAAACTGGACTTGAATTGCAATTTTATTTAGCGTCCCCTTGATTTATACACCAAACATTATTGTATTCTAAATTAGAAGCTTCTATGTCTGCTAGAAGTGCCTTAGACTTTTGATGATCGGTGAGTCAGTCAGTGAGTGACAAAATTAAGAAACTTTTACTAGTTATAAATCTTAAACCGCTCTGGTTCAAATTGAATGAAATTTGAAATATGTCGTGTTTATACAATGCGTGCTTGGTTAATGAAAATGCAGGCTACTTCTAGTTTTATCCACAACCACGTTATAGGGGGGTCGAAAATGGCCTGAACTGCTTCGAGAAAAGGATGGTACGGCCGTGCCGCTGTTTTGCTCGACTTGGCGGGGGCACTGCCGTGCCCCCAGATTAAATTTAAATTAGAAGATTTGTCCCACTACGCTGGATTTTTACAATGAAAATCGTTTTTTTTAATGTACCAATAGTAGAAGGGGGCATTAGGTACCATATCTCTAATACAGCTGAGACCAGCTGAGGGTTCTCCATCAGATACTTCAGACCTTCCATTTTTGACATCAAATGAAGCGGCCCACCAAGTTGAATAGTTTTTGTAAAGGCGGTATAGTAGTTTGGTTGGGCTCTTGTGTTTTCAAATCAGGGTCACCAGGTACTCCAGATCTTCGATTAGCCTAGTTTTTATAGTTTTCCCTTTATGTGGCCATTAAACCCTAACTCTGTACCAAAGTTCAGCTCTCTGTGTTTATGGGACGTACTGGTTCTATTTTGATAATCATGAGTGAGTGATTGAGTGAGTGTCATAAATGCGAAACTTTGCTTTCGCTTAACTTCGGAACTAAATGACCTACAGACTTGAAATTTTGGATTTTAAGTATGTGAATATAGCTTACTGGATGACGATAATTTCTGCTTTCTTGCCCCTATTTCACCAACTCGACAATTGTCACCTGACAACGACAATTCTCCGTACCTTGCTGGATCCACAAGTAACCTAGCAACCACCTAGTACAAGCAATGCGTGGCGAATTGTCAGTGTCAGGTGACAATTGTCAGGTTGGTGAAATAGGGGCCTGGTCTTATCCAGAGGTTTTATTTATTTATTTATTTCCCCACTTACAACTATCTTTACAGGTACTAAACCTAAGACAATAGTATAACTATTAACATTTTTATCTTACCTAGTAACAACTTATTCTAAGTTATGGCGCCTATAACATAATGTGAACAATGTGGACTTTTTGAATTCAGTCAGAGAATACCAAAACAAATCAATGTTCTCGGCTACTATGTTAAGGGTCCGCACAGCGCGCGTCAGCGGCGCCTTGCCGAGCAGGTTGGTGCGCCCGCGCCGCTCGGCCAGCAGCCGCAGCCGGCGCCGCCGCCACACGTACTTGTCGGGCACGTACAGGCTCATACAGCTCAACACTTGACTGTTGTAGGCTTTCCCCCTTAGCAACCGGAACAAGTATGTCGCCAGACACAGCTCTCTGCGCACCTGCAATTCGTTGTACCCCACCATGCCCAGGACGAACAACGTGGGATACATAAGAGGTTAAAAAGGATATACTCCATATTGCCGCAAATACAAAAAACGAGTAAATGTATTTTGTATGCGTTCGACCATTAACTGGTACTTCGCCCCATGAGGAGCCCAGATGACCGCGTTACATTCGAGGCTGCTGCGGACGAGAGCATTATATAAGGCCGCAACAGCTCCAACATTCGTAAAGCTATGAGATCTACGCAGTACAAAACCAAGCATCCTGTAAGCTTTTTTACAAATATTTTTAATATGATCACGAAATCTCAAATCAAATGTAAAATTTAAACCTAAATCTTTTACTTGTCACTCTTTTTAACTTTTCGTCGTGGATATAGTAGTCGTGATATATAGGGGTGTGCGCCCGAGAAAAAGTAATAGTCACGCACTTGGACGAGTTAAAATATAACTTGTTACTTTCACTCCATAAAACTACCCTGTCTATATCGCTCTGGAATCTGGCGCAATCTGCAGTGCTGTTTATGGGTAAAAATAATTTTAAATCATCCGCAAACAGTAAGCATCCTACATGTCTGATAATCTGGGGCATGTCATTTACCATAATAATAAATTCTAAAGGGCCAAGATTACTTCCTTAACTTACTCCAGATCTCACACAATAAGGACCCGACCTGTACCCCGCGTACTCTACATACTGACGCCTGTCAGTCATGTAACTCACAAAGAATTTTAATAAGTGAGGAGTAAAACCGACGCCAGCCAACTTCCGTAGCAGGATGTCGTTATCGACGACGTCGAGCGCTTTTTTAAAATCAAAATAGGCGGCGTCAACCTCAGATTCTCAAATATAGGCCTGAAAATGCGGCGAAATGGTTCCAGCAAAGGATGGTACGGCAGTGTTTGCTTCGCGCTCGACTTGGCGGGGGCACTGCCGTGCCCCCAGATTATTTTTATAACACACCAATGTATAGGCCATATTATTTTTATATTTATAATACCGTACCGACCACCGTGCCGTACCGTTAGCGACCACCTAATTTCATGTGCCGGTTAGAGACCACTCAGTTGTTAGGGACCACAACTTCTCAATTGAAATAACGAGGTCAGTAGTTACATTAAGTTTTTTCAAACGATATGTAGGTAATTAGGTACACAACTTTAAAACTAATCGAACCGCAGATCGCAAACTTTTAACAGTAACAGGTTATTTACGTAAAACAATTACGAAAATCTCCGAACAGCATCAAGCCGCAAGAAGCACCGTGCCGTACCGTAAGTCCGCCTGAGTTCTCGCATCGCCACGGGTGGGGGGTTATGTCTCCTACTCGTACTCGAACAAAAATTAGGGCTTTAAATGCCATTATCTCGCAAACGCATAACTGAGTTGAAAATAGTTTTAGAAAACCCATAATATTTTTGAACAAGCTATCTAACGATAACGATACCCCACACTATCCCCCTTATTCATAAAACTTAAAATGCCTCTGCTAAATAAAATATGCTTTGTCTCTTTCTTACGAACACAAATGTCAACGTGACAGTTAAGGAAAAACGAATTTTAACAGCATTTTAGTTAAAATAGGCTTGTAGAACGTTTATGATTATGAATACGGCCGTATAGGTTTAACGAGAAAAAAAAATACATCACCAATTTACATGAAGGGGAGGTACCCTAAAAAAAATTTTTTTTCATGATTTTATTCTACTGTTTTGTCGACATTATTGGTTTATATACCCACGCCAAATTGCAGTTTTCTAGTTGTAAGGGTTACTGAGCTAAGCCGAAGACGGACAGACAGACAGACGGACATGGCGAAACTATAAGGGTTCCTTGTTGAAACCCTAAAAAACGGTTCATCGAATTATGTCCAGGTTTTGCTAATTTGATTGGTCTATCTAAAGCGTGTCCGCTGCGCCATAAAACGAATACATGTTACAAAACATGTTTAGGTAAGTACAACTGCCCGTCCATTGCAACTTTGGGGTGAACAAAAGGAACAATGTATATTTGTCATACATAACATTTCATTTCTCTTTTCACTGGCTGTCATCCCAGTACAATTTGGAATAAGTATTTGAACATTGAATAAAATATAAAATACAGAGTCGTTTCCGTATTCCACTCCGTTGCAAATTATTGTAAATTAAATACCTAATGCCCTATTTGACAGTTCTTCATTCAAACTCAAAACTTTCAAAAGTTAAAACATGAAATAATAGACCCCCTCCCCCGCTGACGAATGCGGGGAATGTTTTCCATCTGTGACGGAACTGACGGAAAACATGTTTCTGTGTTTTTAAACAAAAATCATTTCGTTCACGCCCCTTTTCTGTTCGAAAAACATTTTAGATGTTTAAAAACATCGAAAACATTGAAGTAGTGGACGCAGCTTAAGCCGCAAACACTTACCAACGTGTTCCATCCAGCGCTTTGAACAGTTTTGATAATGATAAAAAGCGCTTGCATATGACATTAAGCGCTACGCGCGCCTTTATCCCGCATCGTGTCGTGATTCGGTATCCGACGTTTATTGCGTTGAGCATATATATATATATTACATACATTATTGACTATACGAGGTGTGACGTAAAGCATTCGTCCCGCTTGCACTGGCATATTTGCCAGAATGGGAGCTGGCCCCCCCAGGTAGTATATATATATATATACTACCTGGGGGGGCTAGTACGCTAAGTTTTATGTCGGATATAAAGCATTCGTCCCATTCGATTCTGGCAAATATGCCAGTGCAAGCGGGACGAATGCTTTACGTCACACCTCGTATAGTCAACAGCAAGAGTAGATGATCATTTTAGTACCTTGTCACTTTCACTACTTTGACGCATTCCAGCTGTCGCAGTATTGTTACGTTACGTGCGACAAAGTACTAAAATTATCATCTATATTTGCTGTTGACTGTACATAAAACCTAGTGTGCTAGGGGGGCTGAGTGCGATAGCTTACATTATCTTTGAGTTATCTTGGTACTTAAGTATTGTATTGCACACTTTAGTAGGAAATTATAATACGATGACAGTATACGTGAAGGTACAATATACTTTTCAGGTTAACGATTACAATCATTTACTCCTTGCCTTTGAGAGTGTCAATGTCACAGTGACGTCAACTAAATGTCTGCCGCCTTGCGGTTCCGTGTAGGGCGCTAAGGCGCTCCGTATCCAAAAGGCCGCAAAGCCTACAGTCCGATGAAATCGAAGTGCAAGGGTCCCCCAAGATTTGACCCGAGCCTAACGTGGCTAGCCAGTAACTGGGATTTGGTGGTGCAGGCGCTTCTGATCTACGCGTGCATACTGCTCGTGCACGGCATAATGTACCACGGGCGGAGACTGCTGCGAGCGCGCGCCGCGGCCCGACGCGCCGCGGCGCAGACCCGGCCCTGCGGCGCCAATCCCGCACTGCGGCCCTTCTTCCCCTCCGCCGTGTCCCCCACCGGGTCGCAAATCTAAATAGATTCTGACAATTAATTCTCAAGTAGGTATAACCACGTATAAACCTCTTGGCTTTCAGCAGGTACCTTAATAATGATCAGCAGCACGTAAACTAAAAACGCACAGACACCGAACGGCAGCAGTGGCGACGTGGCGGCGAGAGTTAGTAATATTCTAACTTGTACGAAAGAGCTCGCATGGACTCGCTAGTCGCTAGCGAGAGGCCGCGCTCGACGCTAACTAGATACGTCTTGTAGGAAAGTTCGAAGTGTGAGATTTACTTAGATAGGTAACAGGTACTTACCTAGATATAGGCAAGATACAGAAGGTTTTGCTATCCAGATATCTATCTGCCTAATACCCGAATGTGATGGTTTATAATTTAATTTATAACACGTTTTTGGTAGGTAACTTCACATTTACGTTTGTTTTTTTCTTTAGTTCATATTTTGTAAGCCTTTGGTCAACTTTTCCCATATTGCGTCTCCAGATGGTTATTCAACCAGTTTTGGTTTTGATTCATGTACTTTTATGTAGGTAAGCAGCAGCAAATGCAGTTTTTCCTTATTTAGGCCTAATTTAAATTGGTGTCAATGGTTTTTAAGAACACTTAGAGCATCAAGCTGTACTACGTAAGTACCTACATATTTACTCTCCCTAGAATCGTCTCTGTGAGAAATTACTGACTGAGTAGGTTAGTGCAAAGCGTTCAAGAAACTATGCGCCAAATATATACAATATCAGTTTTGTATGGACAGGCCTCCCCTAAACGTGAAGTAAGCTGGGATCGCAACATTCCCATATGTATTTTAATTCCGTCGCTAGTGGTATCGCTTATTTGTTAAGCTTTTACCTAGTAGGTAGGTATATCTATGTTGTTTTTGAGCTTGCCCTTCACTGCGCGTGGCCTGACACGCACTTGGCTGGTTTGTTAAACACGACACGCCGTCGATGCGCTTTTGTGTTGATTTACACGTGAGCCGATAAAAACGCGCGTCGACAGAGCGGTTGTGTATAACAACACGCATTTAGTAGAATAGTGTTCTTGTCATCATCTATCCATAAACCGTGATTTGACATCATTCCCTTTCCAAAGGTTAAAAGAACGTTAACTATTTTCAGGTTGAAAAATGTCGCGGCGACGCTGTGTGGTCTTGCCGGACCCCGTGTGGACGCAGAAGCTACTGGTGCACCTGCTGTGGCTGGTGCTGTTCTACCTGATAGCGATCATTCTGTTCCGGACGGTCGAGTGGCTGCGGCCCAAGCCACGTCGTTGTTGCATTCGGCCACCGCCACCGCCGCCGCCACCGAGGCCAGACGGTTGCTAGGAGCGGCGATAAAAAAAAAACCAGTGTATTATTTTATCCAATCCTCAACCTCCTTGCCGATAGAAAAACACCTTCCGGAACGCAGGCCGGTTGACACGTCGGGCGGTACAATTACCTTCGACTCTCGCTTTCTAATAAATTTCAGTTGCAAATCAAATATTTTAATTATTTATTTATTGAACCTAAAGTGATGCAACAGTTTTAACCAAAACGTTACGTTGTGGTATTCTAGGAATTTTTCGTCATGTTCGCCAGGAACAATAGGCGTTGCGTGTTGACGTACACACGGCGCCAGAAACGAATTTTACAAGTGTTATAAATAGCGTACGCTGCCAGTCATCATGCTTAAGGCGATGCCTTGATTTGAGTCGAACACGCCCCCTAGACAGAGACACGCTGGTGCCTTCCGCGCACGAGGAAAAGAGATGTAACACTCTTCGGGAATGGCTTTTTTGGACCAATTTCGATAAATACCTAACTTACGAGACGTTTTATTTAAATTTCATAAAGTGAGATTTTAGATGAGATAAAATACTATAGTATTAACTTGATTGTGTCGTAAAATAATGTATTCATCGGGTTTCCGAAGATGTAATGCGTTTTATTGAAACTCCGTAGATTGAATAACTAATGTATTATATTCGTTGTAAGTTTAATGTTCGACGGTTCACAACTTAAGAGAGAAACACGGGATTACAAAAGTTAACGGCGTCACGGTGCCTTGCGAAAAAGAATGTGTCTGGTGTAGCGTCCCGGAAGCTTCATCTCTCCATATTTGCAATATTTTAGGCCCGGCCAAGCAGTGCGACCGCGCGTCCACTCTGGCGCATCCGGTGCGCCCTGATTGGCCGGCCGGGAGACTACCACACAGACAATACAATAATATATTCCTGAGGACGTGATGTGGCTTCGGTTGTGACCGTGGCGCCACATCACCCCCCCCTGGGAGAGAATTAATTAATTAATAATTTATTCATTCGTTACATACCTATCGAGGTAGCACAAAATAAAAACACATTTTTGGTGATTAAATGGCTAATGACGTAAATAGGTGCACATACCCTAGTTATATTGAGATCAACAACATTAGAACCTTACTATAAATACAAAACATACACTTTAGGTACAAGTTATACAGATAAGCAAGGATATTGCACAAGTTATCCTACAATTGAATGTTAGGTAACATTTTAGTTTAAAACTAACATGACATTACAATTGTTCACTATTGGAATTAGGAGTAACATATTCATGTTAATGAGTAGGTAATAATATAGAAAATATAAAAGATTACTTCATATAACGATTAAAGAGTTACATCAATAATGTTCATTAGAGTATGTAATATGAAGGTATGCAAGATATACATACATATATTGATAATAATTATAGGAATATGTAAGTATGCAAGTTTTTACATGTTGATATTAATTAAAGGATAGTAATTAAAACTGAGAAATATTGAGGCTTGCTTGACTTCACAATATATATGCATTAATAAAGATATTGTGGATAAAATAAGATAAATAAAAAATATGTATTCTAGAAATAGAAAATATTGAGCATTTTTAATTAAAGCTAATTATGAACAAAGAGCAATGAACTAGGAGGGGTCATAAGGTAATTTGAAACGAACCCTTCGGCCAGAACGTGTGGAGTACTCAGGTGGACCGTCTGACTGAGGCGGATCAGCTGACTGAGGTGAGTCAGCAGAAGGAGGTGAGCGTGTAGGTACAGGCGCGACTGACTGCGGTGGTGTCGGTTTGCGTAAGGCGCTACGGCGCGGGGACACTGAGGGCAGGGCGGGTGCGGGCGGCACGTGTGGCCCGGGGGTGTCGGCCTGGAAGTGTGGGCTCGGAAGGCCCGTCTCGTCCACGACGTAGGCGGGCTTGACCCGGTCAATACTGATCTCGACTTCCTTTCCTTTATTTAGAAGTTTGATAGTTTTCTCCTTAAGCTGAATGATGCGGTGCGGTCCTGTGTAGGGCGGCTGTAGCGAGTGGCGCAGCGCATCTTCCCGCAGGAATGCGTGAGTCGCTGAGGGAAGGTCTTTAAAGGTGAAAATGCGGTCGCGCTGGTGATGAGAAGCTGGAGTTGGCCGAAATTGTGCCATCTTCATACGAAGTTGGTTGACGTAGTCGGCTAGGTCGGTGGGCCGCTCTGATGTCACGGGAGGAGAGAGCAGCTCTCCAGGGAGGCGTAGGGGCTCGCCGTACAGTAGTTCGGCCTGTGACGATTCCAGGTCTTCTTTTAAGGCGGCGCGCATTCCAAGTAGCACCATGGGGAGCACTCTTATCCAGGTGTCATTATGACACATCAACGCGGCCTTGAGCTGACGATGTACGCGTTCCAGGATCCCGTTGCTCTGTGGATGGTAGCTTGTAGTCCTGATTCTGGTGGTAGCGTGCATTTGCATGAGCCGTTGGAAGAGTGAAGACTCAAATTGTCTACCCTGATCAGTGGTAACTATGGTTGGGACACCAAACCTGGCTATCCATCCACTGGTGAATGTTTCTGCAACTTCTTCCGCTGTGATGGTGGTCATTGGCCATACCTCAGGCCAGCGCGTAGCGCGATCTATAGCGGTGAGGCAGTAATGGAAACCATTGCATGGTGGCAATGGGCCAATGATGTCCAAGTGGACGTGGCGCAGTCTCGCAGAGGAGGAGAAATGTCCGAGTGGCGTGGAAGCATGCCTTGTCACTTTGCTTCGCTGACAAGGAACGCAGTGTCGCGACCACTGGTGGCAGTCTTTTCTTACGCCTGGCCACACATAGCGGTCGCTGACCAATCTCGCTGTCACGCGCGCGCCAGGGTGACTCAGCCCATGCAGCTTGTTAAAAATAGCGCGGCGATATGGAAGCGGTATGAAAGGCCGAGTGTCGCAAGTGAGGGTGATGTTAGTACCTGGTACGCTGATCTGCTCTAACTGGAGCGACGAGTTGTTTGACTGGAGGAGGCTGACTAGCTCGTCGTCAGTGTCCTGTGAGGCAGCGAGTGCGGCTTAGTTCTCTTCGAGTGATATCGCCTCTATCCTTGACATCGCGTCAGCCACCACGTTTTCTTCGCCGGCGATGTGTACGATGTCGGTCGTGAATTGGCTTATAAATGACAGTTGGTTAAGCTGTTGCGGCGGCAATTTTTCACGGCGCTGTTTTAATGCGTATATTAGCGGTTTGTGGTCCGTGTAAATCGTGGCATGTTGGGCCTCCAGGATGTGTCGGAAATGCTGCACACTCTCGTAAACTGCGAGCAGCTCGCGATAGTAGGCGGGCAACTCGCTTTGTGCTGGTGTTAGTTTTCTGCTGAAGAACGCGATGGGCTGCCAGTCGTTATCAATTCGTTGCTGCAGGCACGTGCCGACCTGGCTGCTCGACGCGTCGGTGAAAAGCCCGAGCGTGGCCGAGCCGATTGGGTGCGCGAGGATTGTGGCTTCAGTGAGGCTCGCCTTGCATGCTTCAAATTGTTTTTTTTTTTTTTTATGATATAGGAGGCAAACGAGCAGTCGAATCACCTGATGGTAAGCGATAATCGACGCCCATGGACACTTACAACACCAGAAGAGTTGTAGGTGCGTTGCCGGCCTTTAAGATGGGAGTACGCTCTTGTTGTTCGTATGGCATTGTTTCAGCCCGTTTGACGACATTGAGTCGATTGAGAGTTCCACAATAGCTGACATAACCTCGTGTCAGTAGTACTGCTTCACCAAGTGAGGTAGATTTAGAACAGCTCTTCCCTCATGTCACTGTCCTACTGTGTAGAAACGTTGAGTAGGCTGAGTAAAAAAAGGAAAATACAGACATAACTGGATTTTTTTTCTATCGAGGAAATTTTAAGCAATCATGTATCTAGCAGGCGCTTTGTTCGCAAGTACTAGTAATATTCAGCTTAATAACATGAAATATGATTCTAGTAACAGAACGTAGGAAATTAATAGTCCTTGTGAAAGCGGCTTACCCGTGTCTCTTTCTAAGCGTTCTAACTAGAAAGAGTCTACCTCGCCGCGACACAGCTTGCGCGTCGTCCTGTGATAGCTGTGCTGATCTACTCAATTATTATATAGCCTGAATCACACTGGTGCGACCTGCGGTGGCGGTCTATATTAAACTTGACAGTTAGTGTCAAATTTACTATTGACCGCCACCGGAGGCCGCACCAATGCGATGCAGGCTTAAGGCGGAAAAAAAATGACACTAAGGACCGAAATGAGACACAACCATGTAAAAAAACATTTACTATTAACATATTCAAATTATTTGATAGTACATAAGTACTAGGATGTCGCGTCCTCGCTGAATACTGTACCACCGACTGGCTTGGCTGCCAATTTAACCGCCCTCGGGGTAAATCGGGTATTTTTAACTTGTATTGGCTGGTATCCCTAAAATGATTGCAAAGAAGCTAAATCGAGAAGACATTCTAACACCTCTCGCTGCTTACCATAAACAACGTACGTAATTCGGGCGGATAATTTGTCAACAAATATTTTCTTGAAAAATGTAAACAATGATGTTATTTCTATTGTAATCGTCTAATTTTACAAGATTTTGAGCGTAATGTAATTTTACCATGCTATTTTTACGTATTGCGTATACAGAAAAGTGAAAGATGTTCTAATTACGTGTGAAAGGTTATATTTTCATCACATTGTTCCGACCGGCTTTTACAGCCAAGCACGCAACAATTGACCATTTTCTTGGCACAGTCAGAACACACACGAAACACACACACAGGACTCTATTTATTTCACAACAGAAATTAAAGATTTCGGACAATTATCGGACTCATATGCAGCCACGCGCGAGCATTGACAGCAGATTGTATGCCACAACTGTTGTGCCAAATAGAAAAAAAGTGGAACTATGACAAGGATACCGAATGATATATCTCTTTCTGTCACACTTATTGCGATTTGTATAGCGCCGTTTCGCTCGCTCGTGGTATTATTATTACCATGACCTGTCCATAGTGTTCTAGGTTCATGACCAAAACAGAGTGGGATTGCCAGGGAGCATTGACATGAAATTACACCATCATTTTATTGTACCTACCTCCCTACCTATTAATACATAGATCAACACGTCTATCATGAGACGGCCGCGGCCGCGACATACTCTCGATTTTTCTCGCACTATACCTCTTGTTCTAAGTGTTCTAATAAGAGAGAGACGGATTGTGGGAGAAAAATTGAGAGAGCTCACGCGTCGTCGCTTGATAGCTGTGCAGAGCACAAAGAAAAAAATAACGTGCGTAAGTACCTACCAGTTTCCCGGTGTATTGTGTCACAGAATAAATAATAGTACTACGTACAGAAGGTTTTCTCTGTTAACAACTCCCCAGTTTAGTTATGCCGAACGAGCCTAAACGTAGCAATCCATTTCTATCGCATACAACGCGCTGCGATAGAACGCGTGCGTGCCGTAGCAGCGCTAATATAGCCGGCAGGTCATATAGTTGTAGCGGTGCGACGAAATCGCGAAGTGAGCCGCCCCTGATTGTGTGTAGGTTGCATTGCATGAAACTGATTTTTATGCTCTAGTTATCTTAGAGATCTGAAGGCGTAGCATGGTTGCCATTTTATCACTTATCGTTGTGGTAAAGACGCCCATCACGCTCTGACAAGTATGCGAGTGCGAGAGTGACGGATGCCTTATTCACAACGATAAGTGATAAAGTGGCAACCGTGCTACGCCGGCTGGAGTATAAAGTAAAATCCGCGAAAGTGCGACGCCCGTGAAGTGAGACGTGCTGGAACGTCTATCAGACCCCATATCATGGTCGGCCTTATCACGCTATAAGTGACAAGATAGAGCGTCCGTCACTGGCTGACACCGTTCGATGGAACGAGACTGACGCTATATCTTGTCACTTATCGCGTGATAACGCCGACCATAGCCTATAGCCGATAGCCGTGCTGGAGCAGCACCCGAAGTATTAAGAGTCGCACGAATATAAAAATATTACAGTATCGGTAATTATATATTTTTTTGAATAATTTTCTCAAATAAGAGCCCCTGTTGCCGAGCGGTAATTAAGTCCAGTTCTGAATTTAGCTGCATAGGAGCCTTTCCGTCCCTTATTGTGGCAACGCGTATAGAGGTCCTCTGCACGTCTAGCACACGACGGCCGCGACATACTCTCGATTTTTATCGCACTATACCTCTTCTTCTAAGTGTTCTAATAAGAGAGAGACGGATAGTGCGAGAAAAATCGAGAGAGCTCGCGCGCCGTCGCGTGCTAGCCGTGCTGTAGAAATCACGGAATTCCGTGGTAGAAATCTATACTCTAAGAAAGATTTTGACATTTTGATATTGAGACTGGCAACACGGGTCTCATAAACGTCAAACAGGAGAATATGTATTATTATTGTAAATATTGTAAGCAAATTAATATCCTTATCAAGATATAGGTTCAAATTGCATTGTGCAGTGTAATTCAATATTTCAACTGACGATCCGTAAAGTGAGTACTTTTAGTTGGCTGCATAGTCTTTATATGATGAAAATTAATTCATTATGGCAAATCGCCGTTATCAAGAGCTTAAATGTCGCAGGTTATGCTTAAGCTGACAAACAATAAAAAATACTGTAATTACTAGTCAGTATAAACGGCATAAGAGCCTGACTGGCTGCCTGGCGCAGTTGCCCGTGAAACATGAAGCTTGTATGGTATTTTATTTATTTTATTTTATTTATTTATTAAGATAGAATCAATAATACAACATGAACAAGTACAGGGTCCCGCAAAACCGTTTGCACAGTATGTATGTATGTTTGGTGAGTTCACTTGTTTGTTTTGTTGTAGACTTCAGCAAGATGATGAAAACGCCGATAACTGTCCTGCAGGAGCTCATGGTGAAGTTCTCTCAGTGTCCGGAGTATGAGTGTGTTGCACAGGTATGGCTTTACAGGTTACTTTACAGAACGATTTTATTGTTCTATGATTATTCACAATGTTATTGTTAATTTTGATGCTATATTATGCAATATCTAAAACAGAAATTCCTCAGTAACCTATTAGGTCATATAATGTGACTCAAGTCAGTTCACTTATAATTAATGCAAAATGATATGAAACCATGAAATATATCCATACTAATATTAAGAGAGGTCTGTGAGGTTGTAAGTTTGTATGTATGGGATAGTATCTGGAATTACTCATCCAATTTCATGATCAGAATGGTGTGTTCTGGATGGACACAGGCTGTATCCTGTCCCATGACTTCACTTGCTCTCTCTGTGTAACATTTTGTGAAGCTGTGCGGGCAGCTAAAATGTTACATCAAAATCAAAATATTTATTCAGCAAATAGGCCACAAAGGCACTTTTACAAGTCAAAATGTCTATCTATAGACCAAATAGTATGAGTACATGATTCATAATAGCATTAATGATATCAGGGTTTACATGTCAAAATACAATAGGAGAAAATAATATACAATCTTATTTCATAGCGATGTATAAGGTCTCCAAGTTTCAAAATTAAAATAATTATATTTAAACCTCATAGGTACCCACAGAGATGTAAAAGGTCTCTGTGTGTGAAAAACTAAGGAATAAAATAATACAATCAAGAGAAGACAGAGTGAAATATCTCATATCAATTCCGCAGAACAGTGGGATGAAGTTATGCTTGTCATCCT
Organism: Epinotia bilunana; assembly: GCA_947049275.1. NCBI lineage: Eukaryota > Metazoa > Arthropoda > Insecta > Lepidoptera > Tortricidae > Epinotia > Epinotia bilunana. The sequence goes on along the minus strand of OX346256.1, from coordinate 731,449 downwards.
TGCAAACATGAACTGACCGGACTCTACAAACAGCCATCATCTGGTTATGTATGTAAATAAATTAAATAGTGACTCAATGAGCTGCACTGGAATTTTGATTGAGCCTGCATTCAAAATTTCACGAAAATTGGTTGAGAAATGCACCTGTAGAGGAGAACAGCGAGACATTACCTACGAGTATGTGGACAGGAATGCACGTAACAGGAATGATTACGGCCATACTATATGAAATATAAAGTCCTTAAATGGGCCTAAATTCAAGAGAAAAGTAAAGGAATTTTTATTTGCAAATGTTCTTATGATTTGATTGAATATTGATTGTGATGTGAATTCTATATTTTAAATGTATTATTAATATTGTAGGTCGTATCTTATCTTATCATACACTTTATATGCATCTACAGCCAACGAAAAAATCGTAGAATGCGAGCTCCTTACTAATTTCTACCCAAAGACGTGTCTAGAACCCGGTATGCGCATGTTCAAACTAAACGGGTGTCTGGCATCATTTTGACATCCCGCCCCATCCCCACATAATAGCATTGACAACCATTCTGCGTGCCTAATTTGCAGTGCTACTTAGACTTCTATGGTTTTTTCACAACTTTCATTCGGAAAAGCTTTTGCTCCACAATGAGAGGGATCAAAATGCTACTTTTCTGTTCAAGCTACTTTTTGAATTTATTCATTGGCATGTAACATTTTCGCAATGTACCAATTGAACACAGATTTAAATAAAATAAGCGATTGTAATTTCATCGTAATCGATTAAAAACGAACATGTTTTAACTTTAACAACATTATATGAAAATTTGTAATATAAAATAAGATTTTTTTTAAACTTGTTAACATATTTATTTATCTATATTTCAGTTAAGTAATTTTATAAACACAGTAATTTTATTAACAGCATCTTTTTTAAATTTCTTCATAGTCAGTGTGAAAAATAGTATGTGTCACGCGGTAGCAAAACACTTATATCCCTCACTACGCGCAGAATTCAATACCCTGCCGTAAATATACTATTTTGCTCCCTTGTGACACAAATAACTATTTCGTTCGCTGGGCATCCAGCACTCCTTTTACGTGCCACCAGGTATACAACCGGACATACCAACGCATTTTCGGAGTTTCGGTCGCTCGTTAGATAAAGAAGCAGAAATTACACATAGTGTCCCATTTATTTAGGGCATCAAATATAATGACCACCAAAAAATGCTTTGATAACCGCAGCTCTTTTACCAAACAAATATAATAAATCTACCATTACAATAGTACTAGCTGTTTTAGTAACGAATGTACATTAAATTGTATTCGAAGACCATGGTTTTCCTTTTGCTCGGATAATTATCTTTATATACGTTGTAATTTTACCAAATATCAGCCCCAAAATCATCGTGATTTTTGAGATAATTATAAAAAAAGGAAAATCGTTTTTATTTATTACCTACTAAAGGTGCGGCCCGATTTTTTTGAAATTTGTATATATTATGTAGATAATAGAGGACTTTTTATTAAAAAAAAATTACCATGAAATTTTATATTTAAGCAAAAAAAAAGGATTCTTAATATTTAAAAAAAAAATTTTTTTTACTTGCAAGGTGGCGACACCTTTCTAATATTGGATATTTTATAAACCATTTAATACTCTACCACATATATTTTTTCCAAAAAATATCACTCGGATCAACAGGTTAAAAAAAGCGAATTTGTAATCTCTAATACATAGGTTTCTCTTTACTAGGGGATTAGCCGTTTTTGAGATATTGAAGTTTGAGATGAAAATGTCGGGGGGTTTTCAACTTTTCTAAGTTGTAGTTATTACTGATAATTTAACCTTGAGTCACTGACACTGTGAATCCTACCTTTAGGGTCGGCAACTAACATGTGATTCCCTTCGAATTGCAAGTGTCTATAGGCTGCGGTGACTGCTTACCATTATCTTTTTTTTTTGCTTAAATATAAAATTCCATGGTATTTTTTGTTATAAAAAGTCCTCTATTATCTACATAATATATACAAAATTCAAAAAAATCGGGCCGCTACTTTAGTAGATAATAAAAAAAAACGATTTTCCTTTTTTTTTTATTATCTCAAAAAAAACGACGATGTTGGGGTTGATATTTGGTAAAATTACAACGTATATAAAGATAATTATCAGAGCAAAAGGAAAACCATTTTCTCATCAAAGGCAGTTTCGCCATCCAAACACGGCTATACCCTTTTGGTGATCATTTACTATTTTTGGGTTAGCAATGTTTTATTAGGATAGCATTTTCTTTTATAAGATGTTATAATTTGGGTTATTATTTCACATTAATAGGAGATAAAATTTTGGTGATCATTTAACTATTTTTGGATTAACAATGATTTATTAGGATAGCATTTTCTTTAATAGGATAGTAAGATGTTATAATTTGGGTTACTATTTCACATTAAAATGGAGATAAAATTTTGGTTATCATTTACTATTTTTGGCAGTAAAAAGTATTTTTTTTGGCGTTATATTATCTGGTGGTCCGTTAAACATATGCCTTTATTTAGTGATGGCCATTCACACATGCATGGCCTTCCTAGCGGAATTCAAAGCAATCCACAGGTTTTCTAAACTATACCTACCCTAGTAATATCGGTATCAATGGAGTAAACGTTTATTAATCATTGATATTTGATAAAAACCATTGGCGAAGAGTAGCACAAGACAGCACTCCATGAAAGATGTAGGAGGTTGGAGGAGGCCTAGGCCAAGAGGCGCACTGACCTTCGGGACATTACATAACTCCACAAAATCAAATGTCTACACATACCGTAGTCATTCAGGATAAAAAGGCTTATTATTATTTGATACAAATACTAAAATAATGATGTATTCGAAGGAATGTCAGCTCCAAGAAGCAAAACAGGCTGTTAAAGTTTAAATGACAATAATTACACAATCCAGATGATGAGAATACTCACACAGTATACGAGACACCAGTGGCGGAGCGCCCATACAAATACAAGCAGATTCCTACCAGTTGGTCTAAAATTTATTTTCGATAATGATTTTGGAAATTTCAATTTTGATTTATTTTTCAAGACAGACTCGTGTTATTATTGTTTAATTGTCGTTCACATCACCTTATTCCCGTAGAATTTATAAAATTATTAAAATAGCACGAATTAAATTTTATGTTTTACATTATTTATAATAAGGACCTAAACTTTCATCCTATGGGCTCCCAGAGAAATTATGCGAGTGGGTCAGCAGCTTTTTAGCAGACAGAAGCATAAAAGTCGTAGTCGACGGTGAATGCTCTGACTCCATGTCTGTAAATGCTGGTGTCCCCCAAGGCTGTGTGCTATCACCCACGCTGTTCCTCCTGCATATTAATGACATGTTGCAAATCAGCGGCATTCATTGTTATGCGGATGATAGTACGGGTGATGCCTTTTACACCGGCCGTGCCAATATTTCTCGGGAAAACGTCATTGAGAGTCGAAACAAACTTGTGTCTGAAATTGAGTCTTCCCTAAAAGAAGTCTCAGAATGGGGCCGACTTAATCTAGTCCGTTTTAACCCCACGAAGACACAAGTTTATGCATTCACCGCAAAAAAGTTAGCGTTTCCGGCATATCCACGATTTGAGAGCACTCCCCTAGCAGCCACAGCCAGCATCGGAATCCTTGGCGTCGACATTTCGAAAGAAGTCCAGTTCCGCGGCCACTTGGAGGGTAAGGCCAAATTAGCCTCGATGAAGCTCGGTGTGCTCAACAGATCGAGACAGTATTTCACGCCGGCTCACCGCCTACAGCTCTATAAGGCGCAGGTCCGTCCACATATGGAATACTGTTGTCATCTGTGGGCAGGGGCTCCTCAGTACCAACTCCTCCCTCTAGACCGCATTCAACGGAGAGCGATTCGAATTGTCGGCTGCCAGCGTGTTTCCGATCGGCTTGATCCCTTAGCACTGCGTAGAGATGTAGCCTCGCTTTGCATTTTCTACCGCATGTACAATGGGGAGTGTTCCGATGAATTGTTCGGATTAATCCCCGCCGCTTCCTTCCGCCATCGCCCTACGCGACAGCTTTTCCATTCTCACCACGTAGATGGTTGGCAGTCCTCAACTGTGCGTTTCTCCCGAAACTTTCTGCCTCGCACAGCCAAACTCTGGAATGAACTGTCGCCTGCGGTATTTCCGGACCGTTATAACCTTCAAGCCTTCAAGAAAAGAGCGTACTCCCATCTTAAAGGCCGGCAACGCACCTACAACTCTTCTGGTGTTGTAAGTGTCCATGGGCGTCGATTATCGCTTACCATCAGGTGATTCGACTGCTCGTTTGCCTCCTATATCATAAAAAAAAAAAAGGAATTATTTTAGCTCATACGAGTATGACTTACGAAATAAAACGATAAGACCGCCTGTTGTTACCATTACTTATTAAGCATTTTTTTTGTAAGATGTTTCTCCTGTTGTGGTGCAATAAAGAGTATTTATTATTATTATTATTATATCATTAAAATGTTTTGTAATTCTTACTTTAGTCCGAAAAATGTTTGCATGGAAAGTGCATGGTATTGCTGTCTCAAACATCGGTGTTGTGTTTAGTCGGGGCCGCAGCACCTAGCCGTGTTCGAGTACCGCTGCTCGGCGCGCGGGCACGTGGTGTCGGCGACGGCGCGCAGCAAGAAGGAGGCCAAGCAGGAGGCCGCGCGGCTCATGCTGGCGCGCCTGGCCGGCGCCGGGCTGGCCGTGCCGCCGCCCTACGCCGCGCCCGCGCCCGCGCCCGCGCCGCTCGCGCCCGAGACCGCCGACCCCGTCGCCGCCGGCAGCGCCACCAGGAGCTACAAGGCGCTACTCAACGTGACTATGTTTCATCATTTTATTTGAATAAAATACAAATATAATGAATTTATTCGTTCGCCAGAATAGTCAAGTGTATTATGGTTGCAGTAAAATTCGGCACATATGTACAATAACAACTTATAAAGAACAGTTTTACCGTATATTGCGCTCCGTCATGTGTTAACAAGCTTTATTAGTGCGGGAAAAATCTCACAACTGATTTTATAAACCAGGTAACCAATTGAACTGAAATTTTTGCATACTTTTGTGAGTTCATGACAACGCAATATGATGGCGCCTGCGAGCCGGTCTTATGATGGAGACGGAAGGTGGCCATAGCGACTCGTAAACTATACAAGAAACCCTCCTAGCCCGCGAGCTACGTGGAATTTTATGTCAGTCACTTCTCCCAGCTTGTGACGCACAAGTTGTCGACCGGGGGAGATAGGTCACGGCTCGCGGGCTATTCGTGTTTGGGCTCATCCGAAATTGCATCGTTGCCTGTGCAAAAAAGTAAAGAAGGCAACAAAAGCTAGTACCAAAAGTTACAATTTTGACATTATTGCAGATGTCAGGAAATAGTAGATTGTACGACAGATCTACTTATCGTAAGTGAATTTCCTTTCCTTACCCAATTTAAGCATAAATCACAAGACCCTAAGCCTTCAACGGTTAAAAAAGTTCTTTCGCGCCACTTAACTTTCTTAAGTTTTTATGTCTAAATTTCGACACGTGATATTTGACTTAAGTTGGTTGTTTTGGTACATTTTTCAATAATTCACTTCTATTTTGTCTGGTGTCAAAACACGGATGTGAAATTGATTACCACAAATCAAATAGAATAACAAGTCTATTCTACATAGTTTTTTATTTTATTTATACATGCATGCATGGGGAGCCAACAGCGAGAAATATTACTATACTGTACTTTTATTGTGAGTATGGCTGCTAGGCTCAATTATCTTAGTCTTTAAAAAATACTTTGTGCACTAGAGCATAAAAGTGGAATTTTGTGTAGCTTACATCCAGCACAACGGCGAACTGTGCAAGCATAAGAAGTGAAATAGTAAATTGTACAACAAGTGCATAAAACGCACCATTTTACGCGAGACGTTTGTCCTTAGTTATGGATATAAAATCGAGCGTAAAATGGGTTTTATGGACGAATTGTACACTCTGCGATTGGGAGAAAATGAAATGAAAATAAAAACTATCTTTATTTCATGAAGTTCTATTGTGTGATTTGGCTAGTATTCTAAGACCAAGGCAAGGATACCAACGTATCCTTGCCTTGGTCTTAGAATACTAACGAAACATAATAAAATAAAAATAAAGAGTTTATTCTATGAAGTTGCTCGTGTGGCTGTTTGACCGATTGCCTTGGTCTTCGACGAAGATTTTACTTTATGCACTAGAGCATAAAAAAGCGACTTTATAAAAAAAAAAAAAATGCATTTATTTCAGACCAATTTTGTCCATATTTTGTTAGTGCCTTAAAGTAAAAACTAATACTAGGGTTAACTTAAATAATATTCTTATATGCTAGGCTTAAATGCAGAGAGGACCAATGCCGTGTCAGGCCACTGTCCCACCTGTCGGCCACAACGGTCAGGAGACTGTGGCGGCTGTCGCGCACTCTGCGGAGCGTCGCGGCGCAGCGCTTGCGCAGCGTCGCATGGAAACCGTCCACACGCGCGTCCGCGAACATGCCCGACGCACTGCAGTAGCGAGGCAGCCGCAACAGTACCCTGAACGCATCATTGTACTGCACGCGCATGGCGTTAATAGCCCGCTGCGTGTACCTAGTCCACAAGCTGCAGGTGTACAGCGATGTACAGAACGCACGAAATAATGTTATTTTAACTTGCGCTGTACACCGGCTGTGTTTATGTCGGCTACGCACGACATAAAGTCCAACTTTACGAGAATGCGAAGTGAAAAAGCAATTTGCGGATAAGTAGATTCCGAGCATATGTCATGACATATGCTCGGAATCTACTTATCCGCAAATTTACATGTAAAGTTTTGTGCCGGTACTTGGCATTGGCAGGAACTGTGCCAGGAGTACAACCTGCCGGGGCCCGAGTACACGCTGGAGGGCGACACGGGCCCGGCGCACGCGCGGCGCTTCACGGCGCGCGGCGCGGTGGGCGCGCACGCGCGGCTCGCCACCGCCACCACCAAGAAGGCCGCGCAGCAGCTCGTCGCGCACCAGCTCTACCAGTACCTGCGCGAGAACCTCGCCAGGCTCACGCAGGACTTTGTGGAGGTGAGACAACTGACGACCTTAGACCATACATAACTGGAGTAGCCTTTCAGTAACTTATCCCTCTGTTGAAAACTTTGCACAATGTGCAAAAAATCATACAAAGACAATTTCACAATCGATTAATGATCAATCACAAAATCGCCTCGCAAAAGAACACTTGATCATAAAAATGCCCGGGTGCTGTAAGCGTACGTTCGACCATTACGAGCTTAGAAAAAGATATAACACTCCATTTGTAAGTAATTTTAGTATTTTTGTATTACTTTAATATTATTTTTATAAAACATTTTTCGTGACATGTCAATCGTTTACATATAATCGTTTGATTGATCACATGTAAACGATTTATAATTCTTTTTTGCATACTTCATGACACTCGCGACGAGACTCCGTTTTCATGCTTTGTAAAAATTAACCTAAATTCAATTGGAATACAGTTAATAATAATATTTGCAAAGATTATCTATAGCTGCGTACGAATTAGAGCAGCCTCGGGTTGAGGCACGCACGGCTCAACTATTTCGCTCAAATTCGTACGCGCTCACGCGCTGTGTGCGAGCAGCCCGCGAGCTGCGCGCGGCGAGCCGTCCAGAGGCGGTCTTTTGACCGTGCTCAAAGGCGCCTCAGTGTGCGTGCCTCGCGTAATTTGGACGTGTATCCAAGCTTGCCGCGGGCAGAGCGACACGTTCTGACTTGTTTGTGGGCGAGGCGCGTATGCATTTGAGCAAGTGGATGAGCCATGCATGTTTAATCGAGTTTGTTCGTAAATTTATTAATATAATTCGGTGAAATATGATAAACGGAGCCGCGGCTGTCATCGTGTCCGACGCCATTTTGAACGACGCACAATGTCGGCTCGCCGCGAGCGCGCTGCCTCGCCCGCGCATGTTTATGTGCAACAATTTGGCTCGCGAGCAGCGCGCCGCGCGGGGCGAGCATGCCTCAGGCTGAGCCGCTCAAATTCGTACGCAGCTTAAAATGACAGATCGTGTCCCGAGACTCAGAAGTAGAGATGAGGGTAGTGTCGATGAAATCAATAATCATCGATAATAAGTAGACCCCGTTATCTTGTCGCACTGACATTGCTTTTCCGTAGAGCGTGAATGTTTTTTTATCGACCGTCTGGATATCGATGTTTAAATAATGCAACAATGCGATTGAATTTTCGCCTTTTAAATCTTTGCTCAATCTCAATGAAAACTTCTTGATTAAAAATAAGTAGATAACCGCAATGGTCTTACGTGCAGCGATAACCTTAGATAAATGATTTACCATTTGCAACTGCATGTCACATGGACAGCCGCAATCCCTTGCAGTTATTTGTAATAGTGTTTGTTTAATATTGACGTGGAGTTTATTTAATTGCTTAGTACATATTACTATGTCACAATGGAAGATTTAAAAACAAATTACTCTTGATCTTGTGTCATCGTATCTCTCGGAGAGAACACAGCGAGTAGGGATCAATGGGACCCAATCAGCAGGGACAACTGTTGCTCTTGGTGTTCCTCAAGGCTCGATTCTGGGCCCGTTTCTGTTTCTGATTTACATCAATGGCCTACCAAATGTGTTGCAAGATAAGCATGATGTTTTTCGCAGACACGTCGCTTATCTTCAAGGTAGACAGGAAGGAGAAAAGCTTCGATGGTATTAATGATGCGCTCACCACTGTTGTGAAATGGTTTACAGCAAATAATTTACTGCTAAATTCTAAGAAAACATAGTGTATCAGATTCACATTACCTAATGTCAAGCAGGTAAACAATACCAAGATCCAATTAAAGGGTGATGAATTTGATGATAGAACAGTGTTTTTAGGTATCACCTTGGACTCAAAACTACAATGGCATGCGCATATCGCGGCCCTAGCCGGAAAACTTAGTTCGGCAGCCTATGCAGTAAGACGCATAAGACAGTTAACAAACGTTGAGATAGCCGGGCTGGTGTACTCGACAGTGACTGACAGTATCAACTCAACAGTGATATCCACGACTTCAACACCAGAAGTAAAAACAAGATCGCAGTGAAGGCGAGTCGTCTCCGCAAGGTTAGCACGTCGTTCGTGGGGAACTGCATACGTTTTTACAATAAAATACCCACCGAAATTCTTAATTTACCGTTCAGTAAATTTAAGTCTCATGTTAAAAGTAATTTGCTAAGCAAGGCGTATTATACTGTTAACGATTTCTTAAACGACAAAATGCCTTTAAGCCAGTGGTAGGCTAATTCTATTAGGAATATACCTAAATACATGTAATAATTATAAGTGAAATTACTGAAATTACTGTTCCGTTTTATGTAAGAAGAGAGCACGTAATGCTGTTTCTCGCCGAACAAGTCGCTTAATCTTTGTTATTATCAATGTCCGGTGGCTTGAATATGTCATGCTCGCTTAAAGAGCTTTGCTTACGGTTTACGGTGTTGCCGTCGTTGATCGGGTCGCCACCTTCCCTAACATATGGTTGAGGGAGGCGATGGCTGAGATATGACATTTCAATCATTTCAATTAACTACAGTAAACGATAGCGTTGTACTCAAAATTATTAAACCTCTTAAATCTGCCGCTTAAGGCGATGATGGTATCTCACTGGATATGCTTCTTCTCACCCTTCCCCATTCATTAGCCGCAATTACTGCCATAATTAATAAATCCATCTCATCTTCGATCTTTCCTGATGCATGGAAGGTGGCATTGGTAACACCTCTTCCTGAAAAGGTAATATTACTGATGTGAAAGATTTACGGCCTATAAGCATACTTCCTTGTATGTCTAAAATATTAGAACGAGTAGTGTGCATACAGTTGTCGACATTTCTTGAGAGTAATAAAGTTCTTCCTACTTTTCAATCCAGTTTTCGCAAGTCTCATAGCACGACAACAGCACTCCTGGATGTGGTGGACAACATTTTGTCAGCGCAAGATATGGGTCGTGGTACGATAATGGCACTTCTCGATTTCTCACGTGCTTATGATGCTATTAATACAAAGTTATTGCTATCCAAAATGAAATACTACGGCTTTGAGTTGAGGGCAATTTCGTGGTTTTCTAGCTATCTTTATAGCCGTAGTCAAGTCGTTAAACTTAAGAACAATGGTGGTCTATATGAAAAGTCAAAACCATTGCCTGTATCCAGAGGAGTGCCACAAGGCTCAATACTGGGTCCACTTCTATTTATATTATATACAGGGGATGTCAGAGACGTTATAAAAAATTGTAAGTTCCACCTATATGCTGACGATATTCAAATCTACATATCATTTAATCCAGCTGATACCGATGGGGCTGCTGCTAAACTAAACGACGATTTAGAAAGTATTGCAGCTTGGTCCGACTCTAACTCTTTGGTACTAAATCCCAGTAAATCTAAATGTATGATTTTCGGCTCTAAAGCTAAGCTTAAACAGATACATATACATAAACCAGCTGTTATCATATCGGGTGATGAAGTGGAGCGAGTACCTGAGGCGCGCAATTTAGGCATTACAATGGACGAGTCATTGCGTTTCGAGGGTCATATAGCGAATGTCGCCAAAGCTTCATTTTACAGGCTTAAGGTACTTTACCGTATTCGTGACTACCTTAGTGTAGATTTGCGTGTTAAGTTATGCGATTCCCTGTTGCTTTCGAGGTTTGATTATGGGGATGTGGTATATGGCCCACGGCTATTAGCTTGTACGGACCGAATAGTGCAAAGGGTGCAAAACGCATGTGCGCGCTACTGTTTTGGTATCCCCCCGCGATCACACGTGACCCCTTACCTGAACTCGGCGGGTATTCTCAAAATGACATACCGAAGAGAACTTCATCTGTTTTCCTTGTTGTTTGGCGTGGTAAAAACGTCCGAGCCAGAGTACTTACATAAAAAGTTCACCTGGCGCTCAAACAGGTCCTCCTCACACGGCATCAGATCAGTTTGTCATGAATTGCTACCTCCACGTCACCATACCGCCGCTATCCGAGGAAGTTTTAAATACACTGCCACTAAGTGCTGGAATAACATACCTCCGCCACTCAAGAAATTTAATACCATCGGCAATTTCAAATTACATCTGAAACGATACCTTATGCAAATACAGCAGGCACTTCCTCCTGGCAGTCGAGCTGTGCCTTCATATATGTAATGACCCTAACATTTAAATTCATATGTGAATGTACATTAGAGTACCTAGTAAATTAAACTAATTTATTAATAATAATATTTGATTTTAATTATTTTTTTTGGCCAAATACGTTTACAGTGCATATCCAAACATACAATATTATTACCTACTCAAACATTCCTACGACACAATATCACACATATTCCGTCAAGTCAAACACACACACACACACTCATACAAATACGCACACACTCACACACACGCGCGCACACAAACTGAGACATTTCGTTCCCGACAAACAGCGAGCAATGTATAATGGATTAATATAGTTACCAGGGTCTGCCTGAAAACCAGCGTTGCAGTGGCCTTACTACTGTAACATTATGCTGAGGCAAGCCCCTTTTTAACATCACATAAGCATAACTGTAGGATTCATTTTAAATTTTATATGTTAAGTCTACTTTTAAGGTTCCCATGTAACTAGAAATGTCATGTGATGTTGAATAAAGTTTTTCTATTCTATTCTATTCTATATACGTCATACTCGTGATCGGGTGCTGTTTGTGGAGTCCGAGCTGTTCATGCTTGCAAGGGAATAGTAATTAAATACTTGTGTTGTTATTATTATTATCGTATTGACAAGAGACATCATTCTGATCTTGACACGTTTTATTGTTATTGACCCTGTACATCTCTGACAATATTACATTAATATTCCTTTTTTTTGTTTTGTTTTGACGCTTAGAGACCGTGTACATCTCTACGAACATTAGAATAATTATAATTTGTATTTGGACGCTCAGAACAGCTCACCTTACGTAGTCGGTCCCAAAGTTCTGTCACTGGCATATTATTTTTAAATTTAGATGATGATTTTAAGAAAATTTTATTGCATTCCATTTTTGAATGTTTGACAATTATTTTAAAACAAAAAACAGTCATTCGTTGCCATTTCTCACGATGGAGTGGACATAGAAAGAAAACCGAATAGCTGTTTTAGCATTGCACCGCTGTGGGCACTCGCCAAGTACGATTTTCAAGTTGCTCAAAAATTTAAAAATAACGCTTAGGTTTGTGTACCGTACTATTGATAGGTACAATGAAGTCTCCAGTGTTGAGGACAAGAAAATAATTGGCCGGCCTCGCTCCGTACGAACACCAGCAGTGATCAAAGCGATCAAGGCGCGCATAGCAAGAAATCCTGTCCGAAAACAGAAATTGATGGCTTTGCAGATGGGTGTCAGTAGAAAAACCGTCAAAAAGGTTTTAAACGAAGATCTTAGTCTACGAGCATACAAAAAAAAGCGTGGGCACTTACTTAATGCCCGTCTAAAAACAATAAGGCTTAAAAGATCCCGGAAGTTGTTAAAGCGGTACGCGAAAAATCGACACCGTGATATCCTCTTTACAGACGAAAAGATTTTCGATATTGAAGAGAAGTACAATAAACAGAATGATAGAGTGTACGCTAGGAACTCTGAAGAAGCAGGAAAAAGAGTTCCGCGGGTGCAACATGGGCATCATCCATCATCAGTGATGGTCTGGTTGGGTGTATCTTATTACGGGCCAACTGAGGTTCATTTTTGCGAAAAAGGTGTCAAAATCAGTGCGAAAGTATACCAAGAGACAGTTTTGGATAAGGTTGTCAAAGATCTGCCCAACACGCTATTTTCGGGACATAATTTTGTGTTCCAGCAGGATTCTGCGCCAGCACACAAAGCCAAGACCACTCAAGCCTGGTTTGACCGTCAAAAAATCGACTTTATAAGACACGAAGATTGGCCTTCCTCTAGTCCGGACCTTAATCCTTTGGACTATAAAATTTGGCAGGTCTTAGAGGGGAAGGTCTGTGCTAAACCACATAAAAATTTGGAGAGCCTAAAGTCATCTTTAAGAAAAGCAGTCACTGAGATAGATATGAAAATGGTGCGTGCTGCGATAGACGACTGGCCGCACCGATTAAGGGCCTGTATTAAAAACAAAGGAGGTAATTTTGAATAATTTTGAGTAATTTTAATTCTTTATTAAATGTACTTTAAATCGGTATATAATTTATTAAAAATTTATTGCTACTTTTGTTTTTATCATTATTTTCATTTGTGACAGAACTTTGGGACCGACTAGGTATACATCTCTGGAATACTGAATTAATATCATTAACTTCTTGTTAATGCTGATACCGAATTCACCTTATATCGAATGTAATGGTCATACGAGGGCTGTCCAGGATTCCAACTTTCTTAAACACAATTTTTGACCTCCATGGTAAAATTTGAACTTTCTTTTAATACTGGCCGCTATATATTTTTTTCTTGAGTACGCTAGTCTTTTGTTTTTTGGCGGGTTTAAAATGTTATCTCGTTGCAAAAATTTAACTTACTCGTGAAAATATTCGTGCTATGATTTATTACGATTTACGGCGTGGCTTAACGCAACAACAATGCATAGATCAATTAACTTTGACTTTTGGTTATGAAGCTCCATCAAAAACTACTGTGTATCACTGGTTTAGTGAGTTCAATCGTGGACGTAGTATGCTTACGGACGAAGTTAAGGAAGGTCGCCCGAAATCGGCCGTTGTACTACAAAATATTGAAGCAGTGCGGAAACTTATAATGCATGACCGTCATGTTACGTATCGCGAGATAGAGGCAATTCTGGGGATATCTACGAGTATGACGAGCATTAATAAGATATTACATGAACATTTAGCTGTAAAAAAAATTTGTTCGCGTTGGATACCGCACAATTTACAAGACGATTACTGTTAGTTAAGACCTGACAGATGGATTGCCTTCATTTAATTTTCAACTTTAATCTTATACAAATAAAATAGTTATTACTAAATCGGTAGATGTGGGTAACAGTATTCTGAAAAATGCTTTATCTATATGAAATTAAAGTTGAAAATTAAATGAAGGCAATCCATCTGTCAGGTCTTAACTAACAGTAATCGTACTGTAACTAAGGATCAAAAAGAGGCTCGCGTCGAATGGTGCAAAAAAATGTTGAAAAAATATAACCGTGGTGACTCAAAAGCTGTTTATAATATCTACACAGGTGACGAATCTTGGATATATGCGTATGATCCCGAAACTAAACAGTAATCAACAGTGTGGGTGTTTCAAAATGAGCCGAACCCTACGAAAGTTACTCGTGCAAAAGGCACCTTGAAGCAAATGCAGCAATTTTTTTTGGTATGAATGGCCATGTGGCTACAGTGCCACTAGAAAATCGTAAAACGGTTAATTCGGAGTGGTACACGACCATTTGTTTGCCAGAAGTGTTTGAAGAAATACGTAAAGACAACCAGCGACGCAGAATCATTCTTCACCATGACAACGCCAGCTGTCATACATCACGCGAAACAACTCTATTTTTGGAAGTTCAAAATATAGAATTAACGGGTCACCCACCGTACAGCCCTGATTTGGCACCCAATGATTTTTATTTATTTCCAAATGTAAAGAATAAATTACGTGGTCAACGATTTTCGACCCGTGAAGATGCGGTCGACGCGTTCAAACAACACGTTTTGGAGATACCTCAATCAGAGTGGCAAAAGTGCTTTAAAAATTGGTTTACATGTATGCAAAAGTGCATCGATCATCACGGAGAATATTTTGAAAAACAATAAAACTATATTTAGTAATGTACGTTTGATTATTTTTTCTATTGCGGATACATAAGTAGCAGCCCAGCCTTTGCAATTTTGTTTTGTTTTCATTAACTAAGACATTTGGTTTGTTAACCGTTTATATCGGTCCTTAATCTGCAATTTTAAATTATTATTGTGCAAGATTATTATTATCTTATTGTAAATTACCATTTGACATGTAAAAGTGCCCTTGTGGCCTATTTGCAGAATAAATAATTGATTTTGATTTTTTGACACTAACGATTTTGACTGTTTATAAACGTTGAAAACGAATGGTTTTGTCAAAGTCAAAGTCGAAGTCAAAGTATTTATTTGCTAAACATAGGTTATACAGATGTTATAAAATGCAGCTTAGTATCACTATGTCTTACCCGAAGGTGTAACAAAATATAAAACGAGTGGGCTTAAATTAATATAGTATCACAGTTTTCATGCATCGTGCTTTTGTACTTATGATTTCCTCCAATATCCCTTGGAATAAATTGAATAACACGGAATTTCGATTATTTAAACGCGAGACTTTTATTTCTTATTTTTTATTATATATATTTCTATCCTCTACTCTATTGGGCATGTAGAGAGGATGGATGAAAGAAGATAGTGAAGAAGAAAGAAGAGTGGAAGGGCAAGTTGGAAGGGGAAGACCTAGGCGAACTTTCTCCGATCAAATTGGAGAAATCTTACTAAAAGGCCAGGTCAAAAGTACCCTAAACCGACGAGCGTGTATGAGAAATGTTATGAAAGTGAGTAAAGCGAAAGTGGTTTGTCAGGATATCGTAGCAAATGGAGATCCGTGATCTCTGCCTACCCCTCTGGGAAAGAGGCGTTATTATATGTATGTATGTATGTATGTTTATAATTATATCCGATACTGCCTAGTGACTCATTATCAGTTGACTAATTATCAGTGACATATACATATAACTAAGTACTACACTATCGACATTTAGATGGTCGATAAAAAAAACATTCACGCTCTACGGAAAAGTAATGTCTGTGAAGAACCTGCAAAATTGCCAAGTGATCAGTGATCACAATTCATTCGAAAAAGCGATTATCAAGCGGGTTCTACTGTAATATAATACTACTACTTTATATGTATTTAGTTAATTGAAATGTAAAATAGTTAATCCTTACTAATGTTATAAATGCGAAAGTGTGTGTGTTTGTTTGTCCTTCTTTCACGTCGCAACGGAGCGTCGTATTGATGTGTTTTTTGTATGGAGATATTTTTGAAGCTGGAGAGTGACATAGGCTACTTTTTCCAGCGGGAAAACATCTAATTTCCACGGGAAAATACAATATGTTACATTTTCCTATAACCACGCGGGCGAAGCCGCGGGCATCAGCTAGTAATTAATAAGATAGAAAAGTCACATTTTTGCGTTATTGTATTTTATAGGTTAACAATTATTTCGATATACAATGAGTTTCAATATCCTATTAAAATGCTCTTAATATTTTTTTACTATATATGTTGATAAAATTCTCATATCTACTACATAGATCTGTCACCAATACAATATTGACTAACTCGTCATTTTTAATGTTGGCCTATTAAACGTAAACCTATAAAACTGCAATTTATTATGCTATTGTTTTATTATGCACTAACGTACAAGTCTACTTATTAATTAAATAAACTCGATTGACCTAGTTTTCTGTGGATTTAGACGCTGCAATACCCCTCGTACAATTTTAAGATAATTCGTTATTTATGTCTTTTAATGTGTATGATTTTAATTTATTTAATTGTTTGCCAAATCGTATTATACCTCTTTGTCTGACAAAGAGGAAAATCCTAGTTCAAGCTCATTTAATTAATTCACAGTGCAAGCACAATGTACCGGTAGCAATAGGGTTTTTCAATATTTTTTCTTATTCTTATAACTTGTGTGTGTTAAACCGACTTCATACTTATTGGTACAAACTTATCTAATGTGAGGCTTTGTGTTGTGATGCGCTCTTGTGTCAGACACAAAACAGCTGCCACGCCAGAGCGCATCAGATTAGTATAAAACCGTCGTTGTCAGGAAACGAGATGTCAGATAAGTAGGAACCCGGCTTTAGAAGTCGTTGCCATTGATTAATATTAATATCCGATTTGTGCATTGTGATGTGTTAAATGTATGTGTGTGTGTGTGTGCAGGAGGACGCCCTCGCCCGGGCGCACGAGCGCGCGATGGAGCGCTACGTGCAGTCGCGCGAGGATGCGCCCTGGCGGCCCGACCTGGCGCAGCGCGTCGACGACTACCACCTCGGTCTGTTGCACCACCTCGGTACTGTGTCCCCACTAACAACCACACTTGGCTTGTGCATCCCCGCGGGCTAGAATGTACGGCCCCATGATCCGCAAGGGAGACAGGCAGTGGGAATAGTGGACACTATACCCCTGTCTTGTTCTTCTCAGTCGTGAACTCTTGTCAGAGTGGTCTGTTTAGATGTCGACGTCTTCGGTTTCGGAAGTGTTGTTAATGAACGTCATGCTTTCTTTCGCGATGTCTCGCCATTTCTGGTGGCTGTACAGTTACGAAAACACTCGACCACGATTGATTTGGTCAGAGATTTCAGCAGCTCGGTCCAGCTGGTCCTGTATCACTAGCCGCTCATTGAACCCTCATTTAAAGATACGTGGGCGCGGATGGTTGGGCCGTACATTGTAGAGACCCGTCCGTCACACCTAAGTGACCATTAGTACCTAAAACCTTATGAGACACTGCCTAGCTCCAGATATTCTACAGTCATAATTTTTCCACAAGATTGGTATTATTTGCTTAAAGGTTTTTTATGTAACAAAAGAGAAGTACCCTCTCGTTGCGTGCAACCCTAGGGTAAGGATAAGGTCTACTCACCGATATCAACATATAAAAGATATAGTGTATGTGCGTGGCGCGGATCCCGTCCGTTAGGTCGTTTCCTGATCAGGATAACTAGAGAGACTGACCAGTTGCATTTACGGGAAACCTGGGAAGGATACCCTTTCTAACAATAAAAATAATAATCAGGGAACATACCATACGTAAAAACATTCCGACGAACCGAAACAGCTGTTTTGGAACAAAACTTCGAAGACACTTTCGTTCTCACGGGGCTTGAGGCTTCGGGCATAGTGTGCTACTGGTCACTTATGTGGGTTTCTTTTGCATGCTTGGCAGCCAGCTCGGTTTGATGCAGCTCCAGCGGACGTAGCATGTTTGCCATATTATCACTTATCGCTGTGGATAAGACATCTGTCGCGTTCCGACAAGCATGCGAGTGAGAGTGACGGATGTCTTCTCCACAACGATATGTGATAAAATAGCCACCATGCTATGCCCGCTGCTTATTCGCTCAAGTGCAGATCACGGCAGCCGTCATTCCCGGATCATGTAACTCGCGAGTTGCATTATTTGTCACTAGTGACTCCGTGAGCTTACAACTCGCGAGCTTGAAGAGGAGAACAGCAGAATTGTTGCCCGAGCTGGAGCTGGAACGTCTTGGTCTGAGATACTTTGCGAAATTAAACAGTGATACAACCAGACATCGTTGAGCCATTCGCCGCCCCTGACTTGAACTCAAGTCGGCCACAGTTGCCACCCTGCCACCGACTTCATACGAAGTCCAAAAACAATAGACTTGAGAATTGTGTGGCGTGGGGGGGGGTTTTTTCTGTGGCGGCGAATATATTAATTTTGTAGCATTTCCCGAGTTACGTAGTGTTTTAAACGGAATCCGCATAAACAATTTCAATCGCCATGCTTAATTTGCGTTAATAACGTTAATTAACAATTTTGATTTATATTGTCTACGTTAGCACAACCATACTGCGCCGAAAATGCTACATAATTTACGATGTCTCATTGTTTAAGGGGTGTGGCTTAAGTTCATTTATTCTAAAGTACCCAGATATATATTTGATTTTTCATAATAGAAAAAAAATGAAATTTAAACTGTTTATTTTTAGAAAAAAATAATAATGGCCGTATTCATAAACGTACTACAAGCCTGTTTTAACTAAAATGGCGTTAAAATACGTTTGTCCTTATCTGTCACTTTGACATTTGTGTTCGTAAGAAAGGGCTGTCCCTTTCTTACGAACACATTTTATTTAGCAGAGGTATTTTAAGTTTTATGAATAAGGGGGTAAGTGTTTACAAACTTGTTTAGTTAAAGTAATCTTTACATTTTAAGATTTTACATAACTAAGGAGTGTGATAATTTTAAGTGGTTATCTATTTTATGTTAATGTTAGTCTATCTAATCATTTTCAACATTTATATTACATTATATATTATTTATTTATTTATTATCGTTATATTTAAGCTGTATCAATAAGTGCCTTCTTAATGATATTTTTGATACCTTCAGGTTTTTCTTTCACGTCTATGACATGTCTAGGGAAGCTGTTCAGTATATAAGGTAGGTGGGAGGAGGTCCATAGCCGCTTGCCATATCATTGTTTTTCTTTGGTATTTTAAAATAGAGCTCAATGCTCATTCATAAATATCTAGTCTCCCTATCGTATCTTTGTATTCTGGTATAATAGCCAGTTTTATATAAATCCTTAGCTTCAAGTCAGAGAGCGAGATGGCGCAGCCCCACCGTGGGCACGCCCATCTCTGGATATAACGCCCCACCGTGGGCACGCCCATCTCTGGATATAATGCCCCACCGTGGGCACGCCCATGTCTGGATATAATGCCCCACCGTGGGCACGCCCATCTCTGGATATAATGCCCCACCGTGGGCACGCCCATCTCTGGATATAATGCCCCACCGTGGGCACGCCCATCTCTGGATATAATGCCCCACCGTGGGCACGCCTATGTCTGGATATAATGCCCCACCGTGGGCGCGCCCATGTCTGGATATAATCCTTTATACCTATTGGTTAATTTATCGAATTACAAGGTTATATCTCTTTATATATAGGTACTTGAGATTATTTGAGTTGGCCAAATGGCTTCAAAGTAGACCATTCAAAAAGCAAATCTACCGTCAAAAAGTCAAAGGTAGAAGATTCCAATTCCAATGACAATTTTATCAAAAGTCGGCCACGTTACATCACCTCAGCCGCACCAGTGCCAGTGCTCCAACTTTGTCGTGATATCATTTTATAACTGAGCCCTATCTCCTTCCGGTGTACTGCTCTTGTGTGACTGAGCCATTCTAGCATTTGTGTGTGTTTGCGTGTTGGGGATATAATCGCGTGGTTTGTGTGGGCTTACTAACAATACCTCTGCTGTGCTTGACGAATTTTGCTTTGTTCCA
This sequence comes from Epinotia bilunana, assembly GCA_947049275.1. NCBI lineage: Eukaryota > Metazoa > Arthropoda > Insecta > Lepidoptera > Tortricidae > Epinotia > Epinotia bilunana. The sequence goes on along the minus strand of OX346256.1, from coordinate 711,345 downwards.
CTCGCGTATGAATGGTCACTACGGTTCTACTCACTAGTAAGGGCAATGTTTCCACCTTGTCACGTCTCGTAGGCGCGGCCAAGATAAAACTCATAACGACGAGCTCGATACATATCGCCCGTAGTGACAATTTATACGAGTGATGGTGAGTCAGGTCACCGGAGCTCCGAGGATGCCGTGTTGAGAGTGAGGGAGCACCTGTCTCTGCTCGTCAACACAATGAATCCTAAAACGGGTCGTCAACGCGCTTGAGATTGTTCTGGAGTCGCAAGCGTCAATAGAAGACGGTGTCCGTGGGTAACATCAGGCGGGCCGTGTGGTCGTTTGCCACTGTCGTTATATTACAAAGTTACGTCCCAATCTCTAGGCTAGCCAAGCGTCAGTTCGGCATGCGACAGGCGGGCCGGGCCGTAATGTAATGATCCACTTAAGAGGGAAGGATAGCTAGCAGCTCGCGACTGACTATAGGTAGGACTTTTTATATGAAATTTCCATTTCGGGAGAAAACGTTTGCCACTGACTAAATCTTCACAAATCACTTTGATTTTGATGTGGATCGCTTCAACGTAGTAATATCTAGGTTTATAGTTGTCGCTTTTTTTTACATATTTTTAGGCGCCTAATAATGATTTAATTTTATTTGATATATTTGTATTTGTATGGAATTTTAATGTTCAGGAATAAAGATTTTTTTAATTATTATCTCTTTATTCTTATTTCATCTTAAGTTAGGTTTGTACAATAAATTTATAAAAAGTAAAATATAGAACTATACATACAAAACATAAAATCATTATAAAAACCTAACCTAGGGTGCAGCCGGCAGCGAGACGGGGCCTAAGCTACCGGCGGTCAGGGCGACAGAGACAGGAACCTCCTGACTATCCGCGCAGTATCCAGGAGTACCGCCTTCTGTATCTGGCCCTTGATCCAGCCATCTAGCGAGAGTCTTGAGGTGATGGTCGAGACTCTTCGCTATTAAACCGTTCGCCGAAACGACTATCGGGACGATGATCGTCGAATCAACATCCCACATGGCGGTTACCTCGTGAGCCAGGTACTTGCTGGCTTTGTCCTTCTCGGCCTTCACGAGGTTCTCGTCATGGGGGATGGTGATGTCGACGAGCGCTGCCTGGCGTTTCGATCGATCTTTCAGCACGATATCAGGCCTATTGGCAAGAATAGTCCTGTCCGTGATGACAGATCGATCCCAATAGAGCGTGGCACGACCATTTTCGAGAACTGGCGCAGGTGTGTACTTATAGTAAGGCACTTCGGAGACCACAAGACCGTATAGCAGAGCAAGTTGCTGGTGAATAATTCTGGCTACAAGGTTATGTCTGTGCAAGTACTCGCCGTTAGCAAGATGACCACAACCGGAGATAATATGCCTGAGTGACTGTGAGTGACTCTGTGAGGGCCTTGTAGAACCGCCCGTGTAGCTCCTTGCTCCTCCACACCGCCCTGCCGTCCTCGGCGCTCATTACTTTAAGTCTGCGCCAGTTATCGTTTGCCAAGGCGAGCGGGGTGAAGTTTCCGTCTACTGCTACTACGTCACGATGCATCCCACACTCGTTGTTTAGGAAATAATCCTTGGCATTTAGAAAGCCGCGACCTCCACACTTCCGCGAGATGTACAGTCTCATAACAGACGAGCGCGGGTGTAGCATGCGATGCGCAGTAAGCAGTACTCGGACTCTTCGATCCAGGGCATCCAGCTCAGTCTGAGTCCACCTTAGTACGCCAAAGGAGTAAGTAAGCAAGGGCATCACCCAAGAGTTGAAGGCACGCACCTTGTTGCCGCCCGACAAAAGACTATTAAGTACTTTGGTCAGGTGACAAAAGAAGCGCTCCTTCACCGCCCGCTTTACGCCCTCACCCTCAATACCCAATGACTGTGACATACCAAGATACTTATAGGTTTCTGCTTCGGAGATAGATTTGAGAGACATTGTCTCAGAAAGTTGCAAATTTGTTGAATTTACAACTTTCCCCCGCTGTACATGCACGACCGCACACTTATCGACACCAAATTCCATTTTGACGGCGCTACTGCAGACATCTGTTGTTTTCAGTAGTTCCAACAGGTTATGTCCATTCGGTGCAAATAGCTTAAGGTCATCCATATAGAGCAGATGTGAAATGACCTCACCCTCCCTCCGAAGCCGGCAACCTAGTCCCGAATCCTTCAGCAGGGTGCTAAGCGGATTCAGTGCTAGGCAGAACCACAAAGGACTCAGACTGTCACCCTGGAAGATCCCACGTTCAATCCTTATAGACTCCTGCGGACCAGAAGGGCAATCTCCTCCCCCCGGTTGACGAAGGACTGTGGTCCACTGCCCCATGCAAGCACTTAAGAAGGATCTTAGAACTGCATCAACTTTATACAACTCTAAGATCCTCCTGAGCCATGAATGAGGCACCGAATCATAGGCCTTCTTGTAGTCAATCCAGGCGGCCGAAAGGGCTCCCCTATTCCGCCAGACTCGTTGGCAAATGGTCATGTCTATGAGGAGCTCTTTAGTACCACGAGATCCAACCCTACATCCATTTTGAGCAGGGCCCAAAACGTTGTTTGCAACGATGTGTGCGTTAATTTTTCCTCTCAAAATAGATGTAAGGAGCTTGTACAGCGTAGGCAAGCACGTGATGGGTCTGTAGTTTTTCGCTTCCGTGGTACTACCGGACTTATAGAGCAGGGAGGTGATACCAGTTGTCAAGAAAGATGGTAGGGAACCGAGCTCAAGGGCTTGCTGGAACTGCGTTGCCAAACGCAGGTGTGAGCATCGAAACCATTTCAGCCAGAAGTTATGTAATCCATCCGGTCCAGGACTTTTCAAGTTCGGAGCGAGACGGATGGCACAACTAACGTCCTCGGGGCTGATGGTAACAGTCCCCATGGGCTCGATGGACGCACACTCACGTTCGACAACACTCATCCACTCGCCTTCGGTGTGTTCGACTGGCACTGACCAGATACTACGCCAGAAGTCAACCATGGCAGTAGCATCCGGCTGCTGTCCGTCGGACACACGAAGGTCTGCTCCCTCCCACTTTTGGTATACCTTCCTTTGATCGCTTTGGAAAAGGCAATTCTGCTGGTATCGATCCACTCGCTCTCTGTAGCGGCGAATACGGCCTGCCCATGCATAGACTTTCTGCTTCAGAAAGTGAATGCGCTCCGTGACACAGGCCATGTAGTCGCGGGGCCTGATACCAGTTCCCGCGAAGGCCTGGTTCACAAAGCGCATGACTCGGGGGCGGTTATTGCCCCCCCTAAAGCAGATCAGCTTTGCAATGAGAGTCCTAAACGTATTGATACGACGCTCAATCCGCACTTGCCATGCAGGGACACCCCCGGCGGTCCTAGGTGCACGGTCAGCGTCCGGAAACTTGACGCGAGCAACATGGCACGCCGCGATGGCCCCTCAGTACATGATTGAGTGTGTATCAAGTAAGTCTTTACTAGCCTGTATATACGGGTCTAGCAGACCGTTTAGAGCTCCCATTAACGCTAGATTGCGTCTATTTACGGGCAGGCGTGGTAGTCGTGGCCTAGAGTTGTTTGCGGAACGATACCCCGTAATCGCATCTTCCAAAGCCCTCCTCAGTTGCTCATTGGTCTGGGTACTCATGCTCTGATTCGCACAGTCCTCCTCGTCAGCACTAAGATCAACCCGCGGTGCCCCCAATGCCAGGTCGGGAGTAGGTATTGGAGCCGGCAACAAGGCGGGCGGATCCTGCGCCGAGGTAGAGGCCGCACGAGCAGAGAGTACTTCCAGGCGTAGCCGATCAAGCGTGGCGTCATCCAACCGCTTGTGCCGCTGGATGACACGCACCTGATCCGATAGACGCTGCGCAGACACGGTGATGGCCGGTTCAAGCGCCTGGAACAGAGGCAGCATCCGGACACGGTACGCGGACAGATTAGTTCCTCCCTCTGTCGCCCCATAGTAGGCGCGCATGCAGTTTTCGTTAATGGATTGCGTCCACTGCATGCGGCGCACTATACCACCGGTAGCGGGAGCCGTGGGCGGAGCAGGATGCCCCGCAGGCCCCAAGCGTGCCGGCAGCGGTGGCCGCCCGCGCCGCGCAGGTGGTCGTGGCGGCGGCGGCGGCGACCCGCACTCGTCGCTCGAACTGCTGCTGCTAGTGTCGGGCGCGGTCGCCATTTCATCGCCCGACGATGACGTGCTGGAAGATGGTGTGGACGACGAGGCGGGTGGAGGTGGAGGGCGTGCGTGTTCTTCCGCTAGTGCTTGACGTGTTTTTCGCTGTGATCTAGTTATCATCGCGAGCTGTCAGTGACATTTCAAAAATGGGCTATCTCCACCAAATTGCCGTTTTTCTGGACAATTTAAAATTTTCCAGGGCTGTGTGATGTTTAAATACAGTGGCGATATAAAATCGAGCCATTTTTAAACTGATAAAACACGAATACAACGAATGCAAAATAAAATTGTTAAAAACACGTCTGACATGTGACAGCGGTAATTTTATTTTATTTTATTATTATTATGTTTTTCCATATCTCAGGACCATGGGGCCCCGGAGTTTTGGAAGGCATTCGTGGGGCCGAAGCTAACAGCGCAGAGAATATTATAAATGTGAAAGTGTGTCTGTCTGTCTGTCTGTTACCTCTTCACGCTTAAACCGCTGAACCGATTGAGATGAAATTTGGTATGAAGATAGTTTGGATCCCGGGGAAGGACATAAGATAGTTTTTATCCCGGAAACCATCCCCGGAGGGGGTGAAATTGGGATGGAAGTTTGTATGGTGCTACGATATAAACGAGTTCCACGCGGACGGAGTTGCGGGCAGAAGCTAGTATAATATAAACCGAGGGATACACATGACGGATACCATCTCCGGGCGCACAACATGATACACCCGGTGATGGTCCCCGCCAGGTGCAATAGTTATTTGTGTCACAAGGGAGCAAAATAGTATATTTACGTCGAGGGCGGTGTATTGAATCCTGAACGTAGCGAGGGATCCTACAATAGAATCCTGAGCGTAGCGAGGGATTCTATCGTAGGATCCTGAGCGTAGTGAGGGATACAAGCGTTAACGCCCGAGACGAAAATAATTTTGCTACCGAGTGACACATACTATTTTTCACACCGACTATGAAGAAATTTTAACAAATTTTCTTAATTTTTATTACTAGCTTTTAAATATTACGAAAAATTAATTAATAAATAAAAAAGACCGGGTTGCACTCCGGGAGCGCCAGCAGAAGTGAAAACTTGCGAATTGCTTTAATTATTAGTATTAAAAAAACCTCCCCCTCTAAAGCCCCCCTACCTCCCCCTCCCCCTCCCTTGAGATTCTTCTGGAGTAGCGAGCGTCCATAGGCTAAGGTGTCTACTTATCATCAGGCTAATAGTACGCTTGTTTGCCACCGCCGTAGTATAGAATAACACTTGAAATATGTTAGTTTTGAATCGATTACGATGAAATTACAATCAATTATTTTATTAAATTCTGTTTTCAATTGGCACATTGCGTAAATGCTACATGCTAATGTATAAATTAAAAAAGTAGCTTGAACAGAAAAGTAGCGTTTTGATCCCTCTCGTCGTGGAGCAAAACTTACTTTTCTGAATGAAAGGTGTGAAAAGACTATTGCAGTGCAACACAGTGCTGCGATGGAAACTAAGGTCATGGGTTATTGGGTTGAATGGTGGGTGGTCTGGAAAATGGGCTATGAGAGGAGACTAGCGGACACCTGCCGTGACAATTAGTCTCATTTGTTATTATTATTTTTATTTAAATTTATTGCAAATTTTGAAAAAAGGAAAACCTATAAACCTAGTCTTTTATTGTGTCAATAACGTACTAAAAAATCATTGAGTTTGGTAAATATTTAGAAGTTGAAAAACGTTTTCTCTTTTTGTACGGACGAGTACGTAGTATTCCAAAGGTATACTTCCCTCTTAATAGTCGGGCGGTTCGCAGATGAGGAGCAGGTCCGGTCGGGCGCCGAGGCGCTGGCGGCGGCGGGGCCGGGCGCGGAGCCCGAGGCCGCGCTGGCGGCCGCCGCGGCCGCGCTGGGGCTGCGCGTCCAGTGGCACACGCTGCCCGCCGAGGTACCCACCTAGTTTTACTTGTATTACTTTGAAAATGGATGATTGGAGACTATGCATCTGTTTTATAGCATACGGACACAGTGTACGTCTACCGGTGCGTGTATGCCCAGGTATTAACTCGGTCGATAAATTAGCTAAAGCGATATCTCGACTGTCATCGGTCTTTTATTTGCTCAGGTACAATTCGATCTTACAGTTAAGTCAACTTAAAGTTAACAGTTCTTGCAGTACGCGCAGTGTGTCTAGTTCAAAAATGTTGACTAGATATGTACCGCCTAGTCGAGAAATGAAATATTGCTAGTTTAAGAATACATACTCGTAGTAGTTGATATTGTATGAGATGAGTTACGAAGGCTCGCCCGTGGCCTTGCGCTTACTTACACAGGGCGGCGCGCTGGCGCTGCTGCGGCTGGCGCCCGCGTCGCCGCCGCTGGTGTTCGCGGCGCGCTCGCGCGCGCTGGCCGCCGCCGAGGGCCTCGCCTACCTGCGCCTCACCATGCAGTTCCGCAACGACCAGTGAAATTTCACCGAAGTCTACACCGGCAGCCATGTACCGAGTTTAACCTTTCAAAACGCCGAACACGGATATATCCGCACCACTGGTTCGACGCAAGGAGCCCAGCGTGATAGGAACCTTCTTGCATTGACTTCTTGGTTTAACTTAGCACTAAATGTCTTGTTGACTTGGCTTTTCTCTTTGACAGAGCGTTAAAAAGGTCAATATTCTGGTAGAGTTGCTAATCAAATTCATCAACAGTAATATCTTTTTCAAGTGTGCCAAACGTCTTAAATTATTATTTTTTGAGCGCAGCAATACATTCGCGCCACATATAAACCTAAAACAGGTTTCTGTAGAGCGTCTTAAGATAATATTATTTCCTTTTTTTGTAATATAAATTAAAAAAGTATACTGCTCTAAACAAAATAAGGGCCTTTTACATTTTTCTATTTTATTGATAATTATTGGACATAAACGAATTAATAAGTGGCTAATTAATGATGTCCCGCATCCTTCGGAATCCAACTTCTTTCATTCAGGTGTTTAAATGTAATAGCTGGACATATGTTTATTACTGTTTAATATAATTTTCACGTAACGATCACCATACTTGTGGCCGCTATTTTCTTTTGAGTCCTAGTCTTGATACTTTATACTGAGAAAGTAGTTTGGATAATAAATTTGACGCTATTTGCTTTTTAAGAGAATTAAAGAGTAGCTTACTTCTAATTAATATTCACATTGAAGAATATCATAAAAGTGTATGTCTCGTCGAAATTGAAAAGTGATTCTGATTATTCTTCTCAAATGTAAAGTAGAATGGAGTTGAGTCTTATTACATGTACCTGCTTTCTTCTGCTTCATCAGTTGCATAGTAGTAAACACTTTATTGCACAAAAAAGGAAAAAGGCACATAGCAGAAGATGCTTTTATACAAAGGCGAACCCCAAGATCCCTCCAAGTTTAAGGGGTCTTGTTGTGTTGTAGAAAATGGTAGATAAAAAAAAAAACTGAGGATATACTCCCATCAACTTACTTGCACTGTACTGCCGTGAAATATATAGATGCAGGTGGTAGGGATGTCCTCAGCTCCACTCTGCTGCCATGACTGACTTAACCGTGTAAAACGGGTTTGGGATCATTACAGCGTAATTTAATGTTGCCTAATACTCCATGCTTCGTGGCAATGCTGCCAGCCTTCTGTGCATGTTGCCCTCAGAAGGTGATTTGAACCATTTTTTTTATTTATAACTAGCTTCCGCCCGCGACTTCGTCCGCGTGTACCCGGGATAAAAAAACTATCCTATATTTTAATCCAGGCTATAAACTATCTTCGTGCAAAATTTCATTCAAATCGGTTCAGCCGTTTAAGCGTGATTGAGTAACAAACATCCAAACATCTAAACTTTCGCATTTATAATATTAATAGGATTATTTTAATCCTATTTTTTAATTTAGTGTTTATTATTTTTTACTTTAAGATATATTATGTTTTTCTTGTTTTTACACCTTTGTTACTTATTAATAGTTATTAAATAAAACCTCCATGCTTCTAAATCTCAGAAAAACAGTGTCAAAATCCTTATATCACAGAATACCCAATTTTATTCCTAAAACTGGCTGACTGAATTATAAAATGTTTTAGTCTGTTAGTTACACTTACCTAAACTTAACAACAAGTCTATCTCAATACATCATGCGTTCTTAAGTAGTCGGTGTTTTCAGAAAACAAATTTATTAATAATTTATGAAAACACCGGACGTTTTAATTAATGTAGACTAAAACAAAAATATCAATGTATAAAGAAAAATAATCAACAATTAAATAGGTACATTTAACCAATGCATATTTGGAATCGCAATGCGCTACTGAATATGCCCTTGATCGGTTCACGCCCCATTTTTGGTACAACCTTTATAAAAGTATTGGAGTATGAATATATATACTACAAAGCTAGAAAGGCACAGGTTCAATCCTGAACACATTTATTGATGTTAATGTAAAGTCATCGCGAAGCATATTTGGCGTTGTCATTAGCTAGCTGTGTTGGATATTCTTGATTTTAAGTGTAGCTTTGAACACTGTCTTTGAAAATGTACATCGTAGTTTTTCATATTGGTTGAAATAAAAGTTAATTCTAAAATAGTATAGAATTAACTTCTACTACTTTTTTGATTTGGCGTGTGGTTGACAAGTTTTCTCTTTGACAGAGCGTTGAAAAGGTTAAAGGTGTCGCGTGAATGCATGGTACGATGTGAAAGTAAACTTCGTGCTTTCAACTAAGGATCATATTGTCTCTTTTTTTGCAAAGCTATAATAGGTAGGTATAAAGGCGGGATTCCACCGGTGTGCGGCACTGTGCGGCGCAAGCATTGTTGTACTGAATATGCTTGTGCCGCACAGTGCCGCACACCGGTGAAATCCCGCCTTAATAAGTGTTATTTTTGTGCGTATACACAAGTACGGGTGTACCAAGTATGGGTGAGGCGAGGCGCGACCCAGTCAAACTGGCTCGCTACTAATACTATTTTTATAATCTTTAATTAAAGTAGATTATATGTCTTAAGGGTTGCGGGATGCTCGAGTCTCCGTACAAACGTAGTTCGGTTTTTATTTTAAAACGACATGTATACAAGAATAGCATAAAATTAAAATAAACAAAATAGAGTGAGTAGAACCTTTTTCATACAAAGTCTCTATTATCCATATTTTTTCCATTTTAATTTATAGCAACAGACACTAGTTTCCGACCTAGACCTGGCGGATCCCATTGTGTATACAAACTGTCGTGTTATTCCACTGTGCCGTTTTAACTACGTTTGTATGGAGCGTCGACCGTGCTGGCGCTGGCGACATTAAAATTACTATCATTTTAATAAAACGTAAAGATATGTTTAAATTTGTAATGTATCGAGAAAGTCAGGAAGGCTTCCGGAATGCAGGGTAGTAAAGTCTGTAAGGTATGATATCACACGACGTCGTAATTCCATAATTACGACGTCGTGTGACGTGTGAATCATAATGAGCCCATGGTCATTATGATTATTCAACGGGACTTAATGGCGTATGGCCCCGCGCACCTCACTGGATCCACACTGCATTGCTGAGTGAATATCTTAATGGCGTATGGCCCCGCGCACCTCACTGGATCCACACTGCATTGCTGAGTGGATATCTTAATGGCGTATGGCCCCGCGCACCTCACTGGATCCACACTGCATTGCTGAGTGGATATCTTAATGGCGTATGGCCCCGCGCACCTCACTGGATCCACACTGCATTGCTGAGTGGATATCTTAATGGCGTATGGCCCCGCGCACCTCACTGGATCCACACTGCATTGCTGAGTGGATATCTTAATGGCGTATGGCCCCGCGCACCTCACTGGATCCACACTGCATTGCTGAGTGGATATCTTAATGGCGTATGGCCCCGCGCACCTCACTGGATCCACACTGCATTGCTGAGTGGTTATCTTAATGGCGTATGGCCCCGCGCACCTCACTGGATCCACACTGCATTGCTGAGTGGATATCTTAATGGCGTATGGCCCCGCGCACCTCACTGGATCCACACTGCATTGCTGAGTGGATATCTTTTCGGTAGCACATCCCTGTTTGTTAGTTCTTAAGGAGCATTATGTTAATGTATGTGTAATGATGTGTTATCCGAATAAATTCCTATTCTATTCTATAATTAGGGTAGTTAGGAAAGCCCCGCGCAGCAAGATGTTGATTCTTGCTCGCTTAACCCAGCCGTCCAGTGCTCATGAATGGTGTGACACATCTATCTAAACCTCAGAAATAAATAAAAAAACGACCAAGTGAATTATACACGATTACGTCCCGTTTAGTACCAATAATGTGTCGTATGGGCTCGATATTTATAGGCCTACTATTTAACTGGGTCGGTTTCTGAGGGGCGTTTGTGTGACGTTAGAGCTCAATCTAGTCGCCGTTTCGCTGTAACCCCTCCCGCACCGCGCAACTACGCAGAAACTAAAACTTTAATTTTGGTTGACTGGTAGAGAATGCCTTGTCCGTCCGCAGTCCGCAATTTAATAGGCTAAATCCATTATAACGTTCGGCCAGATTTCGAGCGATAGCGGTGTACCATACGCGCAAGCGAGAGATCAAAGAGCGGCCTCTCCCTCGTGTGCACGTAAGGCACACCGTTGCTGCTGTAGCGTCGTTGAAAGTCATGGTCATAGTGCCAGGCTCCAACCTTAAGGCTGCTCTACACAATCATACATGACGCAACTATGCGTCAAAGGGAGAAAGACATTTTTCATCTCATTCCGCCGCAAAACGGCGTCCTGTCCTGCGGCCATGATGGCCCATAGTGTAGAGGAACCTTTACAATTGATTGTACCGATTTAACCCATTCGCCGCCACTGACTAGAAACTCAAGCTCGTCACTGTAGCAATCCTGCCACCGACGTTATACGAAGCCCAAAAACAATAGACAAAACTGGCGCGGCGTAGCGTAGGGGCTAGCATTTTGTTCCGTGGCGGCGAATGGGTAATAGGTACCTACATATTTGATGTAGTATACAAATCCATAAGTCCTGTAACTCTTATCAAGAATATAAAACTAAAAGTGTCTCCATAAAATTTCCTACAAAATTGGTCATATTTATTTTTACTCTACGATCGATACTAGGAGCTACAGGATGTTTAAGTTAAAAAAATAGTCGATGTAAGAAACTGTCGTTTTTTCGTAGTTGTTCATCATAATTCATATTTTATTTCGGATAAGCAAGCTTAGTCGCCTGCTTATCGAACATACAATTCCCATGTCGATCCATTGAGAATTTCTTAATAAAACAAACAAATAAGCTGCAAAACCACTGATTTCTCACTGACATAGTTGTTCTCCGGGAAAGAATTCAATTACGACCTGGTGATTTATGGAACCAGTGTAGGGTCTCTCCGTGTGACCCCCAGAAAAATCAAGCATTGGGATGCTCGTCGAACGGATCAGGCGAGCGGTGATTCGCCGAACTACGTCTACACTGAGCGCGCACGTTAGCAAAGCGCGCGTGAATAAGTAGCTTTAGAAAATACATGACATACAATACATACTATTGGCTATAGGTACCTCTAAACTTGATGCTGGAAGAGTGGGATCTTCTGTCACAAGTATTGCCATTTACTTACTTACTAGAAGGTCCCAACCCTTTCTTAATTTGTGTGAACACTGTTTGTTACCAATAAACCATTTTTTTTTTCATTTCATTTATCATTTTCATAAAGACGATCTGATGTTTTTTCTATTTTGAAAGAAATATTTCAAAACCGTTATTTCGAGTATTATTTCTTAAGTCGCCTATTTTTATGTTTTTGTTAACTTAAACACCCTGTAGCGGCCAAAGTATTGATCGTAGAGTAAAAATAAATATGACCAATTTTGTAGGAAATTTTAGAGAGAAATGGGGTCAATCGTCGAATCCGACTCGGCTGGGCAGCGTTCGGGAAGCTACGGCACATCTTTTCGTCCAATATTCCTCAGTGTCTCAAGACAAGAGTCTTTGACCAGTGTTGCTGCCAATGATGGCATATGGCACTGAAACGTGGTCGCTTACTATGAGCCTCATAAGAAGGCTCAAAGCCACCCAAAGGGCAATGGAGAGGGCCATGTTGGGAGTTTCTCTGCATGATCGCATCAGAAATGAGACTATCCGCAGCAGAACCGAGGTAACCGATATAGCCCTCCGAATCGCTAAATTTAAGTGGCAGTGGGCGGAGCATATAGCACGTAGAACCGATGGCCGTTGGCGCGGAAAGGTTCTCGAGTGGCGACCAGGTATCGGAAGGCGCCGCGTGGGTAAGCCCCCCCACAAGGTGGACTGATGACCTGGTAAAGGTTACGGGAGTCCGCTGGATGCTGATGGCGTAGGACCGGTCACTTTGGCACTCTTTGGGGGAGGCCTATGTCCAGCATTGGACGACTTTCGGCTGATATGATGATGGATGATGATAATGATGATGATTGTACCCCTTCATGTCCTTCCCGGACGACACATGCATTGAGATCACCCTGACTCACGCATTTTTTTTCCGGTCTGTTAACATATTTATATACAAAATAATATATTTTCTAAAACAGAATTAATGTGGCTTTATGGCCGTATTTTTTGTTTTAATGTATCTTATGTAGTTAAAAAAATAATTGGTAATATTGAATAAAAATAATTTACACTATATGTTTTTCTACTTTATTTAATTTCTTTGTTCCAAAATGTATTATTTTGGTTCGTAAAATAGATTCCTCGTCCTTTATTTTATCCTAAAATGATATAACACTTGCCTTGGTGTGTATTGTTTTAGAAAAAAATGGCTTTAAATAAAGCGCGGCCGAGTCGAGTGCGAGTAATGTGTGCGAATAGACATTTGTTTTGTTTGTGTTCTAATTTTATACATGTATTGTCTATTCGAATAGGCCACTACTACATACAACAGGTGACTTACTTAAGTTTTTCACCTATAATTTATGTCTGTAATTAGTTTATGTATAGCTTCAGATACCGTAGTAAAAAAATACAGCGAATTTAAGTTTTTCATACAAAACTTGTTTTTGCTGTATTTCGTTTGTTTTATAAACGAACCATATAAACTAATTATAGACATAGATATACCTCATGTAATTATATATACAAAGTTTCGTCACAAAAGGAAGGGAAGGTGAAATTCGGCCGAGCTTACTGCGGCCTCTTAAGTGGTCCTAGTGAAATCTAATATTTAGTAAGTCCTTATGTTTATTTACGTCACTCTGGGCGGTAAATGAGATTTACCGCCCTCGGGCGCAGCGGCAAATCTCACTTCACACCCAGAAGACGTAAAATTGTGTACGCACCACGGGCGGTAATTCGTAAAGCCCCAGATCGCATATTTATAACCCTCACCTTCGGTTCGGGCTACAAACACCTGCAATTTGAGGCATTCACGAATTCACCGCCCTAGGAACGTAATGTACTATTACCTACATTTATTTAAATTTGTAATAGTTTTATATTGACGTATTTACAGAATAAAATTCAAAAATATTAAATGCGTTTTTTTCCACACCTTACACAATTTAAATTTAATATTCCCTATATAGTTTCGCCATGTCGGTCTCAGTAGCTCAGTGATCCTTACTACTAGAAATCTGTAATTCGGCAGGGGTATATAAATCAGTCACGCCGACTAAGTGGTAGCTCTCAAATTATATTAGGCACGCATGTAGTTATTTTGGTATTTTCTATTATAACTCGTGTATTTACCCACAGAAATCACAAATGTGGCGAAGTGGAACTGATGATGAAGACCACAGATGTCTCCTGGAACTCCCCAATGGTTATTTATTTATTTATTTATTATTAAGGATCGCCTACAGCGGCAACAACAGTTACAAGCACTAATACAAAAAAAAAACATACCAAACACAAATCTATAAAAGTGCGTCACAGATTCTGATGCTTAAAGGTGCTCTTACACGGGCGATAAAAATTGCCGAATTGCAGGAAATTCGGGGCAATTTTGACGTCACGGCCATTTCAAGCAATTCGAATATTGCTCAAAATGGAGCAATCATTGCTCCAGTATGGCGCCATTCAAATTGCCCCATATGCAGCAACTCGGGAACTAGGCAATACGTTCATACACGAGAAATTCAGTGGAGCAACAACTCTGACTGGGATCGCGCCGTTTCCCCTCCCCCTACGCCCGGACTGCACTTGCCCTACTAGAAATAGAATGGGACATGCATATATGTGCGTACGGGATAGAAATAAAAATTGCCTTGAATTTTCCAATCGTCTGGATATACGGCAATTGTAGTCGGCGATATGGAGCAATACGGAAATAAATGGAGCAATTCGAGAAATAATTTCCGAAATATTGCCGCAATTTTTATAAATTGCCCCCTATTGCTCAATTATTGCACCATTCATTTCGGCAACGTGTCGCCGTGCAATAATTGCCCGAAAAATAGCCCGTGTAAGAGCGCCTTTATAAAGTGCCAAAAGTCTCAGAATCACCTTTTTTTTTTTTTCTGTAATAATCAATGTTCTTGTGGTAAAGTGGAAAGGAAATGTGGAAATGTTGATGTGGCTTGGCGGAGTACTGAATTGAACTTGGTTAAAACTTTGTTTTTAAAGTAATTAGTGCAACTTTTTGTACATGTTTGTTGTGCGAGTCTAGCCATATCAACTTGTTCTTAAAACTACATCCACTCATTAATTCGAGCCAGCTTTTATGAATTGACCTGTAAATAAAAGCGTGTTGTACAGTAATGAATATAAAAACTTTTATTAAAGTAGGTATCTGAACTTAAAAAATAATAATATACATCATACAACGATGCGTTGAAAACGCCAATAAATTGAAAATTAGTTATAGAAACACATTTGGGGAGGGTAGCACCAACTTACGATTACAAACCGATCAACGTGAAATATGGCGCCGGCAGCTGTTATTCCATAGAAACTTGTCAAACTTTCTGTACATTCATATTTTAACGAACACCGCTGACGATTACAGACGGCTTGGTGCAACCCAGCCTTAAACTGAAATAAATGGGAATTATACAACATAAATCTTACGTGTGAAAACGCTCTGACAACTTTCAAGGATCACGAAGTTAGAAACCGTCTATATTCTATAACTGACTTGCAATATTCGAGTGGTTTTCGATCTTCGCTGAGCTGTGCCAGATTTCTCTCCTTTTGTAATACAAAAGAAAATGATACTATTTAGACAGTCAGATTCGGTTGGGCATTAAAAACCACTTGATACTGATACGTTAATTATTGATAACGTACTGTCGAGTAAAAAATCTAGTTGTTACGAATGGGAACGACCCGTGACCGGGAAGCCAGTAGATACTTAATTCACTCACATATTTATTTAATTAGCGGACGAGCCTAAAAAGCAATCGTCAGCAAAATCTGACGACCTTATCTATATACTATTTCAAGTCCAGTCACACATAAGCTTATATTATAAATTACAAGACACTCGTCGCTCGGAAAATCGGCGTGTTAATATTGGCGAACGAAAGAGCAACGACGGCGAGGGCCCAATGTGAAGGATGACGATGATTTGTTCAACAGAGTTATCACATGTCGCCGTCGCGGGCCGGCCGCGACCGGAGGAGTTCTCGATCATCGACTCAGTCCGAGTCCTCGATGCTGGAGGAGTTGCGCGTCCGGCTCGCCGCGGCGCCCGTGAGCCACGCGGCCTTGGTGGCGGCGCGGCGCGGCGCGCGGCGCTCGGCCGCCGGCTCCGGCGTGGGCGGCGGCGCCGGCGACGCGGCCGCCGCGCGCCCGCCGCGACCCCGCGTCGCCCGCGGCCCGCGCCCGCGCGAGCGCGTCGCCTTGCCCCCGCGCGGCGTGCTCGCCGGCTCCATCGCTTCGTCGTCGCTCGAGAGCACGACCAACATCTTAGCGGGCTTGGCTGCCGCGCGGGACTTGGCCTTCGGCGCGGGGTCAGCGACGATGTTGAGGTCGACGAGCATCTTCAACTGGTCGAGATCAGTGGAATCGAGCACATCCTTGGCGAGGCGCATGCGCTCGGTGATCTCCTCGTCGGTCTCGGCGGTGGAATCGAGCAGCGCCTCGACGGCGCGGCGGCGGTGCGCATCAAACACGCGGCGGAACACGCCGTCGTCGTGCTTGAGCGTGAAGTCGCGCACGGCCTCGGTGGCGGCGCGCGCGCTGAGCACGGCGGGCTGGCGCGCGGGCGGCAGCGCGGCGTAGTACGCGGCCAGCAGTGCCTCTACGTCGGCCGCCTCGTGCGCCGCGCGCGCCACGTCCACGTCGGCCATCTCTTCCGCCTCCTTGCGCTCGCGATACTTCTTCTCGCGCTTCATCACGAGCAGATCGTTTGGATTGGCGACCTGACCGGTAAAATTCTGCCCAAATCGCATCCTGTTGAAATCCTGACTTGGCCGCTCATAAAATACGCTCAATCTCACCAGTGGCAGAGTGGGCTGTTTGGAATGCCCACTTCGGAGGCTGTTGGCTTCTTCAATGGCCTCATTCACTTTGCCTTTGAGAAACTCTTGCACCTTCTCATGCTCATTAACTTCCTCCTCCCCAAGATCCTCTTCAGACAGAACTATAGTTTTGAAGATGAATGGCCGCACAGTTTTTAATGGAATTGGGGTTACTTTGTAGTTAGTTCCATGAATTTCCAGAAGAGCACAGTGTTTCTTTAGTGCCTCCCCTGCAGCTAATGAAGTGGCTACCGTGCTGCCTGGCTGTACCACCATGAAATCATCATTCTTCTCCCCCTTGATCGGGAACACTAGACTGTCATGCTCATGACCCCACACTACCAGGTCTAAGAATTTGGGTAGCACTTTTTCTGGTATGAAGTTACCTGGGCCTCGGTCTGCCCGGTTCTGGTGCAACACCAGCATGTTGAACCAGCTGTTGCCGTCATCCACCATCTCCATCTCCACCTTCTTCTCTGCAAAGAGGCGGGCCAGGCGCTGGTCCTTGAGGTGGCTGAGGCCATAGAGCGCGAGTTTCGTGGAGCCCTTGCGTAGCAGCACAGGCGAGATGCGCACGCGCGTGTAGTCGCTCCACTTACCGAAGTAGTTGACGAGCCCGGTGATGGACAGGATATCCAGCGAGCTCACGCTGCCCTGCCCGACGGGGTCGTCGTGGTTGCCATGGATGGACAGGATCGGGAAAGACACGTTGAGGTTGGGGTCCTCGTAATTGATGTTGCGCGAAAAGTTCTCCAGCTGGTCGGACAGTAGCTCCACGCGCACCGGCTTGTCGCCGAAGCAGTGTTGACGGATGAGCTGCGTGCACTTGAACATACACGCGGGCGAGGGCTTGGCGTGGTCGAACAGGTCACCGCCCAGCAGCACGAGGTCCACATCGCGCGTCGCCGCCTCCGCCAGCACCTCATCGAACGCGAGGAAGCTGTCCTCGCCGCGCACCGGGTCGTTCTCGACATGGCCCAAGTGAATGTCCGAAGCGATCAAAATTTTTAGTGTGTTATCGGGGTTCCATGTGTCAGTATCTAACATTTTGGTTGATTGAAATACTTAGTAATTATACAACTAAACGTAAATTAGACAATATAAATGCGAACCCGCCAAATAATGTCACAATTTTGTTGATGGCGTCCTCTTTTTTTTTCGATTTTGGCACCTCTTCCTTCTCTAGCTTCGGTCCGGATTGTAGCTTGTAAAAAATTGACAATAGTTATTTATACGGTCCGTACTCAACATTATATATTTTTTAATTCAACGGCTGCTCTATTTATATTATTATATATTATAATAATATATATCATAAAAAAACATTGACTCAAAGAGCGACAATATCAGGAAAACACAGCTGTCATGTTGTTTTTTGACGTATATATTTGACAAATAAGGTTGTAAACAGTCGAATAAGTATCGATACAAATATGCTCGATAATTGCATTACCGAATGTGATTCAATTAAATTCAATTTATTTATTTGCATTTATTTATGACACATGCAACTTAAAGCTAGGCAATGTACAGGACCCCGTTAGGGCTTTACAATGAATTATTACAATACAACAAACATCCTACTAATATTATATATGCGAAAGTTTGGATGTTTGTTAATCACGCTTAAACGGCTCAACCGATTTAGATGAAATTTTGCACGAAGATAGTTTATAACCTGGATTAAAATATAGGATAGTTTTAATCCCGGGTCCACGCAGACAAAGTCGCGGGCGGAAGTTAGTTTAAAATATAAAACAAGTATAAATGCATTTGACTAGGTCAAAACTTAGTATAAAAAATAAAATAAAATAATGAATAATGATAATTTTCTAAAATATTAAAATCATTTGTATAAATATTAATTAAAAAAATTAAAATTTATGATGTACATTAATTCATTAAATTTAAATTATTATCACATTTCACATTAAAATATATTCTTTAGAAAATCATTATTTAACTAGATTTGTATATTCACATTATTCCCTCATACAAATTCATATTCATTCACTAAGGTGAGAGAAACAGGCATGTAAATATTTTTTTATGAATTGAGATAGTCACGGACTGAGTAATATGCCTTTTCTATCAAATATTTCTTCTTCTCACAAACGATTGACCACCTACTTAGACAATGCCCTAAATTTAACTTGAGTAGAATATATATGTGTAACAATACCTATAAATATAGACCCATACGACATCAAAAGTATAGTTAAAAAATAATCTTTAATCTAATCACTTACCAAATTATAGGGGTGTAGGTAGACTCGAATATTATTATTACTCCAAATGAAAGAAGGCAAATAAATATGCCTGGTGACGAAAATCCCATTCAGATATCTCAAAGAATAACGAAGCTACAACCGTTTTAATATTGCTTGTTAGAGAGAGAAAACGCAAACAGTGTGTGACGTCACATTACAGGATGCTGCCGGGGGGCCGCGTCTAACACGATGGGGCGAGGCACGTTGCCGTCTATTAGTGTGACGTCACAATCTTCCAGCGTCATCGTTTCATATGAAGCTACGTTTTGTGAAAAAGGGACAGAACATACTCCTTCTTAAAGCTTTGGACACTTATAACTTCGTGATTACTTAACCTTTTTTCATCCTTTTTCGAGAAAATATGAGATTATTGATTATTTTCTTAGTGTCTACACCCCTATTAAGACAAAGCCTTAAAAAATGTATAACACGTAAACTATATTTTATAGTAACATAATTAAAAGAACCAAAGTTCGCCCGTATTCCTTGCGGGGTCTTTGGGTCAAGAGACCATAGTTTAGTGTGCGAGTAGGCAATGGAGTAGAAAACCGTTTTCAGGGTTTTGTCATGTCCGTGCATGTACGTATGTCAGAAGTATTTTACTCAGAAACTAAATGGTGTGTTTTCAATACAATTTCGAATATAGGTGTATTTTATTATAGTATATAAGAGAAAAATAAGATGGGTTTAAAAATAAATATATTATAAAGTTTCATTTTTTTTTTATTGAGTGATTATATTTATTTATTTAGATATACAATTTAACAGCATTACAGCATATGCCAAGGCGCTGGTAAACTTAAACTATTTAACATACATTATACACAATAAGAAACAAGTTATGTTATAGTAACAAATGATAATATCATTTGTTACTATAACTTGTTTCTTATTCAATATTATTTAAAAATGAATCTCAAAGAATCTTTTAAAAATAGGGAGAAGTTTACTCCACTTGTAGGCAAACAAATCGCAATCCGGTGCATAGAGAATTACTTTGTTAAGTAGCGCCTGCGCGTTGACAACTGGTGAGTGCTCGTGCGCTGCCGTGCGAGCCGCCTCTTCCGCCAGGAGGCGGTGGCTGCGGCCACGGAGGTACTTGTCAGGAACGAACAGAGAGCATATTCTTATGATCAAGTCGGAGCAATCTGACTCACCTCTCAGAATACGACAAGTCAAAAGTTCGATATTGCGCCTATATATATTGGTATATTATCGCTCCGAAAATTTAAAAAAAATGCCCCGCCTCCCCCTTTTTTTTCTTTTTTAATAATTTAAATTACCTTGACCTTAGCTATTTTTTGCGAATTAAAGGGTCAACATCAAAGTTCTGAAGCTCGTTTCCCTGCTTTGTCAGTGGCAATACGCAAACTGCGTTCAGCCAAACAAAAATGTTCTGTACCCTACAACATAATTGAAACCTACATCACATCTAAGTACCTAGTAAATAAGTAAAAAGATTATTACCGGCCAGTGAAAGCAAGTCTCACTCGCACTTTTTTTCGATACGGGCTTATCAAAATTGGAATAATTATTAATGAAAATAAATGAATTGGTTTCAAATCTGAAAGAAACGGACACAAAGCGCTGAAGCGTTCTTATTAGCTTAGTTAGCTTTAGTTTACATTAGCCCTTCGACAATCGGCTTTTCGTTAGTATTCTTATATCTTTATTCATATTTCTTCTTAAGTTAGGTTTGTACAATAATTATATAAAAAGTAAAATATAAAACTATACATACAAAACATAAAATCATTATAAAAACCTAACCTAGGGTGCAGCCGGCAGCGAGGCGGGGCCTAAGCTACCGGCGGTCAGGGTGACAGAGACAGGAACCTGACTATCCGCACAGTATCCAGGAGTACCGCCTTCTGTATCTGAACCTTGATCCAGCCATCTAGCGAGAGTCTCTTTAGGTGATGGTCGAGACTCTTCGCTATTAAACCGTTCGCCGAACCGACTATCGGGACGATGATCGTCAAATCAACATCCCACATGGCGGTTACCTCGTGAGCCAGGTCTAGGTACTTGTTGGCTTTGTCCTTCTCGGCCTTCAAGAGGTTCTCGTCATGGGGTATGGTGATGTCGACGAGCACTGCCTGGCGTTTCGATCGATCTGTCAGCACGATATCAGGCCTATTGGCAAGAATAGTCCTGTCCTTGATGACAGACCGATCCCAGTAGAGCGTGGCACGACCATTTTCGAGGACTGGCGCAGGTGTATACTTATACATAGTAAGGCACTTCAGAGGCCACAAGACCGTATAGCAGAGCAAGTTGCTGGTGAATAATTTTGGCTACAAGGTTATGTCTGTGCAAGTACTATATTATTGTTATTATTAAATCATTTATTCAGGGAAGAAACAATTACAATAATTTTACAAAAATCGCGCCAAACTGTAGTAAGCAATGAAATTCGAACTATATATTTAAGATTATGCGTATGTAAGTTTGAATTTCTAATTACGTTAGGCTTTTATCCAAATATTCTTGTACGTCTACTAGATTAAATTTGTTTTATTTAAGGTTGTTCTGCGGTCATCATAACTTCCTGATACCGCATATAAAATAAATCAAATCTAATTAGAACCTGCAGTCAGGACTTTCTTTTTGAATTTTCATTTATTCTTAAATCAACCATTGAGACAAAACAAATGGAAATCTATGTTAATATTTTATTTACATAGTTTATTGAACCATTTTGTTCGTTTAATAACCCTGCACGTCTATCA
This sequence comes from Epinotia bilunana, assembly GCA_947049275.1. Classification (NCBI taxonomy): domain Eukaryota; kingdom Metazoa; phylum Arthropoda; class Insecta; order Lepidoptera; family Tortricidae; genus Epinotia; species Epinotia bilunana. The sequence continues at coordinate 689,772 of OX346256.1, read as the reverse complement.
TGAGACGACCGTGACATATTCTCGATTTTTCTCGCACTATACCTCTTGTACTAAGTGTTCTAATAAGAGAGAGACGTGTAGTGCGAGAAAAATCGAGAGAGCTCGCGCGCCGTCTCATGATCATGCAGAGGCCCTACCGCGAAACAAAAACGAATTTCGTTCGTCTAACTCCCTCTCTGTTGCACTTGCTGGGTCGAGCGACAGAGAGGGAGATACTCGTTCGAAGTTCGTTTTCACTTCGCAGTAGCCCCTCAGGAATTAGGAGGCCATTATGTCTGGTATCGATAGTCGATGTGTTTATCTTATCGATGACTATCGCATCACGGTAACAACTGTCAGGTAGACAAGGCAAGTGGGCCAAGTGGCACAGATAGTAATAGTTTACCAGACTGGCGTACGACAATAGAATCGTATTTTAGTGTTTTCGAGATCGATTTGTCGTGCAAACGGCTAATACGCGATGATATGACAACAGTGTACACATTCTCAGATGAATTACAATGCGTTTACTGTGTGGATGCGTCGGGTGTGAGGAAGAGAAAGTGTCGCGTGAAACGTTCGAGTCGCCTTCAATGAGGTGGAAGAGGTCGATTGTGCAAGCGGTGGCGGCGCGCGCGCAGGCGACCCCGGCGCGGGCGCGCCTGCTGCGGGCGCGGCCGCCGCCGCTGCTGCCGCTGCTGCTGCTGCTAGCGGTCAGTGCTCGTCAGCTACTGTCTTTCCACTAATAACAAAACTCCTTGACACCTTCCAAGGCTGTATTGCCTGAAAACCTCCTTTTAGTGGATTACTAAAGCCCTTTGATTGAATCTACTTTTCTCACACGAAGAAGTGTTTTTGATTGTTGACAATGCACAATGTAAATAAACAAAAACAATCTGTTTGATGTTTACTCTCACACTATGGTTGAATTAGTCAAATGTTAACTTTAATAAATTAACTGCCTGTTGTCTACCTCTACCTACATGTTATTGTATTGTTTTTCTTTTTAACTGCTTTGTTTGTGTGAGGTGTGCAATAAAGAGTATTTGTATTGTATTGTATTGTTAACTACTTAATTAATTTAACAATGCATATATGTAATGAACTATTTGAAGTTATTTTCCATGTCTACTAAATGTTATATAATTTACCTGCGATTTATTTAAGTAATAAATTATGTGTAGCAAATTAAAGTAAAGTTTTATCCTAAATATAAAATTATTATATGATCTAGCTAGTAGTATTTCAGTAAATTAAAATACATTTTTTAACAAGCCCAGAAAATATGCTACTTTAGTCAATTATCTATCCGATTATCGGATCCCTGATTCTTACATTCAAGCATCATCATTTTCTAGAAAGTTCTTGAGGGTAATGTGAATAATGGGTAACAAATGGTTTTTGACATTGAAAATGTTATAATTGGGTAAACCACAAATGATATGATTAAAATGTAGTTAGTTTGGGTATGGACAGTTGTTTGCCATTAGTCACGGTGGAACACCATTGTTGTTTATCTGCACCTGCAGTATACCTATACAATTTTTTTTGTAGCTAGCTTTAGTAGCATACAATTAATGAACATATGTGAAAATTCAGGGCTTTTTGAGATTTGTATATACATTTTGATATACAAATATAGTGAAATATAATTGTATTCTGGGTTGGGAGCAGGGATTGCAATCTCAAAGAGAGATAAGTAATTCAAGATCATCATCATCCTCCTAGCGTTGTTCCTGGTTGTGCCCCTAAAGGAGCCCGGGGTCCGCTTTGACACTTAATCCCAAGATTTGGCATAGGCACTAGTTTTACGAAAGCGACTGCCATCTGACCTTCCAACCCAGAGGGAAAACTAGACCTTATTAGTAATTCAAGATCTCACATTGTAATTCTGATGTAGATATTAGGGAATCGAGATCTCATCAGCCTACATCGTTATTGCGGGGGCAAAAACGATTTGACTACAGAAAGATTATGACAAACAAGCAATAACAGATGTGGAACCCATTTTGAGGAACATTTTATGCCTACGACTTTAAAATGTATCAACATTATTTCTAATATCCGACCTCCATAATTTGAAATAGTGCAAATGGAAAATGTATATTTAAAAAGCTAAAACAAGTGTTATATACCGATATAATTGCCGAAATTTGGAAGAACACGTGTTCATACGCACCTGATATAACCAGACTGGTAGAAGTACCCTCATTTTCCAATATACTACATGCCTTCCCCTCGAGATAGTCCATTAACACTGCTTTCACTAATCAAATAACACTGATAGTTCACTAACACTATATAGTCCGTTAAGACGTCCTTAACCTAAGCACTTATTCTAAAACTTTGTATAACATTTAAAACGATAAATCAGATTCTCGTCATACTCTAGAACACTGTTTGTCCAGTTTGGAATGAGCATACTCGTGTTTCTTCATTCTGATCACATGCATCAATTCATTCCTGAACTTTAGTTGTAAGAGGATTCAAGTGATCAAACTTGGTTCTGAATGGTCTATTATTTAAAAGTTCGGCAGGTGATTTGTCGTTAGTACTATTAGGCGTTGTACGCAATCTATACAGTATTAAAGGTAATTTTATGTGCCAGGGAAGTGTAGACTGTTTCTTGAGTCTGTTCTTGACAGTTTGGACCATTCTCTCAGCCTGTCCATTAGACACCGGGTGGTAAGGTGGTGTCAAGACTTGTTTTATTCCTTTTGCACATAGAAATGTTCTTAATTGTTCCGAAATGAAGCTTCTACCATTATCACTGACTAAGGTGTCTGGCAACCCTTGTTCTGCAAAAATATTTCTTAATGTATTTATAAGTGTTCCAGCGATCATATCAGGAACAATTTTGACCTCTGGCCATTTTGAATAGGCGTCAATTAATATGAGGAACGGTTTTCCTTGAAATGGTCCCGCATAATCTACATGTAACCTGGACCACGCTTTCTCAGGCCTTATCCACTTACTTACCTGTGAAGGCATATTCCTGCTTTCTGCACAAGTCTCACAGTTTTTTACTAAATTCTCAATCTCTTTATCTATAGCGGGCCACCAAAAATAACTTCTAGCTATGGCTTTGGTGATTACAATACCGTCATGGTTGTTATGCAGTTCCTGCAGAATATACGGTCTCATTTTGTCCGGTATAACCACTCGATTACCCCACAAAATACAATTTCTGTCCTCCGATAATTCATTGCGTTTCTGCCAGTATATTTTATATTCCGCGTCTATTTTGCTAGGCCATCCATTACGAATCCAGTATAATACCTTGCTTAGTGTATTTTGGCTGCTTTTGTGGACTTAAACAAAGCTTTTGACACCGTGAGCAGAGAAGGACACGATATTGCAAAGTATTGGATGTCCTTCAAAACTCTTAAAGCTCATTAAGCTCTTCCATCTTGACATGAAGGGCTCTGTTGTGTATAACGGAAACACCTTAGACCCCTTTCAAATGCGCAGAGGAGTAAGACAGGGTTGTGTATTAGCGCCCACATTATTTGGCATATTTTTCTCCGTACTCATGAAAGTGGCCTTCGGCGAAACCACTCAGGGCATACACCTTCATACCAGGTCAGACGGTAGACTGTTCAATATATCGCTCTTAAAATCTAAAAAATATCGCGAAGATTTTTATGTTGACAGTTTACTGTTTGCCTATGATACTGTTTTCGTTGCAACTTCGTCGGAGGAGCTTCAAGATATGGTAGAGAAGTTCAATGCGGCGTGTAAGCAATTTTCCATGTCGGTAAATGTTAAAAAGACAGTTATAATGGCTCAAAGCGTAGATCGGAGCCCGACTATATTGTTGGACAATTCGCCTCTCGAAGTGGTTGACAATTTCTGTTACCTAGGATCCACCGTCTCAAATAACCTATCACTTGATGTTGAGATCAACACCCGCATCGGCAAGGCATCCACGATGTTCAGGAGGCTCAGTAAAAGGTTATGGGAAAACAAACACCTAACTGTAAATACAAAGATGATCGTGTATCAGACTTGCATCTTATCCATACTCTTGTACGGAGCCGAAACCTTGGACATCGTATGCCAAACAGGAACGGAAATTGAACAACTTCCATATGAGCTGTCTTCGACGCATTTTAAACATCTCGTGGAAGGATAAAGTGACAAACGAGAGGGTGCTTAGCATCGCGCGTTTACCTAGCCTTGCTGCCGTTCTGAAACAGAGACGTTTACGTTGGCTTGGGCACGTGCATAGGATGGAGCCTTCTCGTTTGCCACGAAAATCTCTCCTGAGTGAAATAGCGTACGCTAAACGACCGGTCGGGCGACCTATGTTGCGGTTTAAGGACAGTGCTAAACGGGACATGGTGTCCTTTAGGATCGACCCCACAACTTGGGAAGAACATTCTCAAATAGAGACCAATGGAGGGAGACCCTACGCAATGGAGTGGTGGAACACGATAAAGCTTGGTTCGATCTCTTATCCTTTAGGCGCGAGCTAAGATACCAACGCGCTGCTCTTCCGCTTCCATCTTCGGGCAGCACATTTACTTGCCAATTATGCGGTGGTGGCTGTCGCTCCCGTATCGGCCTTACAAGCCACGTACGTAAGTGCCGCTCCTCTAATATGGACGCTGTTTAAGTCATCTTTTCATAGATGTAAAGGCCAATGATGAGTGTATTATTTTTCATTGTCAGTTTAGCCACTTCATTGGCTGACAGTTCCAAGTCTGTTGGAGTTTCTTCTATAAGCAAGACTCCTATGTATTCATCTTCCGTTGACTGGTCCCGGGTTGGCCATGTGCTTAAAGCATCAGCATTCCCTAACTTCTTCCCTTCCACATATTCTATAGTGTAATCAAATGGGTTTAACAGCAATGCCCAACGAAGCATTCTTGGGGAAATCACATTAGGTATAGGCTTTTTCGGTTCAAATTGTTATTTTCCTGCCACTGATAAACTGGTGGAATTTCTTAAGACCAAATACTATCGCAGCTGCTTCTTTGTCTCTTTGAGCATAATTTCTTTCGTGAATATTCATTGTTCGTGAAGCAAACATTACAGGCCTCACAGACCTATCATCCATTACGTGTTCTAACACAGCTCCCAAGCCATATTGAGACGCATTACACGACATTATGATTTTTCTATTCACATCGTAATGGACTAGAGTGTCTGTACTCGATAGCATCCTACGTAATATTTCAAAAGCCTCCTGATGCTGCGAAGCCCATTGCCATTTCACATCCTTATTTAATAGCTTGTACAATGGTTCAGCAATATTAGCCTTGTGCGGGAAGATTAATGCTATTGAGAATACACCTGCATTCATCTTATCTTCACACGGGTGGATACCCATTTCATCAATGAGAAACCTTCACATTTCTCACAGCAAAATTTAATTTTTCCTTATTCACCTGTAAGCTTTCTTCTAATAATTCTTGTAATTTTTTTAATACCATCTCATAATCTTGAGTTATGTTCGGCTACATTAGCTCCACTCACAACAATGTCATACAAAAGTATGGCTATGCCTGTAATTCCTGTAAGTAAGGAAGACATTAATCTCTGGAATATGCCCGGACATGCCTTTACTCCGAAAGCTAAGCGTTTCATACTATATAGTCCTTTCGGTGTATTTATTTTCAATAGCTGTGATGGTGGTTCATCAACGCTAACTTGAGTGTATGCTCTTTCCAGATAAATTTTACTGAAAATTGTACCCCCTTGTATAGCTGTGAAAGCTTCATCAAGAGTAGGCAATGGATATGTATCAGTGTCTGTGACCATATTTACTGTAGACCTGTATTCCCCACAAAGCCTAACAGTGCCATTCCGTTTCAGTACTGGTACTATAGGCGTTGCCCACTCAGAATGTGCTGTTGGGACCAGTAGCACTCCTTCACCTACAAGCCTGTCTATTTCCTTGATCACTCTTTCCCTCAAAGCAAAAGGAATAGGTCTGCTTTTTAAAAACTTGGGCACTGTTCCTTCTTTGGGTATAATATTTACCATGGGGCCTTTATATTTTCCTAAACCTTCCCGGAAAATATCACTATATTTCTTAACTAAACTATTAATTTCCGCACTATTAATTTTCATATGATACACACCTTGCAATTGTATGTTCAATGGTTCAAACCAATTACGCCCTATAAGGCTGGGTCCATTGTAATATAATTCTGAGTTCACGGGAAGTACCCCGTAGGTTTTGATTCCCTTGCGAGTTTCGAAAATTTGCGGCATAAACGGCTGTATCTTTTGATTGCGTTGGCCTAGAAGTTTAATAAATACAACATACAGTGTGTAGTGGCCTCTATTTTTAAATACCTATCGTAAAATTTCTTTAATCACAATGATTTACCAATAGCGCTAGTGAGTACGTTAACGCCCTCTTAAATGATTATGAGGATTATCTATCATCAACGACATAATTTTATCACATTGAATAAATATATGTACTTTTTTATGACATCGTTTTTATTTGTCTTCCTTACCTAGCTATACCAATATTCAAATTACATACATAAGCCTAGCTAGCACATTCGCGTTAATCTCGAATAAACATCGCATTCGTCCTTTCCTAGTAAGTATGTAAATACGAACGGGACGAAGGCTTCTTGTCCGACATAAACACGATAATGCAGTAAATGTTGTAAAATGCCTAGGATAACTACTCGATGTGATTCAAATTCTTTTTTATGTTACGTGGTAATCCAAATAGTCGATGAACGAAACATGATAATAATATAACAGTGACAGCCGTTCAAAAATTTAAACCATGTTACCGGGTACCGTACCTACGCCATGTAAAATATTCTACTAACAATTAATTGCGGCACCGCTAAAAACCGTTAGCGAACAACGCGTCCCATCACTACGCTTCTGGCGCCATGATGTGACAAAGCGCGCTAGTTTCGAAACAGCCAATCACAGCGCCGTTACCGACCTCCCCGCAACCCGCACCTACCGCCAACTGTGGTGACCTTTGCATCGAACTAAATCGCTTATAGGCTCTATCTATTGAAGGTTATTTGTGCCGCAAATTGACTGTAGATAATTTAGATAAAATCTTTATAATCTATTACGAAAACCAAATAAAATACAAGTGAAAGATGCACGTTAATAAAAATTACACACATTGCTGCCTTACTATTTAAGTAGACGTGTTGTCTTCTAAGTAGGTAAGCGTTTAATTAGTAGAAGATATTTTTTATAGACCTTTTCTAGCGAAAACTCCAGATCTGAAGAACTTCTTAGATGCTTAGTATATGTAGGCAGAATATGTCCGTTTCTATCAAATAGACATTCTGTTATAATGTGTTCTTTATCTGATGTGTTATGGCGCCCGCGATAACGACGTATGCTCATCAGCCAAATCGACAAGATCTCGAAAAATCACAACAATATTGAGATTCCACTTTTTGTTTCAAACAGCATTAATATGGAAAAATCCATTTTTGCTGTTTTATTGTGTCTGTTATTTTTCTAGTCTTTGACTTGGCTTTGATTATGGACAGGTGTACCCTATCTTTGAGCTTGATATTAAGCGCACTTCTTTCCATATTGTTTTGACATACAGCTAGTTTTTGGTGCTGCCTTTTTGTAAGAGCCCAAGTTTGACATCCATAGTGATCTGATCTCACTTAAGATATATTATTATTATTATCTCTTTATTCATATTTCTTCTTAAGTTAGGTTTGTACAATAATTATATAAAAAGTAAAATATAAAACTATACATACAAAACATAAAATCATTATAAAAACCTAACCTAGGGTGCAGCCGGCAGCGAGGCGGGGCCTAAGCTGCCGGCGGTCAGGGCGACAGAGACAGCAACCTCCTTACTATCCGCGCAGTATCCAGTATCCTTCATTATTATTATTATTATTCATTTATTTCAGATAACTAAGGATCTATCCTTTGTTAGTGTACATGTCTCAAAATAATTAAATATTATGTTAGTACTTTAGCTAGAGTAAATTAAATTAAATTACATGAAAAATGTCAGCAACTTTAAAAATAACAATACCCAAAATAATACCCATAATATAGCAATCTATTATTATTTAGAGCATAAAACACATCTTTGTGAACTAACATTTTTCGTTGACTTGTACAACACAAACGTAAAAAACCGGCCAAGTGCGAGTCGGACTCGCGCACGAAGGGTTCCGTACCATTATCTATAAAAACAGCAAAAAAAACGGTTGTTGTATGGGAGCCCCCATTAAATATTTATTTTTATTTTGTTTTTAGTATTTGTTTTGGCAACAGAAATACATAATTTGTATAAATTTCAACTGTCTAGCTATCGCGGTTCTTGAATTGTAGAGTGTTTTTGCTATGTAGAGTATACTGCCAATTTCTGACTGTATCATGCTAGAGGATGGATAAAATATATGTCATTGTATTTGTATTTTATTAATTAATTTGCATCAGGCAATAGAATAGGGCCTGTTATATATATGCCTTTCTAACATGCATATTGGTGTAAAAACACACAAAACTAACACAATAACTTGTTGAAACGGTGATGTGCAACACATTTTCTGGGCATCAAACAAGCCGCATCAAAACCGATAGCAATGATCACGCAGCAACACTTCTGCATTGAGGTTTTAGGGTGTCACAAAACCATATCCTACTTGTTGGGCTAGTAGACATTTTGTATAGGCATTTACGACCGGTTAGCCTAGTGGGTAGTGACGTGACACTGCCTACGAAGCTGAAGGTCCTGGGTTCGAATCCTGGTAATGGCAAATATTTGTGTGATGAGCGTGATAACTGATAAGTAGGTATTTATGTAATTAATTAAGAGTCTTGGTTGTTGTCTTTGTATTTAAGTATCTATATCTTTTAAATAGAATAGAATAGAATAGAATAGAATAGAATAACATTTATTCATGACAACAACGCACACATGCACATAAATCAAAATAAAAAATAGAAGACAACATTGCCACGAAACGGTTCCACCTCAGCGTTGTGCCGGCCTGGTGGCTGGTGCCTGGTGGCCAGCGCTGGTCTTCCGATGGAACCATCCGGTGATTCCACGGCGTAACACACATTTTACACTCGCACAAAATAATAATAATATTAACAGTAATATAAAATAAAAAACAATACCGTAAAGACAAATAATAAAATTTCCGAACGCAACATAACCGCGCCAACCGACCAACATCGTCGTCTATTACCCATAACACAAGCCTTATTAAGCTTACTATGAATCTAGTTCAATTTGTCTACGATTGTCCCTTCCCCTAATATTTATTTAATTTATTTATGTTACGAGAGGCGTTCAATAAGTTCTCGGTATCGGCATGATTACGTCTCATGATAATAATTTCTGATTATTTTTCATACTGTATCGCTATACACTAAAAGAGTAAAAAAATATATGATTAATTTGTTTTCTTTAATAGTTAAACAAAGACGATGATGGGGTAGCAAATATTCTGACGTGAGTAAAATTGAAGGTATCTTTTTTTATTTTAGGAGTGATTTTGGTAAAATTCTGTTGTAGTAATCCAGAATATTGATTTTAACGTGAGATATTTATCTATTTAGAAGGCTGAAAAAAACTCATTAATCATATTTTTAAACACAGCTCCCTTAACAAAGTTAAAGGTGGGTTTTAATGGCCATCAATTGATTTATTTTAATTTCTAGAAATTGGGCCAGTATAAATGAAAAATATATGGATGTAAATACCAAGGAAGAGTTATACAAGGTAATCGTATAGCAATTAAAGGAGGTAGACTAAGAAAAAATTAAGAAAAATAAATGTCAATTTTATTACTTTTCTGTTTGGTGGAGATTGCAGATTACCAGGGGTGCTATTGAGGGACGTAAAATATATACAATTAACTGTCTACCTTGTCACCTTTTTTTTTTTTGATTACCCAGGGGAAATCCCTTACGGATCCCACCCGACTCGGGAGAAGCCGAGTGGGTATGTCTGATTCGCACGGACTAAAACCCCTGGGGTGTTCCACCGCCCGCTTTTGGACAGAGCCCCGGGAACGCTATCGCACACATCCGGGACTCTGCCAGCGTCTACCGTGTCACCTAGACCAACTCATATACTTTTAATTCATATAAAAAAAAAAAAAAAATGCATTTATTTCGGACCATTAAAAAAATCCATATCTTGTTAGTAACAATTTGGTACTTAAATAAATATATTAGTTCTATGCCTACAACTTAAATGATGAGAGGACCAGTGCTTAACTAAATTGCTGTCCCATCTATCGGCTACGACTGTCAGGAGACTGTGGCGGCTGCCGCGAACCCTACAGAGCGTCGCGGCGCAGCGTCGCATGAAACCCGTCTACATGCGCGTCCGCAAACATGCCCGACGCGCTGCAGTACCGCGGCAGTCGCAACAGCACCCTGAACGCGTCATTATATTGTACACGCAAGGCATTCATGGCACGTTGCGTGTACTTCGACCACAAACTGCCGGTGTACAGCGATGTACAGTACGCACGAAACAGGGTTATTTTGACTTGCGCTGTACATCGACCGAACCTGCGAGCTATCATGTTGGCTCTAACGGCCAACGCCCTTCGCTCCCTCTCTATATCGGCGTCGTCCCGTAGGTCGTCAGTTACAATGTGACCAAGATATTTGAAAATGTGAACCCTATTTAGCTCTTCGCCGTTTAAACGAATGGGTGGTACGTGTGAAGGGCACTTATTACCAGCCTTAAAAACCATGTATTCGCTCTTCCGCACATTGTATTTTAAGTTATGGCTTAGAGCATAGGATTCACATTTATCAATAAGGATTCTCAGCCCCCCCACTGATGGGCTCAACAGCACCATGTCATCCGCATAACTTATATTATTGTGACATACTCTGTTAATGTGGCATCCGAAATGTGTGCTGCTGAGCCCACCGATGAGTTCGTTTACATAAAGATTGAACAATTTGGGGGATGTAAGCCCCCCCTGCCTTACACCACAATCCAACCCGTACTCGTCTGATAAGATGTTCCCCCATCGGACGCTATTTCTTTGGCTCGCGTACCAGTACCTAAATATGCGTGTTAGTTCCCTGGGAAATTTGGCATCATCAAGCTTTTATTATTTGTTACTAAAAATTCCCCAATGATATCTGTGCAATTACGTTGATTAAAAAAATGGGCCTCATTTCGTCGAACAAGTTTTTATTTTTTAATAATTTAAAATTAAATAAATTTAAACACATTATATATGCACGTAAAACAAGAAAGAGTGTATTTCATCATTGAAAATGATACGATACGAATAACTTCTGTTTTTAATGCCGATATACCGAGAACTTATTGAACGTCCCTCGTAGTATCAGGGTTCCGAACGTTTGTCTACTACTAGTCTACGAAATAGTGTAAACATACCCCTCATACATAAAACTTAACAAACCTCTGTCACCCAAAATGTGAATTGTCCCTTTGTCACAAACTTATGTCAAAGCATGTGTCAAAGTGAGGGATTACAAACGAATGTCAACGGCGTGTTAACTAAAGTAGGTTTAAGGAATGTTTATGAATAAGGGCAATAGCTTATCATGGCATATCAGGCATATCTTTTAAGGATAATACTAACAAATAATGGATCTTGTTGTGGGGTCCTCTATACCCAACTCGTGTATGTGAAACACTTGCCTGAATTCTATGGGTATAGTTTCGCTAGGGGCCATTATAGACTATACACAATATATGGTTATACATGAGAGTAGAAGGAGGGGACCACCTCCGTCCTCGCTGCCATTAGCATACCTCATATAGGTTGCTACCGTACACATACACATGCATATATATTATAACTGAGGTTCTGGTCTACTGGCCAGTCCAGAGTGACCCACCGTACGGTCGATTACGCCTCCAGCGCAGGTACTGCCTGTCAGTACCTCGGTGCTCTACGCACCAGCTGGACATGGGGGCGTTGCCCCCACGAGGTCCTCCATGAGCCTGCCCTCTAGACCTGGCCCTGTTACTCCAACTCATATCCGACCGTACTACATTCCTTGCCAGTGTGGTTTCAACACACACTCCTGGGAAGCCTGACCGGGCGTTCCCTGAGGTACTTACACCTCGAGATTGGACTACGTGAAACTACATTAACCAGCGACCGTTGGTTAATCCCCTGTTCCACTCTCATGTAGCTTGGAAGGTCGATTATAGTACACAAATCATGCATGAGCACTTACCAGGATTCTCTAGTTTACCTCGTGAAGACACACGCGCAGTCTTCATGTCCTGCGCGTCCCGTCGCCTTCACGTTCCATGCTCATACCTTCTTGCCAGATGGCGCCGACCGCCCGTGGCACCACATCCCGCCAAAAGCACTGTCATCTCACCGCCAGTGTTGCCACATGACAGAATGCAAACAGTTACCTGACTCTTTGCGGTCCGAATCGCGCTCGGCGCGACACTTGTTATCTGACTTAATAAATGAATTGAAATTGAATTGAATTGAATTGATATAGCACGTGTGTAATGTACAGGGCGGGGCCTGGGGCGCGGACCTGGTGATCGAGATCCCCGGGTCGGGCGGCGGCGCGGGCGCGGCGGACCCGGGCGGCCAGTACCGGCTCGACTACCGGCCGGCGCACGGCTCGCCCGCGCCCAACTTCACCGTGCCGGCGCGCGCCTCCACCATCAACTTCCAGGGCTTACCCGGCACCAAGTACCACTTCATGCTGTACTACTCCAATGCCACGTTCGCGGATCTGCTCACGTGGAATCAGACTATCATCACTGGTGAGTTGCCGTTCGTATGGTGTTATGATTAAGGGTGGGTTGCACCAAACAATCAGTAATCGTAAGCGGTTATCGTTAAAATCTGAATGTATGGAAAGGAAAGTTTGACAAGTTTCTATTGAATAAAAGCTGCCGGCGCCATATTTAACGTTGATCGGTCTGTCATCGTAAGTTGGGGCAACCCGCCCTAAGAGCTCGGCCAAGCCTTGGAGACTCGAGCCAAGCGTTATGCAATATTTAGAAGACTATAGCGTTAGCCGAGTCTTACAAACACTATATTCTTATCTACCTAATACAACCGAACGAGTATTACAAACAGCCCAGGCATCAAAGTCACGGGATATGGTATAGGCTACGCTAAGACCCATTGTAGTATGTACTGGTGAACGAATTAAAAAAATCGGATGAGTAGTTTCAAAGAGTACCCCTACAATCTACATAGAACCTTACAGACTGACATTTTCATAGGCTTGAGCCCCGTAGCGCTGTGTCCGCTGTCCGCTACTCGAACCCGCAACCACCAAGGGAGCTAACAATAGGGGCGTAGAAATAAAATAATCAATAATGATGTATTTTCTTGAAAAAGGATTAATAATGTAGTCAAATGGACAAAAAAGCCAGAGGTTAAATAATCACAAAGTTTTAAGAGGGGTATATTCTGTCCCTTTTCCGTAAACCGCAAAACGCACCTTCATATGAAACGATTTTCATTTACTATGACGCTCGAGACAGTTAAAGTGGAGCTGGGCGGGACACCTGGCGACGAGAAACGATAGGAGACGGACAAAACGGGTTACTGAATGGTGGCCAAGGTGATCGAAACGGTCAGCGGGCAGACCACCAGCCCGATGGACCGATGATATGAGGCAATTACAGTGGATGAGATTAGCACAGGACCGAGGAGAGTGGCGTAATAAAGAAGAGGCCTATAGGTACTCAACAGTGGGTGGATACGGGCAGAATAGATAGATGACGCTCGAGGATAGTGCAAGCAACATTAAAACGGTAATTATAAAAGATAATTGTAAAAGATATCTGAATGGGATTTTCGTATTAGGCATATTTTTTTTCCTTCTTTCTTTTGAAGTAATAATACATTTTGAGTCTACACCCTTATTCTAATAAGTTCACGATGAAGGCTGGGTAGTAATACTGATAGCAGATCTTGCAACAAAATCCTCTCTAGTTCATCGACGCAATAGGGTATATTCATGCATTCTTTTATTTTTTTTAAACTACCTATTCTATAAGTAATTATATAACCGGAAAAAAATATAACACTCACAATATTATTGAATGAGCTAAAAAATAATAATTAAAACTACTATCATTTTCGGACGATTAAAACGCCGCCATTTTGGCGTGCTCATTTTGTGACGTCACCGTGCACTTAGAATAAATAAACAATGAAGTGTTTGATTCACAGTTTTAGTAAAACTGAGTTATTAAAGCTTGTAAGATCAACTTATTGTAACGGAAGAGCACACAAAAGCTTATTATAAATATTGTATTGCCCCTATTTGGGAAAATAACACTAAAACTGCACCTGACATGATATATTTTCATATGCCCAAAGATGCAAAATATAAGGAAAAAGGGGTGTAAGGCGATGAGGAGATATAATGTATCGTGTTTTAGTAGTTTATATTGTTATGAACATCATTTCGAAGTGATTATTAAATATGTTGGTACCTAAAATCTTTTTTATTAGGACTCCCGAACAATATATACAATTACCTAACCTAAAAATGTATATACTTATTCATACGACTATTCCGATTCCCATTTTTTTAGTTTAGTTTTTAGTTACAAAATATTATGATTTTTGTTGATCAACAGCTGACTACGAGTGTTGATTTTGATCACGAAACGTTTAGCTAAGTTTCTATGTTTGCACTGTTGATCGAAGTTGAAAGAATTTAATCCTTTCTACTGAGTGTGCTACACAAATTTGTTTTATTTATAAGCCTTGACGAAAACAACATAATTTGTTATGTTTATAAAGATGTTCTCACCATGTAACATTCCTAATACCAACATATCTTTGATTAGGTATATAATGAACCGTTGTACTTGTAATCTATACTAATATTATAAAGAGGAAAAGTCTGTGAGATTGTAGTTATGTAAGTTTGTATGTAATCTCCGGAATCTCCTTTCACTTGCGTGTAGAATCAACTTTCTGGATGGTTATATTATAGGCTATTTTTTATCCAGCAGCTTTTCCTGCGTTCTTTGCAATACGCGAGCAAAGCCGCGCGGGCAGCTAGTTCTCTATAATGAACGAAAGTAGTTGAGACTATGATCACAGGAATAAGACTTTTGTTGTACTCAATCTGAATGACCCATAAATGTGTTGGTTTGTGCGCAGCGCCGGAGCCGCCGACGAACCTGACGGTGTCGCTGTCGCGCAACAAGCAGGCTACCATCGCCTGGGCGCCGCCCTCACACGGCGACTACACGGGGTTCCGCTTCAAGGTAACCCACACGGAGCCGCCGATGAACCTGACGGTGTCGCTGTCGCGCAACAAGCAGGCTACCATCGCCTGGGCGCCGCCCTCACACGGCGACTACACGGGGTTCCGCTTCAAGGTAACCCACACGGAGCCGCCGATGAACCTGACGGTGTCGCTGTCGCGCAACAAGCAGGCTACCATCGCCTGGGCGCCGCCCTCACACGGCGACTACACGGGGTTCCGCTTCAAGGTAAACCACACGGAGCCGCCGATGAACCTGACGGTGTCGCTGTCGCGCAACAAGCAGGCTACCATCGCCTGGGCGCCGCCCTCACACGGCGACTACACGAGGTTCCGCTTCAAGGTAACATACACACGAACCTGAGGGTGTCGCTGTCGCGCAACAAGCAGGATACCATCGCCTGGGCGCCGCCCTCACACGGCGACTACACGGGGTTCCGCTTCAAGGTAACCTACACATAGCCGCCGACGAACCTGACGGTGTCGCTGTCGCGCAACAAGCAGGCTACCATCGCCTGGGCGCCGCCCTCACACGGCGACTACACGAGGTTCCGCTTCAAGGTAACCTACACGGAGCCGCCGACGAACCTGAGGGTGTCGCTGTCGCGCAACAAGCAGGCTACCATCGCCTGGGCGCCGCCCTCACACGGCGACTACACGGGGTTCCGCTTCAAGGTAACCTACACGGAGCCGCCGACGAACCTGACGGTGTCGCTGTCGCGCAACAAGCAGGCTACCATCGCCTGGGCGCCGCCCTCACACGGCGACTACGCTGGGTTCCGCTTCAAGGTAACCCACACGGAGCCGCCGATGAACCTGACGGTGTCGCTGTCGCGCAACAAGCAGGCTACCATCGCCTGGGCGCCGCCCTCACACGGCGACTACACGGGGTTCCGCTTCAAGATAACCCACACGGAGCCGCCGATGAACCTGACGGTGTCGCTGTCGCGCAACAAGCAGGCTTCCATCGCCTGGGCGCCGCCCTCACACGGCGACTACACGAGGTTCCGCTTCAAGGTAACCTACACGGAGCCGCCGACAAACCTGAGGGTGGCGCTGTCGCGCAACAAGCAGGCTACCTTCGCCTGGGCGCCGCCCTCACACGGCGACTACACGGGGTTCCGCTTCAAGGTAACCTACACGGAGCCGCCGACGAACCTGACGGTGTCGCTGTCGCGCAACAAGCAGGCTACCATCGCCTGGGCGCCGCCATCACACGGCGACTACACGGGGTTCCGCTTCAAGGTAACCCACACGGAGCCGCCGACGAACCTGACGGTGTCGCTGTCGCGCAACAAGCAGGCTACCATCGCCTGGGCGCCGCCCTCACACGGCGACTACACGGGGTTCCGCTTCAAGATAACCCTCACGGAGCCGCCGATGAACCTGACGGTGTCGCTGTCGCGTAACAAGCAGGCTACCATCGCCTGGGCGCCGCCCTCACACGGCGACTACACGGGGTTCCGCTTCAAGGTAACCCACACGGAGCCGCCGACGAACCTGACGGTGTCGCTGTCGCGCAACAAGCAGGCTACCATCGCCTGGGCGCCGCCCTCACACGGCGACTACACGGGGTTCCGCTTCAAGGTAACCCACACGGAGCCGCCGATGAACCTGACGGTGTCGCTGTCGCGCAACAAGCAGGCTACCATCGCCTGGGCGCCGCCCTCACACGGCGACTACACGGGGTTCCGCTTCAAGGTAACCCACACGGAGCCGCCGATGAACCTGACGGTGTCGCTGTCGCGCAACAAGCAGGCTTCCATCGCCTGGGCGCCGCCCTCACACGGCGACTACACGGGGTTCCGCTTCAAGGTAACCCACACGGAGCCGCCGACGAACCTGACGGTGTCGCTGTCGCGCAACAAGCAGGCTACCATCGCCTGGGCGCCGCCCTCACACGGCGACTACACGGGGTTCCGCTTCAAGGTAACCCACACGGAGCCGCCGATGAACCTGACGGTGTCGCTGTCGCGCAACAAGCAGGGTACCATCGCCTGGGCGCCGCCCTCACACGGCGACTCCACGGGGTTCCGCTTCAAGGTAACCCACACGGAGCCGCCGACGAACCTGACGGTGTCGCTGTCGCGTAACAAGCAGGCTACCATCGCCTGGGCGCCGCCCTCACACGGCGACTACACGGGGTTCCGCTTCAAGGTAACCCACACGGAGCCGCCGACGAACCTGACGGTGTCGCTGTCGCGCAACAAGCAGGCTACCATCGCCTGGGCGCCGCCCTCACACGGCGACTACACGGGGTTCCGCTTCAAGGTAACCCACACGGAGCCGCCGATGAACCTGACGGTGTCACTGTCGCGCAACAAGCAGGCTACCATCGCCTGGGCGCCGCCCTCACACGGCGACTACACGGGGTTCCGCTTCAAGGTAACCCACACGGAGCCGCCGATGAACCTGACGGTGTCGCTGTCGCGCAACAAGCAGGCTTCCATCGCCTGGGCGCCGCCCTCACACGGCGACTACACGGGGTTCCGCTTCAAGGTAACCCACACGGAGCCGCCGACGAACCTGACGGTGTCGCTGTCGCGCAACAAGCAGGCTACCATCGCCTGGGCGCCGCCCTCACACGGCGACTACACGGGGTTCCGCTTCAAGGTAACCCACACGGAGCCGCCGATGAACCTGACGGTGTCGCTGTCGCGCAACAAGCAGGCTACCATCGCCTGGGCGCCGCCCTCACACGGCGACTACACGGGGTTCCGCTTCAAGGTAACCCACACGGAGCCGCCGACGAACCTGACGGTGTCGCTGTCGCGTAACAAGCAGGCTACCATCGCCTGGGCGCCGCCCTCACACGGCGACTACACGGGGTTCCGCTTCAAGGTAACCCACACGGAGCCGCCGATGAACCTGACGGTGTCGCTGTCGCGCAACAAGCAGGCTACCATCGCCTGGGCGCCGCCCTCACACGGCGACTACACGGGGTTCCGCTTCAAGGTAACCCACACGGAGCCGCCGACGAACCTGACGGTGTCGCTGTCGCGTAACAAGCAGGCTACCATCGCCTGGGCGCCGCCCTCACACGGCGACTACGCCGGGTTCCGCTTCAAGGTAACCCACAACCCTTTTATTTTGTGGGGAAATGCTTTTACGCATAGCGCCTGGCTGGGGAACCAGGACGGGTATGACGGACTACCGTCTAAAACCCCGCAGTGCTCTACGCGCAGCTTTGTGGCGGAGCCACTGGACCGCTTGCGCGCTTCTGCGGCTCCACCAGCAGCTGTCCCCGCGAGAGAGCGTCCAGTTCTGCGGCGGCGTATTTGGTCAGCCTCAGCTCGGACTTCCTGCTCGGGCTCTACCGCTTCCTTCTTGGCCATAACATGCTCGCTAAAGTACCGTATCGCCTTCGAGGCTGGTGTGCTGGACACCATAGCCCGCACTACGGCTGACAGCGACAAATCTTGCCCAAGTCGGGTGACCACCTCCTGTCTCTCGGCTTACGCTGGCTCCGCACTGTTGGCACTCCGGGGTCGGCTCTCTTTGTGCGATTTTGTGCAGGAAGCTGCCGAAACAGCACCTGTGTCAAACCTCGAAATGCCTCTCAACCCAGTCATGTAGGACTGGGGCAACCGCGTCCATGGTGCGGGAGCCGGCACTCAGCCGTCGCGGCCGCTGCTCCCATACCTCCATCGCCTCCTGCAGCAGCTCGGTTCGCCGCTTCCTTTTTTCTTCTGGGGCTAGCAGGTCCCGCCGGTCTCGCGCCTCTCCGCCCCACAGGTACAAATCCGCGAGGGCCCTCGTCCAGGTCCCAGGGCATAGTGTCGGCCAGCACAGACGCGGCCTCTATGCTTACGGTACGGTACCCTCTGATTGCCCTTTCAGCCATCGCTGCAACAACTGTCAACCGATTTGCAAAATAACTAGGTACATAGAGGTTATAAGAGTATAAGTGCAGCAAGTAAATAAATGAACAAAGATACACGGGTAAAACAACAGGCAGTCTTATCGCTAAAGAAGGATCTCCTCCAGTCAAATAAGAACGATCCAAGTTATATTATTTAGATGGCAAATGAGACATTGCCTATGAAGCTGAAGGTTCTGGGTTCGAATCCCGGTAGGTGCAAATATTTGTGTAATGAGCATGATTATTTGTTTTTGAGTTTGGATGTTTTCTATGTATTTAATTTTATTAAATATATCGTCGGCTAGTGCCCAGCAGTAGTACAAACCTTTTTGAGCGTACTATCGTACGTGCGTAAGCTCGTAAGAAGCATGAACTGCTACTTTTAGATAATTTTTCGTTCAGGTCTGTGTAAAATATTTGTATACCTATACTTGCCTGGGTGATATTTTAAAAGTCAAGGTTAAATATTGATTGGAAAAATATCTAATTTTAAGTTGCAATCAGGGATAGTTTTTCATTAACACCAGCCCCTCCTATGTCGATTATATAGATCTATAGAAGAGATCTTCATCTAATTGTAGAGTAAAGACTAGTCACCGCTCGGATGAAATGAGATTGCCGATGAGCAAGGTTGCGCAGGCGCTGTTGAGTCAGCTGCGCCCGCGCCGGCGTCACCGAAACTATCGCCATTACCGTTGCGACACTGACCCCACTCACTGCTACAGTTTCAAACCTAATCTTTAGATTGCATAAAAAACAATCACATTTATACTTTGTTTTGTCTTTAATAAGTACTTACCTTCTGTTATGGTGGTAATGTAAGCCAGTGTTCCTAAGCGGGGTACCACGCCTGGCAAATCTCATCTCGTGCTCTAAATTAGTTATTAAGGTATATAAAACTAGTGGCTGTGTGAGCTGCAGAACTCGCAAGTGTGTCCTTTTTTTTAAATTTCACGAAAATCGGTTGAGAAATGCGACCTGTAGAATTCTAGGGTACGGTGCTTGTCCGTCTGTGTTGGTGCTCACAACACCAAGAGTATCACAGGCCCGTTGCCGACCATTAAGAGGTATATGATGACTCGTTGTGGTGGCAGGTTGAAGGACAAGAACGTGTCTTTCACCGTCGACACTGGATTTTCTAGACCTCTGATAATCTTCATTTTTGCGAACATGCGCCGAGCTCCGTCTCATCAAATGCCATACTCAAGTTTGCCAGTGTTGTTCCAAATATGGGAGTGAAGTTATTCCTCTGTTAAAGTGCAAGTACTGAGTTACGAATAATTTGTTTCAATGTTATTACTTAGCAGCTGACGCTGACGATTCTTGATTATTCCCTTTTTTATTTTTTAAACATATGTGCATTAGAAAGGAAACACATGTGTCCGTCTCACGGAGTGACGGAAGCGCTTACGTCACGTCACGCTTATAATTATGGGGGTATTGACGTATAAACGTGTTTCGAATTAAGTTTAATCGTACGCCATCGATTAATTAATTTACTCGGTATCAATTCAGACTAAATTCTGGCAGAAGTCTTTTATTCCATGTTGGTGTATCAGGCCGCTTAATATACCCGGCCAAGTGAGAGTTAAGCCGTTAAATAAATCCCATAAAAAACATTCCATGTAAAAAAGAGGCCAAGTCGCAAAAAGTTGTGAGATATTTGGTAGTACCAAGTCTCAGGCATTCTTATTATTCTTTATATATAAAATTCTGCAACTTGGCAATCACACAATTTTACTGCATTTATGGATTTTTGCATTACCTAAAACTATGTAGTAACTATTGTGTGATTGCCAAGTCACAAAATTTTATTTAGCTAGCAAATAAAGAATAATAAGAATGCCTGAGACTTGGTACTACCAAATATCTCACAACTTTTTGCGGTGGAAGAGTTTCGAGACTTGGCCTCTTTTTTACATGGAATGTTTTTTATGGGATCTCACTTCTTTTTGTAGGTTATTGTGTCAATATCCCATTCTAGATTTTTTGTCCCATTTACTGCAAATATAACTTTTATTTATGCAGTCGGTGTATCTAGTAAACTGGACTTAAATTGCAATTTTTTTTTACGTCCCCTTGATTTATACACTAAACACTAATTGTATTCTAAATTTGAAGCTTCTTTGTCTGCTAGAAGTGCCTTAGACTTTTGATGATCGGTGAGTCAGTGAATGAGTGACAAAATTAAGAAACTTTGACTAGTTATAAATCTTAAACCGCTGGTTCAAATTGAATGAAATTTAAAATATATCGTGTATATACAATGCGTGCTTGGTTAATGAAAATGCAGGCTTCTAGTTTTATCCACAACGAAGTTATAGGGGGGTCGAAAATGGCCTGAACTGCTTCGAGAAAAGGATGGTACGGCCGTGCCGCTGTTTTGCTCGACTTGGCGGGGGCACTACCGTGCCCCCAGATTAAATTTAAATAAGAAGATGTGTCCCACTACGCTGGATTTTTGCAATGACAATCGAATTTTATGTACCAATAGTAGAAGGGGGCATTACCATATCTCTAATACAGCTGAGACCAGCTGAGGGTTCTTCATCAGATACTTCAGACCTTCGATTTTTGACATCAAATGAAGCGGCCCACCAAGTTGAATAGTTTTTGTATAGGCGGTATAGATATATATATCTCTAATAGTTTGGTTGGGCTCTTGTGTTTTCTAATCAGGGTCACCAGGCACTCCAGATTTTCGATTATCCTAGTTTTTATAGTTTTCCCTTTGGCCACAGCCATTAAACCCTAACTCTGTACCAAATTTCAGCTCTCTGAGTTTATGGGAAGTACTAGTTCTGTTTTGATGATCATGAGTGAGTGAGTGAGTGAGAAACTTTGCTTTAGCTTAACTTCGGAACTAAATGTCCTACAGACTTAAAAATTTGGATTTTAAGTATGTGATTATAGCTTACTGGATGACGAAAATTTCTGCGTTCTGGTCTTTTCCAGAGGTTCTCAAATAGGGGCCTGAAAATGCGAAATGGTTCCAGTAAAGGATGGTACGGCAGTGTTTGCTTCGCGCTCGACTTGGCGGGGGCGCTGCCGTGCCCCCAGATAAATATTAGGGGACAATCTTACACAAATCGAACTAGCCACATAGTAAGCTTGGCTTGTTTTATGGGTTAGAGACGGCGATATTTTAAATAGATATAGATACGTATGTACTCGTATAGACAACATCCAAGACTCAGAAACTGCATTCATGCTCATCACACAAATATTGGCCCTTACCGGGATTCGAACCGGGCCTTCAGCTTCGTAAGCAGCGCTTAGTTCGCAACCTAGGTAACCGGTCGTCAAAAAGAATAATGAAAGGAAGAAGAAAGAATAAGACCTTCAAAAGAAACTCGGCACATTCTTCCATGCCGAGTTTCTTGCATAGAAACCTACGGCACTCGCGTCCTTTTGTTTGAGGAGGGTAATTTTCGACGATAACTCATTACTCACTTTTTTTTATATACAATGACGGCGTCTAACAAGCGTACGGCCCACCTGATGGTAAGCGGACACTGCAGCCTATTGACGCATGCAACTCCAAAGGAATCACTTGTTCAAAACAGTTTTGGTTTCTAGCACACAGCAATTTTTAGGGTTCCGTAGTCAACAAGGAACCCTTATAGTTTCGCCATGTCCGTCCGTCTTTGGCTTAGCTCAGTAACCCTTACAACTAGAAAACTGCAATTCGGCGTGGGTATATAAACGACGCCGACAAAACAGTAGAATAAAATCCTGAAAAAATATTTTTTTTAGGGTACCTCCCCTACATGTAAATTGGTGATGTATTTTTTTTTCTCGGTTAACCTAGTGTGGGGTATCGTTGGATAGCTTGTTCAAAAACATGATTGGTTTTCTAAAACTATTTTTCAACTCGGTTATGCGTTGCGAGATAATGGGATTTAAAGCCCTAATTTTTGATCGAGTCATGTGCCCCCGGCTAAATGGCTACTACTGGGGACGTGAAAAAATTCGTAGCAGTATTACATATAATGAATTTAAAAGGAAACCTATCACAGTTAAGTAGACATAAATAGTTAATGAGTAGTAGACATAACTAGTTAACTGGTAAGAAATGCAATTAATTTCGGGTGCAAATATACTTTCATTGGAATTTGAACCTTTTACCGTGGACGGTAGAGTTGCTTTTTCACGGCACGGTGCTTCTTGCCCGCGGCGAGCGCGCAAAAGACCTGAGGGGCTACCGCGAAACGAAAACGAACTTCATTTCCTTCAATTCCCTCTCTATTGCTCGAACTAGCAAGTGCGACAGAGACGGAGATACACAAACGAAGTTCGTTTTCGTTTCGCGGTAGCCCCTCTGCCCTGCGACATGCCCCCCCACCCGTGGCAATGCTAAAACTTAGGCAGACACGGTGCTTCTTGCGCGCGCGGCTAGTTGTGATGTGCGGCTTGATGCTGTTCGGAGATTTTCGTAATTATTTTACGTAATGAACCTGTTGCTGCCAAAAGTTTGCGATCTGCGGTTCGATTAGTTTTAAAGTTGTGTACCTAATTACCTACATATCGTTTGAAAAAACTTAATGTCCTGACCTCGTTATTTCAATTGAGAAGTTGTGGTCCCTAACAACTGAGTGGTCGCTAACCGTCACATTATATTAGGTGGTCGCTAACCAGCGAAATGACCCTATACATTGGTGTTATAAAAATAATCATATTTACGATTATTTACGAGGGTAAGCTATGATGAAACCCCACAAGCCCCTTTTAAGTCCGCATTCTCTGACAGACGGGCAACTACGAACCCTACCCTGCGCGTGGCCCGACACGCACTTGGCCGCTTTTTTCCATGATTTATCATCTAAGTCTAATAGGTTCATTTTCTTAAGTAAAATGTCTATAACCCGCACAGACGGACGTGACGACTGTATTCCGTTTTTGCAATTGTAGCTAAGAGATCCTAAAAATGTAAAGGTACGACTAATTTATGTACTATACTTAGTCGGTTCATAAGTTCTGTCACAAATGTTTTGCCGCATAGTAAATAAAACCAAGGATGTTTTTATTTAATCCTATATATGGTTTGATAGCTCATTAAATACTGATAAATTAGAACGATTACTGGATTTAAATGTTTAAAGCCATATTACAGACATGCTATTTTCTTCAGAGATTTTGCACGTTTTTAGCCAATCAAAAACACGGACGTGATTCACTTTATCTTTTTTCCATGATTCTTAAAACCTTTCAAATTTACGCGTTTTTCTGAAAATGTAAAAAGTAAGTAAAGTTCTCGATGGGACCAGTTGGAGTTGAAAGCTAACAGAAAATCAAAAGCTAGTTGCTAAGCATGGTCTAAAATCGAGGTTTCAGAATAAATAGATAAAACCTTGTTGGTCATCTTGAACACTGTTTTTTTATAAAATTTGTTGTAAGTGGTATTTTTGTCAGTTGCGGCGTGTTTTGGGTTCAAAACACGCCGCAAAATTGTCTCAAGTTACAAGGTATTTTTGTCATATTGAGATAATTGTACAAAATGTATTGAATTGCAATTTGATTCGTATAAAATAAGGTTTTTAATCATGTATAATACGAATAAGAAAAAGTTTATTGCCGAGTTTTATCTATCAAAAACCTTGTGACAGAACTTAACGACCGACTTAGTACTATAACAGCCATAATTAGGCACTGGTCCCACCGCCGGCTAGTAAGCTAGAAAAGTTGGGCGAGTAACGGTTCATTGCGTGCTGACCAGGCACAGTGTGATCAATCGACCTTTACAGGTCCGCAATGTAATGCTACTCGCCCAACTTTTCTAGCTTACTAGCCGGCGGTGGGACCAGTGCCTTAGAGCCCATTGCGTTTTATATTAGCCATTACTTGTTGTACCCAGTGAGATAAGCAGCGCTCGGTGGCAAGTATAAGGTACGTGGAGCTTATCGCGAGGATGTGCATTGCGGTTGTCATTCAGTACTTAAATATCCTAAACGCCATATATATTCATGTGTTCTTTACTACCAATTGTTATATAGTACATACATTACGTACTAATGGATAACGAACGTAACATTACATTCCTTGTCGTATGGCTCGACGCGGTGCTTGACAACATTAAGACTAAATTATTCGTAAAGTACCAACAAGCAGAATCACGAAAATACTTGAAAAATATCACGCTTTAACTTATTTTTGCTATTTTAAAGAGTTTTAACCGACTTAAAAAAGGAAGAGGTTCACAATTCGTCGGAATCTTTTATTTTTTCATGTACGAGTATGTTCGTTTTTTTATGTTTTTTTGTATGTGCACTCGGAGACGCACGGACCGTTTGTGAAAACTATTTTTTTGTTTGAAAGTGGTCCCAAGTGGTCTCATGGTCGTAAGATCAGAATCTGATGATGAGATCCTGGACAAATCGAGGGAACTCTTCAAATGTTACCGGCGCACTTGAAGCGTTTTGGGTATTTTTTTGAGAAAATATGTAATATGTTCATTTGGCTTGACGGAGTACTGAATTGAATTCGGTTGTAACTTTGTTTTTAATGTAAATCTACATATATATAAACGTAAAAGTCCTGACTGACTTGAATCAACGCTCAGCCCAAACCGTTGAACCTAGAAAGCTGTTTTTTTTTTTCACATTAGGAAGTTTATATGACGTAAGTACCCACTAAGAAGGGATTTTTGAAAATTCCACCCTCAAGGGGGTAAAAAGGGGTTGAAAGTTTATATGGGGATGGAGTAAAATTTTAAGTGAGTGACTTGAAACTTTGTGTATGGACTCCTTATTACAATTCAAAAAAAGTAATTTTAGGGTTTTGGAAAAACCCACCCCTAAGCGGGTTAAATAGGGCTGCAAAGTTTGTACGGGTGAAATTTTATATAGAGATATTTTGAGTCCCGGGGAAGGCCATAGAATAGTTTTTATCCCGGAAATCAGTCCCTAAGGTTTGTATCGAGCTACGATAAAAATCCGCGGACGGAGTCGCGGGCAGAAGCTAGTATTAAGAGCAATGCCTAGCTGAGCAACTTTTCAAATCTTGAATTTTTGACGCAATGTTTCTGTCGCGTTGCAGTGGGCGGGAGCTCCAATTCGTGCGATAAGGACAACTGCAGCTCGGACTAAAAATCCCACGCAAAAAACTCAAAAATCGAAGTTTCGCTCGCGACTGTTTCCTCCTCCAAAACGCAACCAATCATTATAAAATTTTGGGAACCGCTATTTTTTGATTTTTTTGATATTTGTTGTCATATTTGTATACTGCGCCTTTTTTGGCAGCCAATTCAATTAAGCCGTTTTTGCGATTTTCAAAGCGCTGTAAGTTTCTTTAAAATAAAAATATCCAAAAAAGCAAAACATAGCGGCATAAATATTAATGATATTGATCTTATTTGAAAAATCCATAGCTCTATGTTCAAAAACCAGAGAGGAAACAGTTGAGAGCGTTTGTATGGAAAAATCGCAGGTAGGCATGCCTCTTAATATAAGTACATATTGATCAAAACTGGACTCTGACTAGAAAATCGTAACTTCACTTTGCTTTCGCCCTTAACTCGTGAAATACTTATAGATTGTAGCAACTTAGATGTTAAATACGACACTATCCGGCTGGATCTACTATCCAGCTAGACATTTTAGTGGATACCGGATATTAGGTACTATTGTTCCCGGCGTGCCGAGCTCAAGGCGCGCGCGCAGCCATTGACATTGAACATTCAAAGCACAGATGCGCCTAACAATGTTTATATCTATAACTAGGTACATCACTGCGTACCGCACCATTTGTATTTTCCTAGTTGAGTTTTGGTCCAGCGGTAGGGCTGATTTCATTAATCCAGTAGCTGGATCCAGCGTCACTGGATTCCAGCGCTGGATTGCCACTGGATTAATGTAAACATATTCAATCTAGTACTGTGTTTCCTATTACCTATGGGTTTCCTAAAACCATTTTTCAAATCGGTCATTAGTATGCGAGATATTGGGCTCTTAAGCCCTAATTTTTGTTCTAAACGGCTACTACTGGCGATGTGAAAAAAATCGTGGTAGTAGTACATATAATGAATTTAAAAGGAAAACTATCACGGACAAGATGGATCCCCTACTTACTAAAGTAGGGGATCCATCATTTTACCGAAAATAGTTTCATCTATTATCGTTTCCCATAACACTATTCGCAGAATTTCATCATCATCATCACACAGGAATCATTAATCGAACTTCGTCAGATCGCTCATACATTTGCTCGAATTACCATTTACACAAAAATGAACTCATCGAATTTCACTTCATTATTTTATTTGTCCATCGACATAAGTCGTTCATCAAATCGCCTTTACTATAATTTTGGTTTAACATAAGTTTCAGTTCCCAAAATTCTTATTACATAGAAAATCGTTTCACCAGTGTTTGTCACTTGATAATATACGTTTCAACGAACTGAGTACGTTTCATCGAGACTTTGGACGTATACATTGAGCTCTAAGTCTACCCACCTCTCCCTCTGGATATCGGATTCTTCCTATTCTAGTCTAAGGCAGGTCAGTGTAGGTACGACGACGAGCGAAGCGAGGAGGAGTGTTAGGTGTACTGCGACGCTATAGCGCGCCACGGTTTTTTGTTTTGTTAGTATTGTCGGTCCACTGATTAACTAAGCGCACTTGTACCCTTTTCTCAGTATTCTCCAAAGTCTTACCAAATATACTGTTATTCATCAATTTGCAAAACTCTTGTTCAAAAACAGACGTAGCCTTCTGTCGTAAATTTGTATTCATATCAATATATTGTTTCAAATACGGAGCTTGTTTGAATGTAATAACTCTATGTATCTTTTGTAATTTTAGACCATGTTTTAGACATGTTTTCAAATGCACATAATGGATCACATAACAGTATTTGTCATATAAATTAGGTACAAGTTTATATTGTGTGCCTCCTGGTGGTATACATTTTTCCGGACAAAAAGGTAGATCGTTATGTTTATCATGTAGATGTTTTGGATAAATAATATCCACTTCAAGGATATAGCCAATTTCTGAATCATTAGGGACTTCTGTAATATTTAAAACACTTATTTCATGATTTTCTAAAAATCTAAAGTTTGATAAAGGCAAATATTGGCACATGCTGTAACCATATAAGTTATTACAGTCGATATAAACAAGGTATGAGTCCAACTGGGATGGTTCATAGTCCTCTAAGTATATATTATTAGCTTTAGCATACCGTTGGGAGGTCATACACACTCCTCCTCTGATTCCGGATTGAATCATTTTCAGAATGTTAAAGTCATCTATGAGCTCTAATTCTACACCAGTTTTCAAAAGCATTGCGTCAAATGATAAACTTGGAGTAGTTAAATAAAAAGCTGGGTCGAGGTCATAGTGTTGCTTGCAAGTAGAACGAAACTTTTCAAAAATATCGGTTAACAGAAGAACATCTGTTTGTAAATAAAGGTCTGTATACTCGCCTAAATTTTTAGTAGCGGCCGGCGAAGCGCCAGAACCGTTTTTTAAATATTATTTACTTAGGCAAAATATATGGAACGTACCAACAGTGAACCGTCTTTCGATAAATTAATACTATACACAATTGACTATTCTATGAAAAGTAAATTCGATGAATCGTTACGCTACGATTTGAGACAAATTCGAAACGATTAACGGTCAAAAGTTGTTCGATTAAATAAAAAACAATGAATTGATGATTATGTGATTAGGAAAAACAACGTAACTAATGCAATTCGTGGAATAGTTTTCGGCGACATGTAAATCGACGTTATGCATTTCGATAAAATGATAGACACCCACAAGTAGGCATACGTAGTTACCGAGTAATAGTCGACCAAGGGTACCTTCCCTACACCTAAAGCGAGATTTTTTTTTATCGTTAAACCCATGGTGTGGGGTATCGTTGGATAGCTCGTTCAAAAATATTATGGGTTTCCTAAAATTCTATTTCCATTTTTCAAATCAGTGATTAGTTAGCGAGATATTGGGCTTTAAAGCCTTAATTTTTGTTCGAGTCATGTCCGTCCCCCCCCCCCCCCCCCTGCCGGCTAAATGGCTACTGAGTACTGGGGATGTGAAACAATTCGTGGTAGTAGTACATATAATGAATTTAAAAGGAAGACTATCACGGACAAGTAGGCATAAGGTGTTACCGAGTAATAGTCGACCAGCTTAATGTGTACTTGGAAAGGCCAATTTTCGTAAAAATTCGGCTGACGCAACCGCACCGCACGTCGATGTAACTAAGACAGACAGGCAACTACGGAACCCTACACTGCGCGTGGCCCGACACGCACTTGGCTGATTTTTATGATGCTTAATTGCCGTCACAAAACTGACACTGAGTTAATTTTTATTTAACAACTCACGCTAATTGGGTACACGTTTTATTGAAAAATGCCCATTTACCTAATTAAAGGTTTCCCGACGTTACACAGTTTAGTGTACGCGATTAATTCCCGCTTTAGTATAAACACACCCTTCAATAACTGGCCACGTTATACTATTTAAATTGAATTTTGTTTGTAGGGTAACAGAGTTCATTTTTAGTATGAGGGGGATATTTATTGAAGGATGGCCAGTTATTGGCGATTTCCCATACAACCTTTTAAGTCAGTTTTTATATTAATTACTTACATACTAAATATCTCAGTGTAAATCACATTTTTGGCAAAAACTGCATCACATTTTTTGAGCAAGTTCCTTGACAGAATTAACAACTTTTATTTTGGCTTTTGATACAGCCCTAGATAGCGGCCACACACAGTAGCTTATGGGTAAAAACTGGTTGTGATAAATACCATGGAAGAAATAACATATGGAGTGGCAACTGCCATACTTCGATGTGTTCTCCGGACGCTTTATAGATACTAACGCCATGCATCTACGTGACTATCAGTGTCGCTAGTAAAT
This sequence comes from Epinotia bilunana, assembly GCA_947049275.1. NCBI lineage: Eukaryota > Metazoa > Arthropoda > Insecta > Lepidoptera > Tortricidae > Epinotia > Epinotia bilunana. Next base: position 659,848 of record OX346256.1, on the reverse strand, counting down.
TGTTAGGCAATATGGTTTGCAATCTGCCCACCATCTATCGATCGTCGAATAGCGATACTGATAGTTCAGATAGTGGACGCTAGATGGCGACTTTGTATTTATAAAGCGTCTGGAGAACGCGTTGAAGTATGGAAGTTGCCACTCCTTATCTTATTTCCTTCATGTAAATACAGACCACAAAATTAAAGCGATTGTCCTTGTGTTTTAATTACGGTCATACCGAACGCGACTCAAAGCTAAAGAATATGCATAGGTACCTACAACTTTTTAAAGTGCAACGTCAGCGTGAACTTTTGATACAAATGATTGTCGGACTACATTACATAATTACAAAACATTCATATACTGTTATTATTGTTTTATTTTGTCAATATCATCACATAATTATCGCAAAATTAATGAAAAAGAGATAAATAATAATACTTAATTTTAGGGTTTTAAAATTCTCATACAAAACAAATCTCTGATTGAGCAGAGAAAACTATTAAACGAGGCGTCCGAAAGGCGAAAGTGTTTAAAAAGCCACAGAGGTAAGACACTGTTCCTTCCACAGAGAACATAATAACTCTGGTCGGACTGCCGAAGCTATAAAACCTGTCCGTAAAACTGCCCTTGTGGCCTATTTGCAGAATAAATAATTGATTTTGTCCCAGACGAATCAATTTAGACGGGCAGCACACGTCAGGTTTCCGTGTGCGGTTTCGTGATACGGAAGATAATCGGAGCACCCAAATGCGTCACAGATCGATAATTATCGCCTTCGAGCGCTGTAATTCGAAAACCGGATCCGGAATCCACAATATCAGACATGTGCTGCAGATCGGAACTTATAGCTCCGTATTGCACTTGTGCGAAGTGACGGATTTCATTTCTTTAATCACAAACCGTGGTTTTACGGAACGGACGTTAGCCGAAACATTTCCGAACAATGGCCGACGGCTCAAATAGTCAATGTTATCGAGATTTCATTACGTGATTGTAGAAAAAACACGCAACAGAACCGGGAGCCTTTCTGCTCTTATTCTAAGGTAAATAATATCCAGAAAATGTATTCTAAAATTTATTTGTGTTTTTTGTAAGACGCTATCTCGCTCGTTCCTTCGTGTTTTATCCCATTCTGGTTTTTCGATTTTATATAATAGATAGATTTTATAGAATAGATAGATATGTATGTTAGTCTGTAAGGTATTTGTAAATATGGGCCTCGTTGCCTGAGATAAATAAATAAAATAAATTTGTTACTATGGTCTAGAGGTCACATAATATGCTGCCCTTTCTATGAACAAGAGAATACGACAAATATTGCTTTATTGCAGATCTCGCACAAACGAAACAGTTATACACAATTAACAAAACAATAACATGTAGGACGAATATCAGATAACAAAGAATTAGATACCTATTGACATATTTAATTGTAAGCTCCCACCTGTGAGGCGCGGTATCGAGGCGAGGTGTGTTGTTAAAGTGCGCTGGTGCTCATGCTACCTCGTATCATCATACGAATTTAAATTTGCTTTATTTTAAATTGTTGATAGCAGTGTATCATCATTAAGTAATTGTCATGAAAGTATATTATTGTTAACTAGCGACCCGCCCCGGCTTCGCACGGGTACTATATTATACATATAAACCTTCCTCTCGAATCACTCTACTTGTATCTATTAAAAAAACCGCATCAAAATCCGTTGTTTTAAAGATCTAAGCATACATAGGGACAGACAGCGGGAAGCGACTTTGCTTTATAATTTAGTGATGTAAGTTGGCTCTTGTCATTGTGTATGAGTGGGTTCACACTTTGTTAAGTACTAGCTGATGCCCGCGGCATCACCCGCGTGGTTATAGGAAAATGTAACATATTGATTTTTCCCGTGGAAATTAGTTGTTTTCCCGCTGGAAAAAGTAGCCTATGTCACTCTCCAGCTTCGAAACTATCTCCATACAAAAAATCACATTAATGCGACGCTTCGTTGGGACGTGAAAGAAAGACAAACATACCCACTTTCGCATTTATAATATTAGTAAGGATTCTCATATTCTAGCGCTATCTGCGAGGTCCTGTAATTGCCTTTTTTGTTAATATTCATGTTAGTAATAAAATAAGTTTCAGTCATATGAATCTGATCACATTGGCGTATTGGGAATTGATTGAAAAGGAGGAGTGAGGATACCCAAGAAAAATAAAATAATACGAACAAAACTCAATTATGTACATAATTAAAAACATGGTACAAGTATAGGCTTATAAAATAAGGTATACTTACTCTAAGGAAATGATACAAAGAATAGTTTAACTTTAGTCATAAGAAATTGCTACGCCCTTACAGGGTTCCCATGTACTTAGCATTGAAGATTTCTACCACCTTATGTAACCATGGTTTTGCAATAAATATATATGAGTATGAGTAGGAAATATAGTGAGTTGTGCGTCCAGGTGATCCCACTGACGGAGCGCGCGGAGGGCGGCGCGCGCAACATCACCGTGGAGGCGCCCGAGTCGCCGGGCGCGGGCGCGGGCGCGGGCGCGGGCGCGGGCGCGGGCGCGGGTTGGTCGCACACGCTCAAGGAGCTGTCCCCGGGCGCCACCTACCAGCTGCACGCCTTCACGCTGCTCCACGACAAGGAGAGCGCCGCCTACGCCAGCCGGAACTTCACCACCAGTCAGTATTCTCTTTATAATACCTCAGCCACGCTACGCTCCTCGCGCTGCCGCGATGTTGCCCTCTCGGCCATGGCCAAACACTGCTCTCATGCGAATCATCGCGTCGTTACTCGCCTTTATTGCCGCTCCATTAACACGCGCCCCAAAAAAAAACCGACAAAACAGGGACCGGGGAGCATGGCGAGGAGCAAGATTAGCGGCGTGACGTTGCCGTTGTCACACTGTACACTAGTCGAAGAGCGGTCAGTGTCTGACGACAGCCAGAGCTAGATCGCCAGGAGGCTACTGCTGCTCCGTCGGTATCGTCAGTCACGTGGTACTTACCTATATAGCTATAGACCACTTATCGGAATGCATGCTACAGACGTGACCAGACCAATTCCATTTGACCCTGACATTTTAATAACCGTAGATAATTATTACTAGTTTGACCGATTCACTGCTAGTGCCACTTTCTCATTTCGAAAACCTTCAGCCGGTCAGGAGAAACTATTTCGAACGATACGAATGCCCAGCTGTCACTTAGGTTATTATGAGAGTGTCTTGAGAAGTTTGTGATATTTTAATGGCATTCCGCACATAAGTTGTTCCCTTACCCCGAATTGTAGTGTCAAAATTGTAGGCACTTACTTTCTACCGATAGAATTGAATACGAGTGGTCAATACCACCCGTTTTTCGATTTCTATCGGTATTTCAAAATAGCATTTCATCGTTTTTGACAGTTTTAAGTGAAAGAGTCGAACGCTCGAGTCATTAATCGGCCCCTCGTTTAAAGTCACATGCCTGAATCACTCTGTTTTCACCGTTTTTGCGTTTGCTGTTATATCGATGACAACGTATTTTTCCTTAAAAATTTACAGTTAATTTTAGCTAACCACAATTACATTATTAGAATATTGACCATTGTTTTCCTCTAACCGGAAACGATCGTAAATTGAGCGACAATTATACCTCGTCACTAATAACCGGCAGTGTGATGATGCGCAGTCATTGTTTATAAACAGAGACGGCGTTCACAACGCTCGCCGCTCAAGCGAATCAATATAAGTCTGGCCTTCGATTATGCGCAATAGTTATGAATCCCAAGGTCAATTTAAAGCAACAGACGATTGGTGAGGTGAATCGGGACAGGTTTTGAATCATCCAGCGGCACTCGTAGAGAAACAATAGGCAATCCCGTCCGCTTTGGCCCACAACATTGTTCTAGAACCGTAAGTACAATAACTTGCGGTTAGGAAGGAATCTAGACCGAAAACCTATTTGTCACCTGCGGATAAACTGATGTTTTATCGTCAATGAAATCTGCATGGCCGAGACGGGACATATACCCAACGATGTGTAGAAACAAACCTTGCCAACTGCACTTTTTTTACACAGACAATAACTAGTAATTCTTAGAGCCGTAAAGCGTCGGGTTTTTAGTAAAAGTCTCTGAGTTTGTAAGTTTGTTTTGGGTATTCTCTCAGGAACCGCTTATCCAATTTCAAAATTTCTTTCACCTGCGTGTAGAATACACTTTCTGGATGGTTACAGGCTATGCATTAACGGTGGGTTTGCCTGGGTACTTTGAAATGAGCCGCGCGGGCTGCTAGTCATTGTTTAATTTAGAAGTCACTTCACCTTCTGTCACCGTCATCAGACCAGCTCGATGCCATAACCGATAATATAAATAATATTGCATTGTCATTGTCACCGAACTCACTCGACCGTTCTAAGTTTTTTTGTTTATATTGAAACGGACAATCAGCATTTATTACATATCTACTTTTACCATCACCATCACCATCATAGTCTGCCTGTAATCATCCACGGCTGAGCACAAGCCCACAAACGTATAAAGTAATCAAGATAGGAAATCGCCACGGTTAATATAATATTCAAGATATGTAAACTAAACAAATAAAAGAAAACCGGACAAGTGCGAGTGGGACTCGCCCACCGAGGGTTCTGTACTCTCTGTACTTAATTACAAATGTATAATTTCTGTAGATTTTTCCCTGTACTTATTTATTTATTTAAACTTTATTGCACAAATATAAAAATAAAGGCACAATTCGCGGACTAAATGCTTAAGGCATTTTAGTATAAGAGGATATTATTTGCCAAATTGCATAGTTCTAGGCCAACGGAAAGTACCCTATAAATTTTGATTCCCTTGAAAGTGTTGAAATGTACGTTTTTTGCGGCATAAACGGCCGTATCTTTATATAACGTTTTTCACAGCTTCAAGGGACTGTAGACTGGAGTATATGGTTTTAATTTCAACTCGATACTTCATCGCTTTCCCGAGATAAAGGGTCTTGACATACAAACAGACGGACAACAAACAAAGTGATCCTATAAGGGTTCCGTTTTTAGGGTTCCGTAGTCAACAAGGAACCCTTGTAGTTTCGCCATTTCCGTCCGTCTGTCTGTCCGTCTTCGGCTTAGCTCAGTAACCATTACTACTAGAAAACTGTGATTCGGCATGGGTATATGAATCAATCACGCCGACAAAACAGTACAATACAATTTGGAAAAGATTTTTTTTTAGGGTACCTCCCCTACACCTAAAGCGGGGATGTTTTTTTTTCTTTTCAAACCCATGGTGTCTTTGGATAGCTCGTTGAAAAATATGATGGGTTCCCTAAAACCATTTTTCAAATCAGTGATTCCTTTGCGAGATATTGGGATTCAAAGCCCTAATTTTAATTCGAGTCATGTGTCCCCCCCCCTGCCGGCTTAATGGCTACTACGGGGATGTGAAAAAATTCGTGGTAGTAGTACATATAATGAATTTAAAAGAAAAACTATCACGAACAAGTAGGCATAAGTAGTTACCGAGTAATAGTCGACCAACTTAATGTGTAATTGAAAAGGCCAATTTCCGCACAAATTCGGCCGACGCAACCGCACCGCACGTCGATGTAACTAAGACATACAGGTAACTACGGAACCCTACACTGCGCGTGGCCCGACACGCACTTGGCCGGTTTTTTTTCCTTTTGTACAGAACCCTAAAAAAAATACAATAAACTGACGAGATTAAGTACCGCATAAAGTTAAAGATGGACTAATACTTACCTGATGATAAATTGATTTGCTACATAGTCATTTATATTGTCATCGAATAGTTACGTAAGTACATACAATCAATTAGTATAATAGCTATTACAGTACCTAATACTGTTTTGAAGTAATGCGTGTTGCGCAAATTATTCGGTGACAGCTGTTGTACACGTGACGAGCGGCAAGTTGTGTTGTGGTATTTCATTTCATAGATGGCGTCCTAGCGAATGCCCGAGGGGATGGAAGTAAACTAACCTGAGGAAATTGAGAAGTATCAGGAGACTAGTTAATTAGTTAGTTAGTTTTACTGGGCTTTTTCCGCAAGTCGACGTCCAATGTGCCTATTTTGCGTGAAATGGTGGGGTAACGCTACTCTAACCACCCCAGCTCCTCTACAAAGTTGGTGAGTGCCTTTGTGTTCCTGACTGCGTTCCGTAGTGTGTCTGGAGACCCTAGGTGCTTTTTCCTGTATACTTCTACCTGCTTGCAGTCCAGTAGAATATGTTTGGTCGTTTCCTCCGCCTCCATGCAGGCTCTGCACATGGGGCTGTCTGTGATACCCATGTTGTACAGGTGTCTGTTCAGGGTGTTATGTCCTGTTATTATTCCTACTATCTTGCGTAGTTGGTTTCTGTGTGTCCTCAGTAGTGCGGTTGTGAGTTTGTTGTCGCGTTTTGACAGAATCTCTTTGGTCTGTCTGCATGTGTCTATATCCTCCCAGTATCTTTGGAGTAGGTCTTTGGTGTATAGGTCAAGTTGATTGTATATATAGCTTTGTGGCAGGGGTAAGATTGGTTCCGGTCCGTATGCCGCCGTTTCTGAGCCTTTCCTGGCCAGTTCGTCCGCTGCATCGTTTCCTCTTGAGCCACTGTGCCCCTTGATCCATTGTATGGTAACGTTGTTTTTGTCTGCGCACACCTCTGTTAAGTTTTGGTGGCATTCGTATATCAAGCTAGATGTGATGTTATCACTGTTCAGTGCTTGTAGTACCGATTTACTGTCTAGAGTATCCGTATGTTTGTGTTCTCAACTTGTCGTCTCTTTATGGCATTGCAGGCTTCGATTATCCCTACGTATTCAGCCTGGAATATCGTGTTTTGTTCACCTAGTGGTTTGGATATGTGTATGTTTAAGTCCTCTGAGAACACTCCACATCCCGTTCCCGTAATTGTTTTCGAGCCATCTGTGAAGATTCTGAGGTCTGTTTGGTTTAGCCCCTCTCTCGAGTCTTCTGTTAGTAATATGCCGTAGTCTTTCTTGAAGACTGCAGTTCTCGGTATTATCAGGGGACTAATAAATACATCCTTGAAATCTCATGTCTTATATACTTTATAGTCGTGTTATATGCATAATTTTTGACAGCTGGTGACAAACAAAAAAGCCTAGATATACGTTGAGGGACAGGAGATACTACATGCTATCTCGTTCCCACTTGTGTTACCGTTTATCTGTTTTTGTGTGTGTGTGTCTCTATTCTATCCTTTCTCTATGTGTGGTACGATTTCAACCGATGTAACCGATGGCACATTCTACTGACCAACCGTGGACCTTATAGCAACGGATCAAGGTCTACAATTGGTCAATGTAGCGTATTGTTATTTGGACGCTGTGTAGGACAGTGATACAGCTAGCAGTTTAGACATCAATGATATCATATACCATGACGGACGTTGCGATGGTAATCATCGAGTTCGAAATATCATATTAAGTATATAATATTACATAATCTATAAAGTCGTGTGCTATTATTTTAAATATGTGCACACGACTTAAGGGTCGCCGGGAAGCTCCACTGTCCATACAAACGTAGTTTGTGTCTCATTTTAAAACGACATGCTAGAATAACATGGAACTTATACACAGTGGGATCCGACCCGTCATATCTAGGTTGGGAACTACTTTCTGTTGCTAGAAATTAAAATAGAAAAAAAATAGAGAACATTTTTCATACAAATTCTACAATCGCAAAATTATTTTTATATTTAAAATGAGAACCGAACTACGTTTTTATACGACATTTTTATACTCCGTCTAAGAAAATTAAGCCGAATATGGGCAATCAGGGGAAATAATTCGTGTAGTTTTGTAAATTGGTACAATTATACCTCGTGGTGTCCATATAAACATACTAAAAGTACTCGAGGGTGGGGGCTTGTACCAATTTACAAAACTACACGAATTATTTCCCCTGATTTAATTAATTTTCTCATGCTATCCGTCAATTTTCGATTTCGACTTTTTTATTTATCGACAATAAACATCATTTCGACATTTTTATACCTCGTCATTTTTCCTTACCGACACTAGTCGCCTAAATCCTTTAGATAAACATTAAAATGTAATTGAGTAGTATTTAGCAACTATAGTAATAATCTATATAGTTTCAGTTATCAATTGAAATAAACAATACTTACAAAAGTTAATGTGTTGTGTGTGGCATCAAACTACCCAAAACTTTTGTTTCCGAATATTTTTTGTGTGGAGACAAGTCTTTAATAGACTCAAAATACCGTACTATTCGTTTCATTCTAACTCAAGTCAGCTGCCCATAAGAAATGACAAAGACAAATATATGAAACATCGTCTTGCTTTATACTGCGGTTCTGTCTGTATTTCTTCACAACGTTGCATGCAGGTACTTATTGTGTATGTGTCGCCACACATACAGTACGCCCACTATATTATCCAATACATTTTTTCCAACTGAGACAGTACCTACTGGCATAATCCTGATCTGTTGCTTAGGCTTCTGATAACTTACGTTACATTTAAGTTATGATATGACAAACACCAGCAACTTCGTTTCTGAGAAAAAACCCAAGTCTTTCTCCTGGCCTGCATAATAAATAAAAGTGAAGAAGATTTAATCCCAAATAAAAGTTAGTTACTTAATAACAATTAAAATATGTTATGATTACTTAGGTAAGTATTCGGTCGGCATGAGTCACAAACTATTTCCATAATAGTTAAAGCAATGACGCGTAGTTTTAGTGTCCGAGAGGCAACCCGCGGTATTTGAGCTCCCGAAGCGTTGTGGAACCGCCCTGTGCAACCCGAACTGAGCAAACTTGGACTTCATTGCTTTGAATATATCCATTTCACGTAAATCCGTTCAGTGGCTTTATCCCATGCCAATGTACGTTCAATTTCAATGGAATTTAGACCTTTTCTAGAACATTAAAGTCGTATTCTTTTATTTTTAATTTCAGTACACAATAAATTAAACTCTATTTTCAAGTCACTGGATGCACACTGACCTTTTTTTGTAATGTTGGCACCTGGCGATCGTGACAAGATAACAATCAGAGTTACCTTTACGGCCAAGTCCGTAAAATTGGCCTTATTTCGTTACATACGAAATGATACAAAACGAGTTCAGAGTTTTCATAAAAACCATTAATGCTCGCTTGATGCCAGGTCTTTATACTATTTATTAGATATATTTCTAATTTTGCGACACCTCAAATAACAATAAAAGGAAGACTTGATATTTTTTTCGATTTTAGTAATATCAGATGGTGTTCGATCTGGAGATCTCAGATTCCAATCCTGATCATGTCATATAATTAGTTTTTCTAGAAAACACTCTTCCGTACATACTGAAAATGTGATTTTGTGCCACAAAATGGAAAAATATTTAAAAAAAGTACTTACTAATGAAAAAAAAATTATATATTTTTTTAAAATGTACTCTGTCTTATCGAGCAATTCAATGTATTTTTCAGCACCTAGTTTGAGAAACGTTTTCATTACATTCACAGTGTATTTAAGCATAAAAATATTACTTATTTCATCAACATTAGCATTACGCTTTTATATTTACATTTACCTACAATGTACAAGTATGCGATGTGATGTGATACAGTCCAGCCTGAGTGGCGCGCATGCGCGTGGCGCGGTCGGCAATCAGTTTTCTCCGCCAACGATTGCTGGCCTGCGAAGAAAGCGGAACATGTGGCTTCGCTAGCTGATGACATATGGCTTTGCCGGCCGCGGTGGCGACCATTACGATATCGACACCTCGGGGATAAAACCAGGCCAAATTTAATGGTAACTGAATAAATGGAGTTATGCGGTTGGTGGAAAATTATTGACGCTGAATTCTAATTTTCAATAGGCCGTCGAAAAAACCACGCGACATTTATTCTAATTTTCCGGATACATCCCACTTGTAATATCTACATGTTTTAAAAAATTGTAAAGGCCTTCACTATCTTGTTAACGGTGTGGGCGCGGCTGTATTTTTCCCGAAAAATAGTAGTGTTAAAATAACCTAGGTCGTAATGTTGACCATGAACAGCGTCGATGACGCGGCGTTGCCTGTCATAGACGCCTCCTCGTTCGTTGCGCCGCGGAACCGCGTTTTGTTGCGAGACATTTCCTTTCCAAGAATTGGCTTTTTTTACGTCTCAGTTCAGTGTTATTTTGATCAACCATAGCTACTACTATGGCACTTAATCGCGTATTAATATAACTAAGTACATTTATTAAATTTGACAACCGAAGGGCAATTCCCGTTTAGTTGAGATCATATGTGAAAATCATCGACGTTTAATTAAAAGTATAGCGTAACTAATGCCGTTAACCGGTAAACGCCGAATGGAAGCGTGGAGGTGATTTTATGAATGGCGCCGAGCACACACGGCATTTGAGTGTGTCAGCGCGCCGCCGGTCTAGCACTGCGGTTTAGCAGTTTTTTCTTTCTTGACTCCGGCTCCAAGGCCCATATTTACAAATACCTTTACAGACACATACATATCTATATACATAACTTATTGACGCTCGTAGGGCCTTATCACACTTGCGATTTACAAGCGTTTTGTGAGCGAGGCTATTGGTCGACGAGTTGGCCGCGTCTACGCGTCGACGTCCTCGCCAGTCGCCACACCGCAACGTGATCGCCGCAGGTGCGCAACGAGTACACGGCGTTCAATCAGCGTTTAGTATAGTCAGTTTCAGGTTCAGACGAGGAAACACTGTGGTTAGCTTTCTCCATATGAAAATGAGATATTTTTGAAGCGGTCAACGCCATTGCTGACGAGACGCGTTTGTGTACACAACGCTGCGTTGTTTATCTTGTAATAATGATTTGAAATACTACTTACGTGGTGGTTAGTTAAGGCTGTGCATTGGAAATTATCGCGTGCTTTGAAACGCCGTTCTGACTAGATTAAGAAACAATAAGGTCTGATTTTCAGATACTTATATGATTCTTGACTATAATTATGGTTTTTTATCTGATTTTATCGATACATGATTGCTTAAAATTTCCTCGATAGAAAAAATTCCAAAGTTGGATCTGTATTTTCCTTTTTAGGGTTCCGTAGCCAAATGGCAAAAACGGAACCCTTATGGATTCGCTATGTCTGTCTGTCTGTCTGTCCGTCCGTCCGTATATCACAGGCATTTTATTCGAAAACTACAAGGTGTATTTGAATAAAATTTTGAGGATAGGTGTATTTTGTTAGTCGCTAGTCGCTACATAGTTTTCTAATTAAGTTACTAAAAAAAAATTTTTTTTGGGGTACACAAAACTGAAAGTAAAAAAAAAAATTTTTGCCCACGTGTGGCACATCAATCGATAGATCTTTCAAGGTTTCTCAGCATTTTTTTTGATTAAGTGAATAGAGTGAGATAATCGCCCCGAAAGTCACTAAAATTGTGTCCCCCCCTCTAACTTTTGAACCGTGTATTTTAAAAATATGATAAAAATCATGGACATGGGGCTTATTAAATTCTTTCAGCGAAAATTGTTTTGAACAAGATCAGCTCAAAGGTTTTCGAGATATTTTAAAAAAAACTGCCTTCCTTAAAGAAAAAGACGTAAGTGCCATGAGATTTCAGTAACGATACGACCTTTTTAATAGGCACGGAACCCTTCGTTGTGCGTGGTCCGACACGCACTTGGCCGCTTTTTTTATTCAGCCTATTCAAACGATACATTATTTTACGACACAATCAAGTTAATACTATAGTATTTTATCTCATCTAAAATCTCACTTTATGAACGTCTCTAAGTTAGGTTGTTATCGAAATTTGTCCAAAAAAGCCATTCCTGAAGAGTGAAAAGACCTCTCTTTTCCTCGTGCGCGGAATTAGGCATCAGCGTGTCTCTGTCTAGGGGGCGTGTTCAACTCAAATCAAGCCATCGCCTTAAACGTTCACGACTAGATCATGACGTCAGCGTCGCGGAGAACGCAAGCTCGCTGCGACCTCGCTGCGGGAACGAACTTCGGTTTAAACTGCTAGCAAATCGCAAGTGTTATATTATAACCTGATAACGCCCTTACACATGTAGTGGCCGCCATATCTATTTATTAAATTATTAATCATTTTTTGCTAAGTAGGTGTGTACGGATAACGCTCTTCAATTAAACCAGATAATACCTACACATTGAGACGATTCTAACGAAAGCTGTGAGGGTTCGTGATCTGTATTGACCTTCTAGAGGGGAAGCTAGATCTTTTTGGCTGTAGTATATTGAACCAGAGTTTTAACGAGGAAGATTCTCAACTGGTCTTAAATAGTCTCGTTCATTCTTATAGAGAACTAGCTGCCCGCGCGGCTCGCGTATTGCAAAGAACGCAGGCAAATCCACGGGATGGAATATAGGCTATAAACATCCAGAGTACATTCTACACGCGGATGAAATAATTTTGGAAATCATATAGCGGTTCCGGATATTACCCATTCATTACATACCTACACATTTACAATGTCACAGACTTTTCCTCTTTATAATATTAGTATAGACCTCGAGATCCATAAAGGTAAATCACATATTAGGTAAATTATAACAAGAGGGGGGAGGGAGGGTCTTGCCAAACGTGACATACCTACGTGTTAAAGAGATCGCAATGAGCGTGCCATGGGGGCAGGGGGAGGTCAACATTTTGCGTGACGTGATATGTGGACGGTCCGTAACATGCGGGATCACGATCAGAGGTCAAACAGTTTTCTCGTTCTGGATTGGTAAGGGGTGTGATTACCAGCCCGGGGCTGCTAGACGGAACGCGCTAATGCGGCTCACCTCACCTCACCCGTCACGTCTAACGAAACTAGACCAAAACGTGTTATTACGAATCGCGGCGTCAAGATATATTTGTGGGTGAGGTTAAAACAAGTAACAGAGTAGCAGGGCAGCTGCGCGCCAAGGCCTTGCCATTGTCCCCTTCACGCCTCGTTAGGAGGCCGCCATTGCCATTGCTCGCCCGACACCGACACGAGCCACACTTCATAACATCAAACCCGTAAACGTGCATAACAACACTTGTCTTAATGGATGTATTGTATTTTAAGACTCCAAGTTAGCCACCTATCATAATACTTATATAGATTGCGGGCCTAAGCAGGTTGCCATTTTATCACTTATCGTCATGGATAAGACTCCGTCACTCTCGCTCTCGCGTAGACTTGTCAGAACGTGGCGGATGTCTTATCCGCAGCGATAAATGATACAATGGCAACCATGCTGAGTGTGCTAGAGAAATGGAAAAGTTTGTGACTCCACCAATGTAGATAATTCAAAATAACGATGCATGTCGTTTTCTCGTGCGTGGAAAACGTAAACGTGTTTCTCACGGGGGCGTGTATTATATAAATCGAGGCATCCCCTTAAGGGGAGGTGAAGCACTGTCTGACTCAACTTTAACAGACAAGCCCTTATCATTTGTCAAACGTGACAATAATATATTTTTCTCACCTGCTATACAGAAATGAGTCATTGTTGCCCTTAAATCAGGAATTGATTTTCCTCATAGAAGTTGTGTCATTGTGTCTCGGTACCAAAATTGTATCCGTCTTTGGCGTAAACAATTGAATCCCTCGTTACGCTCAAGATTCGATTGTAGAATCTTTCGCTCCAATCAGGAATCAATATCATCATCATCATCATTGGCCTTTAGCATCTATAAAAGATGATTTAAGCAGCGTCCATTCAAGTGCGGCACTTACGTACGTGGCTTGTCAGGCTAATACGAGAGCGACAGTGTCGCCCGCAGATATGACATGTAAAGGTCATATACAGTGCAGTTGGAGGGGCAGCAGCGCGCTCGTGTCTCAATGCTCGTTTTTGGGACAACAGGTCAAACCAGGCGATATCGTGTAGTGTCACGCCTCCATAAAGTATCTTACTCCAAAGGTCTCGGTCCTGAGACTGCTTTTCCCAATTCACGAGGGTCGATCTTGAAGGACAGCATGTCACGCTTTGCGCTGTCCTTAAACCGTAACATAGGACGCCCCACCGGTCGCTTAGCGCAAGCTACTTCACTCAAGAGAGGGCTCCATCCTCTGCACGTGCCCGAGCCAGCGCAGACGTCTTTGTTTTAAAACTGCTGCAGTAATGGGTAAACGCGCGATGTTGAGCACCCTCTCCTTTGTAACTCAATCCTTCCAGGAGATGTTTAAAATACGCCGAAGACAGCGCATGTGAAAGTTGTTTAATTTCCGTTCCTGTTTGGCATACGATATCCAAGTTTCTGCTCCGTACAAGAGTATGGACAAGATGCATGTCTGATATACTAACGTACACGTCTTCGTATTAACGGTAAGGTGTCTATTATCCCATACTCTTGTACTGAGCTTCCCGAACATCGTGGATGCCTTGCCTATGCGGATGTTGATCTCTAAATCGAGTGAAAGATTATTCGATACGCTAGAACCGAGGTAACAGAAGTTGTCGACAACTTCCAGAGACGAATCATCCAACGAAATTGTCGGGGCCTGAACTACGCCCTGTGCCATTACGACCGTCTTTTTAACATTTACAGTCATCGAAAATAACTTGCATGCCGCATCAAATTTAACGACCATACCTTGAAGCTCCTCCGGCGACGTCGCCACGAAAGCGGCATCATCAGCGAAAAGCAAACTGTCAACGTATAAATCCTCGCGATATTTTTTGGATTTCAACAGTGAGATGTTGAACAGTTTGCCATCCGGCCTAGTGTGAAAGTGTATGCCATGAGTGGTATCGCCGAAGGCAACTTTCAAGAGAACTGAGAAAAATATGCCGAACAAGGAAGGCGCCAAGCCAACACACAACCTTGCCTTACTCCTCTGCGCATTTCGAAAGGGTCTGAAGTATCACCATACCATATCCAATCAATATACCTCGCCGTAAATATACTAAACTAAACTATCTATACTAAATATGTCATTTTGCTCCCTTGAGACACAATCTACTATACCTTGTGGGTTCGAAATCAGCAACTGAATAAAGAATAAGTTTCTTTCAAAAATGTCTTGTAAAAATGCGTTTTAGTACAAGCTTTTATTGCCGGCTCTAGGTACTGCATGCCATCATCAACTAGTCGCTGAGACGACCCTAACGAGCCCAAGCACAACGGGGTTACGTCGGTTAAGTACTGAATTCCCATGGCCACCTTCTGTCTCCATCATCAGATCAGCTCGATGGTACCATTATATTTTGGATGATTTGATGATGAGATGAGGAGTTTGGATGACAAATATTGCAAGTTAAATAAAAGCTTGTCATAATTTACTTTTAAAAAAAAAATTTTTAACTGACTTCAATTTAGTACTCCGTCAAGCCACGCGATCATTTCCCACTTGATCAATTCACCATATGAACTGATTTCGAGAGCAATTAAATGCGTTGATTATTTGAGAAAAACCGAATCGCTGTTTGTGGGCCGATAATACTTGAGGACTTCCGTCGATTCCTCAAGGATCATCTTTGGCACTTCATTTAGTTGCTATTTCAACGGCATCATATCAGAATCTGTGATGTACTTTTATAGTTTTAAGTGCATTATTGAGGAATTCCATAAGTCATCTATGGTTTTCATCATCGATTCCACTCCACCAAATTTATGATTTCCGGATTAATACACGAGTTATAATAGAGAAATACCGAAATCACTACACGCGTGCCTTATATAATTGAGGATTTCCCTCAATTCTCATCATCCAAGTGGATTTTTGAAATAAATGGGACCAACCTGGAAGCGTATACTTACGAACAAAAAAAAATACGAATCGGCTCAGAAATGACGGAGTTCTGAAATAACAAAAAAATAAAAATACACCTGAATTGAGAACCTCCTCCTTTTTTTGAAATCGGTTAAAAAGCGATGTTACGAGTATTGTGCGGCGAGAAGTATTCACCGATACACATTTCGTTTAAATGATCTCAGTGACTGGTACCCGTTATTTGCACCCGTGACATAACCAGGCGCCCGCTGCCCGCTGCCCGCTACGCCGGCCGCACAGCTGACGCTGACACATCACCCGCGAGAATAGTGCGCTTCCAATGACAACTGGGCTGTTATTCGCTACGCACTAATGCTGCTCACCCCGCCGGTCACCCGTCACGAAACTAGACCTCTGCCTACGCTTAGTTACTACGCATCGCGGTGTCAAGATATATTTGTGGGTGAGCGCTGAGGTGAGCTTAAAACAAGCTACAGAATAGGGGGGCTGGGCACTTTCTTTTAATATATCGTCCTTAAGTACCCACCAGTGGCGGCGCGTGACTAATTTCACTGCACAACCCGTAGTAAATAGGGCTGCTTTTTGATGATTTATGAGGTTGGTAAATATATAACAATAAATGTTAGGCAAGCCGGTGCGAATCGGCTTGTGTGGGCGCTCCGCCACGAGTACCCATAACACAAGCCTTATTGAGCTTACTAAGGGGCTAGTTAGATTTGTGTACAGATGTACCCTAATATTTATATTTACCCCGCCTGAAGAGGAAAAAAAGATAATTTATTTCGAGTCCACCATGAGATTATTGGATAGTTCGCATATTGTGGTACGAAAGCAGGATCTTGTGGAACCGCTAATATTCGTGTTTTTTAGTTCAATGCAGTGTTGATTGACGATAGGCCTTAATGAACAGCGCACGGGCTGATTGAGATTGTCAATAGAAAATGGGGCTAAACAATTTAAATGCTTTTATGTTTGGTGATTGTTTGTAAATACATAATGTCAGGAGTGGTTACATCGACGTTAAAACTAGACATATATTTTTACACCAAGTTGACAGCTGTCAACTGTTATTCTCACCTCACCTTGTACTTCTACGCCGTCTATGATTTAGATTTATTTATTTCCAGATAAAAATCACAATATAGATTTGCATACAATGTCAAAGAATCCTTATCTTGATCGTCAATAATAATAAATAAAAAATGTTCAAAATGTCAATATATATACAGAAAGTTGAAATAGTATCTCTGATGTAATGGATTGTAATTTTTAAAACTAATTGACATATGCAGGTGACTATTGTTTATTTGATGAAGTAAAGTCGATATCGATTGCTGACGTGTTCTAATTCTAAATATATTGGTCCTTCGGCGCACGCTTCCTGCCCAGTAACACGGGCTTAGATTTTTTTCTAGAACGGATATCAGTGATATCGCACTTGTTGCATTTGCAACTTTTTTGCGTGTTGTTTGGTTTATAAGTTTCGATACATTCATGTGCCTACTTTTTAACCCTCGACGCAAAAATAAGTGTGTGTGTTTGACGTATCTGTTTGTGTTTCTGTGTGTCTGTCTGTCGCATCGTAGCTCCTAAACGAATGGATTGATTTTAATGCAGTTTTTTTGTCCGAAAGCTGACGTCATCGAGATGGTTCTTAACAACCCAGTTTTGAGATATTGAACTTTGAACTTTTTCAACTTTTCTAACTTGTTAATTACTCAGAAATCTTTGTTGGTCATATTTCTAACAATGTGAGACATTTTTGCTCTTAGATCCCACTATGATGCGTGTACGCTGACGAACACATAAAAGTACATAATTACGGGCCTATAAGCATTTGCACAATCTTACTCGTTAATCAAAGAAATGTGTTAGTGCCTGGCTATAAATGATTATCGTTCCGCCTCCGCGGGCCGCGTCGCGCGTCGCAATACGTGCCTAACTTTATTAGTTGAGCGACATGCTGTGTGACTGCCCATGACTGTATTCCGTTTATTTTCCCTAAACAGATGTGCTGCAAGGAAGGCATTACGTCATAGGAACTGTAGTACTTAGTCCTTTTCTGTGTAGTAACCGTGGGAAAGGCAGATAGAGGCGCGCAGGATCTTTTGCGATTCGATTGTTTGATAAGCAGGGATCGGATACTCGGATAGATAATTACCTACACTGGCGGCAGCGTTGATGTGGAGTTGTATGGAAGCGGACCCCATACAGTTTTATTAATCGAACTCCCGGGATGTACGAGTACCTGTAATTAACTATACATTTGGTACTTAATTAGTAAAGCACGCGTATTTAAGTATAGCGAACTATTTAAAGTTATTATCTATATATATAAAACTCTTCGTTACTAATCTATTGACAGACAGCGCACAGCCTACACCGCTAACGATATAAGCATGAAATTTGGAACATATGTTCTATACAGTACGTGGACGTGTGCTAAGAAAGGATTTTTCGAAATTCAACCCTTAAGGGGGTGAAAGAGGGGTCGAACCCTTGTATGGAAATCGTTCATTTGGAAAGTTATAAACTTGAATCTTTGTACGAAGGTTTCTTACTAAAAAGCAAAACAAATGCTTTAGCTTTGCTTTAAAAAATCATCCCCTAAGGGGGTTAAAAAAGAGTTGAAAGTTTGTATGGGAAACATGTCGTTTTTAAAGTTAGCCATTTAAAACTTCGGTCACAAGCTCCTAATGTACAGTCAAAAACATTGATAAGGGTTTTTTTTTATTCATCCCTTGAAGGGGTTAAGATAGGGGTTGAAAGTTCACATAAGTAATGTGTGATTCCCTAAACCGCTAAAGTTATAAGCAGGAAATTTGGAACATATATTCTTTACAGTACGTGGACGTGCACTAAGAAAGGATTTTTCGAAATTCAACCCTTAAGGGGGTGAAATAGGGGTAGAACCGTTGTATGGAAATCGTTCATTTGGAAAGTTATAGACTTGAATCTTTGTATGAAGGTTTCTTACTTAAAAGAAAAACAAATGATTTAGCGTTGTTATTAAAAGTAATCCCCTAAGGGGGTTAAAAAAGAGTTGAATGTTTGTATGGGAAACATGTCGTTTTAAAGTTAGCCATTTAAAACTTCGGTCACAAGCTCCTAATGTACAATCAAAGACATTGATTAGGGAATATTTTCTTATTCATCCCTTGAAGGGGTTATGATAGGGATTGAAAGTTCACATAAGTAATGTGTGATTTTTAATTATAAACTGTGGCTAGAAACATGAAAGCAGGACAGCAGGTTTCTTTTATAGTATGTAGATCTATGCAGAAATATATTTTTTTAAACTTGCCACCTAAAGGGGTGAAATAGGAGTTGTACCGAGAAGAGGTTCTTTTGAAAACTTAGAAATATGAAAGTTCGTATATACGTTATTTATTTATAAACCATATATTTGACATAGATAGTCTTTTCATCAAAATTCATTCCCTAGGGGGTGGAAAGGCCATGTGGAAAAAAATATGTGAGAGTTGAAACTTTGCGCATAGGCTCCTTTTATATAGTCAAACATGCTGAGTACCTACGGAGATTTCTGAAACTCATCCCCTAAAAGCGATAATAAGGATATATATCGTTTAGTGTAAAATACGATAGATTTTTTGAATGTATACCTACCATAATACATTATACAAAATATACATTTTTGTTTGTTTGTTGAATTTAGCAATTTAAACGAATGAACTCATCGCACTACCTTTTACGCTTAATCCCTGAACAGATTTAGATGAAATTTTCCGTACAGATAATTTGAGACCCTTGGAAGGATATAGATAGCATAGTTTTTGTCTCGGAAATCATCCCTTAAAATGGTAGAACTTTGTTTGGGTCGGCGATAATTAAGGTTCCGCCTACAAACAATAATAGCAATCATTTTTCTAAGACGGTAACAATTTCTACGCGAAGTCGCGGGCAACAGCTAGTCCATGTATAGATATACTAAACGTTGTTTAATTTACCTGCAAATCAAATTAACGCAAACTTTTATCCTAAATATTGATGAATGATACGAACTAGCATGTATTTCCATTTTATTAAAATCATTTTTTTAAGAAGTTTCACCACACTTGCTTAACATTTTCCGGGAATCCGTCATTTTAGGCAGATATTTACTTTGGCACTCGAGGGAGGCCTATGTCCGGCAGTGGATGTCTTTCGGCTGATATGACGATGATCTATCAGATTGTCCGATCCCTGTTGATAAGGCAGTGTCCTCGCAAAATAGTATTAGCGAAGGATGACATTCATCTAAACTTGGCACAAAAATATACCGAATGACCGATATATACCGAACCGCACGTACAACACATGCTCTTTCAAGTTCGCTAGGGTTATTAGATGTATGTCACAAATCATGATCAACTGACACTTCGGGCCGGTTGGTGATCATAAGTAGTCTGTTAAAAAAAATACTAGGTACTTGCTCTGTGAGCTGTAAAACTTGCGAGCCAGTATATAAAAAGAAATGAATTTCAAAAAACTAAATCGTTAAGAAAATCAATTTAATAATTGAACATGGTCACAAAGTTTCACGAGATTCGGTTGAGAAATAAGAGCTGTAGAGGGGAGCAGCGGGAAACCCGCAAGAGTTTCACGAGAGTCGTTTGAGAAATAAGAGCTGTAGAGGGGACCAGCGGGACACCCGCAAGTTTCACGAGAGTCGGTTGAGAAATAAGAGCTGTAGAGGGGACCAGCGGGACAGCCGCAGCCGGACCTGCGAACGAACTTCGGCCCAAGCTGGAGCGGGTAACATTTCGTTTCGGTTCGCTTCGCTTTGCTCGCCCGTTCAAACATTTCTAGAGATTTTTATAGCCTTAAGCAAGCACCCCGCCTCGGTCGGTCATGACATGACGTCAAGCAGCTTTAGTCGTCTTACCATGCTGGCTTACAATGTAATGATGTCGTTTATTTATTTTCAGTTACCTTATCGTTTACATAAAAACATTGTATGTCTAATTGTTCGCCCTTCAAAATAATCATATGTTCAACTAGTCAGTGGGTTGGCTTCCGGGACTGCATGTGAAACGTCCATGTCATACACATGACAATTGGCAGTTCAAACTTTGAACTCTTCCATTGCCTTACCACCTGTCAAAAATAGGTGCTTATTATCGTATCTGCTACGTAGTCGTAATTTTATTTATTAGGACCCGTTTTGATTATATGTGGACGCCCCTCGTAGGTAAGGGCCATACCTACCGGCGCAAAAAAATCAACTAAAGTCGTTTACGTGCATATTTAAAATGTTTTATCGCGTAAAATTATTAATAGACGCCGTTTATGCGGATTAAGAGTCCAACCAAAATTTGGCAATGCCTACACATACGCTAACCAAATTCTCAGTATGACCCGTATGTACTCGTATCGTATATGCCATACACGAACGTCTAGCTGATCGTCAGCGCTGGTCTGAAAGTGCCCAATGCTTTCTAGCTGCACCTGAATCGCCCAATAGACCGTACCCTTTACGCCAACGGGTCTATGGTGACGTCACTGGAACTATGTCAAGACGTCACTGGAACTATGTCAAGTGACGACGTGTGTTGTTGCAGAGCCTAACACCCCGGGGAAGTTCATCGTGTGGTTCCGCAATGAGACCACGCTGCTGGTGCTGTGGCAGCCGCCCTACCCGCCCGGCGCCTACACACACTACAAGGTACAGAACAACTTATTTATCATTCCTATTGCATAGTCTTTTAGGTATCACAGACAGCCCCGTGCGCAGTATGCATGGAGGCAGAATAAACGACCAAATATATTCTACTGGACTGCAAGCAGGTAGAAGTAAATAGGAGGAAACACCTAGGGTCTCCAGCCAGACACATTACGGGAGGCATTAAGCAATACCAAGGCACTCACTCACTTTTTAGACGAGCTGGGATATAGTAGCGCTACTCCACCCCGCCCCTTATTCTCGAAAAATAAAATGACGAAAAATAAAAGTGAAAAACACAATTGAACTGAATTTTCCGCCGTTTTACATTGTGCAATATGGACACGTCGACCTCTATGGTACATCCTTTATTTTTAAAGGTCTCTCACTGGCAACAACCTCCTTAGCTTATCTTTAATATAAAAAAATGTTCTACATTGAAATATAATGACATGTAATGGGATGTACGTACTTCCTGGACAGCTTTGCTTGGCGTCTGGATACTTCTACTAATTGTCCAGGATGAGTCACTTTCTGTCTTTACAGATGTTAAGGGAACTTTTCATAATTTTTTTGAGAAAAGAACTTTAAGATTCATGTATCCTATTGACATCTATATGTGCAACATGCTTAGCTCGCTCGTCACCAGGGTTTGCTTTGCTTCTCCGGTTACTCTATTTGCGTATCCGTTCACTCTATTCATCAATGTGCCCAATTGATATTCAATATTTGAGATTATTTGAGTTGGTCGAATTGCATCAAACTTGTCCATTCAAAAAGCAACTCTACCGTCCAAGGTGGAAGATTCTAATTCCAATGACAGTTTTATAAAAAGTCGGCCACATGAAATAATGTCAACCATGTAAATGTTTGTGTACTGTACTGTTTGTGTTGTGGTAGGTGTCGATCGTGCCGCCGGACGCGCGCGAGTCGGAGCTGTACGTGGAGAAGGAGGGCGAGCCGCCGGGGCCGGCGCAGGCCGCGTTCAAGGGGCTGGTGCCGGGGCGGCCGTACAACATCTCCGTGCAGACCGTGTCGGAGCCGGAGATCAGCGCGCCCACCACGGCGCAGTACCGCACCGTGCCGCTGCGGCCGCGCGACGTGCAGCTGCCCGCGAGCCGCGTCACGCCCACCAGCTTCCGCGTCACCTGGCTGCCGCCCAAGGAGGAGAGGTAACCGCCGCCGCGAGACGCACTATCTACAATATTAATAATAGTTATTTTCTCAAACATGCTCGGAAATGTATGCGTTAATATCACGAAATGAAGACATGAAGTTTCTTGTTTATGGCTCCCTACATTTCTTCTTGACCTTACGCCAAGAAGAAATGTATGAAAACCCTAAGAAAAACCATTATTGTCCGCTACTCTAACTTTTTAAATTTGCTTACTAATATTAAACTGACAAAAGAAAAATTACATTCTGCCAACCACCACTAGACAGTAAGCATACTTGCGACATAAAAAAAAAACAAAATCTATGGTAGGTGCTACACTTTATGTGTGGTTAAACTTGGTGCTCGAACGGCTTCTTCAAATGGCATGTTTAAAAAATTAAAAAGGCGGCAAATTACACAATTATTGTTTTCTGCTCTTTCGTTCCGATTGTAATTATTTTTATTTTTATATTTCCTCACATCGTTTGAGAAAAGCACTATACAATCCTCGGCCGGAACAGGGATTGCTGGACTCGTTGTATCCGGTCTCGTCTACGACTCGGCCGTCTACCCCAATCTCGTCCAGCAATCCCTTACTTCACGGCCTCTGCAGTAATGTACTATTATGGTCCAAGTTGGGAATTACCTATCCGCACGTATATTTTACAATGCATCATGCGAGGAAATAAAACCATATACAGAGTGTTTTTTTTAAATGGGACAGTATGGGGAAATTCGAATCTAAAGGAGATAGAGGAAAAGTGTCCAAGGAGACATGTTTTTTTATGTAAACAAATTTGGCTCGTTAAAATTTTTGGTCAAGCGTGAGTTGTTCTTAAAAAATTATAAAGTTGGTCAATTTTTTTTTTGACGCGGGTCGGCTCTGTTTCATGTAAGGATTATTTCATTGTATGGAAAAAAAAAATCTGAACAGCAGAAGTTGGTCAAATTTAATGAAAACTAATCTTCATACAGTTGGTTTATTACTTGAGTAAATGTTCGATGTGGCCGCCGTCTTGTCTTATGCAGGTACGAGCACGCTTCAAGACACTTCTAGTTGCATTTAACAGAGACTTATGGTGAATTGTGTTTAAAGTGTTGTAAACAGCATCTTTTAATTCTTGTACGGAGTTGTATCGGGATTCATAAATTCGACCCTTAAGGTAACCCCATAAGAAAAAATCTAATGGCGTTAAGTCGGGCGATCGTGGGGGCCACTTTATCGGCCCATATGTACCCATCCAACGGTTTGGAAACTGCTCGTCAAAATCACAGCTGCAGAAATAACGTACGTTCCAAATTTGCATTCTTTGCTGCAGAAATAACTTACGTTCCAAATTTGAATTATTTTTTTTATAATTTCAAGACTATCGCGTGTCATGATGTTAACGAAGATTAAAAAAAATGTTCTTCTCTTGAATCATCTGGAGCTCTTATCGATTATCAAAATTTAAAAATGGAATAATTTTAAATATTTTTTTACACGCCTAGGCACTTGTAACAATATTAAAAGGCGAATACTGCAATTGTATGAAGATTATTTTTCATTAAATTTGACCAACTTCTGCTGTTCAGATTTTTTTCATTCCATACAATGAAATAATCCTTACATGGAACAGAACCGACCCGCGTCAAAAAAAAATTGACCAACTTTATAATTTTTTAAGAACAACTCACGCTTAACCAAAAATTTTAATGAGCCAAATTTGTTTACATAAAAGAACACCTAATGTCTCCTTGGACACTTTTCCTCTATCTCCTTTAGATTAGGATTTCCCCATACTGTCCCATTTAAAAAAAACACTGTATATACATAAAAAGGTGAAATTTTCATTTTCATGAAATCTCATTCCCGCACGTGTGCGGGAGTATTCGCCCGAATTCCATTCCCGCAAGGCAAGTGCATCGTAAGGTTTATTTACAATTACTATAAGAAAGTTAAACATACAATTTTATGCTCTTATTCTCTTTTAATATAGACTTTTGACGTCTTCATTTGCGTAGCTACTTTGAATACTGACTGTACAATCTACTATTGTTTATTTATTGGGCGTGTTCACGTGTTTAGCGAGTTCGAAAAGTACCAAGTGTCGGTGTCGGGCGGCAGCGGCGCGGCGCGGCGGCTGGCGCCCGTGCTGCGCGCGCGCAACGAGACGCCCGCCGTCAGCTTCGAGGGGCTGGAGCCCGGCGCGCACTACACCGTCACCGTCAAGACCATGTCCGGCAAGGTCACCTCCTGGCCCGCGCCCGCCGAGATCACGCTCAGTGAGTACCAAAGCTTAGTGTGAGGTACTACTACAGACCGGTATACGGTTAGCGCACAATCCATCTCTTTCTAAGTGTTCTCATTAGAAAGAGATGGCTAGTCTATCTCGCTGCGAGACAGCTCGCGCGTCGACTTGTGCTAATGCTAACCATGCAGCTAGAGATCCAGCCAAGGGAACGGTGAACCCTCATTACTGAACCGGGCTACATACATCTTTGGCCTTGTCGTCACTATCTATTGAGTGCGACTAGGGCCAATGGTTGCTCAGTTGTTATTTAAAAAAACCCGGCTTTCGACCTTTTTCGCCCCGACTCAGACCAGAAACGCAAGATTCTTGAGTCTTGTTATCGCAGGTGACCTCGATGTGCACCTTCATATTTGAGTAAAGGTAGCTGAACGGTGGTGACTGGTGAGATGTTACAGTTACAGTGCGTGTTTGTGTTGTGTTGCAGAGCCGCTGCCGGTGCGCGAGCTGCAGTGGCGCTACCAGAACGAGACCGAGGGCGGCGGCCTCCTCGTGTGGTGGCAGCCCGCCGAGGGCAGCACGCAGGACGAGTACAAGGTACCTTATATTGTTCTACCAGAACGAGACCGAGGGCGGCGGCCTCCTCGTGTGGTGGCAGCCCGCCGAGGGCAGCACGCAGGACGAGTACAAGGTACCTTATATTGTTCTACCAGAACGAGACCGAGGGCGGCGGCCTCCTCGTGTGGTGGCAGCCCGCCGAGGGCAGCACGCAGGACGAGTACAAGGTACCTTATATTGTTCTACCAGAACGAGACCGAGGGCGGCGGCCTCCTCGTGTGGTGGCAGCCCGCCGAGGGCAGCACGCAGGACGAGTACAAGGTACCTTATATTGTTCTACCAGAACGAGACCGAGGGCGGCGGCCTCCTCGTGTGGTGGCAGCCCGCCGAGGGCAGCACGCAGGACGAGTACAAGGTACCTTATATTGTTCTACCAGAACGAGACCGAGGGCGGCGGCCTCCTCGTGTGGTGGCAGCCCGCCGAGGGCAGCACGCAGGACGAGTACAAGGTACCTTATATTGTTCTACCAGAACGAGACCGAGGGCGGCGGCCTCCTCGTGTGGTGGCAGCCCGCCGAGGGCAGCACGCAGGACGAGTACAAGGTACCTTATATTGTTCTACCAGAACGAGACCGAGGGCGGCGGCCTCCTCGTGTGGTGGCAGCCCGCCGAGGGCAGCACGCAGGACGAGTACAAGGTACCTTATATTGTTCTACCAGAACGAGACCGAGGGCGGCGGCCTCCTCGTGTGGTGGCAGCCCGCCGAGGGCAGCACGCAGGACGAGTACAAGGTACCTTATATTGTTCTACCAGAACGAGACCGAGGGCGGCGGCCTCCTCGTGTGGTGGCAGCCCGCCGAGGGCAGCACGCAGGACGAGTACAAGGTACCTTATATTGTTCTACCAGAACGAGACCGAGGGCGGCGGCCTCCTCGTGTGGTGGCAGCCCGCCGAGGGCAGCACGCAGGACGAGTACAAGGTACCTTATATTGTTCTACCAGAACGAGACCGAGGGCGGCGGCCTCCTCGTGTGGTGGCAGCCCGCCGAGGGCAGCACGCAGGACGAGTACAAGGTACCTTATATTGTTCTACCAGAACGAGACCGAGGGCGGCGGCCTCCTCGTGTGGTGGCAGCCCGCCGAGGGCAGCACGCAGGACGAGTACAAGGTACCTTATATTGTTCTACCAGAACGAGACCGAGGGCGGCGGCCTCCTCGTGTGGTGGCAGCCCGCCGAGGGCAGCACGCAGGACGAGTACAAGGTACCTTATATTGTTCTACCAGAACGAGACCGAGGGCGGCGGCCTCCTCGTGTGGTGGCAGCCCGCCGAGGGCAGCACGCAGGACGAGTACAAGGTACCTTATATTGTTCTACCAGAACGAGACCGAGGGCGGCGGCCTCCTCGTGTGGTGGCAGCCCGCCGAGGGCAGCACGCAGGACGAGTACAAGGTACCTTATATTGTTCTACCAGAACGAGACCGAGGGCGGCGGCCTCCTCGTGTGGTGGCAGCCCGCCGAGGGCAGCACGCAGGACGAGTACAAGGTACCTTATATTGTTCTACCAGAACGAGACCGAGGGCGGCGGCCTCCTCGTGTGGTGGCAGCCCGCCGAGGGCAGCACGCAGGACGAGTACAAGGTACCTTATATTGTTCTACCAGAACGAGACCGAGGGCGGCGGCCTCCTCGTGTGGTGGCAGCCCGCCGAGGGCAGCACGCAGGACGAGTACAAGGTACCTTATATTGTTCTACCAGAACGAGACCGAGGGCGGCGGCCTCCTCGTGTGGTGGCAGCCCGCCGAGGGCAGCACGCAGGACGAGTACAAGGTACCTTATATTGTTCTACCAGAACGAGACCGAGGGCGGCGGCCTCCTCGTGTGGTGGCAGCCCGCCGAGGGCAGCACGCAGGACGAGTACAAGGTACCTTATATTGTTCTACCAGAACGAGACCGAGGGCGGCGGCCTCCTCGTGTGGTGGCAGCCCGCCGAGGGCAGCACGCAGGACGAGTACAAGGTACCTTATATTGTTCTACCAGAACGAGACCGAGGGCGGCGGCCTCCTCGTGTGGTGGCAGCCCGCCGAGGGCAGCACGCAGGACGAGTACAAGGTACCTTATATTGTTCTACCAGAACGAGACCGAGGGCGGCGGCCTCCTCGTGTGGTGGCAGCCCGCCGAGGGCAGCACGCAGGACGAGTACAAGGTACCTTATATTGTTCTACCAGAACGAGACCGAGGGCGGCGGCCTCCTCGTGTGGTGGCAGCCCGCCGAGGGCAGCACGCAGGACGAGTACAAGGTACCTTATATTGTTCTACCAGAACGAGACCGAGGGCGGCGGCCTCCTCGTGTGGTGGCAGCCCGCCGAGGGCAGCACGCAGGACGAGTACAAGGTACCTTATATTGTTCTACCAGAACGAGACCGAGGGCGGCGGCCTCCTCGTGTGGTGGCAGCCCGCCGAGGGCAGCACGCAGGACGAGTACAAGGTACCTTATATTGTTCTACCAGAACGAGACCGAGGGCGGCGGCCTCCTCGTGTGGTGGCAGCCCGCCGAGGGCAGCACGCAGGACGAGTACAAGGTACCTTATATTGTTCTACCAGAACGAGACCGAGGGCGGCGGCCTCCTCGTGTGGTGGCAGCCCGCCGAGGGCAGCACGCAGGACGAGTACAAGGTACCTTATATTGTTCTACCAGAACGAGACCGAGGGCGGCGGCCTCCTCGTGTGGTGGCAGCCCGCCGAGGGCAGCACGCAGGACGAGTACAAGGTACCTTATATTGTTCTACCAGAACGAGACCGAGGGCGGCGGCCTCCTCGTGTGGTGGCAGCCCGCCGAGGGCAGCACGCAGGACGAGTACAAGGTACCTTATATTGTTCTACCAGAACGAGACCGAGGGCGGCGGCCTCCTCGTGTGGTGGCAGCCCGCCGAGGGCAGCACGCAGGACGAGTACAAGGTACCTTATATTGTTCTACCAGAACGAGACCGAGGGCGGCGGCCTCCTCGTGTGGTGGCAGCCCGCCGAGGGCAGCACGCAGGACGAGTACAAGGTACCTTATATTGTTCTACCAGAACGAGACCGAGGGCGGCGGCCTCCTCGTGTGGTGGCAGCCCGCCGAGGGCAGCACGCAGGACGAGTACAAGGTACCTTATATTGTTCTATATACTGGAAGATGGACGTTTGTAATGTATCCTTGTTTTTATGTACGTGGTGTTAACTTTGCTTATTAGTATTGCAGCATAATAAAGTAAAAGCTTTTTTTAAATACTTAGAAAGAGTCACGAATATGTAACAGTCTGTGTGGGGCATTTTTAACGGTTAGTAGGAATATTTGAAATTTTTGTTGTGCTGCACTGTATGATAAAAAATGTAAATTGTCGAAGAGTCTAGAAAATAGGCAATAGATGCAGTTTTAAGTTCGATTCGCGAAGGTCATTCACAATTTTGTAGCCCGAATCTAGACGATATTTCGTCATGTTTCCGAGGAACTGCGTGAGAAATGATACACATCGGTTGCATACGCAGGTGTCGTACCACGAGGCGCACGGGTCGGGCGACAGCGACAGCGACAGCAGCACGCTGTCGACGACGAGCAGCAACGCCACGCTGGACACGGCGGCGCTGCTGCCGGGCCGCAACTACACGGTGGCCGTGGTGGCCGTGTCGCGGGGCGTGGACTCCGCCGAGGCGTCCTTCAGCGCGCCCACGCGCCCGCTGGCGCCCGTGGTGCGCGCCTGGGGCGGCGCCGCGCGCCAGCTGGCGCTCGCCTGGAGCTCCGACGTCAACTCGCGCCAGGACCGGTACGAGCTGCGCCACCGCCGCCGCCCCGAGCCCCGCGCCGACCTGGACGACCCCGAGTACACCTTCCAGACGGTAACTATCGCTACTACTTAACACACACGCAATTCAAAGCCACATACATTTATTTTAACACATTCCCTGCCAAGACTCGCTACGCGCTAATCTCGTAGTCAGTCCTGTGATTTTCCCGATAAGTAGTGGAAAGCGCGCTAGGCGGGTTCCTGACAGTATATGTGTTAAAATGAACGAGCCCGAGCGAATCTAATTTATAAATATATTTGCATATTTTGACTGCCCGCAGCTGATGACGACCGACACGAACGCGACGCTGACCGGCCTGTTCCCGGGCGCCGTGTACGAGGTGACGGTGGCGGCCGTGAGCCACGGCCTGCGCAGCGAGCGGCACACCGTCTTCAAGCCCGTCCGTGAGTATACGGTCGCCCGCAGCTGACGACCGACACGAGCAACGCTGACCGGCCTGTTCCCGGGCGCCGTGTACGAGGTGACGGTGGCGGCCGTGAGCCACGGCCTGCGCAGCGAGCGGCACACCGTCTTCAAGCCCGTCCGTGAGTATACGGTCGCCCGCAGCTGACGACCGACACGAGCGACGCTGACCGGCCTGTTCCCGGGCGCCGTGTACGAGGTGACGGTGGCGGCCGTGAGCCACGGCCTGCGCAGCGAGCGGCACACCGTCTTCAAGCCCGTCCGTGAGTATACGGTCGCCCGCAGCTGACGACCGACACGAGCGACGCTGACCGGCCTGTTCCCGGGCGCCGTGTACGAGGTGACGGTGGCGGCCGTGAGCCACGGCCTGCGCAGCGAGCGGCACACCGTCTTCAAGCCCGTCCGTGAGTATACGGTCGCCCGCAGCTGACGACCGACACGAGCGACGCTGACCGGCCTGTTCCCGGGCGCCGTGTACGAGGTGACGGTGGCGGCCGTGAGCCACGGCCTGCGCAGCGAGCGGCACACCGTCTTCAAGCCCGTCCGTGAGTATACGGTCGCCCGCAGCTGACGACCGACACGAGCGACGCTGACCGGCCTGTTCCCGGGCGCCGTGTACGAGGTGACGGTGGCGGCCGTGAGCCACGGCCTGCGCAGCGAGCGGCACACCGTCTTCAAGCCCGTCCGTGAGTATACGGTCGCCCGCAGCTGACGACCGACACGAGCGACGCTGACCGGCCTGTTCCCGGGCGCCGTGTACGAGGTGACGGTGGCGGCCGTGAGCCACGGCCTGCGCAGCGAGCGGCACACCGTCTTCAAGCCCGTCCGTGAGTATACGGTCGCCCGCAGCTGACGACCGACACGAGCGACGCTGACCGGCCTGTTCCCGGGCGCCGTGTACGAGGTGACGGTGGCGGCCGTGAGCCGCGGCCTGCGCAGCGAGCGGCACACCGTCTTCAAGCCCGTCCGTGAGTATACGGTCGCCCGCAGCTGACGACCGACACGAGCGACGCTGACCGGCCTGTTCCCGGGCGCCGTGTACGAGGTGACGGTGGCGGCCGTGAGCCACGGCCTGCGCAGCGAGCGGCACACCGTCTTCAAGCCCGTCCGTGAGTATACGGTCGCCCGCAGCTGACGACCGACACGAGCGACGCTGACCGGCCTGTTCCCGGGCGCCGTGTACGAGGTGACGGTGGCGGCCGTGAGCCACGGCCTGCGCAGCGAGCGGCACACCGTCTTCAAGCCCGTCCGTGAGTATACGGTCGCCCGCAGCTGACGACCGACACGAGCGACGCTGACCGGCCTGTTCCCGGGCGCCGTGTACGAGGTGACGGTGGCGGCCGTGAGCCACGGCCTGCGCAGCGAGCGGCACACCGTCTTCAAGCCCGTCCGTGAGTATACGGTCGCCCGCAGCTGACGACCGACACGAGCGACGCTGACCGGCCTGTTCCCGGGCGCCGTGTACGAGGTGACGGTGGCGGCCGTGAGCCGCGGCCTGCGCAGCGAGCGGCACACCGTCTTCAAGCCCGTCCGTGAGTATACGGTCGCCCGCAGCTGACGACCGACACGAGCGACGCTGACCGGCCTGTTCCCGGGCGCCGTGTACGAGGTGACGGTGGCGGCCGTGAGCCACGGCCTGCGCAGCGAGCGGCACACCGTCTTCAAGCCCGTCCGTGAGTATACGGTCGCCCGCAGCTGACGACCGACACGAGCGACGCTGACCGGCCTGTTCCCGGGCGCCGTGTACGAGGTGACGGTGGCGGCCGAGCGAGGCGGACGTTGTGATTATTTCTCTTTCTTTATTTTTCTTTAGTCATATTGATCGACGGCATTGTCTGACATGAACGGTCGAGCTGTACGTGTGTCTGTGAGCAGGTCCGCTGCCGCCGACGTGGATGGGCGTGGAGCGCGCCACGTCCAACTCCGTGGTGGTGCGCTGGCGCGGGCCCGGGCCCGGCTCGCGGCTCGGCGCCTTCCTGCTGCAGTACCGCACCCACTCCGAGCACAAGTGGACCAGGCTGCCGCCGCTGCAGCCCGACATCACCGAGGCTGAGGTGACTCCCGCACACACACACACGCACACACATGCCGTCTCAATTCTACACGGAACCACCTTCGCCATTATTGCCAGTAACAAGCTGTGTTTGTAAAAAATGTAATTAGTGAATGTGTAAATGTTGCTTTTGTCGTGCTTACGTGCCGTTCCCGGTGGCAGGTGGTGGACATGACGCACGGCGAGCGGTACACCATCCAGCTGGACACGCTGAGCGAGGCCGTGGCCGGCGACAGCGTCGACAGCGGGGAGCCGCTCGAGGCCGACCACACCGTGCGTGAGTATCATACGAGTATCAAGTCGGTAGGCAGCAAGGTCACGGCAGTCGGCGGCATTCAGTGACCGACGCGACGGCTGCAATCGCCTAAGATGACAGTCGTTGGCCGCCCCTTAAGGCCCTGCGACGCGTCAATATTAGGTGCTCAGGCCCATGTGGACGGCCCTAAGAATTATTCACCTGGCCACCTGCCCTTAGAATTAAATGAAAAAATAAGTGACAGCTGTCGGTTGGACAGAATGATTTTGCACCGGCTTGTGCTATAACCTAACTTTGGGAGCCGCGTTGGCTGTTAGAGATTTGTTGAAGTAATTGTTAGAATCTGTTTGGAAACCTAGTCTGGGTTCAGATCTCGTAATACTTGTCCGCGCTAGGCGCGAGTGTGATATTGGATCGAGTTGGCGTCTGCGAGACGTTGTGCGACGCGGCGGGCGGCGGGAGCACACCGGCCCCGCGGAGCCCTCGGGATTGGGAGACGTAACTGGTACTCGACATTTGACTTGACCCTACTTTTGACTGAACTGCCCGTATTGAAATGAAAACGCCGGCACATTCGGTGAGTCATATAACTCGGTAATTTTAGCTAGTTTTAAGTTGTTAATATATGTTCCACGTATCGCGAGGCGTCCAAGACGGCCGAAAGGTCGCGTTTTGAACATTAGGTATTTTAAGCCACGCCTTGACACCAGCGCGCGTCCTTCACCCCGCACTAAAAGTCTCGTATACATGTTACACAAACACACACACGCACACACACGCACACGCCCCATGTTCGTGTCCCCATGGTGATAACCACGAAATAAGACGCGGTAATTGTAGTTCCGGTATGTATTTTCAATAAACAATCACGATTACAACAAAAACTTAAACGATCATAACGATGTAATTGGATTAAACTATTTAAGGTTAGAAACGCGGTGTGTTCGTCGCAGAACTAGTATAACGTCCGTCACGATTCAACGCTCGATCTAGAATGCCGGGCATGGCCGCCAATGGCGCCCTCCTTCTCTCTTCCCCACCCACTTTTCTGTCGTCAGGTTGGTCAACTGTCACTTTTGACAATCAGGTTAGCCAACTTAACCGTTACTACGTAGTCGGTCCCAGAGTTCTGTCACTGGCATATTATTTTTAAATTTAGAAGATGATTCTAAGAAAATTTTATTGCATTCCATTTTTGAATGTTTGACAATTATTTTAAAACAAAAAACAGTCATTCGTTGCAATTTCTCACGATGGAGTGGACATTGAAAGAAAACCGAATAGCTGTTTTAGCATTGCACCGCTGTGGGCCCTCGCCAAGTACCATTTTCAAGTTGCTCAAAAATTTAAAAATAACGCTTAGGTTTGTGTACCGTACTATTGATAGGTACAATGAAGTCTCCAGTTTTGAGGACAAGAAAAGAATTGGCCGGCCTCGCTCCGTACGAACACCAGCAGTGGTCAAAGCGATCAAGGCGCGCATAGCAAGAAATCCTGTCCGAAAACAGAAATTGATGGCTTTGCAGATGGGTGTCAGTAGAAAAACCGTCAAAAAGGTTTTAAACGAAGATCTTAGTCTACGAGCATACAAAAAAAGGCTTAAAAGATCCCGGAAGTTGTTAAAGCGGTACGCGAAAAATCG
Organism: Epinotia bilunana; assembly: GCA_947049275.1. Lineage (NCBI taxonomy): Eukaryota > Metazoa > Arthropoda > Insecta > Lepidoptera > Tortricidae > Epinotia > Epinotia bilunana. The sequence continues at coordinate 626,381 of OX346256.1, read as the reverse complement.
ACACCGTGATATCCTCTTTACAGACGAAAAGATTTTCGATATTGAAGAGAAGTACAATAAACAGAATGATAGAGTGTACGCTAGGAGCTCTGAAGAAGCAGGAAAAAGAGTTCCGCGGGTGCAACATGGGCATCATCCATCATCAGTGATGGTCTGGTTGGGTGTATCTTATTACGGGCCAACTGACTGAGGTTCATTTTTACGAAAAAGGTGTCAAAATCAGTGCGAAAGTATACCAAGAGACAGTTCTGGATAAGGTTGTCAAAGATCTGCCCAACACGCTATTTTCGGGACATAAATTTGTGTTCCAGCAGGATTCTGCGCCAGTACACAAAGCCAAAACCACTCAAGCCTGGTTTGACCGTCAAAAAATCGACTTTATAAGACACGAAGATTGGCCTTCCTCTAGTCCGGACCTTAATCCTTTGGACTATAAAATTTGGCAGGTCTTAGAGGGGAAGGTCTGTGCTAAACCACATAAAAATTTGGAGAGCCTAAAGTCATCTTTTAAAAAAGCAGTCACTGAGATAGATATGAAAATGGTGCGTGCTGCGATAGACGACTGGCCGCACCGATTAAGGGCCTGTATTAAAAACAAAGGAGGTCATTTTGAATAATTTTGAGTAATTTTAATTCTTTATTAAATGTACTTTAAATCGGTATATAATTTATTAAAAATTGATTGCGACTTTTGTTTTTATCATTATTTTCATTTGTGACAGAACTTTGGGACCGACTACGTAGTTCTGCGCCGACCGCACCCAAGCAAATCGCTTGACGTTTCTGAAGACTGTCAATAGATGGCGTTGCAAAGGCACAAGATCAACAATAATAATCAGTCTACTTAAGCTAACAAAATACATCGTGCTGAGCAATATAAAAAAAATCCTAAATTTGCCACGAACAGCGCCCCTGTTGATACCCCGCGACATGTATGTCCTTCTTATCTACGCCTTCTGATTTTTGCATTTGCTGTTCTGACGTCACTCACAGAAGACAAAATGGCGGTCGGCGTTTTCGGTCACGTAACATATACAGATAATAATACTATGATTTTAATTTTCAAATAAAAATATAGTGTTAACACTTATATTTTAATTTTGATAGATACATGCGCGCGCGCGCAATTTCTAAAAAAATAAGATAGATGGCGTGCATTTTCGCCACGAGACGGTAAAATTAGATATTTTTCAAACCAACATAAAAACAAAAATATGGTTACCTTGGCGAGATGACTGGCTCATGTAGCTTTACTGTGCTGCACTTAATTTAATTATCTTTACCATAATAATCAATATTGCAGTGGATAAACAAGAGCCCATGAATTTTGAGGTCGTAGGTTCAAATCTCACGAGAGCCTTTTTTAAATGTATTTTTCCTACTTGTAATACTCATATATCGTTGTAATCGGAAATTAAAAATATTAGTTAATAATAGTTTAGGTAACTCTTTTTAGTTTATTCAGAAATAAGTACTTAATTATGTAGCTGTACCAAGACGCAAAAGCGCTGTGTTTTCGTTTGGCTTTTGCTCACTCATGTTTTACATATTTAGTACGCTACCAATGAGGATCTGTTATTAGCTTACTGTCACTACTGTTTTAAGCTACTGTGTAGTATTTAAGCTGATGATCTTATTATATAAATAAATAAATAAAATAAATAAATATTAATGAATAATCTGAGAATGCGAATCTAATGTGTGGCGAAGAACCAAAATCGTAAATAATGCTATTAGTCTAAGAAAATTAAGCCGAATATGGGCAATCAGTGGAAATAATTCGTGTAGTTTTGTAAATTGGTACAATTATACCTTGTGGTGTCCAGATAAACATACTAACAGTCCTCGAGGGTGGGGGCTGTGTTGAGGGTGTAGGGGGGGGGGTTGAAGATACCTTTTTTCAGATTTTCGTACATATCTCGAATATCTGTACGAATAGCGTTATAATCACTTCAGACAAAAGATTCTACATAAAATTTCCTACAAAATTGGTCATAATTATTTTTACTCTACGATAAGTTAACAAAGAGATAAAAAATAGTCGATTTAAGAAAACGTCGTTTTTTCGTAGTTGTTCATCATAACTATTATGATTACTTCGAATAAAAGTTTCTCCATAAAATTTGCTCCAAATTTGGGTTACAATTATTTTTACTCTACGATCGATATTTTAGGAGCTACACAAACAAAAATGAATTATGATGAACAACTACGAAAAAACGACGTTTTCTTAAATCGACTATTTTTTATCTCTTTGTCAACTTTAACACCCTCTAGCTCCCAAAGTATTGATAGTAGAGTAAAAATAATTATGACCAATTTTGTAGGAAATTTTATGTAGAATCTTTTGTCTGAAGTTATTATAAAACTATTCGTACAGATATTCGAGATATGTACGAAAATCTGAAAAAAGGTACCTTCAACCCCCTTTTAGTCTGTTGGACTTTTAGTATGTTTATCTGGATACCACAAGGTGTAATTGTACCAATTTACAAAACTACACGAATTATTTCCCCTGGTTTTATTAATTTTCTTATGCTATATACGTATGTTGTGTTTTTTACAAACTTTTATTTAACTTATTATGTTCGAAAAAAAATATGCCAAACACGCAGAAACTTTTTACAAAATTACAATTAAATAACTAAAAACAATTATTTATTTATTATTCGGAGAACCAACAGCTAACAATTCAAAATAATAATATAAGCTAGTTATATAACTTAAGTAACAGAGAGCCAATTAAAGGTTCCCACCAGTAGCAATAGGTTAACAAACAATTGGTGGTTAGCACTAAATTTTACAACTTGTTACCCACAAGCATACAATGAATACCTATGTAAGAAAAAAAAGAAAACTTATTATATATTAAATGATATAAGTCAACCGTTACAACATGCTGTCGCGCATACGACTCGCTCACTTAAAAACTCGCCTGTTAAAATCCGTCTTATAGGTGGTGATGTTGCTATTGAAAACCGGCTCCTTCGTTAGTTCATTTAGGCTTTTAATATATAATTTTTGGTCACCGAAACTAAATAATGCCATACATTTTTCAACACAATTGCTCGTAACGTACCTCTTATTGTGTCGCTTTTAGGCTCATAATCCTGGATATTAAACAAGAGTGTTTTATAACATTACGACACTTGTGTGTTATGGTTATATCCCGATTACGTCAGGTTGGCACCTTGCGGCAAGATGTATGCATGCACACGGTGCATTCTTAAATTAACCGGGTTGTACAGATTTTGGTCCAACGGAACACTTATGCGATCACTCGGAGGCTGTCCGTCTGTCACAGCCAGTTTTCTCGAAGACCGTTTGACATAAGAAGCTGAAATTTGGTATAGATATAGAAATGTATGGCCTAATTACATAAATAAAGCAAAAAGGTGTAAACCCCAATAAAGGGGGCAGTTTGAGGGGTAATAGGGGTTTCGCTGTTTTTTTGGATTGTAAGGAATGTGTGGGGTATCATTCGAAAGCTCGTAAAATTTTGAGACGGCATACAGATTTTGAGTTCTTTTTACGATAGCTCTTACTGGTGTAAAATATGAACAAAGTAACTTTTTTTCATACAGTGCTGTCCCCAGCTTTTTCAAAAACTACAGCCGACTAAGACTTGGAAATACACATGCATAACGGAAATTGTGTGTAGACGGCGGGAAAATTATCAACATGACCCTAGCTTTAATAGTTTAAATGATATTTACAAATTAAAGTTAATAAAATCGGTAAAGCGTCTCATTTTACGCTGGTTCTTCAGGATAGCCGTGCCTGGTGACGTACATTGCACTTCGCAGTCTGATAAATGAATATTGATATAATGAAAACACAGCATTGTATTTCGTGTTGTTTCCTGTTTCCGATTTGTTACGACCGAAACCGAAAATTACCCGATGTCAAGTAATTAGACAGCGCAGGTCTGGTGTTTTCAACAACCCATTACCCACGATCTACTCGTATTTAAAGTCTGGAGTCAATATATACTAGAGGTGTGAGGTAGTTGAGAGATAGATTGTGAATAGTTAATATTTCCGTATTTCCGAATGAATCCGACGAATAATTTGCATCTAATAAAAACAAGATTTATTGTTGTCATAATCTATAGACCAAAGGTTAATAAATCAAATAGAGGCGTCATGGTTATCACATTATTTAGTGTTCCCATATTCAGTTTTGTGCATTTTTTATTTGTTTGTATAAGTGCGCGTGAGCGTGCGCTAAACTTATTTGGCTTGGTTGAAAACCGGCTTCACTAGGTTTTTCGTAATGCTCTGTCTATCTTTTTTCTTGATCTGAGGTTATCGCTCGCGGATTCGACAAATTTAAAGTTATCAATCACAAATTTAATATATTAATGATGACTCATCAATATCGATGAATATTTTGGATTTTATAATTATAAAACGATTCAGTTGAGAACTAAATAAAACTCCTATTGAATCTTCTTACATCGGTTTTGTTTGGGTTACTAAAATACACAAATAATACTATGCTTAATAATGCCTTCAGATTTCAACACTACAAGCAGATTTTTCCATCCAAGAAATCTTTTAAATTAAAATTTTAAAGATTTCTCTTGGACAAGCAAGTGGCAGGAATTCCTCATGGCTATTTGGTTGCAAATTTTGTAATATAGGCGTGCTTCTAAGGGACATCACACATCTCACCACACGTTTTTTCATAATATATACACTTATATTTTGTCATTTTGATTACTCACCTATCACACAGATCTATTTTATTTATTCGATATTATTTGCAAGCTTTATTGCTTTATTGCAAAACTGAGCCAGTACCTTTTTGTTATTATTGCAACGCACAAGTATGCCTTAAATTTAATTTATAATTCTATTTTCGAACCACAATTGTTTTACTTGTTCTTTTATTGTTGTTTTTTTCCGTTTCTTTTTTTTCTGTGTTTTTTTATTCTTATTTGGTTGCAAAATGACAAATAAATGATTTATCTATCTATCTTTTGGTGTTCTATATTTTAACAGTTCTACATATTGTTGACTCTATTTGGTTAAAACCTAGAAACAAAATAGCATCAAAGTACGAGGTTCTTTATTTGATTTAAAATTGGAATACCGAGCTGTAGTGGTGAATCGTATTGTTGCCTTAATACCATTCAAGTTCGAGAGCTTGTTGCGAAAATTTTGAACCCGACACCTAAAAAAGGCGAGGACCTAAAACCATTAAAACGACTCGTTTCTGGTATGTACGGGGAAATGAATATATTGAAGACGAATGCGTAACTGATTTCACAGGATACTTTCAGAAAATTCAAGCTACCGTCCGCGCGACGTGCTTTTAATGCACGCTCTGCACTTGATTGAGCCTGTGCCTCGGAGAGAAGACTATTGGTTATAAGTCATTTTCCGAGAATCTCCCGGGAAATGACCGTTTGATGACGTTGGACACTGGACTTGTGTTCATTTTGTAAATGGTGAATTAAAAATATTATGATAGTTTGTACACCGATTTGTCGCCAATGCAGGAGCAGTGTCTGTCGAAACCTTTTCCTTATAAGCCCCGGAAATCTTTCCCAGTCGTGCAGCAACAAACGAACACATACGATTGTGGAGTTTTTGCAATAATAGAATATATTTTTTGTTGAACTCCATTCAATATATCAAGCAGTTTAGTTAGTAGGTAGTAGTTAGCTTCAAAATCAGGAGATAAAGTATGAATCATTTAAAATAACTGAATGTACGGAACACTAATTGCTGAGTTCCGACTCGCACTTGGCCGATTTTTATTTTTTTAATTCTCGGCAAATGGATTCTTACTCGACTAAACAAATTAAATACTTTTTGTAAATTAATTGACTATTTCTTTTTGGATATGATATAGGAACGTTTAATTTAGTAAAACTATTTACTTTTCATAACATCTTAAAGTTCAAAGTGCTTTATTTGTTAAACATAGGTATAACTAACAACACTAACATGAATTAAAAAAGATAACATTTTAAAACGAAAATATTTATTTAATTTTGTATTGACTGTTTAGAGATTTCATCTAATGCGCGCGCACTGCGCAAACTTCACGAAAAAAAAACTGTTGCGCGCCATTATAGGATATTTCACAGATATTTGTAAACATTGTTAATGCGTGTTTGGTTATTAACAAAAATGTTGACTTGTGGTGACTAGAAAAGTGATAAAAAGAATGGACGCCACTGGAAATTCTTGGCGATGTAGGGTCATTCCAGTGGAGATGGCCCATCGAAATATTTCACGGAACCAGTGACTTGATTTCACCAGTTTTTGTTTATTTCGCTTCGCTTCGTGCGCACGTGGAGCACGGGTGCAATTAACAATTAGGCGAAAAAAAAGCACAAAGTAAATAAATCGTCTTTGATTGTTTAAACTAGTGTCAATATTTTTTGGAGGGTTTTACCTGATTATGATGTTATTTTTTTTTTCAAATAATGCTGTTTTTTGTATTTGTTGCAAAGTATATGACTGTCTCATTGTTCTAAGTTAAGATTTTGGCAAGTCGTGTTATGACTTGTTTTTATTTTAGGTGTGGTCATCTCTCCCGGAAGAAAAGTAGAGATGGCCATAGGTTAGTTTAAGTCGGTATGCCATATGATGCTGAATGTGGGTCAGAGAAGAGTATAAAAAAGGAGAGCATATAACAAACCAGGAAAGCTAACAATTAAAAAATATCCAAAACGGGGCTAACTCGGTGTGTAAACGAAAGAAACGACCGCGGCTGTGAGGAACATTATTATGAGTTATCTTCGAAGACTGGTTTCAGTGTAGTTTTGGTTACTTAAGAATTGCACCGAATTCGAGGACATTATGCTTAAGAATCAATAATAAAACGAAAAAAATACTAACTGAGAGAGTTCTGTTATGCTGGCCATCTTTCCTGTAAAGGTATGGTCATCTACATGTTGTATTGATTACTTTAATCAATATAATATATTTAACTTCTCCAATTTACAAAGATTCTACATTTTTTTATAGGCGAAAATTTTAATGTACTACTACTACTTAAAACTTTTGCCAATGTTTACTAATCTGAGAGTCTGAATCTTCATTCATGTAATTTTTTATGTTTTTTTTTTTTGTTATGTTACTCTTGATTTCACACATGTGCGAGCTGTGGTCACCTATAAGTGGCTAAGCATCTTACTTAGTTTTTTTTTGTATTTAAGCCAAATGTATTGTTCAGATGTGTTATCCGTTGGTGGTCCTTAAATAAATAAATAAATAAATAAATCACACCCTGCTTGGGAGAGATGGCCAATCATGTTGTTTTTTTCGAGGTGATTTATATAGATTGTAAGCGACACAATGCTTATATGTTTAATTACATAACTTTAGGTATAATATAAATTTCTTACTATAAGTTCATTCATCAAGACGGGATGGCTTGAGACTTCTGCCTACCATAAAATAATACTCAGTTGCCTCTGGCCACCCCAAAACTAGAAATAGTCGTACATATTGTAATTATTAAAAATATATAACATTAGCTAAGATTGTGCATACTAACACCATCTGTTGTACTACGTACACATACTTAATTGTGAATAAAGTCTCAGAGGGCGCTGGCGAGTCACTGAAGATTGTTAGCCGATTTTACCGTTACCTCTTGCTCAACACACGACACGCGAGCACTCTCTATTATTTTCACTCAAAAAACCAAGTCTACAATCATTTTCCACCTGCGTACCTAACATAGATATTATACTTTTTTTGGTTAATAATTTAAAGTTAATTAACCAAAGTTTAATAAGAAATAAGGATTTTTCGTCGCAAAATGTGTTGAAACACGTATGAAACGCGTGAGCTTTGATAATTACATCCTCGACTCACTTATCACGCTCACCTGCGGCTCGCGTGATTACGCCTCTGATGTATGTCATACTACAACATGTACTATGTACTATAACATAAACAATGGTACACAAAAGGCAAAAAGTGCCTAACTAATCTACTTCTTTTGCATTTTAAAAACATGTAAGTACTATCGACAAAATTGAATCCTGACCCACTATGGAACCTTGTTACAATTAACTGACATATTAACGTCATAATAATGATCTTACGTATGTTCGCTCATTGTAACAAGGTTCTATGGTGGGTCATGATTCAGTTGGTTCGATAGTACAATACAATATTTTTTAATAAACATAATATAAGTGAGTCATAAGAAAATAAAAGTTCTGTGCAATATTTACATTCAAAAACTATGTTTCCATTTTTATCCACTAGTGCTAGTGGTACGCCAAAATATGCGGCAAATGGTGTTAAAGTTTTGAAAATCAGTACGATGGATCTTTTGGCCAAACGAATCAATTGGACCCGTAGCCCGAAAAAAAAACGAGAAAGGAGAGGAGTTATGTCAACATATTTATTTGTATGGAAAAAAATATATTTGGTTCTGAAACCTATCCTGTGTGGTACCTAATAAAAGAGCTTACTAAGCCGATTTTAAAAATATATCACATTATTATATTTCGGCCATTTTTGTTAAATTAAAACAAAAACAATTTTCGAAACATACCAAGTTTGGGCTCTTCCAGACACGATATGGCTTATTTTTTTAATACAATATACCACAAATGATACGTGATATCCTCATATTTAACCTCAAAAAAGCAATTTTGAGAATCATCTTATTTAGTATTTTTTATAATTTTTAAAAATTACAAACTGTTATAAAATTACAATTAGTTGAAACTGTATAAAAAGTTCAATTTTAGACACTGAGGATGATGAATATTAATGCGAGAGGAGTTTTCAATCAATTTCTTAATATTAACATATTTATTTTTTAGTAAAAACTAATGGTAAATAATAATAATTGATAATAATGAGCAAAATAAAAATAGCTATAACACCAATATGCTTTCTTTTAAATATTTTGTTTAAGATTGTTTTTTAACTAAAAATAGATTAGATTAGATTTATTTATTTCGAGATAAAAATTACAATATAGATTCGCATACAATGTCAAAATTATGAGAAAAAAAAGTAGTTTTGTTTAATATTTTAGTTATGATTATTATTCCTACCGTATTATTATTATAAATAATAATTTTAGCCTATTTTAATCTTTTGAATATTTATTTTAAATGAACTGAGATATTAATTTTAAATGTCGACATGCTTGTGTTTGACTTTAATATTTATTTTTGTATAAACCTAATCATTTAATAATTTATTGGGAATTAGTTTTAAACAGTGTTAAAAAAGGGAAATTTGTATATTAACAATAGGTTAAGTTAAAATGTTACTAACCGATATGGAACTTGTTCTGAAATAAATGTTTTCATTTAATTGAAAAAAATCTAAAAATTAGGTCGCAACTTTTTTGTGTATAGATTAAATCAAATATACAATTATATTTATTTTATTTTATTTATATATTTATTTTATTTGTTTCTTATTATGGTCGAAACAACGTTTCAAACAACTCGATATTTTTCAATTCAGCCCCATAAGTGCGCGGAATGAGCGGTGAACTTGTATGCGTGCCAAGAATTCTTGGGATTAGGTGCCAAAGTGGACCCAGATCTCTTTTAGAATACAATCGGGAAAAATTTTAGGAGGATGAAATAACAGTAAAAGTATTATCTCATCGATAAGTATGTAATTTGTATTATTATTATAGCGGAGACGCGGAAAATAAGGGTCGGCCAACAGATTCCTTCACGTCTGTTGAGAAATTTTCATCCATCTAAGAACAACCGAGATCGTGTCACGTTTTTCTTGTTTACTGTTTCGTAAGGCGATCCCTTACACCCCGGTCTAGTACCGCAGCGGCCTTACAGAAGCTTAACGCAACTCCTGCGGCGCCGCACACTCAGTGGTCGGTCGACCACCGGATAGCGGCTATGCGTGCCGGGGATCGGCAGTGAACGTTTGATATACTTGCAGGCCCCAACCCCGTGTCGAACGTGGCGGCGCTGGTGGACACGCGCAACATGACGCTGGAGTGGCCCGTGCCGGCGGGCCGCGTGGAGCTGTACGCGCTGCGCTGCTGGGCGCGCGCCGACGAGGCGCCGGGCTCCGAGCCGGCCGCGCGCAACCTCACCGCGGAGCCCGGCGCGCGGAGCGTGCGCGCGCTGCTGGACGCGCTGCAGCCCGGCGTCGGCTACACGCTCACCGTGCGCGCCGTCTCCTACAACCTGACCAGCGACCTGTTCACCATGGACACGAGGACCCGTGAGTACACTACCCGCTCTCTGCGAGCCCGCAGTGTGCGCGCGCTGCTGGACGCGCTGCAGCCCGGCGTCGGCTACACGCTCACCGTGCGCGCCGTCTCCTACAACCTGACCAGCGACCTGTTCACCATGGACACGAGGACCCGTGAGTACACTACCCGCTCTCTGCGAGCCCGCTGTGTGCGCGCGCAGCCTCACCGCGGAGCCCGGCGCGCGGAGCGTGCGCGCGCTGCTGGACGCGCTGCAGCCCGGCGTCGGCTACACGCTCACCGTGCGCGCCGTCTCCTACAACCTGACCAGCGACCTGTTCACCATGGACACGAGGACCCGTGAGTACACTACCCGCTCTCTGCGAGCCCGCAGTGTGCGCGCGCTGCTGGACGCGCTGCAGCCCGGCGTCGGCTACACGCTCACCGTGCGCGCCGTCTCCTACAACCTGACCAGCGACCTGTTCACCATGGACACGAGGACCCGTGAGTACACTACCCGCTCTCTGCGAGCCCGCTGTGTGCGCGCGCAGCCTCACCGCGGAGCCCGGCGCGCGGAGCGTGCGCGCGCTGCTGGACGCGCTGCAGCCCGGCGTCGGCTACACGCTCACCGTGCGCGCCGTCTCCTACAACCTGACCAGCGACCTGTTCACCATGGACACGAGGACCCGTGAGTACACTACCCGCTCTCTGCGAGCCCGCTGTGTGCGCGCGCAGCCTCACCGCGGAGCCCGGCGCGCGGAGCGTGCGCGCGCTGCTGGACGCGCTGCAGCCCGGCGTCGGCTACACGCTCACCGTGCGCGCCGTCTCCTACAACCTGACCAGCGACCTGTTCACCATGGACACGAGGACCCGTGAGTACACTACCCGCTCTCTGCGAGCCCGCAGTGTGCGCGCGCTGCTGGACGCGCTGCAGCCCGGCGTCGGCTACACGCTCACCGTGCGCGCCGTCTCCTACAACCTGACCAGCGACCTGTTCACCATGGACACGAGGACCCGTGAGTACACTACCCGCTCTCTGCGAGCCCGCAGTGTGCGCGCGCTGCTGGACGCGCTGCAGCCCGGCGTCGGCTACACGCTCACCGTGCGCGCCGTCTCCTACAACCTGACCAGCGACCTGTTCACCATGGACACGAGGACCCGTGAGTACACTACCCGCTCTCTGCGAGCCCGCAGTGTGCGCGCGCTGCTGGACGCGCTGCAGCCCGGCGTCGGCTACACGCTCACCGTGCGCGCCGTCTCCTACAACCTGACCAGCGACCTGTTCACCATGGACACGAGGACCCGTGAGTACACTACCCGCTCTCTGCGAGCCCGCAGTGTGCGCGCGCTGCTGGACGCGCTGCAGCCCGGCGTCGGCTACACGCTCACCGTGCGCGCCGTCTCCTACAACCTGACCAGCGACCTGTTCACCATGGACACGAGGACCCGTGAGTACACTACCCGCTCTCTGCGAGCCCGCAGTGTGCGCGCGCTGCTGGACGCGCTGCAGCCCGGCGTCGGCTACACGCTCACCGTGCGCGCCGTCTCCTACAACCTGACCAGCGACCTGTTCACCATGGACACGAGGACCCGTGAGTACACTACCCGCTCTCTGCGAGCCCGCAGTGTGCGCGCGCTGCTGGACGCGCTGCAGCCCGGCGTCGGCTACACGCTCACCGTGCGCGCCGTCTCCTACAACCTGACCAGCGACCTGTTCACCATGGACACGAGGACCCGTGAGTACACTACCCGCTCTCTGCGAGCCCGCAGTGTGCGCGCGCTGCTGGACGCGCTGCAGCCCGGCGTCGGCTACACGCTCACCGTGCGCGCCGTCTCCTACAACCTGACCAGCGACCTGTTCACCATGGACACGAGGACCCGTGAGTACACTACCCGCTCTCTGCGAGCCCGCTGTGTGCGCGCGCAGCCTCACCGCGGAGCCCGGCGCGCGGAGCGTGCGCGCGCTGCTGGACGCGCTGCAGCCCGGCGTCGGCTACACGCTCACCGTGCGCGCCGTCTCCTACAACCTGACCAGCGACCTGTTCACCATGGACACGAGGACCCGTGAGTACACTACCCGCTCTCTGCGAGCCCGCAGTGTGCGCGCGCTGCTGGACGCGCTGCAGCCCGGCGTCGGCTACACGCTCACCGTGCGCGCCGTCTCCTACAACCTGACCAGCGACCTGTTCACCATGGACACGAGGACCCGTGAGTACACTACCCGCTCTCTGCGAGCCCGCAGTGTGCGCGCGCTGCTGGACGCGCTGCAGCCCGGCGTCGGCTACACGCTCACCGTGCGCGCCGTCTCCTACAACCTGACCAGCGACCTGTTCACCATGGACACGAGGACCCGTGAGTACACTACCCGCTCTCTGCGAGCCCGCAGTGTGCGCGCGCTGCTGGACGCGCTGCAGCCCGGCGTCGGCTACACGCTCACCGTGCGCGCCGTCTCCTACAACCTGACCAGCGACCTGTTCACCATGGACACGAGGACCCGTGAGTACACTACCCGCTCTCTGCGAGCCCGCAGTGTGCGCGCGCTGCTGGACGCGCTGCAGCCCGGCGTCGGCTACACGCTCACCGTGCGCGCCGTCTCCTACAACCTGACCAGCGACCTGTTCACCATGGACACGAGGACCCGTGAGTACACTACCCGCTCTCTGCGAGCCCGCAGTGTGCGCGCGCTGCTGGACGCGCTGCAGCCCGGCGTCGGCTACACGCTCACCGTGCGCGCCGTCTCCTACAACCTGACCAGCGACCTGTTCACCATGGACACGAGGACCCGTGAGTACACTACCCGCTCTCTGCGAGCCCGCAGTGTGCGCGCGCTGCTGGACGCGCTGCAGCCCGGCGTCGGCTACACGCTCACCGTGCGCGCCGTCTCCTACAACCTGACCAGCGACCTGTTCACCATGGACACGAGGACCCGTGAGTACACTACCCGCTCTCTGCGAGCCCGCTGTGTGCGCGCGCAGCCTCACCGCGGAGCCCGGCGCGCGGAGCGTGCGCGCGCTGCTGGACGCGCTGCAGCCCGGCGTCGGCTACACGCTCACCGTGCGCGCCGTCTCCTACAACCTGACCAGCGACCTGTTCACCATGGACACGAGGACCCGTGAGTACACTACCCGCTCTCTGCGAGCTCGCAGTGTGCGCGCGCTGCTGGACGCGCTGCAGCCCGGCGTCGGCTACACGCTCACCGTGCGCGCCGTCTCCTACAACCTGACCAGCGACCTGTTCACCATGGACACGAGGACCCGTGAGTACACTACCCGCTCTCTGCGAGCCCGCAGTGTGCGCGCGCTGCTGGACGCGCTGCAGCCCGGCGTCGGCTACACGCTCACCGTGCGCGCCGTCTCCTACAACCTGACCAGCGACCTGTTCACCATGGACACGAGGACCCGTGAGTACACTACCCGCTCTCTGCGAGCCCGCAGTGTGCGCGCGCTGCTGGACGCGCTGCAGCCCGGCGTCGGCTACACGCTCACCGTGCGCGCCGTCTCCTACAACCTGACCAGCGACCTGTTCACCATGGACACGAGGACCCGTGAGTACACTACCCGCTCTCTGCGAGCCCGCAGTGTGCGCGCGCTGCTGGACGCGCTGCAGCCCGGCGTCGGCTACACGCTCACCGTGCGCGCCGTCTCCTACAACCTGACCAGCGACCTGTTCACCATGGACACGAGGACCCGTGAGTACACTACCCGCTCTCTGCGAGCCCGCAGTGTGCGCGCGCTGCTGGACGCGCTGCAGCCCGGCGTCGGCTACACGCTCACCGTGCGCGCCGTCTCCTACAACCTGACCAGCGACCTGTTCACCATGGACACGAGGACCCGTGAGTACACTACCCGCTCTCTGCGAGCCCGCAGTGTGCGCGCGCTGCTGGACGCGCTGCAGCCCGGCGTCGGCTACACGCTCACCGTGCGCGCCGTCTCCTACAACCTGACCAGCGACCTGTTCACCATGGACACGAGGACCCGTGAGTACACTACCCGCTCTCTGCGAGCCCGCAGTGTGCGCGCGCTGCTGGACGCGCTGCAGCCCGGCGTCGGCTACACGCTCACCGTGCGCGCCGTCTCCTACAACCTGACCAGCGACCTGTTCACCATGGACACGAGGACCCGTGAGTACACTACCCGCTCTCTGCGAGCCCGCAGTGTGCGCGCGCTGCTGGACGCGCTGCAGCCCGGCGTCGGCTACACGCTCACCGTGCGCGCCGTCTCCTACAACCTGACCAGCGACCTGTTCACCATGGACACGAGGACCCGTGAGTACACTACCCGCTCTCTGCGAGCCCGCAGTGTGCGCGCGCTGCTGGACGCGCTGCAGCCCGGCGTCGGCTACACGCTCACCGTGCGCGCCGTCTCCTACAACCTGACCAGCGACCTGTTCACCATGGACACGAGGACCCGTGAGTACACTACCCGCTCTCTGCGAGCCCGCAGTGTGCGCGCGCTGCTGGACGCGCTGCAGCCCGGCGTCGGCTACACGCTCACCGTGCGCGCCGTCTCCTACAACCTGACCAGCGACCTGTTCACCATGGACACGAGGACCCGTGAGTACACTACCCGCTCTCTGCGAGCCCGCAGTGTGCGCGCGCTGCTGGACGCGCTGCAGCCCGGCGTCGGCTACACGCTCACCGTGCGCGCCGTCTCCTACAACCTGACCAGCGACCTGTTCACCATGGACACGAGGACCCGTGAGTACACTACCCGCTCTCTGCGAGCCCGCAGTGTGCGCGCGCTGCTGGACGCGCTGCAGCCCGGCGTCGGCTACACGCTCACCGTGCGCGCCGTCTCCTACAACCTGACCAGCGACCTGTTCACCATGGACACGAGGACCCGTGAGTACACTACCCGCTCTCTGCGAGCCCGCAGTGTGCGCGCGCTGCTGGACGCGCTGCAGCCCGGCGTCGGCTACACGCTCACCGTGCGCGCCGTCTCCTACAACCTGACCAGCGACCTGTTCACCATGGACACGAGGACCCGTGAGTACACTACCCGCTCTCTGCGAGCCCGCAGTGTGCGCGCGCTGCTGGACGCGCTGCAGCCCGGCGTCGGCTACACGCTCACCGTGCGCGCCGTCTCCTACAACCTGACCAGCGACCTGTTCACCATGGACACGAGGACCCGTGAGTACACTACCCGCTCTCTGCGAGCCCGCAGTGTGCGCGCGCTGCTGGACGCGCTGCAGCCCGGCGTCGGCTACACGCTCACCGTGCGCGCCGTCTCCTACAACCTGACCAGCGACCTGTTCACCATGGACACGAGGACCCGTGAGTACACTACCCGCTCTCTGCGAGCCCGCTGTGTGCGCGCGCAGCCTCACCGCGGAGCCCGGCGCGCGGAGCGTGCGCGCGCTGCTGGACGCGCTGCAGCCCGGCGTCGGCTACACGCTCACCGTGCGCGCCGTCTCCTACAACCTGACCAGCGACCTGTTCACCATGGACACGAGGACCCGTGAGTACACTACCCGCTCTCTGCGAGCCCGCTGTGTGCGCGCGCAGCCTCACCGCGGAGCCCGGCGCGCGGAGCGTGCGCGCGCTGCTGGACGCGCTGCAGCCCGGCGTCGGCTACACGCTCACCGTGCGCGCCGTCTCCTACAACCTGACCAGCGACCTGTTCACCATGGACACGAGGACCCGTGAGTACACTACCCGCTCTCTGCGAGCCCGCAGTGTGCGCGCGCTGCTGGACGCGCTGCAGCCCGGCGTCGGCTACACGCTCACCGTGCGCGCCGTCTCCTACAACCTGACCAGCGACCTGTTCACCATGGACACGAGGACCCGTGAGTACACTACCCGCTCTCTGCGAGCCCGCAGTGTGCGCGCGCTGCTGGACGCGCTGCAGCCCGGCGTCGGCTACACGCTCACCGTGCGCGCCGTCTCCTACAACCTGACCAGCGACCTGTTCACCATGGACACGAGGACCCGTGAGTACACTACCCGCTCTCTGCGAGCCCGCAGTGTGCGCGCGCTGCTGGACGCGCTGCAGCCCGGCGTCGGCTACACGCTCACCGTGCGCGCCGTCTCCTACAACCTGACCAGCGACCTGTTCACCATGGACACGAGGACCCGTGAGTACACTACCCGCTCTCTGCGAGCCCGCAGTGTGCGCGCGCTGCTGGACGCGCTGCAGCCCGGCGTCGGCTACACGCTCACCGTGCGCGCCGTCTCCTACAACCTGACCAGCGACCTGTTCACCATGGACACGAGGACCCGTGAGTACACTACCCGCTCTCTGCGAGCCCGCAGTGTGCGCGCGCTGCTGGACGCGCTGCAGCCCGGCGTCGGCTACACGCTCACCGTGCGCGCCGTCTCCTACAACCTGACCAGCGACCTGTTCACCATGGACACGAGGACCCGTGAGTACACTACCCGCTCTCTGCGAGCCCGCAGTGTGCGCGCGCTGCTGGACGCGCTGCAGCCCGGCGTCGGCTACACGCTCACCGTGCGCGCCGTCTCCTACAACCTGACCAGCGACCTGTTCACCATGGACACGAGGACCCGTGAGTACACTACCCGCTCTCTGCCCTAGTGCCCTCTAGCAGTGTTAGCGGACTCGGCCAGTGGCGCTCGGACCGCTGCGCCCATGTGCGAATTCGCACTATATCACAGCATAAGCGCGTTTACGCTCGATCATTTGCTTGAAACTGATAGGCTTCGTTCCCACTATGCCGGACCGGTGGATTTGCCGGCAACCGCCAACCGGAACTGGGTGTTCACATTACACCTCGATCCGGCAGGAGAACCGGAGACTTGGGTGCTTGCCTCAGTCAAAATCAGACCGTGCACGATGGACGACGAAATTGTGGTGTTGTGGTGGTATATTAAAAGGCGAAATAGAATAAAAAGTAGACACTGGGTACATCCTATGTTACGGGAACGATTTACACTAAGAACTTTTGAAACATTAATGGGCCAACTTAATTAATTATTATCATTAATGGGGACTGGGATAACGGAGCCAGCTCGTTCACATTACTCCGGCTCGGGCGTTCTGCCGGCAGTCCGCAGTGACAAATGCCCCGGCAAAAACACCGAGCTAGGCATTTTGACTCCGGCTCGGGCGTTCTGCCGGCAGTCCGCAGTGACAAATGCCCCGGCAAAAACACCGAGCTCGGCATTTTGACTCCGGCTCGGGCGTTCTGCCGGCAGTCCGCAGTGACAAATGCCCCTGCAAAAACACCGAGCTCGGCATTTTGACTCCGGCTCGGGCGTTCTGCCGGCAGTCCGCAGTGACAAATGCCCTGGCAAAAACACCGAGCTCGGCATTTTTACTCCGGCTCGGGCGTTCTGCCGGCAGTCCGCAGTGACAAATGCCCCGGCAAAAACACCGAGCTCGGCATTTTGACTCCGGCTCGGGCGTTCTGCCGGCAGTCCGCAGTGACAAATGCCCCGGCAAAAACACCGAGCTCGGCATTTTTACTCCGGCTCGGGCGTTCTGCCGGCAGTCCGCAGTGACAAATGCCCCTGCAAAAACACCGAGCTCGGCATTTTGACTCCGGCTCGGGCGTTCTGCCGGCAGTCCGCAGTGACAAATGCCCTGGCAAAAACACCGAGCTCGGCATTTTTACTCCGGCTCGGGCGTTCTGCCGGCAGTCCGCAGTGACAAATGCCCCGGCAAAAACACCGAGCTCGGCATTTTGACTCCGGCTCGGGCGTTCTGCCGGCAGTCCGCAGTGACAAATGCCCCGGCAAAAACACCGAGCTCGGCATTTTTACTCCGGCTCGGGCGTTCTGCCGGCAGTCCGCAGTGACAAATGCCCCTGCAAAAACACCGAGCTCGGCATTTTGACTCCGGCTCGGGCGTTCTGCCGGCAGTCCGCAGTGACAAATGCCCTGGCAAAAACACCGAGCTCGGCATTTTTACTCCGGCTCGGGCGTTCTGCCGGCAGTCCGCAGTGACAAATGCCCCCGCAAAAACACCGAGCTCGGCATTTTGACTCCGGCTCGGGCGTTCTGCCGGCAGTCCGCAGTGACAAATGCCCCGGCAAAAACACCGAGCTCGGCATTTTTACTCCGGCTCGGGCGTTCTGCCGGCAGTCCGCAGTGACAAATGCCCGGGTCCGGCATAATGTGAACAGCTTCTTATAAATTGTACAGCCACTAGCCTGTCCGGCAGTTTTACCGACCCGGCAAATCCACCGGTCCGGCATAGTGGGAACGAAGCCATAAAGCGCCTAAAAGATTATGGCCATGAATGAGACCACAAGAAAATCCTAAATTTTCAGTTCTCCATAACAAGTTACCTATTTAATAAGCTGACATGGCGAATTCAAATTGACAATCACATATTGTCAATTTGAATTCGCCATGTCAGCTTATTAAATAGGTAAGAAATTAAATCAATTCTCATAAGCCCTATATATTTTAAGAAAAGTTGTAAATGAGTCAGTGGTTTTAACTTTAACAGCCTACCACGCTTATGAACGACGACTCTTAGGTACGGCATCATCTTTTGGGCCAACTCAGTAGAAAGAGAAATGGCGTTTAAAGCGCAAAAAAGATGTATTAGATCGCTATGTGGTATATGTAAGCCATATTTTCAAAAATTACGCATTAACTCTCCCATGCTTGTATATATTTGAAGTGATATTGTTTGTGAGACGTAACCTGCACTTATATCCAAGTTATAGGAGTACACGTCTAAGGAACAAAATAAGTAGAATGTCCTTCAAAACAGCTGTATTTCGGAAAAGTTTACTCGGAATGGCCATTACAATTTATTTATTTAAAGTTCCGAAAGATATAATAGAAATAGTATTGCTGATTTAGAAAAAGCCTAATATACTGTCAATTAATTCCTGTCAGATAGTAATTAATGGACTTCAGTGAGAACAAGCCTGGCTTCATTAATATCTTAAAAATTGGTATGCCTAACGGCCCAACATGGTGATTCGACTCAATGTACCTACCTGTGTTGAACAAATAAATGCATTATTCTTATTCAAGTTTATACTCTAATCGAATAGTCTTGTCAATATAATAACCTAACGTTTTCCATACGCACCAACCACTGGGATGAGCAGTAACTTCATAATGGATCATGACCGAGTAAGAACATTGTTTTTTTGGCATGAATACCTATTTATTTATATATCACGTTATTTCCTTTACTTTCGCTTTTGTTTAGTAAAAAAATCACGTTAGCCTAGTCCACCAAAAATGCCACAGAATGGACGCTCAGTTTCATTGGAATCATACAATGGAAAACATTTAATGTCGTATTTATTTCGTTTCTCTCAATTTTAAACCTAAATAAATTCGACTGTCTTGTCTTAATAACATGTTTCAAATTTCACTAAGGGCGGGTTGCACCGAATTACGATTACAGATCAATCGACGTTAAATATGGCGCCGGCATCTGTCCATTCATTCCATAAAAAACTTGTTGTGAGAACGCATCAGTAATAACAAACTTCCCATTCCCATACATTCAGATTTAACGATCACCGCTTACAGACGGTTTGGTGCAACCCACCATATGTTCGTATGGAGATATCGGAGATGACAAGGAGAGAGCTCGGGTTTGACAGGTCTCGTGTGGTGTTGTGTCGCAGGGCCGCTGATCCAGTCGGAGATGACCATCGTGAACGAGCCCGAGGGCGACGCCGCGGGCAACGACACGCTGCCCGCTATTAGGGTGAGTGGTACTACATTTCCGGCTTTTTTCCATTTATATTCCATCTATAATTATATAATAATAGTTATTTACGATACAAGTGCCAAAAATAGGAAATTCGCAACGAGTGGTGATAAATTAAAACACGACCGAAGGGAGTGTTTTCAATTGACACGAGTTGCGAATTACCTATTCGCACGTGTATCGTACAACGTTTTACTGTACATATGGCTCTTTAAAGTTTCGACACATGCACGAAAAGTGCTCTTTTCCGCACTAGTGCGGGAAAGTAGCACCATATGTACTGTAAATATAATAATAATAATAATAAAATAAATAGACTGAGCTGGATGCCCTGGATCGAAGAGTCCGAGTACTGCTTACTGCGCATCGCATGCTACACCCACGCTCGTCTGTTATGAGACTGTACATCTCGCGGAAGTGTGGAGGTCGCGGCTTTTTAAATGCCAAAGACCTCCACAACCGCGAGGTGTGCAGTCTCAGTGATTATTTCCTAAACAACGAGTGTGGGATGCATCGTGACGTAGTAGCAGTAGACGGAAACTTCACCCCGCTCTCCTTGGCAAACGATAACTGGCGCAGACTTAAAGTAATGAGCGCCGAGGACGGCAGGGCGGTGTGGAGGAGCAAGGAGCTACACGGGCGGTTCTACAAGGCCCTCACAGGGCCCGATGTAGATCTGCTCGCGTCGGTGAACTGGCTACGTTTCGGGGATCTCTTCGGGGAAACCGAAGGTTTTGTCTGTGCAATTGCGGACGAAGTTATCATGACGAACAATTACCGGAGGTATATCCTGAAGGACGGTACGGTCGACATTTGTCATGCATGCCGCCGTCCCGGGGAGTCACTCAGGCATATTATCTCTGGTTGTGGTCATCTTGCTAACGGCGAGTACTTGCACAGACATAACCTTGTAGCCAGAATTATTCACCAGCAACTTGCTCTGCTATACGGTCTTGTGGTCTCCGAAGTGCCTTACTATAAGTACACACCTGCGTCAGTTCTCGAAAATGGTCGTGCCACGCTCTATTGGGATCGATCTGTCATCACGGACAGGACTATTCTTGCCAATAGGCCTGATATTGTGCTGACAGATCGATCGAAACACCAGGCAGTGCTCGACGATCATCGTCCCGATAGTCGTTTCGGCGAACGGTTTAATAGCGAAGTGTCTCGACCATCACCTCAAGAGACTCTCGCTAGATGGCTGGATCAAGGGTCAGAAGGCGGTACTCCTGGATACTGCGCGGATAGTCAGGAGGTTCCTGTCTCTGACGCCCTGACCACCGGCAGCTTAGGCCCCGCCTCGCTGCCGGCGGTACCCTAGGTTAGGTTTTTATAATGATTTTATGTTTTGTATATATTTTTTATATTTTACTTTTTATATAATTATTGTAAATAATTATATATAATATATTAATATAATATATTATCGAATAGTTGTTCTGAGTCATGGATGTTTTCTATGTATTTAAGTATTTATTTATCTATATGAGTATGTTTATCGTCGTCTAGTACCCATAGTACAAGCTTTGGAACTCTAGCGACTAGGTCGATTTGTGAAAGATTGTCCCCTAATATATATATTTTTTTAATGTAATATTTTAATAATGATGTTTTGACTTCCCGTGCTCGCAAAGTGCGCCACATGCACAAAATGAAATGCCATTTTTCTGCTCTAGTGCGCCTTTCCTTCGATTTCGGCCTTCTAATTGACTCTCGTTGGTAAATAGTCTAAGAAAGGAAATTAAGCCGAATATGGGCAATCAAGGGAAATAATTCATGTAGTTTTGTAAATTGGTACAATTATACCTTGTGGTGTCCAGATAAACATACTAAAAGTCCTCGAGGGTGGGGGCTGTGCTGAGGGTGTAGGGGGGAGGAGCTTTTTTCAGATTTTCGTACATATCTCGAATATCTGTACGAATAGCTTTATAATAACTTCAGACAAAAGATCCTACATAAAATTTCCTACAAAATTGGTTATAATTATTTTTACTCTACGATCAATACTTTGGGAGCTACAGGGTGTTAAAGTTATCAAAGAGATAAAAAATTGTCGATTTAAGAAAACGTTGTTTTTCGTAGTTGTTCGTCATAACATAACTGTTATAATTACTTCGGATAAAAGTTTCTCCGTAAAATTTGCTACAAAATTGGTCATATTTATTTTTACTCTACGATCGATACTTTAGGAGCTACAGGATGTTTAAGTTAAAAAAAATAGTCGATTTAAGAAAACGTCGTTTTTTCGTCATAAATCATTTTTGTTTTAGGATAAGCAAGCTTAGTCACCAGGTTATCGAACATACAATTCCCATGTCGATCCATTGAGAATTTATTAACAAAACAAACAAATAAAGCCCCAAAACCACTGATTTCTCACTGACATCGTTGTTCTCCGGGAAAGAGTGCAATTACGACCTGGTGATGTATGAAACAAGTGTAGGGTCTCTCCGTGTGACCCCCAGAAAAATCTGACATTTGGTCAGACCTAGGTCAGGGGTGCTCGACCAAATGTCATAGGGAACCGCGTGCAGTTTTTGATGACGAAAAATGCATTAGGTCAAATGAAACATTTAGCCAAAAGTTGTTTGGTCTAACATTAGTGAACCAGTTATTTATGATACAAGTGCGGAAAGTAGGTAATTCCCAACGAGTGACGATGACCATTTTTGATCGACACGAATTGTGAATTACCAATCCGCACGTGTATCATACAACATTTTACAATGCATCATGCGAGGAAATTAAAAATTATACATAAAAGGTGAAATTTGAATTGTTCTGAAATCACATTCTCGCATGTGTGTGGGAATATTGGCCCGAAATTCATTCCCGCACGGCCGCTTCCCAGCCCGCCCCGCCGCGCGGGCATGGAGGGCTTCCCGTGTTTATGTTGACCCATATAAAGGCGCACTTTCAGAGCAAGTGCATTGTAATAGTTATTTACGATACAAGTGCCAAAAATAGGAAATTCGCACGTGTATCGTACAACGTTTTACTGTACATATGGCTCTTTAACGTTTCGACATATGCACGAAAAGTGCTCTTTTCCGCACTAGTGCGGGAAAGTAGCACCACATGTACTGTAAAATCTCTTATCGACCTTGTTGAACAATGTACTACTACCCGCTGATCACAGACGTTAACGCAACTCGTCTAGCAATTGCGTCAACGTGACTTTCTTCTTCCCTAGTTCCACTAAAAAGGCCCGCTAGGTAGTAGAGCGGGCGCGCTTACTGTGGTTGTTTGATTCGGGGACTAATGTGCACATGAGTAACAACTCGTCTGTCATATCCAGGTGCTGTACACACTGACGCCGAGCGCGGCGTCGCGCTTCGACTCGTATCGGTTCCGGCTTGAGGGCGGGGCGGGCGAAGCGCAGGAGCAGACGCGCGCCGCCGCCGCGCCCGCCGCGCGCGTCGAGTTCGCGCGCCTCGTGCCCGGCCGCCTGTACAACGTCACCATGTGGACCGTCTCCGGGAACGTCACCTCGCACCCCGTGCAGCGCCCGGTACGTATACACCTGCACACTCGGCCGCGCCCGCCGCGCGCGTCGAGTTCGCGCGCCTCGTGCCCGGCCGCCTGTACAACGTCACCATGTGGACCGTCTCCGGGAACGTCACCTCGCACCCCGTGCAGCGCCCGGTACGTATACACCTGCACACTCGGCCGCGCCCGCCGCGCGCGTCGAGTTCGCGCGCCTCGTGCCCGGCCGCCTGTACAACGTCACCATGTGGACCGTCTCCGGGAACGTCACCTCGCACCCCGTGCAGCGCCCGGTACGTATACACCTGCACACTCGGCCGCGCCCGCCGCGCGCGTCGAGTTCGCGCGCCTCGTGCCCGGCCGCCTGTACAACGTCACCATGTGGACCGTCTCCGGGAACGTCACCTCGCACCCCGTGCAGCGCCCGGTACGTATACACCTGCACACTCGGCCGCGCCCGCCGCGCGCGTCGAGTTCGCGCGCCTCGTGCCCGGCCGCCTGTACAACGTCACCATGTGGACCGTCTCCGGGAACGTCACCTCGCACCCCGTGCAGCGCCCGGTACGTATACACCTGCACACTCGGCCGCGCCCGCCGCGCGCGTCGAGTTCGCGCGCCTCGTGCCCGGCCGCCTGTACAACGTCACCATGTGGACCGTCTCCGGGAACGTCACCTCGCACCCCGTGCAGCGCCCGGTACGTATACACCTGCACACTCGGCCGCGCCCGCCGCGCGCGTCGAGTTCGCGCGCCTCGTGCCCGGCCGCCTGTACAACGTCACCATGTGGACCGTCTCCGGGAACGTCACCTCGCACCCCGTGCAGCGCCCGGTACGTATACACCTGCACACTCGGCCGCGCCCGCCGCGCGCGTCGAGTTCGCGCGCCTCGTGCCCGGCCGCCTGTACAACGTCACCATGTGGACCGTCTCCGGGAACGTCACCTCGCACCCCGTGCAGCGCCCGGTACGTATACACCTGCACACTCGGCCGCGCCCGCCGCGCGCGTCGAGTTCGCGCGCCTCGTGCCCGGCCGCCTGTACAACGTCACCATGTGGACCGTCTCCGGGAACGTCACCTCGCACCCCGTGCAGCGCCCGGTACGTATACACCTGCACACTCGGCCGCGCCCGCCGCGCGCGTCGAGTTCGCGCGCCTCGTGCCCGGCCGCCTGTACAACGTCACCATGTGGACCGTCTCCGGGAACGTCACCTCGCACCCCGTGCAGCGCCCGGTACGTATACACCTGCACACTCGGCCGCGCCCGCCGCGCGCGTCGAGTTCGCGCGCCTCGTGCCCGGCCGCCTGTACAACGTCACCATGTGGACCGTCTCCGGGAACGTCACCTCGCACCCCGTGCAGCGCCCGGTACGTATACACCTGCACACTCGGCCGCGCCCGCCGCGCGCGTCGAGTTCGCGCGCCTCGTGCCCGGCCGCCTGTACAACGTCACCATGTGGACCGTCTCCGGGAACGTCACCTCGCACCCCGTGCAGCGCCCGGTACGTATACACCTGCACACTCGGCCGCGCCCGCCGCGCGCGTCGAGTTCGCGCGCCTCGTGCCCGGCCGCCTGTACAACGTCACCATGTGGACCGTCTCCGGGAACGTCACCTCGCACCCCGTGCAGCGCCCGGTACGTATACACCTGCACACTCGGCCGCGCCCGCCGCGCGCGTCGAGTTCGCGCGCCTCGTGCCCGGCCGCCTGTACAACGTCACCATGTGGACCGTCTCCGGGAACGTCACCTCGCACCCCGTGCAGCGCCCGGTACGTATACACCTGCACACTCGGCCGCGCCCGCCGCGCGCGTCGAGTTCGCGCGCCTCGTGCCCGGCCGCCTGTACAACGTCACCATGTGGACCGTCTCCGGGAACGTCACCTCGCACCCCGTGCAGCGCCCGGTACGTATACACCTGCACACTCGGCCGCGCCCGCCGCGCGCGTCGAGTTCGCGCGCCTCGTGCCCGGCCGCCTGTACAACGTCACCATGTGGACCGTCTCCGGGAACGTCACCTCGCACCCCGTGCAGCGCCCGGTACGTATACACCTGCACACTCGGCCGCGCCCGCCGCGCGCGTCGAGTTCGCGCGCCTCGTGCCCGGCCGCCTGTACAACGTCACCATGTGGACCGTCTCCGGGAACGTCACCTCGCACCCCGTGCAGCGCCCGGTACGTATACACCTGCACACTCGGCCGCGCCCGCCGCGCGCGTCGAGTTCGCGCGCCTCGTGCCCGGCCGCCTGTACAACGTCACCATGTGGACCGTCTCCGGGAACGTCACCTCGCACCCCGTGCAGCGCCCGGTACGTATACACCTGCACACTCGGCCGCGCCCGCCGCGCGCGTCGAGTTCGCGCGCCTCGTGCCCGGCCGCCTGTACAACGTCACCATGTGGACCGTCTCCGGGAACGTCACCTCGCACCCCGTGCAGCGCCCGGTACGTATACACCTGCACACTCGGCCGCGCCCGCCGCGCGCGTCGAGTTCGCGCGCCTCGTGCCCGGCCGCCTGTACAACGTCACCATGTGGACCGTCTCCGGGAACGTCACCTCGCACCCCGTGCAGCGCCCGGTACGTATACACCTGCACACTCGGCCGCGCCCGCCGCGCGCGTCGAGTTCGCGCGCCTCGTGCCCGGCCGCCTGTACAACGTCACCATGTGGACCGTCTCCGGGAACGTCACCTCGCACCCCGTGCAGCGCCCGGTACGTATACACCTGCACACTCGGCCGCGCCCGCCGCGCGCGTCGAGTTCGCGCGCCTCGTGCCCGGCCGCCTGTACAACGTCACCATGTGGACCGTCTCCGGGAACGTCACCTCGCACCCCGTGCAGCGCCCGGTACGTATACACCTGCACACTCGGCATTTACCCCCAATTCGTGTTATCATGAATTGATAGTTAATCCAATATCATTACGAAACAAAATCGCCAGCTGGCTGCACAGTGGTGGAAAACCCGTCAGCTAATCACACGAAAATGTTAAAAATATATTCCTACTATAAACGCGCGGTTAAAGCGACAGCGCAATACTTTGCCATGAATTTTTATAGCAGGCGTTAATCTGCTTAAAAGTGTATAAGTCAAAATTAAGTACCTAATTAATAGTACATTGTTGTGAAGGCTAGAAAGTAGGCAATAGATGGACGAGTGGGTTCGAGGTCCGAGCCGCCAGGTGAGGACCTCGAAGGAGACGAGTCCATCTATTGCACTTTTGGCCGAGACATTACATAGTGCTTTTCACGCCTACTGCGAGGAAATTGCAAATATTTGTAATTATAAGTCAAAATTAAGTAGGGTCATTTTGCCGGTTAGCGACCACCTAATTTTATGTGCCGGTTGGCGACCACTTAGCTGAGTTGGTGAACTGAAAGGATATTTCTTCGGTTTTTTAGTAACCGAAGTATCCTGGTTCACTTACTTGACCGCGTCCACGTGTCACAGGAGTGCTGTTATTTCACTTGTACGCGGTGTAAGTCCCACCTTCGGAGGTTCGAAGGACCAAAAAGATGTACGGGGTAGGATTGTACACCTTGTTTAATTGAAACTGCAATGATTACCGAAATACTGATTTATTATAAAACTGAATAGAATGCACTCCGCGGCGGTCGGTTATGCACTGGCCTGGCGGACCGCGGTTTACGTGATGTATGAATTATGAAATGATGGCTACGCGTTTGTCGCTTTGTGCGGTTTGAGACCGTACAAGATTTCTATTCTAAAACAACAACAAAAATGCATGTAAAATTAATTGTCTCAATAGGGTCTGTAGAATTGATGTTATCTTCAATAGAAAAAACCTTCTCCTTCAGGTGGTCGCTAACCGAAGGTGGTCGCGTAACCAGCGTAATGACCCTACCTAATTAAAGATCACAATGTGAAACACTGTAGCTCGGGCCCGCCCGCGCGCTGCCCCCCACACGCGAGCGGGGCGGTGGAACTGTGATTGTTCGAATCGCTGTTCAAACTGTCCAACAATAACATAGTTGGACAGTTTGAACTCATAGTTGGCCGTTACACATACACATACATACATTTCCGAGCAGTGGCGTGAAAAACTATGATTGTGTGTAGACTCGGCTGTACCCCCGGCCGGTGGCGTACCTGAACTACACGGAGGTGGGCGCGCGCAGCGTGACCCTGGCGTGGCCGGAGCCCGCGGGCGACTACACGGACTTCGAGCTGCAGTACCTGGCCGCCCAGGACCGGCTGGAGGCGCGCGCCACGCCCGACACGCGGTACACCGTGCAGGACCTGCAGCCGTACACCACCTACACCTTCACACTCGAGGTGAGGCACGATGGCACCTGAGGGGTGCCGTACGAGTACGATGACACTTGTATACTTTTATTCATTGAACTGCCGTATCGCTCTCCATCGCAACCTGAGGCAACACGCTCGTCTCCACTAAGCGCACGGTTCGGATTGAGGGTCCTTTGAACGTGCCAAAATACCGACAAAACATGTGTCGGCCCGCGGCAACGAATTAGCCTCACGGCGCGGGGTGCCTCAGGTTGAGGCAGCGTGCAGCGTCTCCATTTGCGGTGCCTCTAGTGGGCTGCACGTTAGTTCTATTGTTTATGATGTGCCGCTAGTGTTCGGTTGAACAATGTGTGTAGGCGGCGGTGGACGGGTCGTCGTCCCGGCGCCGGCCAACACTTTCACTTCAGATGGCTCCGAACGGTGATGCCGTATTTAAGCTACGCTACTGAGAAGTGATCGAATGTAGTTTTGAGTAACAAAAACGGTAAATCGAATTAACGGAGAGCGGTGTGGTCAATGCGTCACGTCGTATCGATTGTCAAATTCTGCAAGTCTGTAACCGCATAACCGGCATCTCCTCTTATATAGTTTTAATTCTCGTCGACTTTAACCTAATGCTTATTAACCTTCGTACACCAAACTATAATCACATATTTTTTTGGATGGCGCAGTGGACGTCTTTCGGCTGATGATTATGATGAATAATAGTACAACTGTTTAATTCGACAATCATAATGGAATTTATCAACCGCGTGGCGCCTTTGCAGAACTATAATGAATTTGACCAATCGCCTTGATTATAGAGCAAAAAACATCAACGAAACACTGAGCCGGTGGGCTGCGCTTCGGTTCACAAGGGCTTAGATTTTCAATTGATACCAAGTTTGTTTACTTATTTCAGTTGACTCGTAGAAAAAGTATAGTATACAATAGTAAAATAGTATTTATGCGATATGAAAATGTAATATATAGCACGTAAGCCCTTAATATTTGGTGTGTGGTTGCGGTCGGTACGTGTGCGTGTAACGTGTACGTGTACGTGTACGTGTGCGTGTGCGTGTGCGCAGGTGCGGTCGGGCACGCCGCGCACGCTGCCCACGCGCTCGGCCGGGCTGTCGGCCACGCTGCGCACGCGCCAGGCGCCGCCGCCCGCGCCGCGCGACTTCCACCCCACGGACGCCAAGCCCAGCCAGCTCACCTTCAGCTGGGACCTGCCCGCCGACCAGGCCAACGGCGTGCTGGACCGGTTCCTCATCGAGTACGAGCCGCAGGGGCAGCCCGACAACAACAGGACCGTCACCTTCCCGCCGGAAGGTAATCTCTTACCATATTACACAGAATTCATTTTATGACTAACCAATCATATGCGGATGTCAATATTTGCTAATCAAAAGACGATCGTGAGATTTAAAACTGTAGGCTCAAATGCTTAGCACGGATCTCTGCCTTAGTTAAAAAAAAATGATTAAGATTGTAATTTTACGTCACACCTGGCCATAAAGCAGCAAATACCCCTAGGCGTGCGGAAAATACCAGTTCCTGGCCAAAACAGAGACGTATAATAACTCACTCACAATTGGCAGTAAAAATAAAAACCTTAGATCGCATATTTATCGCCCTTTGCTTTCGGCTCGGACGTCAAGTGGGTAAGTAATACGAGGTACAACTTATCATATAACGGTCACAATATATACGCTCACGGTGTATAAGCTTGTTTAGTATAACTTTCATTGCACATAATGAACGAAAGGTATAATATCAAAATATATATTTTCGTAAAGTATAACGTGCTTTAGATATACTATCAATTGATATATCGATTAAAGCGTATAATATTCATAACACCTAAGGAATTGAAAAATTGAAATTGGTATTTTTTTGAAATCAAACACGAATTATTTTAGCCTAACCTAACCGCCAGCGTGTCGACAAATAATACCATTGTTAAGAGTATTTTTGTGTTTTTTTGCTGCGCGGGACTTTGCCTTTCGAGCCCCTTTTGTGATTGGCACCGCCACCCCCCCCCCAACCCCATTTTCTAGCTGCCCTAACCTAATTTTCTGTATTATAATCCTTATACGACAATATACTATGTGTTATGAACTTGATTGTTATAAGTTATGTATTTTATACGAAATGAAATTAATCAATTTGAGTATTATAGAAAAAAAACGTTATATAATATGAATATTATGTCAATTGACCGTTATTTCTTATAAAAGTATTGGTTTTGTTGTTATAGCTAACGTTCATTATATCTTGTGAACGTTATTAATATGAAATTATAAATATTATTGTTATATCTCGCGGGACGCACCCACGTCAAGTACCTACGATCTGAGACATTTTTTGCTTTATGTAGGGGAAAAAATTCCCCGTCCCACTCTGTATATTATAGCTACGCGGCGGACTGCAAAGCAGACTGCCATGCTAGACTGTCTGGTAGCACTTTAATGTTTTCTTGTAATTAGTATAACAGTCGGGCCTCGGGCCTTACTTAAGGTTTTTACCCATAAGTGTCATATTGCGTTGCGTTAGTACGAGTTGGTACAGGTGCCGGCAAATAAGTTGCGCAATGCGGGAGGGTGGGGAGGGGCAGCTGTCGCCCCGGGCCCCCTGTCGCGTGTCGTGTGTCGTGTGTCGTGTGTCGTGTGTAATGGGGTGGTTTGTGCACAGCGCGGGCGGGCGTGGTGGCGGGGCTGGCGCCGGGCGGCACGTACAGCTTCCGGCTGCGCGCGCGCACGGGCGCGGGCGCGGGCGCGGCGGCGCGCTGGACGCAGCACCTGGCCATCGCGGCGCCGCCGCGGCCCGCGCCGCACGCGCTGCCGGCCGCCGTGCGCGCCTCGCCCACCACGGTCTCCGTGCGCTTCCGCAGCGACTACTTCAGCGCCGCCAACGGGAACGTCTCCGCGTACGCGCTCGTCGTCGCGCAGGAGCCGCGCAACGACTCCGGCGAGCGCCTGCCCTCGTGGCGCGACGTGCACCGGCTGCCCGTCTGGCCGCCCTACCAGGTCAGTCGCCCACGCCTAGTGCCCGGCATCAAGAACCCGGTGCTTGAAACGGTTTCGACAATAAACTATTTCTAGTAGCCCACACAGAGCCTGGCCTAGCTTCACCTAGCTCCCGACGGAGCCTAAATGAGGCTCGGTCCGATGAATGACCTGCCGCTGACGCCCCTAATGAACTTTTTGAACTGGACCCGGGCAGCCCGCCTGGATTTAAAATTGGAGTGTCCACTAACTAGTGTTGCAAAGGACTCGAGTTCTGGGAGTCCTTTTTATTAGACTCGGAACTCAAATGGCGAGACTCGACTCACTACATAGGACTCCCTTTATTGCAGAACTCCCAACAAAGCAAGTCTCCCAAACTAAGCGAGTCTCGCAAAGGACTCGAGTCCTTTTTCTGCGTTCGAGTCCTTTAGTGCAACGAGTCGTGCTCGAGCCGTATTATTGTTTGAGCCCACCTCACAATTCAATGCAATACAAATACTCTTCATTGCACACCTCACACAAACAAAGCAGTTAAAAAGAAAAACAATACAATAACATGTAGGTAGAGGTAGACAACAGGCGGTCTTATCGCTGAAGAGCGATCTCTTCCAGACAACCTCACCTTCAACTTATACACAGTAATACACAGTAAATACTTACATTACAGTACAGTTCTTAGTACAGCGGTGTAGCTTATGTAGCTGTTTTTATATATACAGGGTGGAAAAAATATGGGCCCTGGAGGGAAACTGCCTTAAATCCTTAAGTTAGCTCATTTTCCCTGGGTTCATTTGGTCCTGGGTTCGAATCCCGGTAAGGACAAATATTTGTGTGATGAGCATGAATATTTGTTTCTGAGTCTTGGATGTTTTCTATGTATTTAAGTATTTCTATCTATTAAATATATCGTCGTCTAGTACCCGTAACACAAGCCTTATTGAGCTTACTATGGGGCTAGTGCGATTTGTGTAAGATTGTCCTCTTATATTTATTTATTTATTTATTTTGCTTAAAGGAAACATTATTTTATTTTTTTAAAGATAACTCATTTTGTTATTCTATGTTTTGGTATAAGTAGTAATGTAAATAATTTTCACTTATTATAATATTCTATATATTTCAATATAATACATTTTTGCAGCTAGACTCGAGTCTAGCTGCAAAAATGTCAGATTTACAATACGACTTCGAAGTCGTATTGTAAATCTAGCCGCGAGTCTTATTTGGAAACTAATAGTCGCAGTGAAAGACCAGATTTTTTTTTGAAGACTCGCTTTACAGAAAACTTCGTTGCTGGACTCACGCTCAACAGATGACTCGCGCTCGTCGCGACTCGGGACTCGGAGTCTTCGAGTTCACCGAGTCGTCTATTGAGAGAGTCGAGTCTATAAAATTGGGACTCCAGAACTCGAGTCTTTTATAACACTACTAACCGAATATGGATATGATGGTCCAGCAGAAGATTAAAAAAAATTACGAATGCAGCTGCCAACTACAGGTCGGTTCACAAGAGCTGGCGCGTAATGTCTATGAATTTAATGACAGATTCATATATTTTCCGCGCCAGCTCTCGTGAATCGACCTGTACCTGGCAGATTTAGATTATAAAACAGTGTATTTTAATTGTAATTGCCATACGATAAATACATAAGTACCCCACATTATGTTTTGTACTATGTATGCCTATGTATGTTTTAGCGTAGTAGCGGTTGCATCGCGCAGTATTCAGTCTGAAATATAGATCGTTTCGAGCAACACGTTTTTAATGAATATCACAAGCCTTATTGAGCTTACTGTGGGGCTAATTCGGTTTGTTTTAGATTGTCCACTCGTACTTTTATTTATTTTATAAATGTGTGCGGCCAGAGCAGAGCGCACATCCGTTATACTATACTGTGTGTGTGTGCGTGCCCCCCGCAGGTGACGGAGCCGTACTTCCCGTTCCACCACAGCGCCGTGGAGGAGTACACGATCGGCTCGGAGCGCTGCGAGTCGAGCGGGCGCGCGTACTGCAACGGCCCGCTGCGGCCCGGCGCCGCGTACTACGTGAAGCTGCGCGCCTTCACCGCGCCCGACAAGTTCACCGACACCGCCTACGCCGTCGTCTACACCGGTCAGTGTCCGCCGCTCGCCGCTCGCCGCTCGCCGCTCGGCCCGGCCCGTGCTGACTGCGCACTATCGACGCGCGATTGTGTCCATTTACACGTGATTTGACGCAAACGCGCGTCATAGCAGTCTGCATAGGCCCTAAGCACGCGCGAGCCTCCGTAACAAATGTCCGGTCAACCTTGTCCGGGGCGTACTGCGGGTTTAGTTATGCGAAGCGTGTTTAAAACGATGCCATTTGGAGGGCTCAGTCAGAGCGGACACCTGCAGTAATAAACGTGCCGATGAGGCATAGATCATTGGATCAGAACTCTCACTCGTGCTAAAGGTGCACTTACACGGACAATTTTATGAGCAATTATTGCATCTCTAGCATGCAAGTGTAGCAATTTTTTTTTTAACCTCGTTTAAAATCACTATAATACAACCTTCCCCTAAGTGTGCAGGCAATGAGAATTAGTGGTTAGTTAGCAATGGTCAGTTGTGACCTCATCGGCACGTTCGTTTCTGCAGGATATGTAGGCAGAGGAGGGTCGCGGCACCTAGGGTGCCTAGCTCGACCGGAACGCTGACGATTCCTA
This sequence comes from Epinotia bilunana, assembly GCA_947049275.1. NCBI lineage: Eukaryota > Metazoa > Arthropoda > Insecta > Lepidoptera > Tortricidae > Epinotia > Epinotia bilunana. Next base: position 593,146 of record OX346256.1, on the reverse strand, counting down.
TTTCTTTCTTGCACCGGAAAGTTTATTTGCAAAGTTTATTTGCTTACTCCCTCTAAAGTCACTCACTTCGCTCAAACAGCTACAGATTAAAAGAGCTATTAACAAATAGATGGTGGTGGATAAATAATGGTGGGGTTAAACCAAACGTTTGAAGGGGTATTCCGAAACGTATTGTTGATTTTCCGTGAAGAAATGTTAACGGATGCCTGTTCTCTCGCTTGGTGGAACGCCGCAACCTTCTCAACATTGTTTAAAAAGTAATCAATTACCTTGGCACAGGAACATGAGTGCCTACTGACCATTTACAGTCAGCAGCAGAAGTAGCTACACGAAATAACACGCTCAAAATGATCTGTACAGTCGTTATCCTCTTGACATTAGAGTCATCTGTAGGTCATTTTGAGCACTCGACCCGCGTAGCTACTTTTACTGCTAACTGTACTAAGATTAATACCTCCAGGCCCCTATTTCACCAACTTGACAATTGTCACCTGACAACGACAATTCCCCGTACATTGCTGGATCCACGAGTACCCTAGAGACCACCTTAACTTCTAGAACAAGCAATGTATGACGAATTGTCAGTGTCAGGCGACAATTGTCAAGTTGGTGAAATAGGGGCCTGGAATACGCCCGAGTAATAATTCCAACGACAAATCGTGACATCCACGAGAAAACGCTTCACACCTTCTCTCTGCGTACTATTTTGTTATTTATTTAAAGGAATAATTAAACACTTCTTATAAATTGATCAATGTACATCCTGCTTTTAATGTCTCATGAGAATTGGTAATCTTATATAAAAATTGTTTCTATTTCGACCTTTGTTCCATGAGTGTTCGATTGCCCGCGTCGACGGCGCGCTTAATAAGTCGGCCCAGGGCATGACGTGTTTTAAATTTCGAATTCTACTGTCATTCTATAACAATTGAAGATGCGTTTGTGTTTTATTTCTTTTGAGATTGCTAGAACAATTCTAGCTCTTCGGCGAACCGCTAGAGCGCTCAATCTTAAATTCATTCGTAAGGGAATTAAGTATGTTTTTGTTAAATAGAAAAACTTTACAGCGGTTAAACCATTATTTATTTATCCAATAAATAGAGCACCCGAGGCTTAGAGTAGTTTACATTTTCCCAAGCTAACCGTCTATATTACAGACAACAGTGCCCGTTCCCCGATGGTTTGTATGGGCCAGAATTAGCATTGAATCAATGTAGTATTTAAACGTTCGTTGCACGCGGGGCCATAAACTGGGGCAAGGGACACCTTTGTTGCGTTCTCCGTTGCACCTACCTGGCGTTACAGGAGATTAACACTAAGGCAGCGTGCAGCGAGCGTTTAATACTCGCTACCACTGTCACTTTCACTGCTAAAAACCTTATAATTGTTATATTCTTGTAGAACGCAGTATTTAACACGTTCACTGCCAAAAAATTCGTAGCGTTACGCTCGTAGCCGGTAACATGCGATGGTAATCCGTATTTACAGCCAAGTGTAGTATGGGTGCGTACAACTTACTCATAAATATGTCCCATCGCTGTTATGTCAGCGGATTAAGGTTTCGGTACATAGAGGACTTAATCGATACATGTTTTGCCTCATGTGGGTTGGGTATGAATAAATGATTATGATTATGAGGAGAATTTCACCACCTCTTTTCTTCCCGTGGGTATCGCAAAATTCGACTAAGGGGGCAGGGTTGAATTGTGTTGTGGGCGATGGGCTAGCAACCTATCACTGCGATATCACATTTTGTCGATATTTGCTGCTGTTATACGCACATTTACGCTAAAAGTGGCACTGGAATATAAGTTTCACGTGCTCTGCCTACCCCTTTTGGAAATAAAGGCGTGAATATGTATATTCTTACACTTGACTGTAGAGGAAAGCGCCTAGCAGACCGCCCACCTAGCGAGTTCCTGGCACTGGAAGTGTTAAAGTGTTATTCGCTCGAATGAACGAGTATATAACTGTGTAGCGGGATCAGTCGCACTTGACGGCTCGCCGGGTACTAACCGGGCCGGCGCGCGGCGGTGAGGGCGGTGAGGGCGGTGAGGGCGGTGAGGGCGGTGAGGGGCGGCGCCGGGCGGACGCGGCGGTGTGTGCACTAACTTACTGCATGTGTATCCACCGCCTTACTGCAACGATCGTGCATGCTCACTTTCGCTTTCGCTTAACCTTTCTCATGCTTAAACAACCATAAGGGCTATCAAAAATGTATGCTCAGTCCGGAATTATGGAGGCATTTTTGAGCTGTCATAGTTTCTCATTCATCGACATCGTAATAGCGATATTCACGTCATAAAATAAAATTATAACGAATATTCTTTCATAATAATATGTTATTCAATTGTGTAAAGGAAGGTAAATACCATTTATTGCCTGCAATTACATAGCATAATCTTCTAAAATTATATGATCAATATATTTTGAAATTACGTACGTATATCACAATCGATACTAATACATTAAAAGTCGGTAAATGAAAAAAAACACTCAACAAGTCACTATGACCGCTCAAATGATTGCAGACTTGTTTATGATGTTGGCCCAATCAATAATCCAAGTGTGTGACCCCGAGCGCCGAACTCTGGGTGTAACTGGACTATTGATATATTATATGAAAACTCCTTCAGCACTGTCAGTGTTATGACACATGAAAGTTCAATGATCAATATCACAATATAAGAGATGTAGGTATATCTTCATGATCAATTTTCATCGCACTCATAAAAACGGCGCCAGTATTCGGGAACATAATTTAAATGATAACATCTCTTTTATTTTGATATAATATCTGCAAACGCCCAATGCACTGCACGGGCTCCTCACTATACGTATTTATGTTTTGTAAATAAATGATTGAGAATATTAAGTTTATTTCTGCATACATGGTGATTGGTGATGTTTGTGTGGCTGTGACAGTGGATACTGGACGTGTTGCGTGTTCCGATAACTCACTGCGTCTTAGTAAAATGTGGTTTTGAGGAACTCGACTTTTGGGCGCTTATTCATAATTGAGCAGACACTTAAGCAAGGTTTCAGTCAGTCCCTGGCTTTAGATAAGTAGGCCGACGCTCTATTCCCGCCAGTGCTGGCTTGTCTTGAACAACTGTTTATACGAAGCCATTAACAAGCCAGTGCTGGCTTGTCTTGAACAACTGTTTATACGAAGCCATTAACAAGCCAGTGCTGGCTTGTCTTGAACAACTGTTCATACGAAGCCATTAATAAGCCAGTGCTGGCTTGTCTTGAACAACTGTTTATACGAAGCCATTAACAAGCCAGTGCTGGCTTGTCTTGAACAACTGTTCATACGAAGCCATTAACAAGCCAGTGCTGGCTTGTCTTGAACAACTGTTTATACGGGTGTACCCTTGTTTTGTCGACAACCTTTTCATCGAATATTATTTCATCGACAACGATTCATCGAAACTTTAGTACGAGTAATATTGTTTGGCGTTATTTTATTTCAACTACTATTTATTTAAATTTATCTTACTACGTAGAAATACTATTCAATGAATATTACTTAATCGCTGATTTGTTTAAAATTTTCTTAATTGGCACAACTACAAAACATTGCAATTCATTTCTTCGACGTATTACTTTAATACAATTTTATATGTCCTACTGCACATACATTATTCAAATTATGTAGTTAATTGTGTGACATACAAATATGTATAATATGTATGTATCATAAAACTAAGAATCATTGGCGTAAATCGTTTATTACAAAAAGATATCAGGGCGGACAAAAATGACTTGTCATAAGCGAAGTCTGTTTTAGGTCGGTTAGGTTAGGGTTCACTTGTGTCCATCAAACCAGGAATAGACACCCCGCGCAGCGGGGTGGCGTCGATTCGCTGCACGGCTATCACAAGACGGCATGCGAGCTCTGATCTTCATGACAAATTCATACGACCAACCATTCGTCCAGATAAATTATTTCATATCTGAAACTACCCACATATCAATAATCTCGCAGAGTGAGCCGACTGACGTGATTGCGTTTAGTTTCGATAACGAATTATTACCAATTGAAATAATTTTATGCGGAATAAATATTATTACCTACATGTAAAAAAAATGTATTAAAAAAACCCGAAATGAAAAGCCATGACATGAATTTTATTGAAATAAGTCAACTACCAATTAAAAGACCTCGGTTTAAATTACCTAGTATCGAGTCTTCGACGTAATGACTTGTCGATGAAATGAAAATACTTGAAACGTTGTCTTTGAAATAATATTCGATTAAATGTTTGTCGGCAATTCAATGGTAAACCGTTTATACGAAGCCACTAACAAGCCAGTGCTGGCTTGTCTTGAACAACTGTTCATACGAAGCCATTAACAAGCCAATGCTGGCTTGTCTTGAACAACTGTTTATACGAAGCCATTAACAAGCCAGTGCTGGCTTGTCTTGAACAACTGTTCATACGAAGCCATTAACAAGCCAATGCTGGCTTGTCTTGAACAACTGTTTATACGAAGCCATTAACAAGCCAGTGCTGGCTTGTCTTGAACAACTGTTCATACGAAGCCATTAACAAGCCAGTGCTGGCTTGTCTTGAACAACTGTTTATACGAAGCCATTAACAAGCCAATGCTGGCTTGTCTTGAACAACTGTTTATACGAAGCCATTAACAAGCCAGTGCTGGCTTGTCTTGAACAACTGTTCATACGAAGCCATTAACAAGCCAGTGCTGGCTTGTCTTGAACAACTGTTCATACGAAGCCATTAACAAGCCAATGCTGGCTTGTCTTGAACAACTGTTTATACGAGGCCATTAACAAGCCAGTGCTGGCTTGTCTTGAACAACTGTTCATACGAAGCCATTAACAAGCCAGTGCTGGCCTGTCTTGAACAACTGTTCATACGAAGCCATTAACAAGCCAATGCTGGCTTGTCTTGAACAACTGTTCATACGAGGCCATTAACAAGCCAGTGCTGGCTTGTCTGGAACAACTGTTCATACGAGGCCATTAACAAGCCAGTGCTGGCTTGTCTGGAACAACTGTTCATACGAGGCCATTAACAAGACAGTGCTGGCCGCCAGCGCTGGCTTGTCTGGAACAACTGTTCATACGAGGCCATTAACAAGCCAGTGCTGGCCGCCAGCGCTGGCTTGTCTGGAACAACTGTTCATACGAGGCTATTAACAAGCCAGTGCTGGCCGCCAGCGCTGGCTTGTCTGGAACAACTGTTCATACGAGGCCATTAACAAGACAGTGCTGGCCGCCACCGCTGGCTTGTCTGGAACAACTGTTCATACGAGGCCATTAACAAGCCAGTGCTGGCCGCCAGCGCTGGCTTGTCTGGAACAACTGTTCATACGAGGCCATTAACAAGACAGTACGGGCTCCGTCTCAACCTAGATTTAGGGTACGATTCCAACGATTCTGCGAGGCGAACTTAAATTGAACTTTGCTATTCTATTACCGGTGGCAAACCAATAAAGCTGTGCGTTCGTACCACAGTAACCTGCGTGTATCATATAGTATACTAAATATTTTTGGCGCAGTAAAAACTTCGTTTACAAAGACATCTACTTTCGAAACATCACGTTCACAATCTGAAAATCAACGACCAACATGTGCTGAAGCTAGAATCATAGTACAGTCAACAGAAATATATGCCAACACAAAGCGGGCATCAATATCTGAGCAATGGCCTTTGTCTATTTCAGACTATACAAGCAGTTTCAAGAAGAGACGCCCTTATAGCCCTCCAAATAGTCGTGTCAGATATTTATGCGCACTTGGTTGTGGCAGACGTTAATGCTGATGACTACATATTAGCAGGGGCCGCGTGCCGATACGCGTTATCTAGATAATGCGATAATTATACTATCCAGCACCGCCAGTCCGAGCCCGAAGCCTAATAAACGCCAGTCGGAACTCAAATTCAATAAACTTGCTCCTGCAGTCCAACATGACATGCCCTTTAATTAAACGTGTTAGAAAAGCGGGACTTCCTCCGGCGTCGGTGACGTTTCATAACATTTAATCGTCCATCACAGATATCTCGCTGTTTGCTCGGTGTTTGTTTATCTCGCGATACGCAGTGATTTGTAAGCGGACCTCAAGTGGACGGGGACTAATGGGTATGTGTGATTGTTGTTTTAATTTGCACGATAATATATTTAGTGATCACATATCGTGTTGTAAAAATAAGAGAGTCTAAAATATAAGGTGTTGGTAGCAATCATTTCATTACCTACATTGAATTTTATTAGGGTAAAACTGTTTCGGTCAAAACTACTTCACTAAAATCATTTTCATGTAGGTAATTATTTTTGTATTTAGCCAATCACACATAATATTGTGCGTTTTTGTTGCAATAAGCATCTTATTTTGGTATTGTATGAGAATTTCTAACTTTTTAATTTAAAGTTAATTAATAGTGTTCTGTTATTACTGTCATTACGTGAATTTTGATAATTTCACGGTTAGGTAGTTCAAGTTCAAGTTCATTTATTCAAGTACAATATAGATTGTGTCTGAAAACATTAGTGTGCTTGACTTGACTTGATTGCATAGAATAGTGTGGTTAATAAGGAATAAAGTCCAAAAAACGTTGGTATGGAAAGTAACACCGTAACGCTCCCCCTTGTAAAGTTAGTAGTAAATATAGAAATGGTATATTTTCCTTAAGCCACGCCGCCCGCCAGAGCGAAGCCGCATAACTGGCTACCGTGGTTCAGGGTTCAGGGTTCAGGGTTCCAGCAGAAATGGTGGCGTTTTAGCAAATACATCAAGTTGTGTTTCAGGCCGTTGTGGTCGCCTGAATAGAAGACAAGTAATATTCGTTCCATAGTGACTCGTAAAGTTGATATTTAGGTATTGTTTTCACTAGGTTGCAGTGAGTTATAGGTATCTATATCTGTACGTAATATCTAAAATAAGTATTTTTTCTTATACATATTTTGTTTGTCACGTAATTCAATTGTTAGTGCTTAGTTGGTTCTGTTTAGGTATATATTATATTATTGCATTGACAATTTTAAGTATTATCATGCCTTTAGACAAAATGATTCGCTTTGGGGTAATGGGGACCCATGAACCTAGAATACTCTGGACAGGCTGTACGTGATGCCACAGTGAGGGACGGAAAGGCTCCTATGCAGCTAAATTAAGAACTGGTCTTAAAATGGCTGATGACTTGCCATAAACAACCTACTTAATTTGGACGGGTAATGGTTTATGTGCCACAACTTCATAATAAATCAGTTGTGGCAAATAAAAAAAAGTGGAACTATGACAAGGACAATGAATGTTATTTCCCTTTCTGTCACATTTATCGAGAGTTGTATGCTACCAGTTCGCTCGCACGTGGTATTATCATTACCATAACCTAACCAGAGTATTCTAGGTTCATGTGGGGACCCGATTCTTAATGATATTCTCGCTATCGTAAACTTTATGGGTTTCGGCCCGGACATTATTAGAAGTATGAACAGTGTAAATCCGGACTGAATTACAGATAAATAGCGAGAATTTCGAGAATCAGCTCTCAAAGTTCATGCGAAATGTTACAGCTACACTATGTTTACGTATTTATTTAATTCGAGCCATATTCAATTAATCTAAAGACCTTATAACATCTTCCTAATTTACTTGGAGTGATAGGCGTCTAGAACATGTCACTTCTACCCCACACTGCTTCGTCCCTGTCGTCGGTGACTAGATTCGGGAGCTGTAAGTATGGATATAATTGCGAAATATCAGTTACATAATTTCCACAATACGCGACACAACAGGAATGCAGACGCGAGAAATGTAGGTGCTCCTCTCCCCTCCTCGCCCTTGCGCCCGCGCCCGCACTCCTGCTTGTTACAGTACTTGACATTATCTGAGTTGGCCGAATTGCATCAAACTAGTCCATGCAAAAAGCAACTCTACCGTCCGAGGCAGGAGAGTCCAATTCCAATGACAGCTTTGTAAAAAGTCGGCCACATTACATAATGTCAACCATACGTGTATTGTCAAATGGCTGGTACTAAGTTTAACGGTAGTGTTGTTAGGCAGGGTGAGTAGCCACCAGTCGTGCGAGTTGCCGAGCGGTGTGCGAAAAAAAAACATCAATAGCATTTGCTCCTATTGGTGGCCTTTTTCTTTGTATACAGCTCCGCTCAGATACTCACCTTTATAAGTGTAATTCTCCGTGAAAAGGGACCTTATCCTCGTTGGTGCTTTGATCGTTATTATGCCGTAAATCGTCGCATTTGTATCGGCGCATCGCTAACCCATTCGAGGCCCACGACTCATACATAAACAGTATACGAGTCATGCGTCTACGAGCGATTTCCGCTACAAAGCAGAGAAAAGCCGATAATGGCATAGCGCGGCAGCGGCAGCGACAGTGAGGTTCCCTCGGCCTCGGCCTCGGCCTCGCCCTCGGCCTCGGCCTCGCCCTCGCCCTCGGCCTCGCCGTCTCATGCCAATGGCACAACCCGCAGAGGTGGACAACACGGCGTGGATCATCGGCGTGTGCGCGGGCGCGGCGTGCCTGGGCGCGGCGGGCGCGGCGTGGGCGGCGCTGCGCCGGCGCCGGCCGCGCGCCGCGCCCGCGCCGCCGCCGCCCGCGCCGCGCACCGCGCGCCCCGTGCCCGTCGCCGACTTCCAAGACCACTACCGACTCATGTCCGCCGACTCCGATTTCAGGTATACCCCTTTTCTTCATACTATTCATTTTTCTATGAAATTGTTTTAACATTATAGAATAATGTGAGTCCAAAAAATCCGGCTCCGATTTTGCACTTCGACATGCCGCACACGTGACGTTTTCACGTATCCTTCCCACTTCACAACATGACCTGCTTTCCGATAAAAGATGCGGTGGTAATTACGGCGAATAGCCAAGTCGGCATATGGGCCTAGGATATTTGAGGAGATCCGTCGATTTCTCAGAGATCCCATAGCTTCAGTTCCTCATCAACAGTTGTAAATCTCAAAATGTGTATTTTAACGAGCATTTGTTGCTACGTCAACATAATTTAATCTGTGAATTCTACATTATTGAAGATCATCGTCAGTACTTTAACAAATTGGTAATTTCCCCTTTCTTCTATTGAAGTCTGCTAAAAATATTTTCAATTTAATTTTATAATGGTAAACTCCTGACTGAATAAAAACAGTACGTTCTTTAATAATAACAACTTCTTGCTACTAATATTATACGAGTATTTATACCTATCATGGCTATCATATAATTTACGCAACATTTAAATCCAATCCAAAAACGGCATTGACATAGGCGATCACCTGCAGGTTTAGCGAAGAGTTCGAGGAGCTGAAGCACGTCGGGCGCGAGCAGCCGTGCACGGCGGCCGACCTGCCCGTGAACCGGCCCAAGAACCGGTTCACCAACATCCTGCCGTACGACCACTCGCGCTACAAGCTGCAGCCCGTGGACGACGAGGAGGGCTCGGACTACATCAACGCCAACTACGTGCCCGGCCACTCCAGCCCGCGCGAGTTCATCGTCACGCAGGGTCCGCTGCACTGCACGCGCGACGACTTCTGGCGCATGGTTTGGGAGTCCGGCTCGCGCGCCATCGTCATGCTCACCAGATGCGTCGAGAAGGTGACGTGGCGTCTTTTACTTTCGTGATGCTCTAGTTCTAGCTGGTGTTGATATTTGGTCCTCGCTAAAACAGGATCGAAAGACGACTTGAAAAGTAGTATAATTTTGGTGTATCTTAAGTAATATTATAAAGACGAGGTGTATGTGAGATTGTAGCTTCGTAAGTGATGTGATTCTTCGTTACCACTCCCTCTTCTCCATCTCCGGAACCACTGATACGATTTAAAAAAATCTCGAAAATTTGGACTTTCTGGATGGTCATAGGCTTTTTTGCAATGCGCGGGCGAAACCGCAAGGCAAGCTAGTGCTTATATTATTAAGTGGAAGTCTTGTGTGTTGTAGGTTTGTATGTATTGGCCAAATCCTGAACCACTTTTAAGAATTCAAAAATTCTTTCACCTGTGTGGGTTACATGTTCTGGATGGATTGGATCATATTTTACCCGCGGGTTTGTCTGCGCTCTTTGCAACAGGCGGGCACCTAGTGTATTACATTGTGTGTTGTGTGAGCAGGGCCGCGAGAAGTGCGACCGCTACTGGCCGTACGACACGCGGCCGGTGTACTACGGCGACATCGCGGTGACCGCGCTCAACGAGTCGCGCTTCCCCGACTGGACCGTCACCGAGCTGCTGGCGTCGCGCGGCGCCGAGCAGCGCGTCGTCAAGCACTTCCACTTCACCACGTGGCCCGACTTCGGCGTGCCCGACCCGCCCACCACGCTCGCCAGGTAACCTGCCGTCTATAGTCCAGGTGCTGTTCAATAATCAAGCGCGTCGTCAAGCACTTCCACTTCACCACGTGGCCCGACTTCGGCGTGCCCGACCCGCCCACCACGCTCGCCAGGTAACCTGCCGTCTATAGTCCAGGTGCTGTTCAATAATCAAGCGCGTCGTCAAGCACTTCCACTTCACCACGTGGCCCGACTTCGGCGTGCCCGACCCGCCCACCACGCTCGCCAGGTAACCTGCCGTCTATAGTCCAGGTGCTGTTCAATAATCAAGCGCGTCGTCAAGCACTTCCACTTCACCACGTGGCCCGACTTCGGCGTGCCCGACCCGCCCACCACGCTCGCCAGGTAACCTGCCGTCTATAGTCCAGGTGCTGTTCAATAATCAAGCGCGTCGTCAAGCACTTCCACTTCACCACGTGGCCCGACTTCGGCGTGCCCGACCCGCCCACCACGCTCGCCAGGTAACCTGCCGTCTATAGTCCAGGTGCTGTTCAATAATCAAGCGCGTCGTCAAGCACTTCCACTTCACCACGTGGCCCGACTTCGGCGTGCCCGACCCGCCCACCACGCTCGCCAGGTAACCTGCCGTCTATAGTCCAGGTGCTGTTCAATAATCAAGCGCGTCGTCAAGCACTTCCACTTCACCACGTGGCCCGACTTCGGCGTGCCCGACCCGCCCACCACGCTCGCCAGGTAACCTGCCGTCTATAGTCCAGGTGCTGTTCAATAATCAAGCGCGTCGTCAAGCACTTCCACTTCACCACGTGGCCCGACTTCGGCGTGCCCGACCCGCCCACCACGCTCGCCAGGTAACCTGCCGTCTATAGTCCAGGTGCTGTTCAATAATCAAGCGCGTCGTCAAGCACTTCCACTTCACCACGTGGCCCGACTTCGGCGTGCCCGACCCGCCCACCACGCTCGCCAGGTAACCTGCCGTCTATAGTCCAGGTGCTGTTCAATAATCAAGCGCGTCGTCAAGCACTTCCACTTCACCACGTGGCCCGACTTCGGCGTGCCCGACCCGCCCACCACGCTCGCCAGGTAACCTGCCGTCTATAGTCCAGGTGCTGTTCAATAATCAAGCGCGTCGTCAAGCACTTCCACTTCACCACGTGGCCCGACTTCGGCGTGCCCGACCCGCCCACCACGCTCGCCAGGTAACCTGCCGTCTATAGTCCAGGTGCTGTTCAATAATCAAGCGCGTCGTCAAGCACTTCCACTTCACCACGTGGCCCGACTTCGGCGTGCCCGACCCGCCCACCACGCTCGCCAGGTAACCTGCCGTCTATAGTCCAGGTGCTGTTCAATAATCAAGCGCGTCGTCAAGCACTTCCACTTCACCACGTGGCCCGACTTCGGCGTGCCCGACCCGCCCACCACGCTCGCCAGGTAACCTGCCGTCTATAGTCCAGGTGCTGTTCAATAATCAAGCGCGTCGTCAAGCACTTCCACTTCACCACGTGGCCCGACTTCGGCGTGCCCGACCCGCCCACCACGCTCGCCAGGTAACCTGCCGTCTATAGTCCAGGTGCTGTTCAATAATCAAGCGCGTCGTCAAGCACTTCCACTTCACCACGTGGCCCGACTTCGGCGTGCCCGACCCGCCCACCACGCTCGCCAGGTAACCTGCCGTCTATAGTCCAGGTGCTGTTCAATAATCAAGCGCGTCGTCAAGCACTTCCACTTCACCACGTGGCCCGACTTCGGCGTGCCCGACCCGCCCACCACGCTCGCCAGGTAACCTGCCGTCTATAGTCCAGGTGCTGTTCAATAATCAAGCGCGTCGTCAAGCACTTCCACTTCACCACGTGGCCCGACTTCGGCGTACCCGACCCGCCCACCACGCTCGCCAGGTAACCTGCCGTCTATAGTCCAGGTGCTGTTCAATAATCAAGCGCGTCGTCAAGCACTTCCACTTCACCACGTGGCCCGACTTCGGCGTGCCCGACCCGCCCACCACGCTCGCCAGGTAACCTGCCGTCTATAGTCCAGGTGCTGTTCAATAATCAAGCGCGTCGTCAAGCACTTCCACTTCACCACGTGGCCCGACTTCGGCGTGCCCGACCCGCCCACCACGCTCGCCAGGTAACCTGCCGTCTATAGTCCAGGTGCTGTTCAATAATCAAGCGCGTCGTCAAGCACTTCCACTTCACCACGTGGCCCGACTTCGGCGTGCCCGACCCGCCCACCACGCTCGCCAGGTAACCTGCCGTCTATAGTCCAGGTGCTGTTCAATAATCAAGCGCGTCGTCAAGCACTTCCACTTCACCACGTGGCCCGACTTCGGCGTGCCCGACCCGCCCACCACGCTCGCCAGGTAACCTGCCGTCTATAGTCCAGGTGCTGTTCAATAATCAAGCGCGTCGTCAAGCACTTCCACTTCACCACGTGGCCCGACTTCGGCGTGCCCGACCCGCCCACCACGCTCGCCAGGTAACCTGCCGTCTATAGTCCAGGTGCCGTTCAATAATCAAGCGCGTCGTCAAGCACTTCCACTTCACCACGTGGCCCGACTTCGGCGTGCCCGACCCGCCCACCACGCTCGCCAGGTAACCTGCCGTCTATAGTCCAGGTGCTGTTCAATAATCAAGCGCGTCGTCAAGCACTTCCACTTCACCACGTGGGCCGACTTCGGCGTGCCCGACCCGCCCACCACGCTCGCCAGGTAACCTGCCGTCTATAGTCCAGGTGCCGTTCAATAATCAAGCGCGTCGTCAAGCACTTCCACTTCACCACGTGGCCCGACTTCGGCGTGCCCGACCCGCCCACCACGCTCGCCAGGTAACCTGCCGTCTATAGTCCAGGTGCCGTTCAATAATCAAGCGCGTCGTCAAGCACTTCCACTTCACCACGTGGCCCGACTTCGGCGTGCCCGACCCGCCCACCACGCTCGCCAGATAACCTGCCGTCTATAGTCCAGGTGCCGTTCAATAATCAAGCGCGTCGTCAAGCACTTCCACTTCACCACGTGGCCCGACTTCGGCGTGCCCGACCCGCCCACCACGCTCGCCAGGTAACCTGCCGTCTATAGTCCAGGTGCCGTTCAATAATCAAGCGCGTCGTCAAGCACTTCCACTTCACCACGTGGCCCGACTTCGGCGTGCCCGACCCGCCCACCACGCTCGCCAGGTAACCTGCCGTCTATAGTCCAGGTGCCGTTCAATAATCAAGCGCGTCGTCAAGCACTTCCACTTCACCACGTGGCCCGACTTCGGCGTGCCCGACCCGCCCACCACGCTCGCCAGGTAACCTGCCGTCTATAGTCCAGGTGCCGTTCAATAATCAAGCGCGTCGTCAAGCACTTCCACTTCACCACGTGGCCCGACTTCGGCGTGCCCGACCCGCCCACCACGCTCGCCAGGTAACCTGCCGTCTATAGTCCAGGTGCCGTTCAATAATCAAGCGCGTCGTCAAGCACTTCCACTTCACCACGTGGCCCGACTTCGGCGTGCCCGACCCGCCCACCACGCTCGCCAGATAACCTGCCGTCTATAGTCCAGGTGCCGTTCAATAATCAAGCGCGTCGTCAAGCACTTCCACTTCACCACGTGGCCCGACTTCGGCGTGCCCGACCCGCCCACCACGCTCGCCAGGTAACCTGCCGTCTATAGTCCAGGTGCCGTTCAATAATCAAGCGCGTCGTCAAGCACTTCCACTTCACCACGTGGCCCGACTTCGGCGTGCCCGACCCGCCCACCACGCTCGCCAGGTAACCTGCCGTCTATAGTCCAGGTGCCGTTCAATAATCAAGCGCGTCGTCAAGCACTTCCACTTCACCACGTGGCCCGACTTCGGCGTGCCCGACCCGCCCACCACGCTCGCCAGGTAACCTGCCGTCTATAGTCCAGGTGCTGTTCAATAATCAAGCGCGTCGTCAAACACTTCCACTTCACCACGTGGCCCGACTTCGGCGTGCCCGACCCGCCCACCACGCTCGCCAGGTAACCTGCCGTCTATAGTCCAGGTGCCGTTCAATAATCAAGCGCGTCGTCAAGCACTTCCACTTCACCACGTGGCCCGACTTCGGCGTGCCCGACCCGCCCACCACGCTCGCCAGGTAACCTGCCGTCTATAGTCCAGGTGCCGTTCAATAATCAAGCGCGTCGTCAAGCACTTCCACTTCACCACGTGGCCCGACTTCGGCGTGCCCGACCCGCCCACCACGCTCGCCAGGTAACCTGCCGTCTATAGTCCAGGTGCCGTTCAATAATCAAGCGCGTCGTCAAGCACTTCCACTTCACCACGTGGCCCGACTTCGGCGTGCCCGACCCGCCCACCACGCTCGCCAGGTAACCTGCCGTCTATAGTCCAGGTGCCGTTCAATAATCAAGCGCGTCGTCAAGCACTTCCACTTCACCACGTGGCCCGACTTCGGCGTGCCCGACCCGCCCACCACGCTCGCCAGGTAACCTGCCGTCTATAGTCCAGGTGCCGTTCAATAACCAAGCGCGTCGTCAAGCACTTCCACTTCACCACGTGGCCCGACTTCGGCGTGCCCGACCCGCCCACCACGCTCGCCAGGTAACCTGCCGTCTATAGTCCAGGTGCCGTTCAATAATCAAGCGCGTCGTCAAGCACTTCCACTTCACCACGTGGCCCGACTTCGGCGTGCCCGACCCGCCCACCACGCTCGCCAGGTAACCTGCCGTCTATAGTCCAGGTGCCGTTCAATAATCAAGCGCGTCGTCAAGCACTTCCACTTCACCACGTGGCCCGACTTCGGCGTGCCCGACCCGCCCACCACGCTCGCCAGGTAACCTGCCGTCTATAGTCCAGGTGCCGTTCAATAATCAAGCGCGTCGTCAAGCACTTCCACTTCACCACGTGGCCCGACTTCGGCGTGCCCGACCCGCCCACCACGCTCGCCAGGTAACCTGCCGTCTATAGTCCAGGTGCCGTTCAATAACCAAGCGCGTCGTCAAGCACTTCCACTTCACCACGTGGCCCGACTTCGGCGTGCCCGACCCGCCCACCACGCTCGCCAGGTAACCTGCCGTCTATAGTCCAGGTGCCGTTCAATAATCAAGCGCGTCGTCAAGCACTTCCACTTCACCACGTGGCCCGACTTCGGCGTGCCCGACCCGCCCACCACGCTCGCCAGGTAACCTGCCGTCTATAGTCCAGGTGCCGTTCAATAATCAAGCGCGTCGTCAAGCACTTCCACTTCACCACGTGGCCCGACTTCGGCGTGCCCGACCCGCCCACCACGCTCGCCAGGTAACCTGCCGTCTATAGTCCAGGTGCCGTTCAATAATCAAGCGCGTCGTCAAGCACTTCCACTTCACCACGTGGCCCGACTTCGGCGTGCCCGACCCGCCCACCACGCTCGCCAGGTAACCTGCCGTCTATAGTCCAGGTGCCGTTCAATAACCAAGCGCGTCGTCAAGCACTTCCACTTCACCACGTGGCCCGACTTCGGCGTGCCCGACCCGCCCACCACGCTCGCCAGGTAACCTGCCGTCTATAGTCCAGGTGCCGTTCAATAATCAAGCGCGGCGAGTTTATTTGATTTTACAATAGAAACCCAATCCTAAAATGGGATCTTGAGCACAACGAGTGATTTAAGTGTTTACGCCCGAGACGGAATAGTAGTTTATGCAACTGATACATAATCAGAGGCCTCAAAATAGAAGTGTGGTTTTATGAAACGAGCGTCAGCGAGTTTAATAGGATTACACGAGTGTTTTAAGGCCAAATTATGTACAGTTTCATACACTACTTTATCTACAGACATATCATAAGTACTCTAAGATGGGTTCAGAAGCCGGAGGGAAATGACCTGCATTGCTACTATAGTGCTACCTGTAAAATATGTTTGTTGCAATCGTGGCTGCATTTACGATATCCGCCGGAGTGTGCATATCGTTCTCGGAGACACTCATATTTTCAATTAAAATGCGAGTTACAAACAATTTTTCACAATTCTACTTTCGTAACAACAAAAAACCAACAAAGAAATGACAACAGTAATAGCGGCAATTCGATCCTACGTCAAGTGTTTTTTTTTGTATCGTGCGGTTTATATTAACAAAACATACTGAATTGACGTTTCGCATCGATAACTGTTTTAACCCGTCAAGCGCGCTAGTAACACACGTGTGTTCATAACGGACAATAGTAAGGGGCTTTTGACACTTACCTGAATTTAGCATCCTAATTAGGGAGCGGAGTTGAGTCATAAGCCCTTTACACATTGTTCTACAGACGACGCGCGGTCGTCGGGTTAATATATATGAGTTTTGACAGCTGTTCCAAATTTAAACTCATAACCTTACAAAAATCAGTACTGTAATGTTATTACCTACTACCACATACAAGAAAGTTCTCATAGTAAAATCGGTTGTAATAATGCTGGTTATTTCCTACGGTTTCTGAACGCATTTTGGAGCACTAATGATATGTGCGTAGATAAATGTATTTTTTTCTGAATAGAGCAGGTGTTGCGCGGCGCGGATGATTACGATTAGTTGTTTGTTTGTGTGACCGGTAGGTTCGTGCGCGCGTTCCGCGAGCGCTGCCCGCCGGACGCGCGGCCCGTGGTGGTGCACTGCTCGGCGGGCGTGGGCCGCAGCGGCACCTTCATCACGCTGGACCGCGCGCTGCAGCAGCTGGCCGCGCGCGCCGACCAGCTCGACATCTTCGGCATGGTGCACGCCATGCGCCGCGAGCGCGTGTGGATGGTGCAGACGGAGCAGCAGTACATCTGCATACACCAGGTACACTCCACTCCACGCCGACCTACTCGTCCGCCACGTCACTGGCTCCACTCGACAGCGACACCGAGGTACATCCCAACTCGTAAGGAGCTGAACACCTTGTGATGTGACGCCATGACCCGATGACGCGCACCCCGCGCCCGCCCCGCGCGTCTCGCTCTCGGCTCCGCATAGCGGGAACGGTTACCCACTTAGTTAGTGCGGTGCGGGGTGCGGGGTGCGGGGATACGACGTCTGCGCGCTAGGTTCCTAGCCGAGCAGATGTCTCGGCCCTGAGTGGGATACCGCTCTTTTCTTGAAGGCTTGAAGGTTATAACGGTCCGGAAATACCGCAGGCGACAGTTCATTCCAGAGTTTGGCTGTGCGAGGCAGAAAGTTTCGGGAGAAACGCACAGTTGAGGACTGCCAACCATCTACATGGTGAGAATGGAAAAGCTGTCGCGTAGGGCGATGGCGTAAGGAAGCGGCGGGGATTAATCCGAACAATTCATCGGAACACTCCCCATTGTACATGCGGTAGAAAATGCAAAGCGAGGCTACATCTCTACGCAGTGCTAAGGGATCAAGCCGATCGGAAACACGCTGGCAGCAGACAATTCGAATCGCTCTCCGTTGAATGCGGTCTAGAGGGAGGAGTTGGTACTGAGGAGCCCCTGCCCACAGATGACAACAGTATTCCATATGTGGACGGACCTGCGCCTTATAGAGCTGTAGGCGGTGAGCCGGCGTGAAATACTGTCTCGATCTGTTGAGCACACCGAGCTTCATCGAGGCTAATTTGGCCTTACCCTCCAAGTGGCCGCGGAACTGGACTTCTTTCGAAATGTCGACGCCAAGGATTCCGATGCTGGCTGTGGCTGCTAGGGGAGTGCTCTCAAATCGTGGAGATGCCGGAAACGCTAACTTTTTTGCGGTGAATGCACAAACTTGTGTCTTCGTGGGGTTAAAACGGACTAGATTAAGTCGGCCCCATTCTGAGACTTCTTTTAGGGAAGACTCAATTTCAGACACAAGTTTGTTTCGACTCTCAATGACGTTTTCCCGAGAAATATTGGCACGGCCGGTGTAAAAGGCATCACCCGTACTATCATCCGCATAACAATGAATGCCGCTGATTTGCAACATGTCATTAATATGCAGGAGGAACAGCGTGGGTGATAGCACACAGCCTTGGGGGACACCAGCATTTACGGACATGGAGTCAGAGCATTCACCGTCGACTACGACTTTTATGCTTCTGTCTGCTAAAAAGCTGCTGACCCACTCGCATAATTTCTCTGGGAGCCCATAGGATGAAAGTTTTGCTAGAAGTGCTTTGTGCCAAACTCGATCAAAGGCCTTCGCTATGTCCAAACTAACTGCCAATGCCTCACCCTTTGTCTCGATTGCCTGCGCCCACCGATGTGTCAGGTAAACTAGAAGATCACCAGCCGAGCGACCCCCACGGAAACCGTACTGTCGGTCACAGAGCAGCTGGTGGTCCTCTAGGTACCGAAGCAGCTGGCGATTGATAATGGCCTCCATTATCTTGGAGAAAAGGGAGGTTATAGCTATTGGCCTGTAGTTGGACGGATTTGAGCGGTCGCCTTTTTTACGGATCGGGTGCACCAAAGCTGACTTCCATGAAGTCGGGACTACGCCAGAAGAATATGAGAGCCGAAAAAGTTGCGTTAGGACCGGTGTTAATTCAGGAGCACACATCTTTAGCACAATCGCGGGGATTCCATCAGGCCCACTCGACTTATGAATGTCGAGGGAAAGAAGAGCTCTACGCACTGAGGTTTGGCAGAACCGGACATCCGGCATAGAACTCTCACACCGCGGGATGATCGGCGGCGCGTTTCCCCCGTCATCCAAAGTCGAGTTGGACGCAAAGAGTTTGCCAAGAAAATCGGCTTTTTCTTTAGCGTCGTGGGCCAAGGAATCGTTACCTATGTGCAAAGGTGGAAAAGATGGCGTACAGAAATTCCCCTGGATAGCTTTGGCAAGAGACCAGAACGATCGAGTTCCCGAAGGAAGGCGCTCTAATTTCTCGCCAATCCTACCAATGTGCAAGGACTTCGCTTTAGCAATATCTCTCTTGAAGGACCTAGAGGCAAAGTTGAACTCCTTTTTGAATGCACTGGTTTTTACATCTCGTACCGCTGCCGCATTTACCCAGGCTTGATAACACCCTTGTTTTCGGCGAGAGGCCGCTTTGCAAGAGCGACTAAACCAAGGTTGGGATTTGCCACCAACGGGGACCGCAGAGGACGGTATGAAAAGCTCCATTCCCTGCAGCACCACGTCAGCCACAGAATCAGCAACGGCGGTAGGATCATCCGGCGTGAAACAAACCTGCCTCCATGGATAGGATGCAAAGAACAACCGCATCTCGTCCCAATCTGCTGACTTATAGTGCCACACACGGCGGGTACAGGCAACTCGCCGGCGCGGCGGGCGCGTGATTGGCACAGCACTCCGGATCAGGCAATGATCCGAAGAACCGAGTGGGGCTACGACAGAGACAGAGTAGTCAACCGGATGGGAAGTCAGCAGAAGGTCCAACAGGGAAGGTTCTTGGCTCACCACATCTGGGATTCGCGTAGGCGCTGTAACCAATTGTGTCAAGCCATATGCTAAAGCGAAGTCGTATACAGATCTCCCCGCATGATCAGTCTTGCTGGAGCCCAGCCATTCGGCATTATGAGCGTTAAAATCGCCAAGAACTATGATCTCTGCGGATGGGATCTGCATCTGCACGGAGTCTGCCGCCGTTTGGAGCTGCTCCAAGAGTCGTTCAGTTTCGGCATCGCCACTATGGGACCTATATAGGCACGAATAGACGCGGGGATGGTCATCGCTGTCTATACGTAGCCATAAGGTGGAAAGGTCCCTACCTTCAAGATTGCTGAGGCGGCGAAAGCTGATATCACCTCTAACGTACACGCATACCCCGGCCCTGGGCAAAAAGGAGTGTTCCAGTTCGTATCCAGGATAGGATAAGTATTTAGTGTCCGCTGGAGATGATATCTGCGTTTCGGTCAAAAAGAGCAAGGCCGGTTTCTCTGTCTCGAGGTGATGGTGGACAGCATCGAGGTTAGAATGTAGGCCTCTGATGTTGCAGAAATCCACGGCCAGGGTGGCAGGGGATGCCTTGCTCTTGCCTCGGATGGATGGCAGACGATTGAGCGCGGTTTTGCCCCCCCCCAGAGTACGATTTGGGGCGGTCTCGGCGTCCACGCTCAGGCAAAGTGTTACCTGAGCATGGAGGCCCAGAGAGGGATTCTCCAACGCTAGCGCAGCTGGTACCCTCCTGGGGTAGCTTATTTAACTGCGCCATCATCATCATTAGGAAAGGGGGCAGGGGGTTTGGAGCTCTGGAAACCTTGCTTACCATCAGGAACACAACACAACATACCTACAGAGTAAGCAGCAGTGCTATTATGGCTGTGATCTTTCACAGCCATAATAGCACTGCTGCCAGAAATCACGCACAGATTTCTTAATAGTACATTACTGCAGAGGCCGTGAAGTAAGGGATTGTTGGACGAGATTGGGGTAGACGGCCGAGTCGTAGACGAGGCCGGATACAACGAGTCCAGCAATCCCTGTTCCGGCCGAGGATTGTATAGTGCTTTTCTCAAACGATGTGAGGAAATATAAAAATAAAAATAACTACAATCGGAACGAAAGATCAGAAAACAATTGTGTAATTTGCCACCTTTTTAATTTTTTAAACATGCCATTTGAAGAAGCCGTTCGAGCGCCAAGTTTAACTGCACATATAGTGTAGCACCTACCATAGATTTTGTTTTTTTTATTGTCGCAAGTAAGCTTACAGTCTAGTGGTGGTTGGCAGAATGTAATTTTTGCTTTGTCAGTTTAATATAAGTAAGCAAATTTAAAAAGTTAGAGTAGCGGACAATAATGGTTTTACTAAAGGTTTTCATGCATTACTTCTTGGCGTAAGGCCAAGAAGAAATATAGGGAGCCATAAACAAGAAACTTCATGTCTTCATTTCGTGATATTAACGCATACATTTCCGAGCATGTTTGAGAAAAAACTAATTTGCTCGGGGCTTTCCTGATCGCGGGGGGAAGGCCGTTCCAAAGACGAACCACCTGCACACTGAAAGAATTGGACATAAAGCCAGTACGGTGAAGAGGGATAGATAGAGAAAGATTGCCAGAAGAGCGAAATTGACGGTCACGAGAAGCACCATGAAAGTGAAAGAAAGATTTGAGATATTCAGGGGAATGTGGATCATTGAGAATGGAAAATAAAGTGCAAAGCATGCGAGTATTTCGCCGTTGACGGATAGGAAGCCAACCGAGCCGAGCCCGAAAAGAGGAGACGTGGTCGTATTTCCGCAGACAGAAAATGAAACGGATACAGTTATTGAGAAGTCGATCCAGCTTATCGAGAAATTCTTCATTTAGATCCGGATAGCACACATTACTGTAGTCTATTATAGGTAAAATCGGCGTGTTTACAAGCAAAACCTTGGTGTATATGGGAAAAAAATGGGTGCTTGAGCTTGTTAAGAGTGGAGAGATCCCGTAATCTTGCGACTAATTTCCGCAACCTGTGTTCTCCAGCTCAGAGTACAGTCCAAGTGAACACCCAAGTCTTTTACACTGACTGTAGGGTATAACAGTTCCATTGAACTGCACTGGTCTAATAGAGTGAAGATCAAGCTTGGGAAGTTGCCGAGAGCTACCGATGACAATGGCTTGACACTTTGACGGGTTAACAAATAGGCCGAACCTCTCAGACCACTGTTTTATGTGTAAAAAGTCCCGATTTAGCTTGTCAACGGTAGCCGTGATGTCAGTCACTACACTGGTCGTAAAGTTGTAAGTCGTCAGCATACAGATGGTAAGCACAGCGAAGCTCAGGGGTAATAAACTTAATATATCACTAGGTCTAACCACCCACCGTCACACACAGATATAGTTGAACCCATAGGTAGCTGAACATCTTAGTACCTTGTCACTTTCACGTGTTTGACAACTTCGTATGGCAGTTCAAACATGACGTTCAAGCGACACGGTACTAAGGTGTTCAGCTCCTTGTGAGGCCAACCGTACGTAGTCCACTCGCATGAGGCTCGGCGGGGCGTCAATCAACACATTATGACTTAAATGCTTTCAAAAACTAAGTTGTAAAAGTACCGGATTGATAACGCAGATCGCTAAAGCCCAGCCTTTAATTTCCCAATTAGGTTTTGTTACTTGCCACAGAATAACGTGTTGGTATTTGTGTCCCAGTGCGTGGTGGCCGCGCTCGAGGGCGCCGACCTGCAGCCGCCGCCGCCGGGGCTGCATCTGCACATGCACCACAACCAGGCCTTCGAAGGTAAACATGCAAACACGCTAATATCAAATGGTTTCTTTCACAATCAATTACAACATAATGTACATTGATGCTGATTTACATTAATACTAGCTGCCTGCGCAGCTTTGCCTGCGCATCGCAAAGAACGCAGGCGAACCCGCGGTATTAAATATAGCCTGTAGGTAACCGTCCAGAAAGTCCATTTGACACGTAGGTGTTTTAAACATTGTGTAGGTTATTTTTCAACTTTTAGAGTTCCATTTTCATTCATTATAGAAATACGCTAAAAGGCGCTGAAGGAAAAGAGAACGCTAAAAGTTGGAAAAAAACCTACATATTTACCCCCTTATTCATAAAACTTAAAATGCCTCTGCTAAATAAAATGTGCTTTGTCCCTTTCTTACGAACACACATGTCAACGTGACAGATAAGGACAAACGAATTTTAACGGCATTTTAGTTAAAATAGGCTTGTAGAACGTTTATGAATACGGCCATTAGTGTTTGAAACAAGATTCGTATTTCTTGTGGTCAATAGTGAAAAGCTTGCGTGCACATAAATAATGTTCGCATATAATATATAAGAAGAGACGCCGTTTCTCCTGATTAAGAGTCCAACTAAAAATGTAACTTTTCACACCACTGTTCGGAAATGTGGCAAAAAGTGCAATAGATGGACTCGTCTCCTTCGAGGTCCTCACCTGGCGGCTCGGACCTCGAACCCACTCGTCCTTCTATTGCCTACTTTGTAGCCTTCACAACAATGTACTATAGCTACGCGGAATGAACGAGGTTGAGGAACCGATGTAGCCGGTCCAGGAGGAGGAGCCGGTCCTCAGCCGACACTAGCCTCACTACCCGCGACACTTGACTGGACAGATGCTCGAAAGTGTTCTGGAGAGCAAGCCCGTCGTAGCGGCCGGCAGCCGGCGCGGCGCGGCGCCGGACACGCCAGTAAACAACCAGCCATCTGAATGTTCCTCGTGTTTCCCTCTCCGTTGCATGCCTCGTTTAACTCCCGATGCCTGAAATAGCGCATGGAATTACGTCACGGACTATTCATTATTTTAGAAGAAATTCCTGTTAACGTAATTCGTTTTATACAAGCTTTTATTTAACTTGACCTGTTCGTTTGTTTGTTAGTGTGGGACAAATCTTGAAACTGAATTTTGAACCAGTTAACTTCAACCGATTACGCTGAAATCTTGTGTATAAGTATAGTTTGGATGACAATCCAATATTATAGTACCTACCATCGAGATGGTCTGATGACGGAGACAGAAGGTGGCCATGGGAATTCAGTTGAGTTGGGGCTCGTTAGAATCGTCTCAATGAGTAGTTGATGACGGTAAGGTAAACAGAAAAGTACAATGTAGCAATAAAAGCTTTTACCAAAAATGATTTTTATTGACAAAAACTTATTTAATATCAATATTCATCGCTTCTGGATTTGAACCCGCAACCTTTCAACAAACCGGAGAGAATGCTCTTGCCAACGTAGCTACCGAAACGCTACTCGGCTCGAACCTTTTTTAAATAATTTTCCTCCTTAAATAAAATAAAATAAACTTTATTCAATGGATGCAGCGATCGGCAACAGGCGGCCCGCGAGCCTCCCTGGCTGCTTTTTTTTGCCTAATAAAGTAACGAATAATAAACAAGTGCGGCCCGCGTCAATTTCGTTAGTGACTATGTGGCACTTGGTTGCTAAGGGGTTGCCGACCGCTGATTTGATGTTTTGAACGTTTAGCGAACTAAATAATACGTCATTGACGGCATTTTGTAGAGCATATGACAATGAGAGAGCATGCGACAGCATATTGCTATTGCTGTGTATATGTACCAACGACACAGTTACGTGGCCATACGTATACCTTATTGTAAGTCATCACGGGTGTCATTTTCAGGGTTGTTGCGGGTACAGATTCTATAACCGGTTATAACAATAAAAAAAGCTGTACAAATGGTCAGACAAGTGTGTCGTTTGTTCTATTTTAACTATAAGTAGCCGATTTGTGCGCATGAGTTTGTTTGTGGATCACAAACAACGGCCATTCATGAGCTCAGCTCAGAAATACAGCCACATACATGTTGGTGTTTGGTGTTTCAGATGACGAGGGCATCGCGGAGTCCGGCATGTGAGGCGAAGTACTTCACTTGTGCTATCGGTCTCTCGTAAACTCACCTCTGTCTAGTGTTAAGTTTTGTATTCATATAGTTTTATAAATTATACACGGAATGAAATGGACCAATTTTTAAATGCTTTGTATATATGTAGGTAGGTGTGTGGTGTGCGGTCGAGGCGTCCGCGCCCTGTCGATGAGTACCTTGATGAAATCATGTTGAATGTAGAATATTTTTAATCAATGACTTAGATGTTATTTATTTTGTATGAAACGGCATCTCAAATATGTACTTAAATAAAATAGTCTGCTCAACGAGTTATTAGCGATGGTTAAACCGGGTTGCTCTGACGTTTAAAGTTACCGCCGCAGTTAGTCGCGTGGGCGGGTTCATGTGACCGCACGTGGTGTAACGTGGGTTTGATATAATATGCTTTGTTGTGGAACACCTCAGAAAGAATATAAATACAATAAGGCCGGCCTCCGCACAGAACGGAATTCAGTAACTAAATCACTCACGAGCAAATAAAACGGTACAGTCTCTATCGTATAGTTAGTAGCAACCAGAGTATCCAAATATATCTCAACACGCCCTTATTCTTACAGCAATGAAGACGTGTACCGAACTATTTGGCTGCTACTAACTATACTCATTCTCATATATTGATAAAATAAATAAATGTTACATACTGTCCTAGCCTTGTGTCCTAGCTTCAACAACTCACCCTAGCGGTAGTATGTGTGCTCGAGAAGCCAATTTTTTAGAACTGTACACTTAGTGCAAAATTGTTACCGGGGCACCTTTTTTTGCTCTTGTGGTCCAGATACGCATGAATTCAAACATATCTTATATTTCATTATATCAAACGTCTCGGTTATATCAAATGTTGTTATATGTTAAGAGCTTGTCTCATCCAAAGCAAAATACCAGCTTGACATTGTTCACCTGACAACATGGACCTGGTAATACTCAGTACAAGCTATGCAATAATAATACCACGTCCGAGCGAGGTAGTAGCACACAAATCTCAATAAGTGTGACAGAAAGGGAAATATCATTCGTTGTCCTTGCATAGTTCCACTTTTTTAGGGTTCCGTAGTCAACAAGGAACCCTTATAGTTTCGCCATGTCCGTCTGGCCGTCCGTCCGTCCGTCTTGCGCTTAGCTCAGTAACCATTACTACTAGAAAACTGTAATTCGGCATGGGTATATAAATCAATCACGCCGAAAAAACAAAAGAATAATATCTTGAAAAAAAAATTTTTTTTTGAGTTACCCCCCTACACCTAAGGTGAGGATGTAATTTTTTTTCTCGTTAAACCCATAGCGTGGGGTATCGTTGGATAGCTTGTTCAAAAGTATTATGGGTTTCTTAAAACAATTTTTCAAATTAGTGATTCGTTTGCGAGATATTGGGCTAAAAAAAAGGAAAACTATCACGGCTAAGTAGGCATTAACTAGTTAATAGTTGACCAACTTAAAATGTACTTAGAAAGGCCAACTTTTAGTGGGCGCGCGCGTGTCGATGTAACTAAGAAAGACAGGCAACTGCGGAACCCTACACTGGCTACTTTGGCCCGTCACTTACTTGGCCGATTTTTTTTTCATTTGCCCTAAGTGATTTGTCCTGAGTACTATAGCTCCATGCCTGACAAGTGTAGCTTGTCCTGAGTACTATAGCTCCATGCCTGACAAGTGTAGCTTGTCCTGAGTACTATAGCTCCATGCCTGACAAGTGTAGCTTGTCCTGAGTACTATAGCTCCATGCCTGACAAGTGTAGCTTGTCCTGAGTACTATAGCTCCATGCCTGACAAGTGTAGCTTGTCCTGAGTACTATAGCTCCATGCCTGACAAGTGTAGCTTGTCCTGAGTACTATAGCTCCATGCCTGACAAGTGTAGCTTGTCCTGAGTACTATAGCTCCATGCCTGACAAGTGTAGCTTGTCCTGAGTACTATAGCTCCATGCCTGACAAGTGTAGCTTGTCCTGAGTACTATAGCTCCATGCCTGACAAGTGTAGCTTGTCCTGAGTACTATAGCTCCATGCCTGACAAGTGTAGCTTGTCCTGAGTACTATAGCTCCATGCCTGACAAGTGTAGCTTGTCCTGAGTACTATAGCTCCATGCCTGACAAGTGTAGCTTGTCCTGAGTACTATAGCTCCATGCCTGACAAGTGTAGCTTGTCCTGAGTACTATAGCTCCATGCCTGACAAGTGTAGCTTGTCCTGAGTACTATAGCTCCATGCCTGACAAGTGTAGCTTGTCCTGAGTACTATAGCTCCATGCCTGACAAGTGTAGCTTGTCCTGAGTACTATAGCTCCATGCCTGACAAGTGTAGCTTGTCCTGAGTACTATAGCTCCATGCCTGACAAGTGTAGCTTGTCCTGAGTACTATAGCTCCATGCCTGACAAGTGTAGCTTGTCCTGAGTACTATAGCTCCATGCCTGACAAGTGTAGCTTGTCCTGAGTACTATAGCTCCATGCCTGACAAGTGTAGCTTGTCCTGAGTACTATAGCTCCATGCCTGACAAGTGTAGCTTGTCCTGAGTACTATAGCTCCATGCCTGACAAGTGTAGCTTGTCCTGAGTACTATAGCTCCATGCCTGACAAGTGTAGCTTGTCCTGAGTACTATAGCTCCATGCCTGACAAGTGTAGCTTGTCCTGAGTACTATAGCTCCATGCCTGACAAGTGTAGCTTGTCCTGAGTACTATAGCTCCATGCCTGACAAGTGTAGCTTGTCCTGAGTACTATAGCTCCATGCCTGACAAGTGTAGCTTGTCCTGAGTACTATAGCTCCATGCCTGACAAGTGTAGCTTGGCCTGAGTACTATAGCTCCATGCCTGACAAGTGTAGCTTGTCCTGAGTACTATAGCTCCATGCCTGACAAGTGTAGCTTGTCCTGAGTACTATAGCTCCATGCCTGACAAGTGTAGCTTGTCCTGAGTACTATAGCTCCATGCCTGACAAGTGTAGCTTGTCCTGAGTACTATAGCTCCATGCCTGACAAGTGTAGCTTGTCCTGAGTACTATAGCTCCATGCCTGACAAGTGTAGCTTGTCCTGAGTACTATAGCTCCATGCCTGACAAAGATAATCCTCATTACATTTATGGATCTGCAAGTAACTATAGTTAATCTTTTGATTTTACTTGTTACTTGTAGACAGCGATGTACAGTCGATGACAAAGATATATGTGCCTTTTCCGTTCTTAGTCAATGGAATAAAGTGCAATAGTGTAAACACATGTATGAAGTCCGACGGTATTGTACATCGGTCATTGCCTGGTGACAAGAGACAATTTAGTGAAACAAGGCCAGGTATAGTTATCTTTAATAGATGTCTGTGCAACGTGTGATAGTGCAGCTAACGCGGCGAGATACCGTCCATTACATTTCCAATATTTATAGAGTAATAGTTAATCATGATTAACGACTAACCCGTTGTTTCGGCGGCGTTGTGAATGCTGCAAGTTCCGTGTCTGACACGGCACTACTCACTAACATTGTGTTAGGTACAATTAACTTAACAATTAAGCACTTGTGTAATAAATACACTTATTTTTGTACTTCATTTTTGTTTTATTTCTGCCGCAGGATACTTACAGAAGGTCCTCGATGTACCTAACCAAACCGATGTTTGACAGCTAGAAACCGAAACACTCTTAAAAGGTTAGCTGAAAGGGAACCCTTAAAGGAATAAGCTTGCATTTGTACATTAGTTACCATAATTTGAATATTTTTTGTACCTACTGGACTCCTGTTTTTTTTTACAATAAAGCTTAACACATACGTTCTTTTGTCGAAATATTCCACGACCATTTTGCATATGTTGGAGAATTTCGTTGAAGCAGTGTTGAATATTCTCCTTTAATGCACGGTGGTTGAACACCTCGCTGCGCCCCACTGGATTTGTATAAGCGGTTATTTGAAGTGACAAGCGGTTCTCAACCAAGTTCCTGTTGGGTTCGCTGGGCTCCGTCTCCTGGTGCCCACTTGTTGCATTTGACCTGGTGACACCGACTTCAGGACAGATCCACTAGTGGCAAGAGTTGTACCTAATGGTCAGTAATAAAAAATAGTTCGGAGCAAGTAGCTTCTTTAACGTAAAATATAGTTCCAGACATTATTTTAATATGGTTGGTCAGGTGATTAGAAATCTTAATATAATTAGAATACATTACTTTGCGTACATATCTTAATTATATGCAAGTACGTAGCAATGCAAGTGTATAGTTGATATGTTCTGAACTGGACTGATCTTCTATCTTCAGAACAATAGCATTCAAGTCTAACAATACGACTGTGTGGTTGGACGCGTGCCATTTTTTGCAAGAAAAAGGTTAGCGCCACATAAAATGTTCATTGTATAATGAACTCTATCGTCTTATTCAATAGATTCAAAAAGGTCTAAAACATTAAAAAAAACCCGCTCCCAGCGAGCCAGGTACAAGGCGCTGAGTGTGGTATTTTATCTCGTAGCTAATTTGGAATCTATTGTAAAAGAATAGGGTAAAGATAGGGTTCATTATTCAATGAACACTTTACGTGGCGGTAACATTTTTTTGCAAAATTGGCATGCGCTGACCGCAAACAAAGGCTATTCATGAGCTCTGTTCAAATAATCTAAACTATACATATCGTTAATAAATTGTAGGTGAGTCATGAAAAACAATGCAATTCATTATAAAACTAGCAGGTACATCAACTTTATTAAAAATAGCCATTTATCTGATTTAAACTCCTTAAATACCTATATTTAACACAATGACATTTAATATCACCCAAACATTCAATGTAAAATGAACAATGTTTCGTGCGGAAGCTGAGGGCGCCGGACATCCAGTCGGAGAATCGCAAAGGCCGCTCATATTCCTCGGATGTGTACGCGCGGCGGCCGGCTCACAGCTTGGGCCAGCCGCGGTGGACCGGCTCACAGCTTGGGCCAGCCGCGGTGGACCGGCTCACAGCTTGGGCCAGCCGCGGTGGACCGGCTCACAGCTTGGGCCAGCCGCGGTGGACCGGCTCACAGCTTGGGCCAGCCGCGGCGCGCCCGCGCCCGCGCCGCGACACGCTGTGGGTAAATCCTGGCTTTACGAACCACACTTTATAAATCTTATCAAATTCGTAGAGCTATTTAATAATTGCGTTTTTACGAGACAATTAATCGGGTTGGTCGGCTTTCTGCGGCTCCACCCGGCGTGGGGACTTTGTGTATGAATTTTGTTTATAATGTTCCGTTACACCTTGTCGGTAAACAATGACAAAAAATGAACTGTACCCTGTACCCTGTACACCTGCCTGTGTGTGTGTGTGTGTGTGTGTGTGTGTGCGTGTGCGTGTGCGTGTGCGTGTGCGTGTGCGTGTGCGTGCGCGTGCGCGTGCGCGTGCGCGTGCGTGTGTGCGCGTGCGCGTGCGCGTGTGCGTGGGCGTGTGTGTGTGTGTGTGTGTGTGTGTGTGTGTGTGTGTGCGTGTGTGCGCGTGCGCGTGTGCGTGTGTGTGTGTATGTGTACTGTGTGTGGATGCTGGGTTCAAGTGCGGATTCTTTTTCTAGATCGGATCTAGTCTATGACTCATCGGTCCAACAAAGCAATTGTTTAGCGACAGTAGCCAGGTGCCACAAAATGAATGTTTCGTGCTTAGAAAATGTTTAATTAATACAAGGGGTACAAGCTCGCTTCCTACTCGTACGAGTATTACTACGACTTACGACGCCGAGGGAGGAGTGGAGGAGGAGTGTGCATATTCATAAAAGAAGATATGGATTGTGAGGAAATAGTAGATATGACGATCGAGTCTTTATTTGAAGTATGCGCCGTTGAACTTCCAGCGCTTAATAAAGTCCTTGTTAATGTTTACTGGCCTAACAGCCAAAGGATGCCCGATACGATACCTTCTTTGCGTCAATGGAACTAGTCCTAAAACATTTACAAAAGAAGTACGCCAAAAGAGATATTACGATTGGCGGCGACGTTAACGTCAATGTACTTGAACATACAAACTGTTCTAAAACTCTTCTAAACTTAATGTCTAGCTTTAATTATAAACAAAATGTCCAGGTACCGACAAGAGTAACAGAAAAAAGTGCAACCTGTATTGACCTTGTGTTTACAAACCATATAATATATGTAACATGACTAACTGTCAATTATTACGGATCAGACCATAAAGGAGTTCTTGTTAGTATACCAGCAATAAAAACAAATACGCAAAGTAGTTGGCATATACGAAAACGACATTATAGCAAGGATAATATATATATTTTTAAATCAAGCTAGGAAAAATAGATTTTACCAGCATGATGACAGGAGGGAAAACTTTAAATGAAAACTATGCCACGCTACAAAAAACATTACTCGATTTATTGGAATTATACATGCCGAAAATAAACACAAGAATTAAACCACATAACGTCAACAAAAAATTGTTAACTTCCGGTATAAAAGTATCGTGCAGGCACAAACGTCTGCTAAAAGCATTCACAACTAAAGTAAAGAACCCCATCCTAAACCAAAATTATAAACAGTACGGAAAAATATTAAAAAGGCAGTTACCAAGTCAAAAAAGCACCAAAATATCAAAAAGATGAGAATGTCAAATAATGTTGTAAAGTCAATGTGGCAAATAGTTAAAACACAAACTAATACACTTCCAAAAAAACTAGAACCAATATTAAACTGAATGTTAACACCAAACTGACGGAAGACCCAACAATAATTGCCAATTACTTCAATAACTATTTCTCATCAGTGGGCGCTGTTGGTATGTGCACCGCACCACCGAAAGGACGCCCACCAATTAATCGCACAGAAACTTAATTTTTCTTGAGTCCCCACTACATACACCGTACGAAGTTTTTAAAATAATAAAAAGCTTGAAAGCTCCTTTACTAATTAAAGAATGTCCTGAACACGGAATAAAGAATCCGTTGGAAGTGGTGAGTGGGCGTTCCCGTGTCGCCGAACATGAGCAATAATAAGCATACTTCTTGCACAGATTATTGTCAGTCACCTAGCGACCGCACGCAGCGTATGACATGAGTGAGTATTTGTTTATTTTAGGAAAATGCCGTATTGCGTTATTGAAAGCTGCTCCAATAATAGCACATAAAAAAATTCTCATGGAAGTATTTCTTATCATCGTTAAATAATATCTCAGAATACGTATAAAAAAATATTTAATTTTCAATATCAATTCTATTTCTCTAACAATAAAGTTCATAATCCTGTGTATTATTTCGCAACTCAGATCGTGAATGCGCAGCAAATTTCCCGAAGGTTCGCTACTCAAATGCTGTGGCTAAGGTCGATACTTGTTATCGATAAACCAAAATGAAAAAGATTATTTTTTTATGAGTAATATGCAGAGCCCGGAATTCTCGTAGCACTTTTGAGCTGTCATAGGGACTTCTCGTTTATCGACTTCCGTTTATACATATGTATTATTGTATAATCGGAAGTATTGTAGTGTTATAAATATAAATTAAAATAATAATATTTTATTGTTTATAGCTTATTCCTTTTATTGCTTTTTAATTTTTATAATTTATGGATTGCTTACCTATGCCTTTTAATCAGGACAAAGACCATTCTTATTATTTATAAGAAAGAATAAAATATTATTATTTTAATATATATTTATAATTTCCTAAAAGTTGGTATCCAAAGGTTATCTCGTAGAGATCGCTCATTCGCGATAAGACTGCGTGTTGTTACGTCTACTC
The DNA here is from genome assembly GCA_947049275.1 of Epinotia bilunana. Classification (NCBI taxonomy): domain Eukaryota; kingdom Metazoa; phylum Arthropoda; class Insecta; order Lepidoptera; family Tortricidae; genus Epinotia; species Epinotia bilunana. The sequence goes on along the minus strand of OX346256.1, from coordinate 560,935 downwards.
GTAATCATATTTTACATATTGTATTCTGTATTTATTGATATACATAATGTACAATCGGAAGTCGATAGACGAGAAGTCCCTATGACAGCTCAAAAGAATTCCGGGCTCTGGTAATATGTATCTGAATATTGTGTCATACACAATAAAATAACTATTATAATCTTATAGTTTTCCTAAAGACAAATACTAAGGAAAAATGCATTGATGCCACGGGGAGGAAGGATTGGTTTCCGCAACGATTCAACACCATTTGTTCGAAACATTTTTCGAGATGCAACTCATATTTGAGTTTCGCAAAAGGAAATCGCTTCATTCATGAAGATTCAATTCCCACGCAGAGTATTTTATGTAGCGTAATTACGAACAATTAATTCAATTCGCAATACGCACGGCGAACTACTGACATTTAGTTTCCTGTTATCCCGCACAACGAACAAATTTGACGGTAAATTCTCACTAGACCGCACTCGCACAACGTCGGCAGTGTAGATTTCTGTTAAAATAATTCTATATAGTATTTGAGATGTGCTTGTATTAAATTAAACAGATTATATTCTTTGTTTATTAGAAATCTGTGTTTAATTGCTACTAAATTTATAACAAAAGTAATTTAGTATAAATGTTACCTACTACTTATTATATCATAAACAAGATTTTATTAGAAACAATTTGTAAATAAGTCTTAGCTTAATATTTACCGTATGAATATCATAAAAATATCGATAGTCAAACTCAAACCATACCCACATCCCTATTCCGTTACAGCCAAATAGTCGTATCATCATACACATTTTGCAGTACATACGACTTTTCGGTTTCAAGCGGTCGCATCTTATGAATGGAAGGATGTTTTGAAAACACCGCCATCTTGCGTCGAGTAGCCGAACGACCACGCCTCTTGCAAGTCTTGCAACGCATATTTTGACGACCGGTTAGCCTAGTGGGTAGTGACGCTGCCTACGAAGCTGAAGGTCCTGGGTTCGAATCCCGGTAAGGGCAAATATTTGTGTGATGAGCATGAATATTTGTTTCTGAGTCTTGGATGTTTTCTATGTATTTAAGTATTTATATCTATTATATATATCGTCGTCTAGTACCCATAACACAAGCCTTACTGAGCTTACTATGGGACTAGGTCGATTTGTGTAAGATTGTCCCCTTATATTTATTTATTTATTTATTATTTATTTATCTAGTTACAGTAGAGTAGTACTGTAACTAGATAAATAAACTAGAAAAATCTACTTTAACACTAGTTAAAGTAGATTTTGCATATAAAATTAGCTACCGTTAACAACATATCGCTCCTTGAAAAACATAGTGTCACTACGCAAAAAATGACGTTTTCGAGTTAGCAACGCCATTTAGCTCGTCTAATCGTAACGCACGCAATACGAAGACACCTATCGCTCTAGTTCTTTTAGAAGCGACAGAGGGCGCTAATGTCGTTATGGCAAATGGTGGGAATAGGTGCGTGCCTTAATGGAACAATGTCATGTTCGTATTAGATCCCGGGATGTAGACCGAAATACAGTCGATTCTTTGAGGAAGGTTGTCATTTTTTGCTTAGTGACGGAGTTCCGTGAGGTTAAATGGTAAGTACGACAATTTTCTTACGGAATATTGTATCTATCCGTACAATGTCACTTTGTACTTATAATGTGGTATCAATATCGTGACTCAATTTAAAGCAATTTTAAACTGTTTGGAATGAGTAAAATGACGGTATATCTGTAATGACGATATTGCTTAAAACTCTAAGTCTTAATGCAGGTAAAAAATAAAGCTATACCTACTGTATTTTTTCTTTAAATTACATCTTCGTTTTAATAAGCCGAAAGGAGTTTACTCAGCTCAATCGTCATTATCTGTTTAGTGTCAATTTTGCTAGTTTAATTTAGTATAACTACACTGACTCTAATGAAGTAAAAACTGCTGTTTTGAGCTTAATGCCATTACTACTAAAAAAGGCCGTTTAAAACTGTTTGATTAAGTAATTTCACTTATTGTTTAATGTCACTGTGTGTGATGAATACAATTACAAAACAGTTGAAGATTGATTACCTACTAGACTAATATAATTTTTCCGACGTAATTTTTTATAAAAACTTACATATTATTTGTTGAAAGTGTTCTTATAAAAGACACGTACTTGGAAAATAGCGAGTAAAATTTGAAAATGTTTACTAATATCTCTTGTTTAAATTTTATTTCTGATAGGTATTTATGGTGGGGACACGCACACGCAAGCAGCGTTCCCGCGCTGGATTGCGATTGCAATTCTCTGCGCGAGAAAGCTGCCCGCGCGAGGGTCGCCCGTTGCCTCCCTCACCCGTTTGCCAAGCTCCTGTGGAGCATCTGAGTGCCCCTGCCCCACGAACCAAGTGTCTCGACTCCGAAAGCTTTGAATTCGTATTGGGCGCCGAGACAGCTGTACTTGGCTACCTTTTGACGCTCCCGTAGTGTCCGCCGCGGCGCCAGCACGCCTGCTGGTCGATGGGAGGTAGGACGCAGCTAGTGTGTCGGCGCAAGTGGAGTCCCACACCAACGCACGGCCCATCTCCCAGGGAATCAACGACATCCCGTCAGGGCGCTTGCCATCGTTCCGCACTATTTGGGGCTCCAGACGACGCCGGCACTGACGAGCGCCCTTCTCAGAATGTCGTTAAGGGCGGCATGACGAGACAGGCGGCCGGCGCCCGAAGAGCAGGCGAGCCCGTGGTGGCCGAGGCTATCTACTTAAGATCCACAAGAAGCACAGCTGTGGTCGGCACAGAGAGCAACTCCAAGCCGGAGACCGGCGGCTATGTGAGAAGCGTCGCTCGGTCCCTGTCTGTAGCGTTGTCTAGAAGTGAGTTTAGGGTGGAAAATGGTGCTATGGTATCCCAGGCCCTTTGTATCATAGGTTGGGACGGAAAATTTTGATTCGGTCCAGCTACCCAGGCATTCGAGGCCTCAACCAGGAACGCAATCTCGCAGTTTGTAGCCGGAGAGGCTTGAAGAATGTGAGATCGGAGGTGCTATGAATTGAGGCCAAGAATGCCGGCAGAGCAACACTAGAAATTTTACGGGTACCCAAGCCACCATACTTGGCGGCTTGGATCCACGCCTGCTCGCTAAATCGGATATTCAAAATAGATTCAATTTGGGTTTTTAAAGTAGGTCAATAGGTCGAAGTAGATGGGGGTATTTCCAAATGGGACAACAACGGAGCAGGTAAGTGAATTTTGGAACGAGTAAACAAAATTATAAAATAGAGCAAAATGACTGCTAATTTTGAGAAGGCGGTTTGAATGGTCACTAAATTTCGAAATATTTACTCAAAAGAGGAGGGCTGGCTTCGTTGAAGATGGGTGCTCCGAGAAGATGCAGACAGTCTTTGGATATAGTTACGTGATAAGATATCTCACGTGAATTAATAAAAAGTTATTGTAATTGGTAATTATCTTGAAATTTTGAAGACTAAAAGTCGTTTAAGTTGATTTACTTTATTAATTTTTTTATTGTTAAGAAGTAGGGCCAAAAAGCCAAGAGGATTCTAAAAGTCTTGTTTTAAGAGATGTATAATATATATATATGTATATAGAATATAAGACTAATTTGTTCGTTTTTGAGACTAGAAATCATTAACGTTAATAAACGTTGATTATCATTAACATAAAAATGTTTTATTAGCGATTCTTCATTCAAATAAACGGTAAGTTCTTTGAAATAACATAAATAAAAAATTAAATCAAAGTTAAGGGAACCTTATGTGACATTAAGCAAAAAAAATGGAATAATGACATTAAAATTTTCTTTAAATTCGATTATCATAATAGTAAGATAAAAATACCACAAATTACTGTTATATGTAACAAGCTTAGTCACTAACCTAACAAAAACTAACAAAACAATGTTATTTTTATTACGAACACGACAGTTTTAGACGGTTCAATATTTTTAAAACTGAGACCCTGTACTCAAAAAACACATTTTTCTCGTAATGACACTATGTTTTTCAAGGAGCGATATTGTCACAGCACGTTTTAACAAATCGAAAGCGTATTGCAATTGTGTGTTCGTGTATTATTGAAGTGTGGTTGTGTGCGTGCGGCGAAAGTGGTTCTCTATGAAAATCGGTTGAATGCCACCTCCAATGGATTCTTTATTCCGTGAACGTACATCATTAATCATTCCTTTGTCGAAGGAATATTCCCAGACTTATTGAAGATCTCGGTAATTAAACCAATATATAAAAAGGTAAACAAAGTGACTGCGGCAACTACCGGCCCATAGCTCTGTTATCAACAATTTCAACAATCTTTGAAACTGCAATGGCTAAACGATTATATTCCTTCTGCGAGAAATACAACATATTTAGTGATGCACAAAACGGTTTCAGAAAACACCGGTCAACAACCCTAGCTGTTTTTAAATATATGCAAGACGTACTAAATATAATAAACAACAACAAACATGCCGTTGGAATATTACTTGATATGAGTAAGGCTTACGATCGAGTTCTCTATGACATTTTACTGCAAAAGCTACGCGGAATCGGTGTAAGAGGAACACCATACGATTGGTTTGTTTCATATCTTTCAAATCGTATGCATTATGTAGAAATTGAATACCACAATCACATAACTGGTAACATTCAGCAAATTAAATCACAACTGAGCAGGGTTACACAATCAATCCCTCAAGGCAGTGTTCTTGGATGCATCCTATTCCTAATATATATAAATGACCTGCCCAAAACGATAAATTGCTGCTGCACTTTTTTCGCAGACGACATATCCCTAGTGTTTCCGTGCGATAATAACCTTACTCTAAAAAATCAATTGGACAAAACTATATCCAGTATTGTAACCTGGCTCCAAGACCATAACCTCAAAATTAATGTTTCCAAAACTAAACTTATCGAATCAGACCTTACCAAAAACGCAGCTTGAACATAAATTACAGCTTCGAAAAAACTAATTTAGAATGTGTAAATAGCGCTCCACTCTTGGGCATTCACATAGACTTATATAAATTGGAAAGAACATGTACATCAAACATCCCTTAAGCTAAACCGATTCAGTTACGCCCTCTATGAATTGAAAAAATGCACCGATATAAAAACTGCGACTTGTGCCTATTATGCTTAGGCACACTCTTGGCTACAATATGGCATATTATTGTGGGGAAACAGTCCAGATGCAATACAACTGTTTAGACTCCAGAAACGTTGCCTGAGAATACTAGTTAACGTAGACAAGATGACAAGCTGCAAACAACATTTTTATTGAACAAAAAATTCTAACTGTACCCTCCATGTACATTTTACAAGCCACTTTATTCGTAAAAAACAATATGTCATTATTTCCACAATACTCACACGCATCTTACTTACGACCCCGTAACAAAGTGGCCCTGCCTAACACTAAAATGAAGATGATTAGCTCTGGCCCCTTTGTTATGGCAATAAAAATATTTAATAAAATCCCAAAAAAGTTCCAAAACATAAGTAATATACGCAAATTAAAAATCGAACTTAAAACCTATTTGATTAAAAAATCCTATTATTCCATACAAGAATTCCCGAATGATGCCGAGACCTAATTAATTTAAATTGTATGTAACTAAATTTTATATAATGATGAATTCTATTGCAATATAATGTTATCTTACTATTATTATTTGAATGTAATGAACTATAATATAAATACAACTTGTGTACAAATTATTCAATGTCAGTAATTCAATTTTGCATGAGCTTTTCGATACTTATTTCAAACTTTGATTTGTATCCTTTTAATTTTTAACTCTTCCTTTCTTTTTAACATTATTATAACTATTGATTGAAGTTTTCCGTATTTGACATTTTAAATTTGTAGTTTTTAGGAAATTGCTATGCTCAACAGAGCTCATGTTTGAACTGTACTAGCTTTAAGATCTTATTTTACTAACATGAAACGCAATAAATGATTGAATTGAATTGAAATAGTTAAAAGTGGCGCTGGAACATAAGTTTCATGTGCTCTGCCTACCCCTTATGGGAATAAAGGCGTGAATGTATGTATGTATGTATGTATGAAATAGTTAACTCGAATAGCGACTCTATTGCTAGTCTATTGTTTTTAAATACAAAAAATGGTCAGCATTGCTACGGGTCGTATTCCACATATCCAAGATATTTGTCCAATGTGTATTTGCGTCTCACATGTTATTGCCGGTAGAGTGCTTTACTCGTAACCAGAACCACGAAACTACGAGGACAGTGACTGAACATCACGTATCTATCTAAAGCACTCTACCGGCAATAGAAGGATCGCAGGTTCGAGTCCTGTCGGGGGCTACAAACGAAGATGGTTTATTTTTCCATTCTTTTTCTCTGTATCATATCGTTTTTTTCATCTAACATTTGTTCTAGCGCATCTTTATAAAACTGGGTCCAAATGAGCTGAAGGTTTCAAAGAGCCACTTACTACCGTAACAAAACGGGACCAACCTACAGTAAATTAAATAACTACAATGGCCCGGCCACGAGTTTCGGTCTAAATGGCGAGCTGCGGGTAGCAAGCGGCTAGCCGGCGAGCGCGCCCCGCCGGCCACGCGGGCCGCCAATTAGAGGGGGTTCATTAAAACATGCCAGGGATTCATATAGTACGGTGGCAAATCGCAAAAAGTCGTCTCCTTCACGATTTTCGTGGAGATCTCTTCTATATACCTAAAACTGGTATGGATGTGTTCCTTGTTGTCTCCTGAGTACGAATCTACCGGTTTTAGTTAAGGGAGAGGGGAACGGACATAGCTGTGACGTCACAAAGATGGCGGCCTACGGTCATCGATTTTTGTTCTCTATCTCGGGTTCTATTTTACTGATTGCTTCGTGTGAGGTGTCATCCGAGCAAAAACATAAATGTGAAATGAGAGCCAAGTCCAATATCATGATATAATATGCCTTGGTTGTTGACTTCAACGACAAAAGAAGTGAGATCTAAATGGGTTCCAAGTTCAAAGGTCAGTCCTGGAATCTATTTATACCAACATAAAATATTTTATAACAACTTACGATATAATTTCTCCTTATAACTTAGGATAATATATTTAAGCCTAAGGTCTTACTTGGCTAGTTCTCATGTAATACTATTTTTTATTAAGTAACTACTAAAACAGTCATGGTAGAGCCCAATGTTCGATGGCAAGTTTCTACCAGCAAGCCAAATTTTCGGAAGAATACAATAAGAACTTCCAGCTTTAGAACTGGAAGGCTGTAATATAGTTCGTATATGAGAACTAGCCAAGTCAGACCTTAGGCTTAAATAAAAAAATATTGGACTTGGCTCTCATTTCACGTTTATGTTTTTGTTTGGATATCATTACTATTTGTACAGAAATTATAAGTCGGTACTTATTCATAATAAAATTAATACCAATTGGTTTTTGTTAAACTAAGTACTGTATTTTCCTACGCTGACGTGGTATAATTGACTTTTTTGTGTTGTAATATTGATTACAAAAAGTCAATTATACCACGTAAGCGTAACATTTCAAAGGTACAAGAAAATATTGATTTTCTTGTACCTTTGAAATGTTCAAGTGAATTGCCCATTTAGTAACAGGTTTTTTTTTATAAAAGAGCGGAAATACTTGTTCGCAACACAAATATTGTAATTTTTATCCTACGACGATCTAAATACCTAAAGTAATAAACAAACAAATGTATGTTATGCCAACTAAAACATTATACAACATGAAAGTAGGCGTTTTGAAAAATGACATTATAAAACACAGACCACATGTTGAGTTCGTAACTGTTAAGTTGGCCAATAAAACAAATAAATTTGTTAAGTTGGGAAATGAACGTTCGGCGAAATAAAATTACGCGAAACGTGAATTGGGAAGTGATAATCGGCCATACAATTTTCGGCGACAAATAAGAGAACCCGTGCTTGGCTTGTTACTACACCCATTCTAAAAGTTGGTCGTTTTTTGCCTCATATTTATAGTTAATTCCTCATAACAAAACAGATCTTTCCATAAATTTGGAGCACTAAGGGATCCTAAACATTTAAGGACATCAGACGACGTCAAGTTTTCGAACGGCGACAGTTGTCTCACTGGCGATCTGCTCCAACTGCCTAGTTGGAGCAGATCGCCAAACAACACTACATGAATCTTGCCGAACCATCCCTCGTCAGCGTCACCGGTATCATAATATTTCAGTTAAGCGAAGATGGATGTACATTAATGTTATATTGGAAATCATAGACACATCATCAATTATTAAAAGTACCTACTACATCTTTTAAGTCACATCTTAAAACTTTTAGTACTTGGTCTGATAAGGAAGTGTACTTGGGACAGTTTCCGTGCTCTACTGCCAGCTGTAGGAGCCTATGTATTGACCGACGAGACCGTTTACATTAAAAGCGGCAATACCAGCGGGTGCAGCTACTGCCACTAACTTATTCATTCGCTTCTTAATCCATTTTTTAATTGTATTGATTAAATAACTTTTTCCCGTGCCGCCTGTAGCACTAACGCCACCCACCAGTAATTCTATTGTACGACTCATTGTACAATATAAGAAGTAATAAGATATTTATTTAAGACGATTACGTAACGAATTACCTATTATCTAGTGAATTCCCAAGAAAAAAAAGCTTCTGTCAAAAATTTCAGTTTTGGTACAAGCTTTTATTGCCGACTGTACTTTTTTTGTATACCATCATCAACTACTCATTGAGATGATTCTAACGAGCACAAACTCAACGGGGTTACGTCGGTTAAGTACTGAATTCCCATGGCCACCTTCTGTCTCCATCATCAGATCAGCTCGATGGTACCATAATATTGAATTGTCATCCAAACTATACTTATACAGAAAATTTCAGCTCAATCGGTCACCGGGAAGTGGGTCAAATTTAACTTGCAAGATTTGATTACAGACAGACAGACAGACAACGGGACAGGTGAAAGTAAATAAAAGCTTGTAATATAGTGTTATGACGGCGGGGTATTAACAGTCTCGTTGCTATAGTGACACTCCGTCAAGGTATTTCAAAATTCGCCGTGTTGACGTAACGTCATCGTAGCATCCATTTTTTATAAGTATTAAGTAAGTTACGAGTAAGTGTTCCTAATAGAATCAATTAATTGAAAAATTATAATAAAATGATTAAAATGTACTAGTTTCTGATTTTGTACTTGGTATTCACCCAACTACCTATCTGGCTGCCAAATTTGAACTTTCTAGGTCATCTGGAACTGGGTTAGAGTTTTGATCTATCCCAGTTTTGATCTATAGGTAGGTCAGTGATAAAAATGACGATTTTTGGACGTTAATATCTAAATAACCATTCCAGGTGTGTTCATGAAATTTGGAGCACATATGTATCTCGCAAGTCTTAATATATGGGCCAAATTTGACATGTTTATGTGAAACGGTTTTTGATTTATGAGGGGGTCAAAAGTGGCTCCAAATGGTTCGTGTAATATTACACACGGTGCTGCTCGCCAGTTCTGTTAGCTTGAACTTGGCGCGCGTGTCTAGATTTGAAAGCATATTAAAACGTACTATAATTTATTTTCGGGACGCTATGACGTACAATCAACAGTTTTTAAATGATTAGAAAAAATATGATTTATCTACCGCGCACGTTTGCATGAGTACTAATAAAACACGCTTGTAACTCAATAAATAATAACTTTAGCGCAATTAAAGTTATTATAAAAAAGATAGGTAATCTTATAAGCTTTCCAAAAATATAGATTTTGTTGGTGTACATTAATAAATAACGAAGTAATAACAAATTTTGTTAATTATGCACCGATTAATCACCATGCTCGCCTCTGCTAGCGATCGCTGTCGTCACGTCGCGCCTTTAGAAACTCTTTTTTTTGTTTTCCGAGTAAGTATACGAGTCAGACGGTCATGATACGCACCTAAAGCAGTAAAATAAAGGTCACCTCAGACTGTAGCCCGAGCCGAAGGCGAGGCGAGTGCTCTGAAGCCTTTGTTTTTCACTCCCCCCATTCACAATTTTACGCCTTCTTTTGGGTGTCAAGTGAGATTGTTATTGCCATTTTACGCCTGGGTGATGTAAAATTAGACTAGTTTCTAGTATTACATTGAGAATCCTACTCTAATATTATAAATGCGAAAGTTTGGATGTTTAGATGTTTTGATGTTTGTTATTCAATCAGGCTTAAATCGCATAACCGATTTAGATGAAATTTTGCACGAAGATAGTTTATTAGCCTGGATTAAAATATAGAATAGCTTTTATCCCGAGTCCACGCAGTCGCGGGCGGAAGCTAGTAAATAATAAAATAATGAACGCAAGCAGCTTTATTAGACAACTAGCTTCCGCCCGCGACTTGGTCTACCCGGGATAAAAACTATCCTATATTTTAATCGAGGCTATAAAATATATTCGTGCAAAATTTCAACCAAATCAGTTAAGTTAAATGGCTCAACCTCAACGTGGTTGAGCAACAAACATCCAAACATCTAAACATCAAACATCCAAACATCTAAACATCAAACATCCAAACTTTCGCATTTATAATATTAGTAGGATCAGCAGGACTAGTTCTTGCCTGAGATACCTGTGTTGTACTTTGACTTGTATTTTCCTAATCTGACTTGTTTCGGTTCTTTCTTCGCAAAAGAGAAGTGAAAAACTGCCATGGGAAGCGAAAAGCGGGAGAGAGATTTGTAACTGAAACGTTGCACGGACCGAGTGTGTGTCCACTTGGTGAGTGTGTGAGTGATGTTTCTAAAAGAGTGGGGGGAGTGTGTGGCCGCGTTGGCTTGCCCTACGAGTCTTCGGCCCTCGGGCATCGGCCCTAAACGGAGCTCGGCATTCGGCCTCGCATGCCTTGCCACTCGCCTTGGGCCTTTGGCCTTCAGGTTCACTTGTAAAACAGTCGGGGGTAGGGTGTCCGAGAGCGCGCCCTGAAGGGGCGCTACAGACCTTCGTCCCTAGCTCGGCCTAACGCCTCGCGTGCCATGCTCTCAGGCTCGCTTGTAACACATTCAACAGTAGAGTATTCGAGAGCGCACTCTGAAGGGACGCTTCGGGCCTTTGGCTCTCGGACTCACGTAGAGAGCGCGCTCTGAAGGGATGCTTGTGGCCATCGGCCCTCATATGCGCTTGTAAGATACTCAGGAGTAATAAAGTGTTCGCGTGGGCCCGCCCTTCGAGCCTTTGGCCAGTGCTTGCGTGGAGAGCCCGCTCTCAAGGGACGCTTCGGGCCTTCGGCCCTACGCGGAGCTCGGCCTGCCGCCTCGCGTGCCTTGCCGCTCACCGCTCACTTGTAACACACAAGAGTAGAGTAAATATCCGAGAGCGCACTCTGGAGGGACGCTTTGGGCCTTTGGCCGTCGGGCTTATGTAGAGAACGTGCTCTGAAGGGACGCTTCGGGCCTTTGGCCTTCAGATTCGCTTGTAAGACTCTTAGGAGTAATAAAGTGTCCACGTGGGCCCGCCCTTCGGGCCTTTGACCTGGTTTGCGTGGAGAGCCATCTCTAAAGGTATGCTTCGGGCTTTCAGTCCTCAGCTTCGCTTGTAATACACTTGGGAGTAGTAATGTGCACGTAGGTTCGCCCTTCGGGCATTCAGCCTTCGGGCTCGCGTGAAGAGCACGCTCTGAGGGGACGCACGCACACGCTCAGATTCGCTTGTGGCTCAGAACTCTCAGAAGTAAAGTATCCGAGAGCGCGCTTTGGAGGGACGCTCCGGGCCTTTGGCCCTACGCGGAGCCCGGTCTGCGGCCTCGCGAGCCTCGCCGCTCACCTTCAAGCCTTGTTGTTCTGTTCGAACTCGTTGCCTGCAAAACTGCAACGACTTGCAGTTCCATAGTTCACAACATGTATCAGTCGACAAACCGTATTTACGGATAGATATTTATCTACACGCATTTCCAGAGAAAAAAATGTGTTTTCCTATAGCTGTTAGGTAAATGTAACAAATCATCACGTGCAAATGTCTCCAAATTCAATCGCAATTTTCCCTCGAATGAAATGAAATATGCGCGGGCGTGAGTTACGGCAAGGGTGGCCTTGTCGCCAGTTTGGGTCCTAGTCCTCGGGCTGGATTTTGGCGAAAGCTTGCGGCTCACAGTTAACGAAGTTAGGAATTTAAAATGCGTTTTTATTGAAACATATTTACAGAATAAATTATGTTCACCTGGCTGATAAATAGGCGTCCTGGGCGTAAAAGAACTCAATTCGCCGATTATAAATACTAGTTGACGCATACAAATACACAGTTAAACACAATACTTATTCATTCGATTAAGTACAGTACCTTTCATTTGGGAACACCAAAAATTTACATCAAAGTATTTCAATCATGCAAAGCATGCCGGTTGCCGCGGACTTGCGTTACGGAATTGGCCATAAATTACATGTTTATTATTGAACGGCGACAAATTGCATATTTTTGGCAAGCTAATAAAATGTATGATATTTTTTATAATGACATTAATCAAGCTAAAGTATCTCTTTCTCGAATTATGATGGTAAGTATAAGGTAAAAAAATCCATTTTTTTTATTCCAAATGGTAGGTTGTACGTTATAAAGTTCAAGAAAACAATTATAGTACGTTTAATATACTTTCGGATGACACCTCACACGAAGCAATCAGTAAAATAGAACCCGAGATTTGGACCATCTTTATGACGTCACAGCTATGTCCGTCCCCCTCTCCCGTAACTAAAACAGGTACATTCGTACTCTGGAGACAACAAGGAACACATCTTTGTTGTCCAGTTTTAGGTGTATAGTTTTAGGTATATAGAAGTCGTGTCCACGACTTTTGTCAAAATTGGCCATTTTCCGCCGTACTAATAAGAGTTGAAGAGTCATGAGGCGACGTCAGTAACGATAGCGGATCATGATCGAGCTGGGGTACCTCTAGGCCCCGCTCCGCTCGCGCGGCGCGGCTGGCCGCCCGAGGCTTGACGGCGCTCGGCCGAAGCGCTAACTCCGTCTCCTCGTCTTCATCCGACACGTGAAGGCACGTATGGGTTAGGTCTGCAGCGACCGGCGCTGTGTCGCTAACGCTGAAACAACTATATAATATAATATATATTCTGAACAACGGCACAATCATATCTAACATATTGAATTTCTGAATAATGGTTCATGTATTCATGGGAATACATAAAATGCTAGGTCGAACAGCCGTGCCGAGTATTTGATAGATGTCCGTGGATGTGTGTGGGAGATGCACGCTACCTGTTGTCTTCGTCCAGGCGCGCCGGCTGCGCGCCGGAGTCCCGCGGCGCCAGCTCGGGCGCCTCCGTCAGCTCCTCCGCGTCCGCCAACACGCTGGGAAACAACATCTATTTTACACAGAACATGGTCATTCGTATACCTTCATATGGGCAGGCCTATCCCACTGACATTTTGGCGGAAAACGAAGATTATCTATGGTAACCTCCTGGTGTCCTGGTGTAGGCCTAGCGCGTCAGGGCCAGGGCTGTAGCCGCACAGCGTATCGCACACAATGATGTTTCATATATACGTTCCGTTCTACGTAGTAAAACACAAATTCATTGATTGCACACCGTTACACGAATTTAATGTTACAGCATTTTGCTAACATTACTTAATCCCGTTTCAAAAGATGAACTGTTTTATAAAACTTAATCAGTATTCATGTATTTTTTACTTAATCCTGACTTTCCCACCAATTGTATTTTTTTATTATCATTTTGATAACAAACAATAGGGGCCAACTATGTTTTGCATAAGTAAGTTTAATTTACCTAACGATGAAACCGTTAATTTATTCAAAGTCAAAAACATTAAATGCGATCAAAAGTCAACACTATAATAATTACGAAATATTCATTCAATTTTAAAATTAAAATACGACAATAATTAAATCCGTTCTTAACGAAGCAAATTATTTATTTAAATATTTTGTTTCGTGTTATTGTTAACGGGGAAGTTACCCCGATCATAATTCTCTTGAAAGGTTCACAGCTTTTCAAGAGAATTCACAGAAGTCGCTATTCGTAGCATGAATATAGTTGAAAGATACGCGACTTCAGTCACTGTCCTCGTAGCTTAGTGGTTAAAGCACTCTACCGGCAATAGAGGGATCGCAGGTTTGAGTCCCGTCGGGGGCTACAGAAGAAGATGGTTTATTTTTCCATTATATTCTTTCTCTCTGTATCATATCGTTTACAATAATTAAATCATCAAAGTAATGGACCTTTCAGGTCGTACAAAAACAACGTAGGTATATAGCCCCTTAGGTTAAGCTTGTTTTATAATATAAACAAGTGCGTGTCGGGCCATGCGCAGGGCAGGGTTCCGTAGTTGCCCGTCTGTCACAGAATGCGGACTTAAAAGGGGCTTTTGGGGTTTTTATTATAGCTTACCCTCGTAAATAATCGTAAATATGATTATTTTTATAACACACCAATGTATAACCAGCACTGATGCTGAGGCGCCACGCGAGACTAGAAAATATACTATTACTAATTTACTTTAAAATTCGAATTACTTAAGTAAGTCTTATGAAACAACTTCTCAATTGAAATAACGAGGTCAGTAGGTAAATTAAGTTTTTTCAAACGATATGTAGGTAATTGGGTACACAACAATAAAACTAATCGAACCGCAGATCGCAAACTTTTAGCAGCAACAGGTTATTTACGTAAAATAATTACGAAAATCTCCGAACAGCATCAAGTCGCACATCACAACTAGCCGCGCGCGCAAGAAGCACCGTGCCGTAAGTCCGCCTAAGTTTTAGCATTGCCACGGGTGGGGGGGGCCTCGGGCAAGAAGCACCGTACCGTGAAAAAGGAACTCTACCGTCCACGGTAAAAGGTTCAAATTCCAATGACAATGTATATGCACCCGAAATTAAGTGGATTTCTTACCAGTTAACTAGTTATGTCTACAACTCGTTAACTAGTTATGTCTACTTAACTGTGATAGTTTTCCTTTTAAATTCATTATATGTACTACTGCCACGATTTTTTCACGTCCCCAGTAGCGTCCCCATTTAACCGGCAGGGGGGGGAGACATGAACGAACAAATATTAGGGCTTTAAATCCCATTATCTCGCAAACGCATAACTGAGTTGAAAAATAGTTTTAGAAAACCCATAATATTTTTGAATAAGCTATCCAGCGATACCCCACACTATAGGTTTAACGAGAAAAAAATACATCACCAATGTACACGTAGGGGATACCCTAAAAAAAATTTTTCAGGATTTTATTCTACTGTTTTGTCGGCGTGATTGGTTTATATACGCCGAATTGCAGTTTTCTAGTTGTAAGGGTTACTGAGCTAAGCCAAAAACGGACAGACAGACAGACGGACGGACATGGCGAAACTATAAGGGTTCCTTGTTGACTACGGAACCCTAAAAATCATAAAGCTTGTTGTAAAACGAGACTGAGGCGAAATGTCCCATTTGTAAAAAAACTGTTATGCCTAACATTGGTAAACCACAGTAATAGACTCAAATGTAATTATTATTCATAAAGAAAGTTGAACAAAAATTAAGTCTAATGGTGAAAACGATTCAAATGCTTTGTTACTCAATGACGCTTAAACGGCTCAACCGATTTGGATGAAATTTGTCACGAAGATAGTTTATAGCGTGGATTAACATATAGGATAGTTTTTTATCCCGGGGGCAGATAAAGTCGCGGGCGGAATCTAGTATTTCAATAAATAAGGAACCTATCGTTTCAATGTCGTCAGTTTGAGGAAGACTGCGCTACCGTCCGCTGACGCCACAAACCTGCATTACAATTAGGAAAATAAATATACTGAAGCCCAAATAAGTACGTTGCTTTAATGTTGTACTCATCGTCGCAAAATATATTATTCCGTTTTTTGTATTTTTATTCATTAAGTATATAATAGTTATATAAGCACACAATCCTAACAAATTACTATGAATACACATCGTTTACTACTATAGTACTAAATCAGTGAGACACGACACTACGCATGACACGAATAGGCGCAATGGTGTCCGTACTCCGTACCTCCCCACCGTGCACTTCAGCTCGAGCTGCTGGGACCGCTGCACCACCTGCAGCCAGCCCCGGCGGTCGCCTTCGGGTTGGGCATCACCGCTGCATGAGGAGCCCGCTCTGTAACACATTACGGGTGTACACTCAATAGTAGATTGTCCAACAAGTGCATAAAACGCACCATTTTACGCGAGACGTTTATATGGATATAAAATCGAGTGTAAAATGGGTGCTATAGACGAATTGTACACTACTTTTCACTTCGATTGCCAGGAAATTTCATGAAATTTTATTGTATACTTTGGCTGTTGGTATCCTTGCCTTGGTCTTAGAATACTAACGAAACATAAAAAATTAAAAATAAAGAGTTTATTCTATGACGTTAAAGTTGCGCGTGTGGCTGTTGTTGGACCGCGATTGCCTTGGTCTTCAATGAAGATTTTACTTTACGCTCTAGAGCGACTTTATGTCGCCTACGCACAGCATAAAGACGAACTTTTAGAGCATGAGAAGTGAAATAGTTATTTGTGTCACAAGGGAGCAAAATAGTATATTTCAAAGATTCAAAGATTTATTTGTCCAACATAAGTAGTTATTAGGTATTACATTTATTCAGTATCACTATGTGGCGCCTTGCGGCATACAAATGTAGTTATATTTTTGTAACATGCTTCTGCTTCTGCACGCAGCATGCTTTACAAATAATTTACATTAGGTAGTCAACATTATTAAAAATTTATATTCTAATTTAAGTTCGCAGTCCGTTAAAATTAAAAAATATTATGTAGTCAACATTATTAAAAATATAAAGAATAGAGTAATTTTAATTAAGTGTATATGTCAGCTAAAAATTGATTAATTGAGTAATAAGCTTTTTTTAATAGAAATTCTTTTAATAGTTTCATATCAACATCATTTTGAACTGTTCCAACAATAGTCTGTGGTAGTTTATTAAAAATCTTGTGGGCCATTCCAATTATGCTTTTTTTGCAATAACGCTGTATTACTTGAAATTGCTTTTAATTTATTTTGAAGGCGGGCACTTTTATATTTACCAAATTGGTTTCGATTTTGGATCACAAAATTTACTATTTCATAAATGTAAAAACAAGGTAATGTGAGTTAACCTAATTTTTAACATTTTTAACCTAATAAAATGTGGTTTGCACGAGTCACGCTGTTTGATTCCACAGATTGACCGCAGACATTTTTTTTGGGCTTTAAAAGCATTAATTTTGTATTAAGCAGTAACGCTGCTAACAAAATTATAAATTTTAAATTAAAGGAATTTTTTTTAAATTTAATGCTCCGAGCCAGATTCGAACCGGCTACCAGAGGCATTCATGGCCCGTCGCTACTAACCAACTGAGCTATCGGAACAATCTGTCTCGGCCACTAAATCTTTCAATCGTTTTTTCCTTTAATTTAAAATTTTTAAAAGCATTTTCCCGATTTGAAGAATTACCCCAAAAAAAGATACCATATCTTAAAGTGGATGTAACATATGCGTGGTACGCCGTTAGTACAGATACCTGATTTGACACTTTTTTAAGGTTGTATAAGGCATATGAAAATGTGCTAAGTTTTTTACATATAATGTCAATTTGGTTTTTCCACGTCAACTTACTGTCTACGCTTAGCCCTAAAAAACGACTTACATTAGTTTAATTTATTCTATGTCCTTTATAAGCTATATTTAAACTATTTGGCTGCAATTTTTGTCTAAATGTCATTACATTTGTCTTATCCAGATTAATTTTCAAATTATTCGTTGTCAACCATTGTATAATAATACTTAATTCCTTGGCCCACGACGCTAAAGACAAAGCCGATTTTCTTGGCAGACTCTTTGCGTCCAACTCGACTTTGGATGACAGGGGAAACGCGCCGCCGATCATCCCGCGGTGTGAGAGTTCTATGCCGGATGTCCGGTTCTGCCAAACCTCAGTGCGTAGAGCTCTTCTTTCCCTCGACATTCATAAGTCGAGTGGGCCTGATGGAATCCCCGCGATTGTGCTAAAGATGTGTGCTCCTGAATTAACACCGGTCCTAACGCAACTTTTTCGGCTCTCATATTCTTCTGGCGTAGTCCCGACTTCGTGGAAGTCAGCTTTGGTGCACCCGATCCCTAAAAAAGGCGACCGCTCAAATCCGTCCAACTACAGGCCAATAGCTATAACCTCCCTTTTCTCCAAGATAATGGAGGCCATTATCAATCGCCAGCTGCTTCGGTATCGGTACCTAGAGGACCACCAGCTGCTCTGTGACCGACAGTACGGTTTCCGTGGGGGTCGCTCGGCTGGTGATCTTCTAGTTTACCTGACACATCGGTGGGCGCAGGCAATCGAGACAAAGAGAACCATAGGATGTTCGATAGCTCTTGGTAAATCATTTATGTAAATCAAAAAGAATAAAGGCCCTAATACACTTCCCTGAGGCACTCCGTAGAGAACGTCTCTGCGACCAGATGTGTAGAGTAATTGTTTTTTTTTAAAGACAATCTTTTTATTTGTGTCATTTGTTGTCGATTACTTAAGTAAGATTTTATTAAACTATAAACATTGCCACGTATTCCATAAGTATACAGTTTGTCTACAAGAATATTCGGCTGCCCCAAGCAATAATCAAGTAACTCAGTTACGGCAAATTTTACAGGAGAGCGAAAAAACGTACTTTTTTCATTTCTACAAATAATACGCTGACAAAGTTTGAAAAAATGATGCAATATCATCTAGTAAGAAATAATTCGTTTCTTTATACTATGTATGTACTTTTGTTTCTTTATATTTTTTTCTATATTTCCATGTACTCCGTCTGCTGTCATGTGTGTGTGTCCTTTCGTGAGGTATTTAATTGTTACTGAGTCTATTTCAAGACTATTAACAATACTAACGAGAGCTGTAAATAGAAACCAATTTTTATTTTGAGATGTACAGTTATCAGCCCAAAATATAAAGTGCTTTACATCCCTTTCTGAAAGTAATAACTTGTAAATAGCATCTACAATATTTTTTGCGTCTCTTCCCGAAGTTGCTTCATGCCAAACAATACATTTAGCAGGCGTTTTAAAATCATTCTTTTTCAAACTTGCAAATGTAAGGTTGAAGACTACTAGCCGACTTGTGAAAAAACAGTCCTTTACATCTGGTATAATGGGTATAAGCAGAGATTTTAGTATTTACTTGTGATTCTTTCTCTCCATCTTCTTTGTAGTTTAAATTTGCCTCTTTTGCTTTATTTTTGTGAACAATACTTTGACACATTTTTTGTAGAGATAAAACAGTCTTCGCTTCTTAAGCTTCATTTGTTTCATTTTGGAACATCTCACAATCAAAACATTTGTCGCTTTGAGGCCTATGAAGAGATATGTTCATTTCCTTCAAAGTTCTTCGGTATATTTCTAAGCAACATTTTGAGGGATACTTTTCTGTATAGTCTTTATAAAGTTGTACAAGTTGTTGTGTAGTTGTTGTATATCTTGATTAAGATATCGTCGCATAGGAGAATTATGCCGACGGTAATGGGCAACACAGGGTTTGTAAAGCATAATATGCTCTTTAATTAATGTTGTATCAACTTTTTGTTTCACGTTGCGACCTCGTTTATCAGAAATATCTAACGGGCATTTTTCAATCTTTTTTGAAACGGTTGTAATTATAGAATCATTTTTCATACCTAACGTGTTTTAAAAGAATGCTTTGCAAACTCTTAAAGAATGGCCATGCTTATTCTCCATAAGTAAAAGTCGAGTTGTGTTTTTCTTACTATCACTATTAGTCGTTCGTTGGGAAACTGGCTGCAAATGTATGTTGCGTGCTAACCATTGTAACCGGGCATCTTTTGATGAATGCCAATAACTTTCCCATATTACTTTGCGTTCCGAATCTGAAAATTGATAGCAACTTCGGCGACAACTCGATTTGCATTTAGTTAATTTAATGGGATATTTTTTTTGTTATGCTCAATTTTTTCAGTGTTTGTCAATTTGGGATATTTAACCGAGCTTTTCCTTGTTCTTTCGACGCTTATATGGTTATCTAATGAAGTAGAGCTTGTGCCCGTTGCAGAATTATTAGAAGTCTCGGGTATAGTAATAGGCAAATGCGGCTGATTGTTGTTTACAATTGTTGAAGAGTTGCTTGATAAACTGCTACTTTCATCGCAATATATTTCAGATCCTTTATGAACTTGACTTCTATCCAGAAGACCAAAGAAATCATTTTCTGGAAGCATAGGCACTAATTCTGTTAGGCTATGATCTGTATTTCCAATGCTACTACTCTCAATAAAGCTGGTGTCGCTAACGTTAGTCAAAGAATTTGGAATTTCATTAGACAGTTCATCTAAATTCCATAGATTATCTGTGATATCAATTGACGAGGTTTTCTGTTCCAAAATATCTTCTGGTTGTATTAGGTTTTCAGGCTCAAACAAATTAATTCTGTGAATTAAAAAGACGAAAAGATTGTTAAAATTGTTGGATTTTAAATCTAAATAATTACTCCAAGTAACAGAAAACAGATATTTAATAATACATGTTAAATAAAAAATGAAAATATAATATCTAATATTTAAGGTAGTAACTTAAGATTAGTACCTATAGAATCCCAAAAACACTCACCCGTTATTATCCTTATTCAAACACATCGAAACAATTCGTTTTGCCCTATGGCGAGCGTCTGCATAATTCCAATGTTCTTTACGCCTTTTCATTATTATATAATTGTAGTACAAATAAATCAATTAATACTCCTGTCCACTTAAGATAAAATACTTCACACACCGCTTGTAATTCGATGTTGACTGCCCGATATTCACTAATGCTGTTCCTTGTTAAAATATAGATCAAAAAAGGGTAGTTTAAATATGAATAACAAACATTCTACCTGAGAATAAAAAAATATATTATGAGATACTTGCGTTTATGTGCGTGATAGATTTATTTCCTGAAGTTAACATCTACGCTTAAAACAAGTATCTCAGTAATCTAAATGAATTGCAAGTACTCAGTTCAAGATACTTGTTTTCAAATTTGACGCAAGGAACATACTTGATCTAAGCGTAGTTCACTTCTTTGAAAAAAGATACTTGGATTAAATAATAGCCTATAATTTGAAAAGTATTTGTTATTTTCAGTAAATTCCTTTTGTAAAAGATGCCTTTCGATGTGGTGATTCAAAAAGTAAATTAAAAAAAAATTGGCAAAATTTTGAGATACTTGATTTTTGCTTAGGGCAGCCGTATTATGATCAACAAAGTCAAATGCTTTAGACATGTCCATGTATAAAGCACACACAGGGACTATTTTATCCATATTTATTATTACACTGCAGGAAATCAAATATAGCCATGTTGATTGTTTTTTTCTTACGAAATCCTTTTTGTTCATTGGAAAACACATACATCCACGCCTTTATTCCCAAGAGGGGTAGGCAGAGCACATGAAACGTATGTTTCAGCGCCACTTGTGCTTAAGCATACATGTGGGTATAAAAGATCGACAAAATGTGTAATTGCAGTGATAGGTTGCTAGCCCATCGCCCACAACACACTTCAACCCTGGTCCCTTAGTCGACTTTTACGACACCCACGGGAAGAAAGGGGGTGGTGAAATTCTAACCCGACACCACACGGGAAACAAATTTTGACATTCAAAGTATGTGTAGAAACGATTGTATATAACTTTTTCAATTATTTTAGAAAATATAGATAACAACGCAATGGGCCTATAATTACTAATGTTATTTTTGTCATCTTCTTTGTGAAGGGGTCTTATAACAGAAATCTTAAGATATTCAGGAAATGTGCCATGTTCTATACATAAGTTAATAATATAGCTGAGTATAGGAGAAAGAACTTGACATGCTCTTTTTATATTTTTTATACGTATCCCATCAAAACCGACACTATATCCGTACTTTTAATTCCGTAGGCACCGTATTATTAATTGTATGTCATCCGGAGTGGTGGGTTGCATAAACATTGAATTGCTATTAGATGTCATTGTATTCATTTTATTGTAATTTTTGTTGTCACTAGACTGATTAAATCGATATATTTTGTCAATGTAATAATTATTAAAAGCTTCAGCAATGCGTCTTGGGTGTGTTATAACATTACCATTCAATGTTATTTGTTCAATGTTTTCTACAGGTTGCTTAGCTTTAAAATTATTAATAATTTTCCAAGTTGCTTTTGTCTTATTTTTGAATGTATTTATATAATGGTCATTCTGTGCCTTTTGGGTCAAATTAATTATTTTTGCAAGTCTCTTGGAATAATATTTAAACAACATCTTACTATCAGGATCTGATGACAGTCTATATTTCCACAACATTTCTCTTTTTCGTCTACAGCAGAGTCTGATCCCTTTTGTGAACCATTTTGGCTTACAGGTGTTAGTAATTTTTACTTTCTTAGTTGGAAAACACAGCCTGTAGAATAATGTAAATGATGCAATAAAACTATTAAACGCTTCATTTGGGTCATTTGTAGCAAAAACATCATTAAAAGTTAGATTGTCGAGACAATTTATAAATTTCTTAATATTTTCATCACACATATCTACTTTATTAATATACCAATGCGTGAGAAAACAAGTTTTCTTTACCGGACATTTAAGTAATTGGGTTATCTAGTTTATTTAGAAAAAGATTGATTGCCCTTGAACAGTTATGTTATTAGGGATTCTACGAATACAGAGTAAAATAATACCATGATCAGTCAATTCAATACATGTGCACTCCATAATTACGGCGAGGGTGGTGTATTGAATCCCGAACGTAGCGAAGGATACAAGTGTTAACGCCCGAGACGAAGATAATTTTGCTACCGAGTGACACATACTATTTTTCACAGCGACTATGAGGAAATTTAAAAAAGATGCTGTTATAACTTCCTTAACAAGTTTTAACAAATTTTCTTAATTTTAGATACTAATTTTTAAATATTACGAAAAATTCATACATTTTCATACAACGTTGTTAAAGTTAACTTGAAAAATGATAATTTTTAATCGATTACAATCGATTATTTTATTAAGATCTGTGTTCAATTGGCACATTGCGTAAATGCTACATGCCAATGAATAAATTAAAAAAGTAGCTTAAATAGAAAAGTAGCATTTTGATCCCTCACTTCGTGGAACATAACTTACTTTTCTGAATGAAAGGTGTGAAAAATGTATTATTACTCCAAAAGAACGAAGGCAAAAAAAATGCCTAGTGACGAAAATCCCATTCGAATATCTCAAAGAATTATGAAGCTACAACCGTTTTAATATTACTTGTTAAAGAGACAGAATGTAAATCAATCGTTTCATATGAAGATTATGCGGAAAAGAGACAGAATATACCTCCTCTCAAAACTTTGGACACTTACAACTTTGTAATTATTTAATCCCCTGCTTTACTTTTTTCTCCATTAAACAATATTTTTAATTCTTTTTCGGTAAAATTCAATAATATTGGTTATTTTATTTGGTGTCTACACCCTATTCAAAATAGGCGCAATGGTGTCCGTACCTTCCCACCATGCACGTCAACTTGAGTTGTTGGGATCGCTGCACCACCTGCAGCCAGCCCCGGTTGTCGCCTGCGGCTGCGGCTGCGGCTGCGGCTACGGCTGCGGGCTGGGCATCGCCGCTGCGTGAGGAGCCCGCGCTGGAACACAATTACATTGTAAACGTCACATTCAGGTCCCACTTAATGTCCTAGCTGTTGAAATTGTAATGACGTATAAGTAGATTTTAATAACGTGATAGCACCAATATTCGACACTTTTATTCTTTAACGGTTGAAAATAAAGATTGGAAACCTTTTTTTTTAAATAAGTTCCACTGTTTGACAATTAATGGAGAATATATTGATTCACACTTAATCTGGAAGACCCATTTTGCAATTATTAATAAAACTAATTCAAGCAACTGCTATGCTCTATTTATTTTGTCTGGGACATGCTCCGAAAACATTGTCAGGAATGCTTATTTTGGAAACGTATATCCTATACTCACATATGGAATCATTTACTGGGGAAATTCAAATTTATTTATTTATTTTCCCATACATTTCACAGCATGACAGTAACACCAAAGCACTGTGAAACAAAAGAAATATACATATATACACAAAAGAGACAAATTATTATTATTATAACACAGAAGACGCACATTGTGTTATGAGACCCCAAAATTTGTCATCCATCGATCTTCACACCAGCGAACGGCTTCTTTGATTAGAAATGCAAGACAAAAATTCCCGTGTGCCAATTATGTTTAGTTTAAGAGAAAATATTTTTTTAAATAACCTTTAGTTTTTGGCCGAAAAATCAAAAAAAGTCGTTCCAAATGTATTATAAATGCAGAAGTTTCTTTAATATCATTTGATAGGGCTACGAAAATGCTTTCACGTGAATGTTTTTGTAACTGCGTAGTACTTCAGAAAGTTGATTTATTGATATTTTTCTAAATTTGCTGTATTATTTTTGTCTTCAGAATGCTGCCGTATAAGTGTTTGATTTTTATATTAATTCAAAGCCCTTACTTTACACTTCTCCCACAAAAATAATCACTCACTTATCTCATGGAATAGGGAAATTATTGAATATTAAAAAAAATCGGCCATCAGGGCTGCACAGTGTTCCAAAGCACTCAAAAAATTTCCCTATGCTGTTTACCCCATAAATCGATCCAGAAATGCATTTCAAATGCAAGACTAGAGCACCCGCGTGTCTATTTCAAATACTTTTTTTTATAAAAAAATATTTCTGTTTCGTGACTTTCACTTAGAAAAATGATTAAATAAATTCTGTAAGCGTACCTGATCAAGATATATTTTTTTAAATAGTACAGTTTGATAAAGGACTTTAAGGCGCATATTATCCAGTTTTTATTTTTGGAAGATCGCCTCTGGTTACCGAGTTATTAGTTTAAATTCACATTTTTGTTTATATTTTTTTCTCCCAAAAAACTCAAAAGTGCGACTTGTAACCGGCACTGAAAGACTCCTCTTAATTAGGTCTATCGCTGATAAAAAAAACACTCTCAAAGAAGACCGAAGTTTCGCCTCACCTCTAGTGAATTAAAACCTAAAACGTCCAGCAAAAATTTTGTAGGGTATAGAAATGGGTAGTAACCGTACATTTTTTTATACAGAAAACGCAAGAATACTTTTAAAATAACGCCTAAATTCCGAGTGGAATCAACCCGGGTAATTGCTTCAGAATCCAGGGAGTAATTGTTATACAGCGGATTACGGGCCCTGCTAAAAGTTACATGCGCACACTTAGCAACATTGAAGAGAAGTCTATTCTCGATGCTCCACTGATACAACCTATCGATGTCACTGGAGAGAATTGCAATCCGAAATATCTTGCACACCATACATTATAATATACCTACGATACATATAATGATATTCAGTCTTCTTTTATCCTTCAAAAAAGATGTATCAGAACCATATATATATATACCGATTGCATTTTCGACATTCACTGCGAAATGTTTTTACAGAAAAGAAATTTCTCACACTTACTTCTATCTACATTTTAGAACTATGTCAGTTTGTAAAAATCAAGCGGATTTTTTAATGGAAAAATCTGCATCAAGAAAAACTTAAGAACCCATACAAATACGAAATACTGCTCCCAAGAGTGAATAATACGATGTATAAAAACAGTACCTACTTTCATTTCCGCTATACGAATCTTCAACAAACTTCCTGTAGAAATTAAAATGTTGCATGGAAATCAATTTAAAACTTATTTGCGAAATTGGCTTATTGAAAGAGTGTTTTACAATTTAAAGGATTTTTTTAATTATACCCAGTTTAGAGGAACGAAATCATTAATGTATAATTTGTCAGTTTAGTCTTAAGTTTATTATTGTATGCCTGTAACAGGCAACTGTTGATACTTTTCAAATTTGTTCATCCTATACGTACACAGTTAAACAATAAATCTTCAATGTATGAGCAGCCGCTGCGGTGATATGGGACGGAAGTTTGTAAGGGCAGCCGCTGGGGTGATACGGGACGGAAGTTTGTAAGGGTAGCCGCTGGGGTGATACGGGACGGAAGTTTGTAAGGGCAGCCGCTGGGGTGATACGGGACGGAAGTTTGTAAGGGCAGCCGCTGGGGTGATACGGGACGGAAGTTTGTAAGGGCAGCCGCTGGGGTGATACGGGACGGAAGTTTGTAAGGGCAGCCGCTGGGGTGATACGGGACGGAAGTTTGTAAGGGCAGCCGCTGGGGTGATACGGGACGGAAGTTTGTAAGGGTAGCCGCTGGGGTGATACGGGACGGAAGTTTGTATGGGCAGCCGCTGGGGTGATACGGGGCGGATGTTTGTATGTAGCTACGATATATAAACGAGTGATCCCATTCCCTATATAAAACTACTAAATACGGCATTTTCCTGTGAATCTGGATACAGGGTCCCATAACAACAATAGCGGTGACACCGAATAAAATAACCAATAATGTTGAATTTTCTCGAAAAAGGATTTAAAATATTTTCAAACAGAGAAAAAAGTAAAGCAGGGAGATAAATAAATAAATAATCACAAAGTTAAGTGTCCAAAGTTTTAAGAGGGGGTAGTATATTCTGTCCCTTTTACGCAAAACGCACTTTCATATGAAACTATTCTCATTTTTTATGACGCTCGACTGTGGTGACGTCGCGATCCTCTCTCCAACAAACAATATTAAAACGGTGGTTTTTTTTTCACCAGGCATATTTTTGCCTTCTACATTTTGGAGTAATAAAATAATACATTTTTAGTCCACAGTCCTATTATTTGTTGCAACCAGCACAATACATTTCTGCAATAAAATCTATTCTGATTTTTACGTTATTTGAAGAAAATAAAGAATTTTCCTACAAACTTCATACCTAGTCACTAGGCGTTTTTAATATTTCATAAAAAAAATCATATCATTCATATTAAAGTTCAAGAATAGGATTGGTTGCAATCCTTACCTAGCCGTAAGGTTGCCTCTCGCAGCGAGGTGGTCCTGCCTGCGTGTGCAGCAGAAGCGCCCTGGCGCGGAGATCAATGACGTCACATCTCGGGCGAGATCAGTCGGCAACGCTGAATTACATTGCTGCGAAGTGCTTTCAGAGCTGCTGCTAGTTAAATCGCTAATGGAGAACTTCAGCTTAGCTAGAAACAAGTAGGTACGAGAAATCTGTTTAACAGTAATAAATATAGTTAGTAACAGGATAACTCGGCGTTACGAGGCAACGAGCGGTATCTGTGCCCAAGTCGACAAAGGGGGACACCGAAAAAATCCGAAGATTCATTTGTCCGATCCAAAACAATTTAATAGAAAATTTGTGCGCAGATGATTTAAAGAAATATATAAAAATGGGTTAGGTTAAGTTCGTATTATAGGTATATCCCGAAAATTCTAAAATTATGGGAATTATGAAATTCGGAAAAAATATGACTTTGGACACTTCGGAATTATGTAGTGTACCCTCGAAATAGGTCTCCTTCGGCTATTTCATTACCTAAATTACAGATAGTTGAACTCAACTCTGCGCGAGGCTGTATGTGTGCGTGTTGTAGTTGTAACGATACAGGTTTGATGTGTGTGACGGTGACGCGGCGGTCAACCTAACACGCGCACGCGCACGCGCACACACAGACCCGCGCTAATATGAGTTCAACTATCTGTAACCCAACAGAAAACAGGCTGGCTGACTTAATTAATTAAATGAATTTGTGTATCCTACTTAGTTCAGGTTAATTCATTACTTTCTCAGGGTCAGACCTGAGAAAGTAAAGACGAATCCAAAAATGATGTAATGTGTTATGTTATGTAAATGTTTCTCTTACCTTTTAGTGAATGAATATGAAATTGTTGATAAACAATGTGGATAAACAATTTTTTATACAAATCTTTACCTAGTTAAATAATGTTTTTCTAAAGAATATATTGTAATGTGAAATGTGATACTAATTTAAAATTATTGAATTAATTTTACTTGGACAAATTTTTTTATCATTTTATACATTTTAAATTTTTAAACTATTATTTTTTACAAATTATTTTTACAAATTATTTTACAAATTATTTTTACAAATTATTTTTACGATTATTTTAATATTTTAGAAAGTGATTGTTATTTTATTATATTTTTTATACTTTAACTTTTTTACTAGTCAAATAAATTTAAACTTATTTTATATTTTAAATATTTGTTGTATTGTAATAATTAACTGTAACGTTTGCTATGCCCTAACAGGGTCCTGTGCAATGCCTAGCTTTAAGTTGCATGTGTCAATTGTACAAGGTTGCAAATAAATAAATTGAATTGAATTGAATTAAGCTCAATAAGGCTTGTGTTATGGGTACTAGACGACGATATATTTAATAGATATAAATACGTAAATACATAGTGTTACGTCCACGGGGTGGGTAACGTGATAGAAAATACACTAATTGATCACTAATTAAAAGGAATGCAAACTTTATTACAAAATTACTAATTAACAAGGCTTACTTAATAAATCAATTCACTATGACGCACTTTTCACTCGCTTCGCTTTGAGATTCGCACTGTTCGCAGTTTCATTCCAAACTCTCCTCCGCTGCGTTGGCGCGCGGCTTATATATCCGGAGCCCTTCGCACTAGAACATTCCGGAGAAATCTTGAATAATCAGTCCAAGGTCCGATTCTAGGAACGGCGACCCCTCGGTTCATGAATGTTCCAGAGCGTCTAGATTGTTCGATACTCGTTCGACCCGACGACTGGAACATTCCCGAATATGCTGTCCCTTTCTAGTTGGCTCTTTCATACACTTCTCGAACCTTCTCAATCTAGATGTCTCTCTCTAATAGTGCTGTCTCTTTCTAGTTGTCTCTTTCACACACTTCTCGAACCTTCTCAATCTAGATGTCTCTCTCTAATAGTGCTGTCTCTTTCATTCCTTCGAGACATTTCGCCATATAATGAAGTGTACTTGGCCCATAAGGGGTCCTGAAAACGCATGAAAACGGGTTTTCAGGTTATCGCGCCATCTGATAGAGGCTGTGACATGTTTCAGGCGCCTGAAAACAACGGCAACTAGGGTGAATTTTCAATCTTCTAGTATGTGGAAGAGCCACCTCTGAAACGGCCTGAAATCACTTTTCAGCCTGCTGAAAACGCTTCTAAAGCATGGAAAATCACGTTTGAAGTTTATAACACCGGCGCAACACTACCCCCTCCTAAGACATGCTCGTCCCGAGCATCATTGTTTCCGTGGTACTTCGGCAGTCGGTCAACATGAACAACCTTGCAGGGACCACGTGGATTTCGCTGTATCCGATATGTGACGTCATTGATTCTTGTGACTACCCTATATGGCCCTTCCCAATTTGGAGACAGTTTTGGAGATTTTCCCTTTTTCCGCATCGGGTTATGTAGCCACACCCAAGAACCTTCCTCGAATCCAATTTGGTTAGCCTTCCTATCGTATCGGGTCTTCATTCTCGTGCTAGCTTGAAGCCCGTGTTCACGAACAAGACCGTGAACGTAAGCAATTCGATCCCCTAAATCACTTACATACTCTGTGATAGATCTTGGAGCATCAGGAGGACGTCCAGTTAAAAGATCTGCCGGTAAACGAAGCTCTCTTCCAAAATTCGCATATGCTGGAGTAACTGCCGAACTTTCATGGATTGCTGACCTATATGACATCAAAAAGAGTGGAATATGCCGGTGCCAATCCTTTTGGTGGCTCTCAACAACCTTGGCCAGATGTCTCTCCAGAGTCTGATTGAATCTCTCCACCATTCCATCCGATTATGGGTGACAAGTCTCTTGAAAAACCGCAGATTCAAAGTTCCTGCCTTGATCGCTGTGAATTTCCAGAGGTACTCCAAATCTACAACAAACTTCATTTACTAACTTCTCTGCTATAGTGACTGCTTCCTGATTAGGGATGGCAAACGCTTCAGGCCATTTGGTGAAGTAATCCATCACGACAAGAATGTACTTGTTTCCGGAGTCAGATGTCGGGAACGGGCCTGCGACGTCTAGCGCAATTCTCTCCCAAGGTGCTCCAACATTGTACAGTTTGAGCGTTCCTCTACTACGGGTGTGCGGACCTTTAACTGCTGAACAGGTTACGCACTTCTTGCACCAGTTTTCGACATCTTCACGGCAGTGAATCCAATAAAACCGTTGTCGGATTTTCATTAAGGTTCTTTTCACTCCTAGGTGTCCACCAGAAGTACCGTCATGGAAACTTCCCAAAACATCTTTCACTCTTTTCCTTGGAACGACTACTTGTAGATGAGCATCCTTCCCATTCGCCGATTCCCATTTCCTGCATAGTACGCCATTATGCATAACCAAGCTGTCCCATTGTGCCCAATAGCTTTTCGTTACCGAACTCATCGGAGCTACTTCACACCATCTTGGTTTGGGTATTCCTGCATTAATCCAGTCAAAAATCGGCTTTACGTCAGGATCCTCTTGCTGAGCTAGTTGCATGACTTCATCACTCCACTCTTCGCTGACTGTGTCAGTTCTCAGCATCCTTAAACATTCCTTGGCCTCTTGTCTAAGACAATGCTTACAGTCGTCGGGACAAGGTCTTCGAGAAAGGGCGTCTGCGTTTCCATGTGATTTCCCACTACGGTGTTCGATGACGAAGTCATAATATTCCTGAAGCTGTTCAATCCAGCGTGCCACCTGGCCCTCGGGATTTTTAAACTCCAGCAACCATTTCAGAGCAGCATGATCAGTCCTGATACGAAACTTCCGCCCCAACAGGTATCTACGGAAATGCTGTAACGTCTTGACGACGGCCAGCAGTTCCCTTCGAGTGACACAGTAATTTCTTTCTGGCTTCGACAACGATTTGCTAAAGTAGGCGATTACAACTTCATTATCTCCTTTTTTTGTGACAAGACTCCTCCAATACCAGTATTACTCGCGTCCGTGTCAACAATAAAATCTACTTCGGGATCTGGATACCCCAGTATTGGTGTTTCACAGAGTCTTTGCTTGAGGTCGTTGAAACTTGGCGTACACCGATCCGTCCAATCAAACTGTCGTTTTTCTTCCGTCAGTTCGTGCAATGGCTTTGCTATATCCGAGAAGTCCTTCACAAACCGCCTGTAATATGAGCACAGTCCTAAAAATGCACGTACTGCAGTTTTGTCCCTTGGTATTGGCCAATCCTTCACGGCACTTATCTTCTCAGGATCTGTCTGGATACCATCCTTCGAAATCACATGTCCCAAGTTATTAACTTTTCGTTTGAAAAGTGAATATTTCTTTGGACTCTGTTTAAGGTTTGCCTCTCGTAACTTAGACAATACTTGCTCCAATTTGCCGAGGTGATCATCGAAGTCTCTACCAACGATGATAATGTCATCCAAATAGACCAAGCAAGTATCTCCCAGCAATCCAGCTAGTATTTGTTCCATCTATCTCTCAAATGTCGCTGGTGCATTGCATAATCCAAACGGCATAACATTAAACTGCCAGAGCCCCTTTCCGGTTGAGAAAGCCGTTTTCTCCTTACAACCATCCTTGATCTCAACTTGCCAATAGCCACTTTTTAAATCCAACGAAGAAAACCATTTCATTCCATTCAAAGTGTCTAAGGTGTCGTCGATTCGAGGTAATGGATAGCTGTCTTTCTTAGTGGCATCATTCAGTCGTCGGTAGTCGACGCAGAATCTCATGGTCCCGTCCTTCTTCTTCACCAAAACTACGGGGGAACACCACGGGCTTGTTGAAGGTTCAATAACGCCACCCTTCTTCATTTCCTCGATCATGTCTTCTACTTCCTTCTCCTGAGCTACTGGGACTCGCCGGGGTCGCTGTCGTATAGGCATGACGTCACCAGTGTCGATCCCATGCTGTACGACTCCAGTTTTTCTGATGTCACTGTCATGCGCAGTGAAAACATTGCTGTATCGCCTTACTGAGCTCTTCCCGGGTAAGATAGTTTCTGGAGCCATTTAATAACCTTTCAATGTCTATTGGAGGCGCAGAACACCCAGGGTTTTCGCTCTCCGTAGAACCTTGACAACTTCGTATCCAAGAGATTTCCTCACATGATCCAACTAGAGCTCCTTTTCTAAGGACGCACTCGGTGTCACTTAAATTAAGAACTCTCACAAAGGTTTTAGTCGATGTTGTTACCACCGTGCGGGCTGTCATCCATGGTTTACCATCATTGACCTTTTCCACAACAACACAACGATGACATCCTTGTCTTGTGCTGTACGGCAATCGCACTGGAACTAGTACCTGTGCCCTCAGTTGGAGGATCGTTCTTCTAGTACAGTAAACATTCCCATTTACTCCGCCCTCCATAGGCACCTCATCAGGCCCAAATTTCAGTACTCCAACCTTCAAGTCAATTTTACAGCCATGGCCTCTCATAAAATCCAGCCCAATGATGCAGTCATCGATAATGTTAGCTACAATCACCTTATGACAGTAGCTCTTATTACCAATTTTTAAATCCACCTCTCGCTCCCCCTGTATGGGAATGTACTGGCCGGTAGCGGTTTGCAGCTGGAGATGCCTAGGTTGGACTAGATGATCTCTGGTCAGGTGCTTCAGTAGCCGAGAACTGATAACCGTCCGAGAAGCTCCGGTGTCGATGGTAAGGTGACATGGTACTCCACCAATTTCTCCTTTGACAACCAGACTATTCCCGTCATTAGCCTGTGAGATCATAACTGGGACATTCCGACCACCAGCCAGCACTGGTCCCTGTTGCGGCCCGGATGCCACAGTACCTGTTGCCCTTGCCACTGGAGTCAGATCTCGTTCTCTCCTGCCCCTATTCGGGCAAGTGGTCTGGATGTGGCCACGTTCTCCACAATGGTAACATCGTGGCCCAAACTCACGATGTGGAGCAATCGGTTCCCTAAGAGATACTTCACGTACCCTATAAGGCCTTGACGGGTCCTGGCGCACAGCTTCTACTTCCAGGGCATGAGCCACCGCATCCTTCAGGCTCCCATGGTGCCCTAATCGCACTGCAGCCCGTACCTCCAAATCCCGTATTCTGTCAACGAAGGCCTGCACTGCCCACTGCTGCAAGGTCTATCCCCTGCGTCCTGTCTTTTAACTGAGCTCGGTACACGTGCTCCAGGTGTTTGTCACCGTAACGGGCCTCCAACGCCTCTAGAAGCCGGTCGTAAGTCTCCTCTTCTCCTAAGGCTTCTAATATGGTGAGAGCTTCGTCACGTAACGCTAAGGTTAGGGCTGTCCTGGCCTGCTCTTTACTCTAACCTTTAGCCTTGGAGACTGACTCGAATTGCCGCTTATAAGCTGTCCACGACGATGTACCATCGAAGGGAGGTACCTTGAATCGTCCACCTCCCGATACAGGCACCTCGACTGCACAGGTACTCGTACCACTGGCCACTTTTATTTCGAGCTTCTGGAGGCGATTCTTGTAGGTGTCGACTTCCTCCTTAACCGTCCCAATGGTTTCTCTAACACCATGAAGTCCAGTTTCAAATTTAATGTCCAAGTCAATCAGTTTCTCCTGGACTTCACACATCTCCCGCTTCCATTCAGTCGCGGTCTCATGTACCTCTCGAAGCAGTCTCGATTGTTCTTCTTGCTTTTCTTCCTGTTTGCGCAGCCCTCTACGATGT
Organism: Epinotia bilunana; assembly: GCA_947049275.1. Classification (NCBI taxonomy): domain Eukaryota; kingdom Metazoa; phylum Arthropoda; class Insecta; order Lepidoptera; family Tortricidae; genus Epinotia; species Epinotia bilunana. Next base: position 527,318 of record OX346256.1, on the reverse strand, counting down.
TGTGTCCTGTTCCGGCCTGTTCGGGCCTGTTGTTGACGAGCTTGCTCTTGTTGTTGACGAGCTTGCTCTTTTAAGAGAACTAAGATGGCATTGACGTCCAACTCTTGCTTATATGGGGTCGGTGAGTCTGATGGGCCAGCGCCCGACGCAGAGTCCTCACCTGCTGCAACTCGGCTCCGGGTCTGCACTCCCTTCTGCTCGTTCTCACGTGATGTAGTCGACATTTTCTATCCCACTTCTGACACCAAATATTACGTCCACGGGGTGGGTAACGTGATAGAAAATACACTAATTGATCACCAATTAAAAGGAATGCAAACTTTATTACAAAATTACTAATTAACAAGGCTTACTTAATAAATCAATTCACTATGACGCACTTTTCACTCGCTTCGCTTTGAGATTCGCACTGTTCGCAGTTTCATTCCAAACTCTCCTCCGCTGCGTTGGCGCGCGGCTTATATATCCGGAGCCCTTCGCACTAGAACATTCCGGAGAAATCTTGAATAATCGGTCCAAGGTCCGATTCTAGGAACGGCGACCCCTCGGTTCATGAATGTTCCAGAGCGCCTAGATTGTTCGATGCTCGTTCGTCCCGACGACTGGAACATTCCCGAATATGCTGTCCCTTTCTAGTTGTCTCTTTCACACACTTCTCGAACTTTCTCAATCTAGATGTCTCTCTCTAATAGTGCTGTCTCTTTCTAGTTGTTTCTTTCACACACTTCTCGAACCTTCTCAATCTAGATGTCTCTCTCTAATAGTGATGTCTCTTTCATTCCTTCGAGAAAATTCGCCATATAATGAAGTGTACTTCAAAGGCCCATAAGGGGTCCTGAAAACGCCTGAAAACGGGTTTTCAGGTTATCGCGCCATCTGATAGAGGCTGTGACATGTTTCAGGCGCCTGAAAACAACGGCAACTAGGGTGAATTTTCAATCTTCTAGTATGTGGAAGAGCCACCTCTGAAACGGCCTGAAATCACTTTTCAGCCTGCTGAAAACGCTTCTAAAGCATGGAAAATCAAGTTTGAAGTTTATACCACCGGCGCAACAATAGAAAACATCCAAGACTCAGAAACAAATAATCATGCAATCACACAAATATTTGCCCTTACCGGGATTCGAAACCAGGACCTTCAGCTTCGTAGGCAGCGTCACTACCCACTAGGCTAACCGGTCGTCAATGTGAGCAAAACTTACTTGTATCAACAACAGCTACCCGGCCAGCCATCTCGTACACGAGCCCAGCTGACCACACATGCGGTATTCTTATGAACACTTTGCCACTGTCTACTGGCATTTGGAAACCCAGTTTATATAAAAGTTGCAAGAAATATAAATTCTTGCACATGGCGGCTTGCTCGCTGTTCCAGGGTACCAGTGGGACAGACTCATTTAGAACTGAAATATTTAACATTGAAATCGATTAAGTAACAGAATATCATTAAAGATTTTAAACTTAAAGATATTATTTCATAATACTCATACATTTTAAGTGAATCTTACTGGAGATGCGCCGAATATTCAGTTTTTATTCGGTGTTCGGCCAAATTATTCGGTTCAGCTGCCGAATATTTACCGATCAATTTTAAGAGGTTTTTGTCGTTTCAAGAATATAAAATAGTTACTGCTCCGTGAAATTAATACTCTTAACCCATTGTTATTGTTATTTAACTTGCTTTATTGTCAATATTTCGATCTCTGATCCTTACAATACGTTATTTTACGTCACACCTGACCATAAAGCGAAGATTACCGACCGCTACGCGAGCGGATAATCCGACTTCCTGGCCTGAGGAGACGTTGAACTTCGTACATATAGAAAGCCTTAGATCGCATATTCATCGACGTAGCCGTCGGTTCAGGTCAAATGCCTGCATGCTCACAATCAGACATTCTTTGTTTTACTGCTCTAGATGAGTAAAGTAAAATTATAAAATAACATGTGGAAATAAGTAAACCACTTACTTAGCGCGCGATAAGACACTGGTGACATGACAGGCGCTTTCCATTCTTGGTTCAATATCTTGATTGTAAGGTGACCCGAGCGAGCCTCTGAAGAGCAGCATTCGCCACGGTACCTCTTCTCGATCTGCAATTTGGCGTAGCAAATCTCGAGCAGAACCCGTTGGACCCAGTCGAGGCACTTTGTTTTCCCATCTTGTCTTAATTGTTCACAAAGCTTCCCAACGTCGAAGTCCCTGTTCTCCTTGTTGACTTGTGTCTTCTTACAATATCTGCTCTGAACTTCAGCCTTTGACAGTTTCTCATATTCCTCTTTGTTTATTATATTTTTCTGGTGTAATTCCCTGATCACTGAATCTCTGGTTTTGACTGTGCCTTCCTCCTTGAGACATTTTAAGATTTCGCCGACAACATCGGGAAGGGTGTTGCATTGCAAATAAATCCATCTTAAAGATGATAGCTCCTCCTCGGCCCACCTGCAGGTTACAATAAATAATATTCAATGACAGCGTACTTACTCCATCAATGGCCTACTTACTCGACATATTACAGCTGTAAATTAATATTATTTTAAGCAGTAACGCTGCTTAATGTGTGAATCCGGCTCGGAACATTGAAATTTTTCAATTTTCCTTTAATTTAAATTTATATGAGAGCTGTGTATAATATCGCAGGGGGTCTACCCAAAATACAATTTTGGGAATTAGGAAATCGTATTGTTACGAATAATATCAGTTAATACCATAATCATAATAAAATACCTGTGATAGGAAGACTGGCTCGCACTGCTGTGGGCTGCAGACTTCTCCTCCGGCTTGGCATCTTTCTTGGCTGCTGCTTGTTCGGTCAACAATTTGTCATCGTCAAATACCAGTGTATCCATCCTAAACTTGCCAATAGTTGACAGTTCGTGCGGTTTCTTGATAAACGTACTTATTACATATTCTATAAGATCGGACCAATCCTGTAAATAAAGAAAAGAACGTAATTGTCGACGTGATCACAGCACCTTGAATATCATAAATGAAATTCAATTGTTTATGCCCCACATAACATCCTACTAATATTATAATTGCGAAAGTTTAGATGTTTGGATGTTTGTTACTCAATCACGCTTAAACGGCTGAACCGATTTGAATGAAATTTCGCACGAAGATAGTTTATAGCCTGGATTAAAATATAGGATATATAGGTTTTTATCCCGAGTCCACGCTGACGCAGTCCCGGGCGGAAGCTAGTATATATATATATATATATTGCTGCGAGGAGGTCCGTGGTGGTATATATATATATATATATATATATATATATATATATATACCACCACGGACCTCCTCGCAGCAACCTTACAGAAATGTCCTCGTTTATAGTTTGTTCCAGATCAGATGACGTAAAGTACTTAAAACCAACCATTACCGAAATCTAATGTTTAATTGTTACCTTCAAGTAGGGTTGTAACATCACGCATAAACAACAAAACAATCAGTAGCTACTCCAGTACACGTGCCACACGTTCTTTGTTTTCTTTTTACTTTCATATTTAGCAACAAAATTGAAAAACTTCACGCCAAGTGCATTTTCGTCATATGCACTGGACCAAACTAAGTAAGCTATACTAATATGGATCATAATCCTATTAGGAATTTTACACTCGTATCAGTACTTACGTCACATACTTTAAATTCAGACGTCTTTATAGAAGCGAACGTCTTCAAAATCTTAGGTTCGTATAAAGTGGTCAAGCTGCCCAGCTGGCCGGCCACGTGGTGCATGACCGTGAACACGCAGTCGTTGATGAACGCGTCGTTCTCCGCGAACTCCTCCAGCACCAGCCCGTACTGGTACATTATCTCGGGGGCAGCGAACCTGCAGCAAACACCAAACGCTCGACAAACGCAACGGCTGCGTTCAGTTTTTAATTTCTGGCCGTATCGGACAACATGGAACGTAGCCCACAAATGGGCTCGCCCGAAGACCAGCGCTGGCTCGTGAGCCGCATTATGCTGTGGCGGGACCATTTCGTGACAAACTGCTTAGCACATAAAGTAGTTTTTAAGTCTTTGTATAAACATAGATATAGAAATTTGAATTGTTCACATGACGCAATATGTTGATCCGTCTGTGAGCGATTTAAACGAAGCAGCAAGTTCTATAAATATTGTATCAATTCTTTTACGTGTTCGTGTGAACAGCTGACGGACTTTCCAGCGCTGTACACTCAGCTCAGCTGAGGTCTTTTTTACAAGCTTTATATTAACTTGACTTGTTCGTATGAAAGTATAAGTATGTCAGTTGTCCGTCAAATCTTGCAAGTTAAATTTGACCCACTTCCCGGTGACCGATTGAGCTGCAGTTTTGGGTATAAGTATAGTTTGGATGTCAATTCAATATTATGGTACCATCGAGCTGATCTGATGATGGAGATAGAAAGTGGCCATAGGAACTCCGTAATAAAGCCACATAACCCCATCGAGTTTGGGCTCGTTAGAATCGTCTCAATGAGCAGTTGATGATGGTATACAGAAAAGTAGAGTCGGCAATAAAAGCTTGTACCAAAAATGAAATTTTTGACAGAAACTTATTCGTCAAGATATTGGATTAACTATCAGTTGATGATAAAATCGATCGGGGAGAAATTATTTTTTGTACGTGTTTGGATTTGGAAGGCTGTCACTGTTGACCCACCGACGGAGCCGCAGCTGACGGGACTTCATCGTACAACTTTCTTAAGCTTCTCACAAGTTGTCGACCGCGGGGAAGTGACTGACAAGAAACTGCACGAAGCTATTTTGATATTATATGGAAATATTGTTTTAGTGCGAGGGAGGCGAATATGAATGTTTTAGTACCTATTGTGATCATTGCGGATTTTTTTGCCAATACGAAGCGTGAGTCAGAACCGCCAGGAGAGTCACACTTTTACGATGTTACCGATTGCAGTAAAATTCAGGAATTTAAAGTTTCTACGAATTTCCAAACTTCTAACTGGGAGGAAGGGAACTCATGGTCCCTCGACCTGCTGATGTGTCACCACCCCATAACGTCCTGGCAGCGATTGCGTCCCGTTTAGTCAAAAAATAATGTAAAAATCGTTAGTTTCATTAAATATCCAAAATACACTCCTACGCCTGTACATTAAGTTATCATTTTTATGAATAATTCGATTATTTTTTGTACCATAAGATATTCTTTTGTGCAATAAAGATTAAATAAATAAATAATTCACTTTAAAAACAAATTTGAATCCGACTTTAATTCAGTAGGTACTTCGGCAAGCCGCATACATGAACATTTCCACATTTCCTTTCCACTTTACTGCTTTCCGCCGATAATATTTGAGTTCGGTCGATTCCTCTAGGATCTCAGAATAACATTGAGTACTATATTACTTGCTACTTCAACGGTATCGTATCATAATCTTTGACGTACTTACATCATTGAGGAGTTCCATAAGTCATCTGTGGTCTTCATCATTTCTTCTACATCACCAAAATTACGTTTTCCGAGGGTTATAAGGTTATAACACAAGTTATAATAGAAAATACCAACTGAAATCACTACTGATTTCACTTCAACAACAAAAGTTATACTTAATAGAAAATACGTAGGTACTGAAATCACTACTGGTTTAACTTGTGTTGTTACCCTTGGAAATCGAAATTTTGGTGATGTAGAACTATAACACAGTATAGGAACAGTAGATAAACTTCGAACAAAGGTACATCGCACGGCTGCACACATGCGCGCGTGTTCGGTACGCACACACACATTGCTTTCGGGAATGATGGAGAATGCTTCAATCGGGGCCGCGCCGTTGCCGTGTTCGCTCGCTCTCACTCGCCACTGTGACATACCAAGATACTTATAGGTTTCTGCTTCGGAGATAGATTTGAGGGACATTGTCTCAGAAAGTTGCAAAGTTGAATTTACAACTTTCCCTCGCTGTACATGCATGACCGCACACTTATCGACACCAAATTCCATTTTGATGGCGCTACTGAAGACTTCTGTTGTTTTCAGTAGTTCCAACAGGTCATGTCCATTCGGTGCACATAGCTTAAGGTCGTCCATATAGAGCAGATGAGAAATGACCTCACCCTCTCTCCGAAGCCGGCAACCTAGTCCTGAATCCTTCAGCATGCTAAGCGGATTCAGCGCTAGGCAGAGCCACAAAGGACTCAGGGTATACTCTTGCTTGCCAGAATTTCATTTGCCCGAATTTTATCAGTCATAATATTCAACTGCCACAATGTTGTTTTCTATAATTTCATATGCCATACTCATTGTTTACCATATTAATTAAATGCCAGAATCTTTGTTTTCCATAATAACAATATCAATAATCTCATTTTCAATAATCATTGTAATCCATAACTATCACATGCCATAATGTAATTTGCCATCCATCTCAACATCCATAATATTCATAATGTAATAAAGTGGGTACGTATTGCAGTGTATAATTTTTTTTTTAAATACCTCGAACAAATCCGCGATCCGAGTCGGTTTTGCCACTAAGTCCCTGTTCAAAGGATGGACATCAAATAAACTATTCTCTGAGATTAACCAATGCCAAGATAGTGGTGTACCGTAGACAGTAAGGAACAGGGGCTTAGTGGCAAAACCGACTCGGATCGCGGATAGGTCAGGTTCGAGGGTTTTTTTTTTATAAAAGAGCGGAAAAAATAATAATATCGTATCGAACATTCACAACATTCTAATGGCTCGCAGAAATGTAGTTTTTGTTATGGCACACGAATATTCTGTCAAGTAAAATTATTGCATTTAAGATTATGGCAAGTAAAGTTTCTGGCATATGAATGATTCTGGCATACAACATTATGGAAAATAACATTATGTCAAATGAATTCCATAATATGGAAAACGAAACATTCGGGCAAATGAAATTCGGGCAGACGAAGTTCGGGCAAATGAGTATTATAGAATATGACCGTCGGGCAAACATTAGACAACCAGGACTCAGACTGTCGCCCTGGAAGATCCCACGTTCAATCCTTACAGAGTCCTGCGGACCAGAAGGGTAATCTCCTCCCCCCGGTTGACGAAGGACTGTGGTCTACTGCCTCATGCAAGCGCCTTAGAAGAATCTCAGAACTGCATCAATTTTATACAACTGTAAGATCCTCCTCAGCCATGAATGAGGCACCGAATCATAGGCCTTCTTGTAGTCAATCCAGGCGGCCGAAAGGGCTCCCCTATTCCGCCGGACTCGTTGGCAAATGGTCATGTCTATGAGGAGGAGCTCTTTAGTACCACGAGATCCAACCCTACATCCATTTTGAGCAGGGCCCAAAACGTTGTTTGCAACGATGTGTGCGTTAATTTTTGCTCTCAAAATGGATTTAAGGAGCTTGTACAGCATAGGCAAGCACGTGATGGGTCAGTAGTTTTTCGCTTCCGTGGTACTACCGGACTTATAGAGCAGGGAGGTGACACCAGTTGTCAAGAAAGAAGGCAGGGAACCGAGCTCAAGGGCTTGCTGGAACTGTGTTTCCAAACGCAGGTGTGAGCATCGAAACCATTTCAGCCAGAAGTTGTGTAATCCATCCGGTCCAGGACTTTTCCAGTTCTGAGCCAAACGGATGGCACAACTAACGTCCTCAGGGCTGATGGTAATCGATGGACTCACACTCACGTTCAACAACACTTATCCACTCGCCTTCGGTGTGTTCGACTGGCACTGACCAGATACTACGCCAGAAGTCAACCATGGCAGTAGCATCCGGCTGATGCTGTCCGTCGGACACACGAAGATCGGTTCCCTCCCACTCTCGGTATACCTTCCTTTGATCGCTCTGAAAAAGACAATTCTGCTGGTATCAATCCACTCGCTCTCTGTAGCGGCGAATACGGCCTGCCCATGCTTCAGAAAGTCAATGCTTTGCGTCTAATGCGTCAAGTTCCTGCGAAGGCCTGGTTTACAAAGCGCATGACTCGGGGGCGGTTGTTGCCCCCCCGAAGCGCATCAGCTTTGCAATGAGAATCCTAAACGTATTGATACGACGCTCAATCCGTACTTGCCATGCAGGGACACCCGCGGCGGTCCTAGGTGCACGGTCAGCGTCCGGAAACTTGACGCGAGCAACACGGCACGCCGCGATGGCCCCGCAGTACATGATTGAGTGTGTATCAAGTAAGTCTTCAACAGCCCGTAAATACGGGTCTAGCAGACCGTTTAGAGCTCCCATTAACGCTAGATTTCGTCTATTTACGGGCAGGCGTGGTAGTCGTGGCCTAGAGTTGTTTGTGGAACGATACCCCGTAATCGTATCTTCCAAAGCCCTCCTCAGTTGCTCATTGGTCTGGGTATTCACGCTCTGATTCGCACGGTCCTCCTATTATTATTATTATTACTATTGTCTATTAAACTGTAACAGAAATACTTTGCATACGTGACACAGCCCTGCGCATCGAGCGAAAGTAGGTAACGAACGCTCCTAAACGGCCTCTGATTAACTACTATATTATTCTTCTATACTGTGACTATAACTAAACGTGCCTATAAAATTTGAGGGTTGCTCTCAATTTCCCCGGGATCCCATCATCAAATGCTAACTTACTGATAATGGGACCCCCTCAGGAGTACCCTCTTTCGAATAAAAAACATATTTTGAAAATAGATTCATAATTGACATAGTAAGCTACGGTAGCCTAATGGTTCAGGCAAGTGGCTGTCAAGCGGCAGTCGCTTCCCGGCTCGTACCAATGAGTTTTTTCGGAACTTATGTACGGAATATTTAATAATATTATTATAATATTTTTTTCGGTGAAGGAAAACGTCGTGAAGAAACCGGTCAAATCCCCGATAAGGTCTAGTTTTCCCTCTGGGTTGGAAGGTCGGATGGCAGTCGCTTTCGTAAAACTGGTGCCTATGCCAAATCCTGGGATTAGGTGTCAAAGCGGACCTTGGGCTCCTTTAGGGCACAACCGGGAATAACGCTAGGAGGGTGATAAGATTCATAATTGACATAATTATGTCGATTAACATAGGTACATAAAAAAACAAAGGCATCCGTGATCTCTGCCTACCCCTCCGGGAAATAGGCGTGATTATATGTATGTATGCATGTATGTATGTAAAAATTAAAATACATATATGTTCCACCGTATGTAAGTATACAGTGGAACATAGGACCTCCTCCTTTACTGGTCGGTTAAAAACATAAATATATGTACGATATACGTAAGCGTAAGCTACGGGTACGTGACACGATATAAACAGTTACAAAAGTAGATACCTAACATGCATAAGGTAAGGTACTCGTACGTACTGTTAAAGGTGGTCCGCCATGCTTGCAGTGCCGGTGTACTTCAAGTAGATACCTAACATGCATAAGGTAAGGTACACGTACGTACTGTTGAAGGTGGTCCGCCATGCTTGCAGCGCCGGTGTACTTCAAGTAGATACCTAACATGAATAAGGTAAGGTACACGTACGTACTGTTGAAGGTGGTCCGCCATGCTTGCAGCGCCTGTGTACTTCAAGTAGATACCTAACATGCATAAGGTAAGGTACTCGTACGTACTGTTGAAGGTGGTCCGCCATGCTTGCAGAGCCGGTGTACTTCAAGTAGATACCTAACATGCATAAGGTAAGGTACACGTACGTACTGTTGAAGGTGGTCCGCCATGCTTGCAGTGCCGGTGTACTTCAAGCAGATACCTAACGTGCATAAGGTAAGGTACTCGTACGTACTGTTGAAGGTGGTCCGCCATGCTTGCAGCGCCGGTGTACTTCAAGTAGATACCTAACATGCATAAGGTAAGGTACTCGTACGTACTGTTGAAGGTGGTCCGCCATGCTTGCAGCGCCTGTGTACTTCAAGTAGATACCTAACATGCATAAGGTAAGGTACACGTACGTACTGTTGAAGGTGGTCCGCCATGCTTGCAGCGCCGGTGTACTTCAAGTAGATACCTAACATGAATAAGGTAAGGTACACGTACGTACTGTTGAAGGTGGTCCGCCATGCTTGCAGCGCCTGTGTACTTCAAGTAGATACCTAACATGCATAAGGTAAGGTACTCGTACGTACTGTTGAAGGTGGTCCGCCATGCTTGCAGAGCCGGTGTACTTCAAGTAGATACCTAACATGCATAAGGTAAGGTACACGTACGTACTGTTGAAGGTGGTCCGCCATGCTTGCAGTGCCGGTGTACTTCAAGCAGATACCTAACGTGCATAAGGTAAGGTACTCGTACGTACTGTTAAAGGTGGTCCGCCATGCTTGCAGTGCCGGTGTACTTCAAGTAGATACCTAACATGCATAAGGTAAGGTACACGTACGTACTGTTGAAGGTGGTCCGCCATGCTTGCAGCGCCGGTGTACTTCAAGTAGATACCTAACATGAATAAGGTAAGGTACACGTACGTACTGTTGAAGGTGGTCCGCCATGCTTGCAGCGCCTGTGTACTTCAAGTAGATACCTAACATGCATAAGGTAAGGTACTCGTACGTACTGTTGAAGGTGGTCCGCCATGCTTGCAGAGCCGGTGTACTTCAAGTAGATACCTAACATGCATAAGGTAAGGTACACGTACGTACTGTTGAAGGTGGTCCGCCATGCTTGCAGTGCCGGTGTACTTCAAGCAGATACCTAACGTGCATAAGGTAAGGTACTCGTACGTACTGTTGAAGGTGGTCCGCCATGCTTGCAGCGCCGGTGTACTTCAAGTAGATACCTAACATGCATAAGGTAAGGTACTCGTACGTACTGTTGAAGGTGGTCCGCCATGCTTGCAGCGCCGGTGTACTTCAAGTAGATACCTAACGTGCATAAGGTAAGGTACTCGTACGTACTGTTGAAGGTGGTCCGCCATGCTTGCAGCGCCGGTGTACTTCAAGTAGATACCTAACGTGCATAAGGTAAGGTACTCGTACGTACTGTTGAAGGTGGTCCGCCATGCTTGCAGCGCCGGTGTACTTCAAGTAGATACCTAACGTGCATAAGGTAAGGTACTCGTACGTACTGTTGAAGGTGGTCCGCCATGCTTGCAGCGCCGGTGTACTTCAAGTAGATACCTAACGTGCATAAGGTAAGGTACTCGTACGTACTGTTGAAGGTGGTCCGCCATGCTTGCAGCGCCGGTGTACTTCAAGTAGATACCTAACGTGCATAAGGTAAGGTACTCGTACGTACTGTTGAAGGTGGTCCGCCATGCTTGCAGCGCCGGTGTACTTCAAGTAGATACCTAACGTGCATAAGGTAAGGTACTCGTACGTACTGTTGAAGGTGGTCCGCCATGCTTGCAGCGCCGGTGTACTTCAAGTAGATACCTAACGTGCATAAGGTAAGGTACTCGTACGTACTGTTGAAGGTGGTCCGCCATGCTTGCAGCGCCGGTGTACTTCAAGTAGATACCTAACATGCATAAGGTAAGGTACTCGTACGTACTGTTGAAGGTGGTCCGCCATGCTTGCAGCGCCGGTGTACTTCATGTTCCGCATGCCGCTATCCACGAACTTAAGCAATATGTGGTTTGTTATAATGAGGTCCTGTCAAACAAAACGAAATAAGAATTAAGAGTCTAAAATGAATAATAGTAACAATGACAAATGGCGCAGAGTTCAGATATCGAGCGTTGAGGGCCGCCAGCTGGTATGGAATAGTAGGTAAGGGCGGGTTGCACCAATTATCGAAGACAGACCGATCAACGTTAAATATGGCGCCGGCAGAATTCCATAGGAACTTGTCAAACTTTCCATAAATTCAGATTTTAACGATCACCGCTTGCGATTATCATCGAATGGACTGAAAATGAACTGTAATAAGTGTTGCTACGAGTATATGATATTCCGTCGTGGGCTTAGTAGCCCTGATCATGTTTGCGACATTCCTGCATCTTGGGCCGGACTCACTCACTCACTCAATCATGATCATCAAAATAGAACTAGTACTTCCCATAAACTCAGAGAGCTGAAATTTGGTACAGAGTTAGGGTTTATTGGCCACATAAAGGGAAAACTATAAAAACTAGGATAATCGAAGATCTGGAGTACCTGGTGACCCTGATTAGAAAACACAAGAGCCCAACCAAACTATTAGAGATATATCTATACCGCCTTTAAAAAAAAAACATCTTGGTGGGCCGCTTCATTTGATGTCAAAAATCGAAGGTCTGGAGTATCTTTATTTGATTACAAAGTTATATTTGCAGTGAATGGGGCAAAAAATAAACTGCATAAATAACTTTGTAATCCCATATAAACATATAGGATTACAAAGGTAAAAATCAAGAATGGGATATTGACACAATAACCTACAAAAAGAAGTGAGATCCCATAAAAAACATTCCATGTAAAAAAGAGGCCAAGTCTCGAAACTCTTCCACCGCAAAAAGTTGAGAGATATTTGGTAGTACCAAGTCTCAGGCATTCTTATTAATCTTTATTTGCTAGCTAAATAAAATTTTGTGACTTGGCAATCACACAATAGTTACTACATAGTTTTAGGTATGCAAAAATCCATAAATGCAGTAAAGTTGTGTGAAATGATTGCCAAGTTGCAGAATTTGATTTAGCTAGCAAATAAAGAATAATAAGAATGCCTGAGACTTGGTACTACCAAATATCTCACAACGTTTTGCGGTGGAAGAGTTTCGAGACTCGGCCTCTTTTTTACATGGAATGTTTTTTATGGGATTACTATTGAAACAAAAAAGGCCCTTCGTTTTATCTCGGAGTGCTCACGTAGGTATACCTGTCACGCATCGATCAATATTTAAAGAGCACAAGATTATGACTTATTTCCCTTTATCTTTGTTGTATCTGCTTATATGTATTTAAAAACTAAGATCAATTCAACAGCTGGACAAAACACGCAAAGGCAGTGGCCTTTGCGTGTTTTGTCCAGCTGTTTTGACGCTGTCTGTCTGTCCAGCTGTTTGTCCAGCTGTTAGACGTAAGAATGAATTGTTAGTGACCAAATGTAATTTTATGTATTTCGATAAAAGCCTAAACAATACCGCAATTAGAGTATATACTGTAGTAATGACTACCGAAAACTGTATAAAATTTGTAAAAATCTTCCCGTTTCTCTAAAACATAAATATATTTTGGCAATCAATAACCACGGCAACCAGGAGCATAACCTGTATAGAACTACGCATGACCACGGTACCAGATCGGTGTCCGCGGGTAAATCTGATGTCCCAAGAATTAAAAACTATTTTGGAGAAACTTTAAAAAAACGCCTGCCATATATTCTAAATAGCTTCCCCGAGGACATCCGACTCGAACCTAATATACGTATTTTTAAAAGAAAATTAAAAATAGATTTATTAGATACCCTACCTTTGACATTATAGTATATTTAAGTGTCGAGCTAACTAGGTACTTATTGTAAAATTGCATTGTTATAAAAGTCTTCCTGCAGACAAACAGTTTTGCAGGGCTTTTGTTTGATACGTAACTTTGTAGTTAGCTTATTAAATAAATAAATAAATAAAAATAATATATAGTAAACTAGACGATAATATAAAACAATGTGATCACTTCCGAACGTTTGAACGAAAATTAAAACAATATTATATTAACCGACCTTACTATTAAATTAAAGAATTTTATGCTAATGCATTAGATTAATTATAACCATAAACAACTTTATTATTTGAATATTTACTGATTTTTCACTACATGACTATTTACATATATACCTATAATAAATTTTCATTCGAACCATACGAGATATAACATGTTTTATTATTTTTGTCATTATTTGATTCTGTTTTTCTCTATGACATTGTATGATTATTGTTTCAACTCTTGCTTCCTATTTCCGTTGTGTTATTACCTATTATTATAAATTGTGTTCGCATGCATTTAACTCTGTTTTACCTACGCGCTACGCGGAAACCGCAGTTACCAAGTAGGCCGTCCTGCAAAGTCACTCAGGCATATTATTTCCGGTTGTAGTCACGTTGCTAACGGCAGAGGACTTGCCACGGGCGTAGCCAGGGATAGTTTAAGGGTTGATGGCGTCGTTGTTCGACGGCTTTCGCCGATTTCAAAATTACTGCCGTCATTCATTTCAATGCTTTTACAATTTCTAAGCACTTTGACTTTCCCTGTTACTTTTCTACGTACGTCATAGAATATATTTAAATTCAGCTAAGTTTAAATAATAAATGAAAGTTTGTCTAAAAGACTTAGGCCCCTTCAGGCATGTTGTAGCGACCACGGACCGGTAAACGTCAAATATGGCGCCGGTAACTGTCATCCTTGATCACTCATCACCATACCTCGAACAATTCATGCGGATGACGCCAAACCGCTCGTAGGATGATTTCAAATAGTATTTTTATAAACAATTACTACTTATCATTGATCATCTTTAATTAAACGACATCGTCACTTGGAATGAGCCCAGTAAATGAATAGGATAAATAATAACATAAAATTGTCTTTTTTTGTTTTTTTTTTAATAATATATATACTTATATTATAAATAATCGTACTTACGATAGCAAATTTCGTAACATTTATTTTATGCACGACATCGTCCCGGCATTGTGTATAAATCTCATGGATTTACTCACGATTATTGTTTTACTTCGTGCGATATGTCACACGGAAGTTTAATACAAACATCATCCTGTATACAAAGTTACGTCATTTTAACGTCATCCGCATGAATTGTTCGAGCCCTGCTCATCACATATAGAGGACTGTCAAACTGCCCAAACAGACTTAACGGACACAAAAACACGGATACAAAGGTACGTTGCATATTTAAAAGATCACGAGCTGGTAAGACTAAAGGCATAGTGTGAATGATTTACCGGAAGCGACGCAGCGATAGTTAAGATCCAAAAGAGACACTGTCTCGCCAACGTCGTTGTCACAAATAAAAACCACAACAAGTGATTTAGTGACTTGTAGGCGTAGTGGCCAGTGCCTCTACTGTCCTTTCACAAAATGTCCTTTCACTTAAGTCGCATCTGAGTAAGAACAGGCTGTAGGAGTTGTGTTGCCAGGAGATTAGGGTGCATAGTCAGGCGCTGCACATTTTTTTCTATGCCTTTCTATTTCTTCTTGGACTGTCGGTACTTCGAGGTGTTTATGTATATCATCGTTCCTGGAGAACCACGGAGCGTTCACTATAGTGCGCAGAATACCATTTTGTACGCGTTGTAAGCATAGAATGTATGATTTGCTGGCTGTGCTCCATAGCGAGATACCGTAGCTCCAAATAGGTTTTAGTACCGAGTTGTAGATGAGCAGTTTGTTGTCAACGGAGCGAACCGAGTTTCTTCCCAGAAGCCAATATAGGCTCTTGAACTTTAGGTTTATCTCGTGTCTTTTCTTTTTATATGGAGTTTCCCAGTAAGCCTTCGGTCCAGGTGAAACCCGAGGTATTTTACTCAGTTGGTATCTGGGAGAGTACTAGAACCGAGTGTCACCGGTGGACAACAGCCAACAGCCTGAAGGCAGCCTGAAAGACTGGCGGTTGCTTTGACAGCTTACGCCATAACACCTAATAGACGTTTTGGCGCTGCGGGCACGACAACACACGACACCTTTAGCTGTTCTTGGCGTTCAAAGAGTTAAAGGTCGGCAGTGCTGGCCTTGATAGGTAATTATAACGTAATGACGACATATAGTATAGGTAAAATAAAAAACTGCCATATGCGGTGCATCTAGTTTTATTACTATTACTTGGCAGATGGCAGTCCCGAAGACGTAATTTATGTCACTAGCTTCTACCCGCGACTCTGTCCGCGTGGAAGTCGTTTATCGTAGCTCCATGAAAAAATTCACCCCCTTTTCACCTGCATAGGGGATGATTTACGGGATAATAACTGTCATATGTAAGGACATATGACAGTTATTATCCCGTAAATCGGGGAAGGCCCCGAAACTCAAATTATCTCTATACCAAATTTTATCTAAAGCTAAGTCTAAGGTTCAGCGGTTTAAGCGTGAAGAGGTAACAGACAGACAGACACACTTTCGCAATTTATAATATTAGTATGGATTAAGTCGTATACCTGTAAGTACTGCTTGGTGTGATATCTCGGTTTATAATTACGCAAAAGCAGCACTAAAAGCGATCTCAATTCATCAGTTTCACAGATCTTGTCTTGTAATATAAGGAGGCCATCTTTATCATCGGCGCAAATATGAGGGAACATTTTATACACTTCAAGAGCTTGTACAAATTCCCTGATAGCTGTAACAACCTGAAAGATAAATTAAGTAGGTAATAGTACTCGTATAGTAGGTACAAGTTAACTAATACATAGCGGTTAACTATCTCCATGAATGTGATCCCAATCGCACTTTACACTCCAGTGTAAGTGTGAGTGTGAGTGGTGTGTGTATATTCCAATATACGAGTACGTAGAAAGTATGTACAGTACAGACGAACATACCATAAATAAGGATATTAGAAAATACAAAAATAATATATATATACTATATAGGGAGATCATCAGATTAAATACTACGCAGTAGCTTAAACCAGCAGCAACAGCGAGCTAACAACAGATCCTCACCGATAGCGTAATAATTATGCTGAGGCAGGACCATTTTGTAGCAAATAAATAGTTTTAAGTACCTAATTAAATAGTATTATATGTGTGTATGTGATATTTATATTTGTTTGTTACGAATAAATAATTTTCATTTTCATTTCACTTTCATGTAAAAAATAAGTGAGCAAAAGTCAAACAAAAACACAGCGCGTTTGCGTCTTGTTACTGCTACATAATTAAGTAATTATTTCTAAATAGACTAATACAAAGAGTTGCCTAAACTAAAACTAATTAGAAAATAATAATTATGAAATGACTACGCGTACTTCTGCCGAAAAATTGCCGAGACAAGAGTCGTCTCACTGAAGGAAGAACACTTACAGCGCTATACACGCCAGGTCCAGGTCTCAAACCTCTGAAACACATCATTTAAGCCGTTGCTAGCTCTGAACCTAGCTAAATCTCGTGTCGAAAATATCAACTCAGCAAAAGGAAAGCCGTATAAAGTTTACACAAGCGAGGCAGCGACTGTAGGAGCAGTTCCCTTCACGTGCCCTACGGTAATAGCTGTGTGGGTTGTATTGTCGACAGAAACTTTTAAAAACCTTACAAAGCTCCAAATTAATTTATCAAGTTTCCAACCGCGTCCTTTTTTGACTTCGAAAAAATTGTATGCCAGTTATTTTCGGATAACATTTCAACAACATCCGAAGCCTTTTACTTCATATATATATGTTTTTTTAAGTTTAATAAATTATTCTAAAAAATTGGCTGACGATTTGAAACTGCTTGCTACTATAGGCCTACTTGAATAAAGATAATTTTGAGTTTGAGTTTGGTCTCACGGGGCCCCACACTGAGCTAACTACATTATACGACTTTTTGTTTGACGACCGCTTTAGCCTAGGCTTGGTAGTGACCCTGCCTACGAAGCTGGAGCACCTGGTTTCTAATCCCGGTCAGGGCATTTATTTATGTGATGAGCATGAATATATGTTCCCGAGTCATGGATGTTTTCTATCTAATCTATATAAGTATGTATATTATGTAGGTATATCGTCGCCTAGTGAGTAGCCATAGTACAAGCTTTGCTTAGTTTGGGACTAGGTCGATTTTTGTAAGACTAGCTTTTGCCCGCGGCTTCGCCCGCGTAGTAAGTGTAATTTTTATTTATTTATTTTATTTTTTATTTATTTTATATGAAACAAACGGTCATACAAAAGTATATCATTACTTGTTAGTTAAAGTACAAATCAGACCTATAGTTTCCAATATGTATCCCAAATTATAGCAAAAACTTAATTTAAGAATGATTACATAGTTGCAGTTATTAGTTGCTACAAGTATAAATAGAAAATTTTGCGATAAGGTAAAGAAATGACAAAGAGAAGCGAGCAAGAAAATCACTACTACTACTATTACATTTCCAAGTACCTAGGTAACCCAACTTTGTTATAGGAATATAAATCAAAATTATCTAGATGCAATTTTAAAGACATTTTTTAAGGAACTTGTGGTACAGTTAAATATATCAATATCTTTTAATTTATTGTTATTGTTATAAAGCCCAGAGGCACGCTTAATAAACATATTTTTTGCATAACTTGTTCTACTACGAGGGACGGAAAATAAATGTTTACTACGACATTGGCGTTCAATTTTACGTGGAATTTGTATATCTTGGAGCAAGCTAGGAGCGTCAAAATGATTATGTATTATTTTATGAAGCAAAACTGAGTCAACACAGTCTCTACGACACTCAAGTGACTGCATATTGCGGCGGATTAAAGATTCAAAATAATCATTATATTCATTGCCAGTTATAAAGTCAAGGGATCTTAAGAACTTTTTCTGAAGTCTCTCAATCCTATTTTTATGAACACTATAAAAAGGATTCCATACAGCACATGCGAACTCGAGACGACTACGGACGTAACTATTATATAATATTTTAAGTGTCAGAGGATTTCTAAAAGGTTTACCAACACGCAATATAAAACCCAACTGCTTAAAAGATTTTCCCAGAATGGAATCGATATGTGGTATGAAAGACAGTTTGTCGTCCAAAATGACGCCAAGATCACGGACCTCTTTCACTCTTACTAAATCCTTATTACATAGCCTGTAATTAAAAATGGACGATTCCTTTTTTCTGCTAAAACTGATGATATTACATTACCTGGATAAATGATTCTCTCAACAATAAGCTTCAAATTTAGACAGGTCACGTTGTAAGAGTACCTGATCCGAGTTGCTACGAATTACTCTGTAAATCTTTGCGTCATCAGCATAGAGAAAAATGTTGGATTTGGCAAAGAAATTAACAATATCATTTATATATATATAACACAAGTCACATTTATACTAAATTACTTTTGTTATAAATGTAGTAGCAATTAAACACAGATTTCTAATAAACAAAGAATATAATTTGTTTAATTTAATACAAGCACATCTCAAATACTATATAGAATTATTTTACCAGCAATATACACTGCCGACGTTCTGCGAGTGCGGTCTAGTGAGAATTTACCGTCAAATTTGTTCGTTGTGCGGGATACCAGGAAACTAAATGTCAGTAGTGCGCCGTGCGTATTGCGAATTGAATCAATTGTTCGTAATTACGCTACATACAATACTCTGCGTGGGAATTGAATCTTCATGAATTAAGCGATTTCCTTTTGCGAAACTCAAATATCAGTTGCATCAAAATGTTTCGAACAAATAGTGTTGAATCTTTGCGGAAACCAATCCTTCCTCCCCGCCCCGTGGCATCAATCCATTTTTCCTTTGTATTTGTGTCTTTAGGAAAACTATAAGATTATAATAGTTATTTTATTGTGTATGACACAATATTCAGACACATATTACCAAAGCCCGGAATTCTTTTGAGCTGTCATAGGGACTTCTCGTTTATCAACTTCCGATTATACATTATGTATATCAATAAATACAGAATACAATATCCTACTAATATTATATGCGAAAGTTTGGATGTTTGGATGTTTAGGTGTTTGGATGTTTGTTACTCAATCACGCTTAAACGGCTCAACCGATTTAGATGAAATTTTGCACAAGATAGTTTATAACCTGGATTTAAATATAGGATAGTTTTTATCCCGGGTCCACGCAGACGAAGTCGCGGGCGGAAGCTAGTATATATGTACATATATTTCCAGAAGGCTGGCGCATACCTAACCCAATGTATTAACATTGCTATACAACTTAGCAATGCCGCCAGCTTCCGGGGCACCCTACCGCCTGGCGCCGATCTGGGCCAAGTTTTTTATTTATAATCTTACGTTTGTTTTCTTTGTGAAAGTTTATATTTTCTTGTTGTTGTTTTTGAATAAATTAGTTTATTTCTGTGATACCTTACGCACATTTGAACTGCCACAGCGACGACACCACACGAGGACACAGGACCTTACTGAAGCTTCCAAGACAAACTTTCATTTCCTATATATTCCGAGTAGACGTAACAACACGCAGTCTTATCGTAAATGAGCGATCTCTTCGAGATAACCTTTGGATACCAACTTTTAGGAAATATATATACATTAATTAAAATAATAATATTTTATTCTTTCTTATAAATAATAAGGATGCTCTTTGTCCTGATTAAAAGGCATAGATAAGCAATCCATAAATTATAAAAATTAAAAAGCAATAAAAGGAATAAGCAATGAACAATAAAATTGTATTATTTTAATTTATATTTATAATACTACAATAGTTCCGATTATACCATAATACATATGTATAAACGGAAGTCGATAAAAGAGAAGTCCCTATGTCAGCTCAAAAGTGCTACAAGAATTCCGGGCTCTGCATATTACTCATACAAATATAATCTTTTTCATTTTGGTTTATCGATAACAAGTATCGACCTTAGCCACAGCATTTGAGTAGCAAACCTTCGGGAAATTTGCTGTGCATTCACGATCTGAGTTGCGAAATAATACACAGGATTATAAACTTTATTGTTAGAGAAATATAATTGATATTTCCTTGACTACAGGCGCAAATTGTGTCTAAGAAATTGAAAATTAAATATTTTTTTATACGTATTCTAAAATATTACTTAACGATGATAAGAAATACCTCCATGAGACAAGTTTTTTATGTGCTATTAATGGAGCAGTTTTCAATAACGCAATACGGCATTTTCCTAAAATAAACAAATATTCACTCATGTCATACGCTGCGTGCGGTCGCTAGGTGACTGACAATAATCTGTGCAAGAAGTATGCTTATTATTGCTCATGTTCGGCGACACGGGAACGCCCACTCACCACTTCCAATGGATTCTTTATTCCGTGGTTTATGCGTATGCGATAGATTGGGTAGTGCAGTCTTTGCGTTGTGAAAACTGAAACCATTGATGGGAAGCATTGAAACAGGTGTCTGTCAGGTAGTTCTCATGTAATACGATTTTTTATTAAGTAACTACTAAAACAGTCATGGAAGAGCCCAATGTTCGATGGCAAGTTTCTACCAGCAAGCCAAATTTTCGGAAGAATACAATAAGAACTTCCAGCTTTAGAACTGGAAGGCTGTAATATAATTCGTATATGAGAACTCAACAACCAAGGCATATTATATCATAATATTGGACTTGGCTCTCATTTCACGTTTATGTTTTTGTTTGGATATCATTACTATTTGTACAGAAATTATAAGTCGGTACTTATTCATAATAAAATTAATACCAATTGGTTTTTGTTAAACTAAGTACTGTATTTTCCTACGCTTACGTGGTATACTTGACTTTTTTGTGTTGTAATCAATATTTTCTTGTACCTTTGAAATGTTCAAGTGAATTGCCCATTTAGTAACAGGATTTTTTTATAAAAGAGCGGAAATACTTGTTCGCAACACAAATATTGTAATTTTTATCCTACGACGATCTAAATACCTAAAGCAATAAACAACCAAATGTATGTTATGCCAACTAAAACATTATACAACATGAAAATAGGAGTTTTGAAAAATGACATTATAAAACACAGACCACATGTTGAGTTCGAAACTGTTAAGTTGGCAAATAAAACAAATAAATTTGTTAAGTTGGGAAATGAACGTTCGGCGAAATAAAATTACGCGAAACGTGAATTGGGAAGTGATAATCGGCCATACAATTTTCGGCGACAAATAAGAGAACCCGTGCAACTGTCTTGGCTTGTTACTACACCCATTCTAAAAGTTGGTCGTTTTTTTGCCTCATATTTATAGTTAATTCCTCATAACAAAATAGATCTTTCCATAAATTTGGAGCACTAAGGGATCCTAAACATTTTAGGACATCAGACGACGTCAAGTTTTCGAACGGCGACAGTTGTCTAACTGGAGACACACACCCGGATCGCCAAACAACACTATGAATCTTGCCGAACCATCCCTCGTCAGCGTCACCGATATCATAATATTTCTGTTAAGCGAAGATGGATGTACATTAATGTTATATTGGAAATCATAGACACATCATCAATTATTAAAAGTACCTACTACATCTTTTAAGTCACATCTTAAAACTTTTAGCACTTGGTCTGATAAGGAAGTGTACTTGGGACAATTTCCGTGCTCTACAGGCAGCTGTAGGAGCCTATGTATTGTTAGACCGTTTACATTAACAGCGGCAATACCAGTGGGTGCAGCTACTGCAACTAACTTATTCATTCGCTTCTTAATCCATTATTTATTTATTTATTTATTTATTTATTTATTTATTATTCGGAGAACCAACAGCTAACAATTCAAAATAATAATATAAGCTAGTTATATAACTTTAGTAACAGAAAGCCAATTAAAGGTTCCCACCAGTAGCAACAGGTTAACATACAATTGGTGGTTATCACTAAATTTTACAACGTATTACCCACAAGCATACAATGAATACCTATGTAAGAAAAAAAAATGTATTATTTATTAAGTGATATGAGGCAACCGTTACAGTAATATGCTGTCGCGCATGCGACTCGCTCACTTAAAGAACTCGTCTGTTAAAATCCGTCTTATAGTGGTGATGTTGCTATTGAAAATGTCAATATCCCGCTCCTTCGTTAGTTCATTAAGGCTTTTACCAGCTCGCAATAAAAAGCAATTTTTTCTATAATTACGTGATGTAAATTGAATTGAGAGGGGAGGGAAGTATCTTTTAGATCTAGATGGAGTATTGAAGGAGAGCTTAGCTAGTAATTCCGGACAATCAATGTTACCATTTAAGATACTAAGTATAAATAATATCCGCAATTTGAAGACGATTTGTAAGGGGTTTTTAGCTTAAAGCAGAGGTATTTTATAATTTTTTTCTGTATACGTTCCAACCTGTTAATGTAGATATTGTAAGAGGGGTTCCAGATTTGAGACGCATATTCAAGTTTGCTTCGGACATTACTTCGGTTTTGCTTCGGACACTTAATTGTATTGATTAAATAACTTTTTTCCGTGCCGCCTGTAGCACTAACGCCACCCACCAGTAATTCTATTGTACGACTCATTGTACAATATAAGAAGTAATAAGATATTTATTTAAGACGATTACGTAACGAATTACCTATTATCTAGTGAATTCCCAAGAAAAAAAACCTTCTTTCAAAAATTTCATTTTTGGTACAAGCTTTTATTGCCGACTGTACTTTTTTTGTATACCATCATCAACTACTCATTGAGACGATTCTAACGAGCCCAAACTCGATGGGGTTATGTGGTTTTATTACGGAGTTCCTATGGCCACCTTCTGTCTCCATCATCACATCAGCTTGATGGTACCATAATATTCAATTGTCATCCAAACTATACTTATACAGAAAATTTCAGCTCAATCGGTCACCGGGAAGTGGGTCAAATTTAACGTGCAAGATTTGATTACAGACAGACAGACAGACAACGGGACAGGTGAAAGTAAATAAAAGCTTGTAATATAGTGTCATGACGGCGGGGTATTAACAGTCTCGTTGCTATACTGACACGCCGTCAAGGTATTACAAAATTCGCCGTGTTGACGTAACGTCATCGTAGCATCCATTTTTAATAAATATTAAGTAAGTTACGAGTAAGTGTTCCTAATAGAATCAATTAATTGAAAAATTATAACAAAATGATTAAAATGTACTAGTTTCTGATTTTGTACTTTGTATTCACCCAACTACCTATCTGGCTGCCAAATTTGTACTTTCTAGGTCATCTGGAACTGGGTTAGAGTTTTGATCTATCCCAGTTTTGATCTATAGGTAGGTCAGTGATAAACATGACGATTTTTGGACGTTAATATCTAAATAACCATTTCAGGTGTGTTCATGAAATTTGGAGCACATACGTATCTCGCAAGTCTTAATATATGGGCCAAATTTGACATGTTTATGTGAAACAGTTTTTGATTTATGAGGGGGTCAAAAGTGGCTCCAAATGGTTCGTGTAATATTACACACGATGCTGCTCGCCAGTTCTGTTAGCTTGAACTTGGCTTGACACGCTACCGCGTGTCTAGACACTAGCTTACAGTTTCAGAAAAAAAAATTGTATGTGAAATTTGTATTAAGTACAAACCTAACCTACCGGCGCCCACTAGACCGTCTCGTACCATGACCGTACCCGTACCATCACATGCAAGAAAATATTCTTTGTATGAGGCATCATGAGATGACGCCCACTAGACCGTTCCGGCACCGGCACTTTTAATACAAAGAATATTTTTTTGCCTGACACGTTCATAGTACGGTCATGGTATGATATGGTGTAATGGGTAGAGTAGAGACCTTAATGGGTATTTATTTATTAAGCTTTACCTATTAACGGATTCTGAGAAAACCGATGAATGAAAAATCTGCGAAAGTATACATTCGATAAAATAAGAGGATCCCGTTGCACAAATGTTGGACAAATGGTACCTTACCAGGTGGAGCCGCCGGCCGCTGGGCTTCACGTCCTCGCCGTCCAGCTTGACAGCCAGCTCGAACTGTTCGCACACGTTGACACCCTCCGCCGTCAAAAAATACACTATGTCGAAAGATAGTACTGCGGAAATCTGCTCTAAATCCAACTCAATTTGGGTAACACACTTCAGAAAATATGTCAATAGCCAGAAAAAATGTGACGTATCTATTTCCAAATGTACGTTAGTGAGGATTTCACTGTGCAGTGTTTGTACTAAAGAATTATAACCTTTCCGTAAGAATTCTATGGTAAATTCTTTCAAAACATTAGATACGTCGGCATCTGTCGGGGTTTGGTTTGGTCCTTGCACGTTGATACTGGAATAACGAATTATTTTTTCACTGAAATGGAATGAATTGCGTCGTTCCTTTACATTTTGATGTGTGTAGAGAAAACCATGTACAATTTTACTTACATGTTCGTTTTTCCTCTTTTAGTACCTTTCTTGCGCTCTGCCCCTTGTCTGTGCGGTGCGGCGCCAGTCCTTGCCTTGGTGTTTACTTTTTGTTTGGGTTTGTGTGGCTTTTGATGGGCGGGTTTTTTTGGAGGTAGATCATCATCGTTGCTAGAAGTTGAAATTGACTCTTGGTTTTCAATTTGCGCTCCATATCCAAAGTCAGAAGTTTCAGATATTACCGCTTTCTTTTCGGTTTTATCCGGATGTTGATAATTAATTGTCGCTGTCGCTGTCGCTGTCGGTGAAAGTTCAGGCACCACTTTATCGTCCTGAAAAACATTACATTACATCAACAATCAGGCTTTGGTCTACCGTTGGGTTGATTTGTCGATTGTCTTAGTAACTTAGTCAACCAGTGTTACGTTGTATTCATGAATACTGGTGATTATCTGAGGTGGCACTTACGCATCAAACTTGTTCATTCAAAAGGCAACTCTACCGTCCAGGGTAGAAGATTCCAATTCCAATGACAGTTTTATAAAAAGTCGGCCATATGAAATAATCTCAACCAAATTTCTGTGCTGCCATTTTTCTATAAGTATACCTATATATATAAATGTGACACAGAACGAATCATAGAATATGACGTAAACGGGACACCGTTTCCTTAAGAATACGACTGACCGACTACAGTCGGTCACTCTACAGAGTAGTCATGCAGATGAGTATAACGACGTGACATACATTATCGTACTTCATGTTCTCATCGCCAGGCGGCGCGTCTTGGTCTCTCATGTGAACGTCGTGCTCGCCAGGAGAAGGAGGCCGAAGAGGCTGGTCAGGGTCCTCCGTTGTACCTCCCCGACCATTCTTCTCACAATTTGGTTTTTCATTACCTTTTCCGCTAGCACCCGTATCGGATGAGTCTGATGTAGGAGCTGATGTCAACATAGGTGAGGAATTTTCGCTGCCTAGAAAAATGTTGAGTTTCAAAGGAGAATAATTATGTGTAATTGGCGCTAAAATATCACCAAATTATGATTCCAAAAATAATGATGACCACCCAAAAAAACTAACCTTTTAAGTTAAGTAGCAATTAAATCACCCAAAAAATCTTAAATTGCATGGACAGCAATTATACTTATTTTCTTACTTTAAATTGTAAAAACCACCAAAATACGTAATTGTTCCAATGTTTTAGTAACTATTTTAAACTCATTAAAAATGGTATCAAAATAAGTTTTCAAGCTCAAGTATATGTTGTTCCTGAATAGAACAAAGCGGCTACAACTGGAGACTGTACTTTATTCCAATTTATTTTTTGAACGCAAAACTGAATCGATAAAAGCAATCTAAGTACGTATATCATTATTGAACCTGCTCACGAAATTTCACGAGAATACTTAGGATGAGAATTGCGACCTGTGGAGTAGAACAGCTGGAATAGCCGAATATACGAAATCATTTTTGCACAAGCTGAAACGGATCACTTCATTCGCTTCGCTCGCTCGTTCAATAAGAAAACGGCTTCAAATTTGGTTCTAATTTAGTATTCTTGGATCGACAATAATTGATTTCAGAATTTCTCCAATAGGCTAACTAGGTGTTTCGGTAGGACTTTAAATTAAAGTGGTGTAGTGAGGGTGTTTAGCGACATAAAATGGCCAAACCTTACTATTTTTGATAAAAGTATGAAATATGTAAGGAACCATCACATAAAACTATATTTTTTATTAAGTTCCTATAATACTAATTTTGCATCAATATTTTAACACTAGTGAGGGCGTTTAGTGAAAAACCTAACTATTTTTGATACAAGTATGAAACTTGGCACAGGTGTTGCTTGTGTCAAAATAAGCTGATTAAGATCAGTAGCCCTCGGGAGCCCCCCGGGTGCCCTTCTGGCAGGTGCCCAGGTGGGCGGGTGGGCTAAAATACCGCTTCGCCCGGCTTCATTCTAAAAATTCTAACTGTTCATAGTTAGCTAAAAGGTCAAATTTCGTATAACTCAATAACGTAGTATTTATTTCTGGTATAAAAATTAATAATTTGACAGTCAATTTATAACAAAATACACAAACTAGACTAAACTAGATTGGGCACATTTTTTTGGTTATTTAAATTTAGAAAACTGCGTTGCAAAATTCTATACCTTCTTATATAAATTAATTGATAAACACGTGCCATGTTGTCCCTCTCGTAACTCCTGTTCATTTCCACCATATCCGGGGCACAGCAGATCCTTGACAAATTTTGAAAGAAAAATAAAATATAATAAGCTATGAAAATGTTACGGTAACCCATTAGACTATGAAAGTTTTAAAAAACTAAGAAAAAGGGCTGAAATAATTGAAAGTGTTACAGAAATTTTATTGATTTTTCTGAGAGCAAAATTAAATCGCATCCTAAATATTTTTGGAATTTTATTAAATCAACGACAACGTCGACTAATAAAGGCGTGCCTCAGACAATGTCACCTATAAAGGAGCTGCATCTTGCGAGGGGGTAAGCATATGTAATATATATAGTGATCATTTTCAATCTGTATTCGAAGTTTCTGCCGGGTCTTTGGTGCCACCATAAAAGCCAGTTCTTAACCTTAATACTTTACATTTATCTAAGGAAATGATTTTTAAATACTTAAAATCTGTTGATGCAAACAAAGGCGCTGGCCCTGATAAAATACATCCCCTATTAATTCGTAAATGTGCGAGTGCATTAGTGGTTCCGGTCACCAAAATTTTCTCCCTGTCTATTACGGAGGGTCCGGTTCAACAAATTTGGAAGAAAGCGTGGATCACACCAATCCCTAAGGGAACTATAAGTCAAAATATAGACCAATTTCGAAATTAAGTCAATTCGGCAAGTTATTAGAAAAAATCGTCACTGACCAGCTTTCATATGTTTAGTTTAGTTTATCTATTAACCATAATGTAGCATGATCGTTACATGGTAAGTCAGCATTTCACAAAATTGTACTTATAAAGTATGAATTTACTATCCAGAGTAAATATCCTTAATAATAATTAAAATCTATTTACAATTTGCGTCAATTAAAATATTGTTTAATGATAAATATTCAGTAATCGAATAGAAGCTTTGGAAAAAAGTATGCTGTTCGCCGCCATATCAATCCAAACCAGCACGGGTTTTACAAGGGTCGCAGTGTCGAAACCAATCTTTTGTCCTTTAGTGAAGTGGTAAGCGACGCAATGGATAATAAATACCAAGAAGTGGATGCAGTATAAACAGATTTTGCAAAAGCTTTTGACAAAGTTTCTTATGATATGTGTACAGTCTCACCACTGTACATTTTTCTATTTACGTTGCGACCTACTTTAGGCCGCGATACAATATGACATTCTGAAGTAAATTATATTAGTGCAAACATAACTCTCATACGATAAGCATCAACTGAGGGAACAGCCAATAAGTCTAACTATTTTGTATCTTAAAAGTAATAAATCAGTTTAATAACAATAACTTAACTTCTCCGTTCTCTCAACGCATACTCCAACACAACAGCAAATGGCTGGGCTAACTGGCTCATACTCGTACAATATGCTTCTGCTGAAACTTTGGGACCTTGGGATACACGTTGACCTCTTTCGGTGGACTAAATCGTATGTGGAAAATAGG
Organism: Epinotia bilunana; assembly: GCA_947049275.1. Classification (NCBI taxonomy): domain Eukaryota; kingdom Metazoa; phylum Arthropoda; class Insecta; order Lepidoptera; family Tortricidae; genus Epinotia; species Epinotia bilunana. The sequence continues at coordinate 498,883 of OX346256.1, read as the reverse complement.
TTCCAAGCTGTTGTATTAGGAGGCTTTTCATCTGATTATAAAAAAAACAGATTCTGGTGTCCCACAAGGTTCCCATTTGGGCCTTTATTATTGATATTGTACATCAATGACATAACGGAGTGCCTAACTAACTCAAAAACTCTCCTATATGCCGACGACACCAACATTTTTAGAGTTATTAAAACACAAACCGATTGCATATTGCTACAGGATGACTTGCTCAGTTTCGAAATTTAAATTTATGTATGTGCTTACGGATTTCAAACAGTTACCTGGGCAAGAGTATTATACGGGACAAGATAAATTCAGTGTTCCGGAAGAATTTAAGAAAAAAAGAAGTCAACATTTCCCAAAAAATACCTGGTTTGGCAAGCGATTTGCACGTGTGGTAGAAAGAGCTCAAATTTCATTTGCACAGGCACTGTAAATAGTGAAATTTACCTGAAAGAATGCCTTCAGCGACGTCCGCTGCGATTTTTAAAAAGCCATAAAGCTCCTATCTTTTGGCCAGATTTGGCATCTTGCCACTATTCCAAACCAGTTATGGAGTGGTACAAAAAAAATGGGGTACATTTTGTACCACGCGACCATTATCCGCCGAACTGCCCTGAGCTGCGTCCAGTGGAGAGATATTGGGCTTTAGTAAAACAAAAGCTTAGGAAAACTAAGAAAGAAGCTGAATACATCGAAAAGTTCAGAAGACAATGGAACAAAGCATCCAAATCGGTTACAGAAGAGACTGTCCAGAATTTAATGCGGGGTGTCAAACGGAAAGTCCGAGAATTTTATCAAAATTTACCCTAGGAATAAAATTAGTATAGAATACAATTATTTAGTAGCTAAATTATAAAAAAATATATATTAGTGAAACATATACACTTATAGTTTAACTTTTATTCCAAAAATACTTTGCCCGGATTTAATCGTGTACAGTCTTTATATACAGGATGGGCCAGAAATATTTGCGAATTTGAAAAAAAAATAATAAAAAAAGTAAATGTAATTCACATACAAATTTTTATTTCAATTAAAATAGACATCTGGGAAATTTATTTCTTAAAAATAACATCATCCAGGTGTGCACCATCGCGCTGCGAACATTCCTCGAATCTGAACCTCAAATTGGTAAAAACTCGCTGGCACATTGCGCGGGGAATAGCTGCCAATTCTTCTCGGATATTGGTCTTCAACTGGTTAATCGTAGCTGGTCAATTGGAGTAGACTACTTTTCAGGTATCCCCACATGAAAAAGTCCGGTGGCGTTAGATCCGGACTTCTGCAAATGCCATGCAATGTCTCCTCGGCGCGATATCAGTTTCCCAGCAAACATCTCGTTTACGACCGCCAAAGAGGCATTAGATGAAGAAACCATGTCGCACAATTATAGGCTTCAAATTGTTGCAGTTGTGGAAAGAAAAAATCCCTTAACATGGCTATGTATCGGTTAGAATTTACAGTGACAGATTGCCCTTGTTGATTTTCAAAGAAATAGGGTCCGATAATTCCGTGCGCTGATATGGCCGCCCAAACGGTTACTTTCGGCGAATGCAGAGGGTTTTGATGTTTTGCACATGGGTTCTCTGCAGCCCAGTAACGGCAATTCTGTTTATTGATTAGATTAGAACAGAATATTCTTGAAACTGAAAGCATTCCAACATAGTTTCAACAAAAGCTCAATTTTATACGGGTGCAATGCCAGATCTTTCAGCAAAATGCGACGCAAAGATGTTCTGGATACCACAAGTTCGGCTGATCGCTTGATAGACCAGGATTATGTTGAACTGAAGCTCTAACTTGTTCAACTTGTTCTTCATGAGAATCGTGGGTCAGAAAGTTCGAAGCTACTGGTTCAGTAATCCAAACTCACGCCGAAATAAACGCCGAACAATAGCGCACGAATCGCCATTTTTGTAATAATGTTTAACGCAGAATGCACGCTGCGCTCCGCTGAAGTGATCCATCGCGACCAAATTTTCGAGAACCGAGCTTCTCAACCCCACCACCCGCGCAGCCCCCTCTCATAAGGTTCAAACGCAAGTGCGTTTTTAAAATCGTACGCCTTTCTGGCCCACCCTGGGGGGCTGCTTAGGAATGGAGGTACCTATTTATAAACTGATGAGCAGCAACTATATTATCGATCCAGTTATAACACTATATGTATACGTATGGTCCGTCGAAATATTCTTCCACTCCAAATGTCTGCGCATTATTCAAAAGCTCCGCTAGTACTGTACTTAAGTATCTTATTAGAAATCACTTGTTAAAAATTGGATTTATTAATTACCTAGTAAACATATTATAGTTATCTTATAATGGCTTTGAGAAAGGGATCTTAGCTTAGTGATTGGCGTCAACAGTGACGCTCTTACCTACTCGTACGTAACATATTATATTACGAGTAGGTAAGAGCGTCCTTACGTCGCAGTCGCAGAGGCTAGCGTTTATTAAACGCGAGGCTCTGCGACGTAAGGACCAATAATTAAGGTCCGATCTCTAAGAGAACGCAACTACCTACTGTGCAAATTAAAATTGTATTGAAAATATTTTTAACTCTCATCAAATCAAATCAAATCAATTATTTATTCTGCAAATAGGCCACAAGGGCATTTTCACATGTCAAACCGTAATTTACAATAAAATAATAATAATAATCTTACACAATAATAATTTAAAATTATATATAAAAGGTTAACAAACTAAATGTCACAAAGTTAATGTAAACAAAACAAAATTGCGAAATATGACCATTACATTCGATATAAGATCTGTATCAGCATTAACAAGAAGTAAATGATATTAATTCAGTATTCCAGAGATGTATAAGGTCGTCCAAATACAATTAATAATTATTCTAATATTCTAAGAGATGTAATCGGTCTCTAAGGGTCAAAACAAAAATGGAACATTGATGTAATATTGTCAGAGATGTACAGGGTCAATAACAATAAAACGTGTCAAGATCAGAATGATGTCTCTCGTCAATACGATAATAATAATAATAATAACACTAGTATGTAATTAGTTAACTATGTACTATGCCCTTGCAAGCATGAACAGTCCGGACTCCACAAACAGCACCATTTTTTTGATCACAAGAATAAATATAGCACAGACACTCGGTCTCCAGAATGTGCACTTCTTCGGTTATTGGAGGTAAAATTGAGTATCGGCGCGCTCCCAGGTGCCAGAAGGGGGGCTCTCGAGGGCTACTGATCTTAATCAGCTTATGTATCAAAAATAGTAAGGTTTTTCAATAAACGCCCGCACTAGTGTTAAAATGTTGGTGCAAATTTAGTATTATAAGGACTTAATAAAAAAAAAATATGTGATGGTTCCTTAAATACTGCCCGTTTTAAAGTACATGCTTATGACATTGAAATTACCTCTATTCGGTGGAGAAGTGTTACTTTCATTATCCTCGGAACCCTCGGCACTGTAAGACTCCAACCACACATTTAGAAGTTTCTGTAATGTACCTACATCCTGATCCTTGTACAGCAGCGCAACGACTTGTACCATTGTGACTGCCCAATTGGTCTGGAATACAAAACAAATACCTAATCTAATTCAACATCGCATTATGTACGTGTTTAAGGTATTTGTATTTGTATAGTATTGTATTGTACTTCATATGGGGTCACCATCGAGACCAGCAATCAACAGGAAAATAAAATCAGCAGCAGTTATAAGATATAAAAGATATGAATAAAAAAAGGCTTTTTTTCAACTAGCCGCTTTTATAAAAATCGGCCAAGTGCGTGTCGGGCCACGCGCAGTGTAGGGTTCCGTAGTTGCCTGTCTTTCTTAGTTACATCGACACGCGGCATTTACCAACAAATGGCATGCAAAATGAGAGTAAATAGAGAAATTCCTAGAATAATTTAATTAATTTAACATGTCAATAAAATAAAATATCAAAATCACTAAAATTTTAAATACTTTAAGAGAAATTCCTGAATAATTTAATTAATTTAACATGTCAATAAAATAAAATATCATAGTCACTGAAATTTAAAATACTTTATCAGAATAATAATTATAACTAAAAACTTGAAAATAATAATAATAATGTATGTGTTACATGTCCGGATATAATATCACAATCACTAAAATTAAAAATACTCGATCAAAAAAGAAAAAAATGTTTAACACTTATTACACAACTCAAGAATTTTTAGATGACATTTTTAGGGATTGAACTTAGTATTGTAACAACTTGTGCATGCGATACACATAACCATATTATATTTGCATGTCTGTATGACGAAACATGTAGATCTATATATTTTAATTAAGTTACCTAATTTTTACCATGTTTTGAGCAAATAAAGGTCTGATTCTGATTCTGATTCTGATTTCAAAACAATATGTATGAGTGTCATGCAAGGAAGTTACGTTCCTCATAGGTATTGTATGTCAAGAAATTCCTTTAATGAGTAATTTTTTTTTTCATTAAGCGATTGGTACAGTTTCTTCTTAAAAAGCCTTATATTCATGAACCGTAGCTCGATAGGTATTTTGTTGTATATTTTTACACTGAGGATTAAGAAGCTCTTTTTGTGCTTTGCTATTCGTGAAGGGGCATCCGGTAGAAGTCTGTCGGGATCTCGAACGGGACGAGGATGAGTGTCGCATGCGGATTTAAATATAACTGTAATATAACAATAACTGGGAATATTCCCATTGTTCTCGGGAATGTTCCCATTGTTCCGGGGATTATTCCCGGGAACATTGGGAATTTACTTTCGCGGCTAAATTACACTGGTCATGGAATCCCCGATAGCAAGATATATAAACATACACAATTTCAATATTCCCGTATATTCCCTTGTATGGGAATATTCCCACCTGAGGAATATTCCTGGGAACGGCACATCACTAGGCTCACCGCTCGCCTTCGGGCCGTGTTATTCTGTTCGAACTTGTTGCCTGCAAAACTGCAACAAAATGAAGTATGCGCGGGCGTGGGGTACGGCAAGCGCGGCCTTGTCGCCAGTTTGGGTCCTAGTCCTCGGGCTGGATTTTGGCGAAAGCTTGCGGCCCTCAGTCAACGGTTATGAATTTTAAATGCCTTATCATTGAAACATGTTTATAAAATAAATTATGCTCATCCGTCTAATAAATATCTTGCTCCTAGGCGTAAAAGAATTCAATTCGCCGATTATAAACACTTATATACGCATGCAAAATATACAGTTAAACACAATATTTATTAATTCGACTACAGGAACGCACAGGAATGCGTGGGGAATCTTATGCAGGCCTTAAGCACCACGGGGGTGCCCTAGCTAGGGCAACCACAACAACAGTACCTTTCATTTGGGAACACCAAAATTGAACTTTCATAGTAGTTCAATCATACGCAGCATGCCGGTTGCCGCGGACTTGCGTTACGGAATTGGCCATAAATTACATGTTTATTATTTAACGACAAATGGCATATTATTGGCAAGCTAATAAAATGTTTGATATTTTTTATAATTACATTTATCACGCTAAATTATCTCTTTCTTGAATTATGATGGCAAGAAAGCAAACGTCTAAGGTAAAAAAAACATTTTTTTTAATTATTTCACAAACGGTTCATTGTACGTTACAGAACTCAGAGAATGAATTATAGAAAATATAATATGCTTTCAAATGACCCCTCACACGAACCGATCAGACTAAACCCGAGCTTTGAACAAAAATCGATGACCGTCGGCCGCCATCTTTGTGACGTCACAGCTATGTCCGTCCCCCTCTCCCTTAACTAAAACCGGTAGATTCATACTCTGGAGACAACAAGGAACATATCCATACCAGTTTTAGGTATATAGAAGACGTGTCCACGACTTATCAATGTTGGCCAATTTCCGCCGTACTATTTATCAAAACACGTAATGATTTTTCTCACAAGCTAAGCCCGTCATGTAAAAGTTGTAAAAAGCACATGCCTCGGCAGGAATTATTGGGGATTGCCTGCCTCGTATTACTATACGACCACACTGTGCAAGCAAGCCTCGGCCGGAACTATTGGGGATTGCCTGCCTCGTATTACTATACGACCACACTGTGCAAGCAAGCCTCGGCAGGAACTATTGGGGATTGCCTGCCTCGTATTACTTACGACCACACTGCAAGCGATCCCTTCCACCCCGGCCTTTGTAGTACACACTACACATGCCTCGGCAGGAACTATTGGGGATTGCCTGCCTCGTATTACTATACGACCACACTGTGCAAGCAAGCCTCGGCAGGAACTATTGGGGATTGCCTGCCTCGTATTACTATACGACCACACTGTGCAAGCAAGCCTCGGCAGGAACTATTGGGGATTGCCTGCCTCGTATTACTTACGACCACACTGCAAGCGATCCCTTCCACCCCGGCCTTTGTAGTACACACTACACATGCCTCGGCAGGAACTATTGGGGATTGCCTGCCTCGTATTACTTACGACCACACTGCAAGCGATCCCTTCCACCCCGGCCTTTGTAGTACACACTACACATGCCTCGGCAGGAACTATTGGGGATTGCCTGCCTCGTATCTATACGACCACACTCAAGCGTTCTCTTCCACGGCAACATTTTGTTGATGAAGTCCGAGAAAAGATACATTTTTGCATATTATTTTTACCAACCAGTGCAAATATAATAACGTATGCGGAATGAAATTAGCATAAAGTTTTTATACAACATTTTAAGAGTAATGATAAAAATGATTCTATATTTAAAACTTGACATTATCTTTTGTTTTCTGTATTATCTGTCAAAGTGTTGTACAAATCATTAGCTTTTAGGATTTGTGTAAAAAATTATGGCAAATCCCGAAGAAATCGAAAAAGAGTGGGATTTTCGCGACACACATCCAGATTGGCCGAAGTCGAGGATTGTTAAACATTTTACAGAAATGGGGGAGAGCCGAAGGACGGTTTATAATATACTAGCCCGCGACTTCGTCTGCGTGGACCCGGGATAAAAACTATCCTATATTTTAATCCAGGCTATAAACTATCTTCGTGCAAAGATTCATCAAAATCGGTTGAGCCGTTTAAGCGTGATTGAGTTGTAGTGTGACACTCACACTGCCACACACTAACCCTATATAAGTAACCATTCTATGTAACTTAAGACACAATATATCATAATCCCAACGTGAACAGTTGTTTGACTACACACATCCGTACATGGCGACTTTGCCAGTGCGGCCCTGTGCCGTACTGGCGGCGCGCTGCGCTAGCCAGTAACCACAGACCAGTAAACCTATAGACGTCGCTTAGTCGTGCGACCCCCGCTGCCACACATACGGTGAATTCACCCTGTTTGAGACACGCCCCCTTTACTAAGTTTAGTCTGCGGACGGCGTTTGCGCAAGTAACATCGTTACAAAATGCATTATTATTGCGTAAAATTGAGTGGAAAAATCACTAAAACTTCAAGTGTGCAAAAAGACGGTCTATTATTTCACAGGTAAGCCGATTTTAAGAAAATTACATAATAAATAAGCGAGTTTTTATATAAAGTTCTGTGTAGACCGTGCTCGGGGCTCGTTGATGTCTTTTAACAGAAGTCTCTTTCTATCCCGCTGCTCAGAATAGTCGCTCCTTCCTTGTCTAGCATTAGGCAAAGTAGGTAGTGATGTATTCGTTTACTATCGATAAGATATTTAACGGAAGACGCAATACATCATAAGTAATTTAAAAATAGCAAAATATTACATATCATATGCAAAATATTTGTGCACAGTGTACAGTTATTTATATACTTAATGTGGTAAATGATCTTCTCAAGCTGGTGTTGTATTATAAAGTATTCAAAGCGTGTTAGCTAAAATGTGGATTGACGCTACAAAACGACCACCTGATTGGTTGGTTTCCTTCCCCAAGCAGTGTCATATGTTCTCGGCACTTTAAATCAGAACATTTAAATTGCCGAAGTCTACTACTACTACTAATAGGTGACTAATATTCCAAATGCCGTGCCTACGCTTCACTTACGAACTGTGTTGAGTATTGGTGACGTGTTATTTTTGATTATTCAACCACATTTTTTTTATTTGATCTAATAGCTATGATATTATTAAACTTTTCGTTAATTTATTAATGTGCTGAAAACTCTCGAGCGTCTAGCTTGAAATCAATGTTTTGAAAGTAAAATCTACCCCGTCTAAAATCTAAAATTGGGTTTGCGCAAATGTCCATTGAAAATATAAATTCTTCTAGGTCTTATGTAAAGATAGTGGTGTTTCGCAAAGTCCACACACTATTATTCCATTGGTAACGAATGCAGCACTGTCTATACCAACAACAGAAGTAAGTTTATCTTACACTGCTATGCCAGTGAGTTTCTGAGTAAACATGTTTAGTTATTAATTGAAATGATTAATTCTTATAGGTCTCGCGCACAGATAATGGGGATCTGGAAAATCCACACGCTGTTCCGTCAGTAACGAATGTGGCACCGTTTATGTCAACAACAGAGGTTATTTTAAAGTCTAAATAAGAACATTTTGATCATTCCGCGCCGCCTCGCCTTTTCTGTCTTAGTCAAGGATAGGTCAATCGGAGATTTAAAACCAGAAATAAAATGGTATTTTATAAGATTAACATTTCTTTTTGTTTCACGCCCTACTTTGTACAACGTATTCTTTAATAAATGCAAAATTAGAATATATATACTTATATATTATTTCAGAATCGAAATCCTAATTATTATTACTTTACTAGTACTACTTTATAAAATTAGATAAAATATCGCAAGTGTCCCATCACTACAGGCAGGCACGTGTTACGCGCGGCCTTGAATGCACCAATCACAGCGCACTAGTCGTCCCCCGCGCTCCGCAAGTTTGGCAGTTTTGTTAATTTGAAAATTAGGCTAAGCGGGGTCTTAGGATATATGGTCTGTGCCAGTAACAAACGAAATAAGTGAACTTTATTTGAACATTTTTGTAATGCTTTAAAATGTGACTGAAAAGTGAACAGTGAATAATTTTAAAATGAACAAGCTATTCGTGCGCAAGATACTATAGAAATTTCCACAAATAGTACAGTAGTAAGAAGACTTGTTAAACTGAACGAGAAATTGAAAATACTTAAATACTAATCATAAACTATATATAGAAGAACCAGAATATGAAATAGTGTTAAACAACAAGTTAATGGAATCGGTGCTGGGAGCTGGGAATGATAATTGTATGCTGCTGGGAGTACGAGTAGGTGGTGTCGACACCTGCCTGAATAGTAATAATAAATAGTAATTACCTTGTATCCTGAGCAAATATATATATATATATACATATATATGTAAGGTCGGCCGACCAAGTGTTAATGCATTGTATACCCTTGCCACAAGTGAAGCATATAGAGATGCACACTTTGTTATAAGTTGGAATGAAAAGTTATTAAGTAAAAGAAAAAAAATATAACATGAATATGCATACAAATTAAGACTTGCAAGTCACACTGATATACATTTAGAAGCCAATTGTCAAACTGAGGACTGACTCTTATCTGCGTTACGATGTTAACGTAAGTACTTACATATTTCAGGACTTTAAATAACAAAGTTTGTATGACGTGTTTCTTTTTAAGATTTATTTTTATCGTGTTACATCTAGTTAAGAAATTAATTAATAATATTGTGTTGTCATCGAAGCGTGCAATGTGTAAGTTACTAATTTATTTTTCATATTTTATTTTTATTGTGTCTACTAAAAGAGTTACTCGTACTATTTTAAGTCAAAAAGTGTAACTGAAAAATTAAAATGATTGTAAAACAGTAGATTTCCTTTTCGAAAAAAATGATATTTTTATTTGTAATTTAGTTTCCAAAACTTCCTATGTCTTATCATTTTTTATCTGTTTAATCGTCAACGACTTAGGTATATTAAAGCAAATTAGTTCAAATGTGGCTGGAATGATGAATGGCCAAAGTTTTCTTTTTTCCATAAAATGTAAACTGTAAACTTTAAACGACTATATACAAAAAAATTACTTATACCTACTTGGTGACTAAGTTTACTTGGATTTGTTTTTTTTTAAATTATTTTGTACTGCCGTTCCTATTAAGTAATATGAGAAAAAAATATTAATATTTATTACAATATTATTATTATTTTTAGCCAAGAAGGGAGTGTGACACACACTGCCACGCACTAACCCTATATAAGTAACCATTCTATGTAACTTAAGACACAATATATCATAATCCCAACGTGAACAGTTGTTTGACTACACACATCCGTACAGAGTAACAAACATACAAACATCTAAACATCCAAACATTAGTAGGATTATCAATATTATCATCCTATTCTCTTCACCATACCTACGACTACTAAAAACCAGGTTCGGGCAAAGTGTGTTCTTTGAGCCGATCTTTGAAAGAAGCCAACTGAAAAAATTAGGTCAGGTCGGGTAGCTAGATCCTACAGAAAACTCAAAAAAAAAATTAGCTGCGATGGGAAAACATTCAAACAAACATGATATGGGCATTGCGAAACAAGCAAGAAAAGTATAACCCACCATGTCCGAAAACCAAACACTTAGGTACCCAGAAGATGAGACTTATAACATTGGTCAGAACCATATTTTATGCAAACAACGACGTGCTTGCAATTAGCCCTCGCGGCATGTCGAAACCGGTGTTTTTTGAATCTGGTTTAGCAGTCAATTCTGAACGATACATGCAGGGTTGTTTGCCGATTGTACGTGATTTTATGAAAACACATCACAGAGGAATTTAATTATGTGTTTTGGTCCGATCTAGCATCCAGCCATTATAAAAAAAAACCCATGGAGGACCTTAGGAATCCCAGCATATGTCCCAAAGGATACAAATCCGCCTAACGTACCACAACTTCGCCCGATCGAAGACCAATCTAAAAAGGCGCGTTTATGCGAATAATTTTCGGCCAAAAACTATACAGGTTCTAATTCTAAAAATTAAATTAGAATTAAACAAAATGCCAACATCGACTTACACTCAGCCATGGATAAAGTGCCAGCAAATTGTCGAAAAGCGGCACGCATGGGGCCAAATTACTTTTTACATTAAAATTGGTTAGTAGTTTGTTTATAAAACTACATAAAATCGTTATATTAAACATTTTTTTTATTTTATAAGGTTACAAACATTGTGCAAATTTCATTCCGCATACGTAAGTTTCTGTTGGACTTTAATGTGTTACTTTATGAGAAGTACTTAATTGTCTACCAAATTTATTAGAGTACATACCTGATAAGAAATCTAAGTTCAATGTAGAATTTGTAGTACTATCGACAACACAGCTAACTGACTATCGGTACACCTTAAGTGCATTGTAAATATTGTAATAAGGTTCTATATAAACACAGGATGGTCAGCACGGCTAGCACGCGACGGCGCGCGAGCTCTCTCGATTTTTCTCGCACTATCCGTCTCTCTTTTATTAGAACTCTTAGAAGAAGAGGTATAGTGCGATAAAAATCGAGAGTATGTCGCGGCCGTCGTGTGCTAGACGTGCAGTTAACAGTGTTGTCGTTTGTACCTGCAACCTAGATGTAACCTAGTTATAAGCTTCTTAGCTGCGCCCTTACGGGGTCCATTTTATGACTTGTAATAGTATGTGTAAAAAAAATAGTTTAGTCCGTTTAGACAACCTATTGGAGAATATGGATTCTGGCAGGTTGATGCTTATGTGTGAACCACAGAAATATATCAAGATAGAAGGAAAAAGTGTATGTACTTCGCGAAATGATGACACGGTGTCACAATTGATCGCCGCGAACTTCAGTCTGCTCCCGACCGCGGTCTGCGTGCGACGTCAGGTTTTAAAAACAAAATGGTTTGTTGCGCAATAATAAATGGTTCAAACACTTCCAATAGGAGCTGTTAATGGAGGTATTTGCCTTTCATCGTTAAGTACAATTTTTCCTTAAATATCTGTTATTGATTAAAAAACAATTTATTTTATTATTTTCATCAAAACAGTAGCGGGCGATTGTGCGCCAACGCTAGTTTTCCATTGCGGCTTTAATTTGACGAGCCAGACTTGGCCTGCGTTCTAAACCAGCGATGTAAAAAATAACCTATTCAAACTGTCGAGTCAAGTTCAAGGTCGATTTCTCATTTTTTCTGTCAAAAGTAAGAACAGTGCTGTACACTGCGATTTTCTTACTCATTTATTAAAATCGATTTTGAAAACAGAGGAAATGATAATTACGTTCTTATATTATTATGCAGCTAATGTACGTAGTGCAAAGCAAATATTATTAACAAACAGGTTATGGTTACTTCTATATTGCAATTTATTTCAGTTTTCCGAATGATCCTGATCTTAAAAATAAATTGATTGAAGCAACTGGCTTCCTACATTTTTTGGTTTCCTTCTGGCCATTGCCTACGGTATCTCGGACTTATGATATAGCTCGGCCAGTGATTGAAGTGTAGCGTCCGTGAGCAGGAACGTAAGCAAAACATTCAGAAATTTGTTCGCGTCATCTGTCAAAAATCTACTTAAACTTGCTGCTGTATCCAGGGCATAAAAATTAAAAACTACGCTTTGTGATTGGTTACTATTTAGTTAGACAATCACAGCACAGTACTGCAACATTACGGACGCCGGTGGTGTGATAACTTTTCTTTTCAAAGCTAAACTTAAAAATATGAAATAAAAACATGATATAAAATACAGTGACGAAACATCGTTAACTCCTCAAGAAATAACTAATATGGCAGAGGAAGCCACACTTACCTTGCTACCTGAAAAGTCAAAGAGCCTTTACGATAGTAGAACTAGTTACGATTTTTAGTTTTCTTATAGACTCGTATTAATAACAAATTATTAATTTTAATGAACTCGTACAAAAAGTATTGTTCACGATAGTGTCATAATCAAGCTTTTTAATCTCGTACCTTACTTAGGCCACTAAGCAAGCTTCGTGGCCTAAACACGAAAACGATTGTGAAAAATACTATTTAATTTCCTCTGTTGAATCTAATTATCATTTCGTCTGTCGGTTCTTATCGATATTTTGAATCGATACAAAATAAACCTTCAAGTTATTCCAACTGCCGCGTGCTAATCGATGTTGACGAATCGATGTCGCGCGGCTTATGTTTCCCGTCACTAAATTACTCTCGTGACGTCAAAGTACCTACGCAAAATGTTACACGCTCGGTTCCCATACTAATCGACGAACTCTTTCCTTCCATCTTGATATAGTTCTGTGGTGTGAACACATCGTAGGTACAGGTACAGTAGAGACCGCGACGGTCAGCGAGCGACAGCAGCGCAGCGAAAGTGCGCCTGCGCCCGCGCCGCGCAGCGTCACGTCACACAAACAACGCCCGGAGCGAACATCAAGTACCTGTGCCTACCGACCGATGGTTTGTGGTCACTTGGAAAACATCATCACCACATCATGGCCACTCTATCCCAAATGTTATCAATAATTGATGTAAAAATTCATGCCGATTAGATAATTTTACATTACTTAGCTATAACTCTATTTTTAACTTTGTTTAACTGTTGCATTGCTAAAAATCGAATCTCAGTACTCGTATCGGATTTACAATATTGCTTTTGGACAATTTTTGCACAATTCGAATGTAAAATTTAAAAAATAACGGCTGAATTCTTATTCTTAAATTTAATGTTGCTAGGAATCAAATTATACGACCGTGCTTTTCATGATTAAGAACCACAGAAGTCAATGTAAATGATAAATTGGAGAGCTGATCACTTACCGCTTCTGGTATAGTCATAAGCTTTATCAATACTTTATCGATGCTTTGGCTAAACAAGTTCCAGATGATCTGATTTTGCACGGGGTGATTCGATCCATTATTGCCTGGGCTGCTGTTGACGTCCTCTTTCACGGGGTGATTCGATCCATTATTGCCTGGGTTGCTGTTGACGTCCTCTGGTATATGCAGTATATTTCTTAGTAACAGAAGACCGTTACTGATATTTGTACATTGTTCCTGCGATACTTTAAGTCGAGGAACCATATTTTTCTTTAAAAATTCTACGACCGCTTTCGTTGCCCGCAGTTCCGTAAACGCTGCTTTAACAGATGTGAGTAACTGGTTTATTTCGAAAATTGTATGCAAACCATAATCAGATTGCGACGTTTCTTCGATTGATAGCAAGCACTCTATGGGTATAGACAGATTGACCAGTATTGTCAGCAGTAATTCTATGGTCTTGTCTTCCTTAGCATGAATCAAAAGAGGTATTAGGTCTTTTTGTATGTTTTGTCCGAAATTGATGCTCCTTCGGTATGCCCATAAATACTTGTCTTCAGTTAAAATGTTGTGTAATATATTTTCTAGGGCAGCTGCAAAATTATTTTAATTTAAGTAGTTTTATCTTATTGTAATATCTTATTTTGCAAATAGCCTAGTAAGTAACGGTTCATTGTAAAGATCAATAAAAGAAAAATGTAATATAGATTAACGAAGACTTTTACTATGGCCCTATTTCGTCTTTTAAACTTTACACGTTACATTTGACGTCTGAGAGGGATGATAAAGTAAGTGTATTTTTAGCGTTTTAAACGCGACTGTAGTTCATTTACAAAAAACATAACAAAAAAAACAGAACATGGGAACATAGTAAAACTTGTATAATAATAATAATAGAGCATAACGCCGCGAGTAAATTCGGAGAGAGTCCAGCATCACCCTCTCGACAGCGACACCCCGGAGCCGCTCACCCGGCGCGCGCGCGCCGCGTTGCTCCTGGCCGACTACGACTACGACGGCCATTTCGGGGGCCCATCTAATGAGCGGCTAGTCACCGCCTGCCTCGATAACTTTATGCGCAACAATGTTACCTCTTTGCAATAGCCCAGTTCCATAATCCACCCATATCTCATCACCACCCACAATAGCCCCAACGCCTGTTGGAGCCGGTTCACGGGTATCTACCGATTTACCCGTGAATGGGTTCTAGCAGGTGTATTACATCACATTAAAATTCGTCTCCAAGGGGCCTCTGCGTGTTGGATCTATTATCTCCACGCACGCATTCCAAATGACCGGGGTTCGCCCCGTGAATTTCAATCGGAGATACATAATAATAATAATTTATCGCAGATAACATTGATCCATACATTATAAAAACCGGCCAAGTGCGTGTCGGGCCACGCGCAGTGTAGGGTTCCGTAGTTTCATGTCTCTCTCTTAGTTACATCGACGTGCGGTGCGGTTGCGTCGGCCGAATTTGTACGAAAATTGGCCTTTTCAATTACACATTAAGTTGGTCGACTATTACTCGGTAACTACTTATGCCTACTTGTTCGTGATAGTTTTCCTTTGAAATTCATTATATGTACTACTACCACGATTTTTTCACATTCCCAGTAGTAACCATTTAGCTGGCAGGGGGAGGGGGACACATGACTCGAACTAAAATTAGGGCTTTAGAGCCCAATATCTCGCAAACGAATTACTGATTTGAAAAATGGTTTTTGAAAACCCATAATATTTTTGAACGAGCTATCCAACCCCCACACCATGGGTTTGACGAGAGAAAAAAATTACATCCCCGCTTTAGGTGTAGGGGAGGTACCCTAAAAAAATAAAGACGGACAGACATGGCGAAACTATAAGGATTCCTTGTTGACTACGGAACCCTCAAATATAATTGATGTGTTAGTCCAAAGTAGTAGTACAGTCGATATTGTGCAACGTCGAAATCCCCGAGAGTATGATGAAATAAGCATGATGCCTCATGTTCAAATTGATAACGTATTGATGCTAAATGGATAGTAAACCATCAAATTATCGTATAAATTCGTAAAAAATATAAATTATAATATATAAATTGATAAATTGTATGACAACTGTACGAGTACATAGCGCGTGCGTCATAGCACTCATTTGCACCATCAGCATTTGCTTTGTATAATATTTCGTAATTAGCCAATAAATCATTTTACCTCACTTCACGTTCGATATACATTAAGTGTGCACACCTATCAAGTTAAATAAATCAAGATTAAATCAAGAATTCGTCTTTCGTGTTCCAATCTACCATCAAGAAACCTATCAAGTAAATGTGAGAGTTGACGAGTACTCGAACATTAATGGTCCTTCGAACCTAAGCAGGTATTTGGTGTTTTTGTTCTTATATTGCGATAGTGAATCGGTTTGCTGGCTTCCCACAAGCGGGTTCCACCAGTGAATTGAGAAGGCACATATATCGCATATAGAGTGCAGGAGCACTGTTTACCTTTAACCAAGCAAGCGATTATCAAGCATAAAGTAAGACAACAAGGTCTAAAGAGCACCAGGGCTTCAAATCAAGATTAGAGCATCAAGGCTAACAGGTACCTATCCACGAACGTTCAAGTCACGAAAATTAAGCATATACCTAAAGTGAACACGACACAGCAAGAAAGGTGATCATCAAGCAAATCTACCACCGTTTAGCAAGAATTTATTAGAAAGTATTTTTATTTTTTACCTTAATTTACCAGTTATCAAGAACTAGTAATATGGAGGAATTGTAACAAGGTCAAATCTAACTACAAAACGCAATAAAGCAAACCAAGATCAACTTTAAGAAAGACGGTGTAGATCGCAAGACTGCAGATTACATCAAGAGGAAGTTGGAGACTCTTGAATTATACTGGCAGGAGTTCGACAACAACGCCGGAAAGCTACGTCAGTTTGAAAATCCTGGACATGCCTACTTAAAAAAAAAAAAAAGTCAAAAATCATTTATTCAAAATAAATTCTTCGAGAACACTTTTTGAAGGTCAGGGGTTAAACAATATTATATATTTACAGTCTGCTTCGGTATAACGATGGCCTTTGCCCATATGTCTTTATCGTCTAAGTATTCGCTGAGTTTATAATAGGCTGTTTTTTCCAGCGTTTGCTTTACAATTGCCTTAAATTTATTTTCTGACATAGTAACCGACAAACGAATTTGAAACTCTACTTAATCTAGTTGAAACTGCTAATAATTTAAATTTATTCCTAGTATTTCTATCATGAATGTCACAACCTCTTCGAAATAGCGCTTGGTTCTTACTTCTACAACAACCTTTACGATGAAACATTTCACATATACACAGAAACAAGAGATTTGATTCAAACTTACGCTCAACGTACGCCAAGCAGTGATCGACCTACGCCAGCAGAAAGACCCTTGGCAGGGCCAAGCAATAATCAATCTGCTAAATCCTTAGAGCAGGTGTCGGAGGATGAGAAAACTCTGCAAGCCCCCAGTACCTCATTTACCACGCAAGGAAATCACAGCCAATTGGATGAAATGTTACGCAAACAAAGTAGCAACTTCAAGGCATTGGCTCGAACTCTGTCGAATATCAAGTTAGACAGTGTTGGAGAAAAATGGGAGCTCGAAGACCTGCTTAGGTCTCTAAGCTCCCGCTGGGCTGCCATAGACTCGCTGCACTGGGGAATTGACAGTGAAACCGGTGGAACAGACGAGCATTACGAAAACATGTTCACTAAGTACGAAAACGAGTACGCTTCTATGAAGAAAGAGATCAACAGCAAGTTATGGTCAACGTCGCACCGGGAGCAGTCGACCCCTCGTCTAGACATCCCTGTATTTCATGGACACTACCAACAATGGGTTTCATTTAAAGACCTATTTACAGAAGCTATCCATAGTAATCCTTGTCTATCAAATGCCCAAAAATGCAGTTCCTGAAGAGCAAGATTAAGGGAGAACCAGAAAGACTCAAACAGCACCTACCTATTAGCTCAGATAATTACGTCACATGCTGGGAAATATTGAACCATCGATAGAATAATAAGAAGTTAATATTTACAACCCACATCAACAATGTCATGGCCCTGCCTGTGTTACAACAAGCTACATCAAGTCATATCAAGCGACTACATGATGTAACTATAGAAAGTCTAATGGCATCAAGAATTTAAGTGTCAACATACTAGATACTTGGGACCCTATATTAGTCCATTTATTGACGCAAAAGTTGGATTCGGAAACCCACAATGAATATATGGCGTCACTGAAACAGCCACGAGAATTGCCATCCTTAAAGGAATTCCTATCATTTTTGGAAAGTAAATTTACTGCTATGGAGTCATCACGGCATAAACAAGAAGCCGCCGTGCACAAAACAAGCTTAAACACGCCGTCCACATCAAACAGTCAACATAAACCAAGCCGTTTCAAATAGTACTTTACAAGCAACAAGGCTACTTCAAGTACAGTCTACAACGAGTGTAAACAATGCCCGGTCTGCCAGGAAGACCATGGCGTGTACTTTTGTACAGAGTTCAAAGACATGGCCCCGGGACTTAAACGAAAAACAATTGCGAAACTCAATCTATGTAGCAATTGTCTGCATAATCATAACGGCAAAGCTTGCCATTCAGCAAAAAGGTGTCAAGAATGCAATGGGTATCATAATACACTATTGCACGACGTATTTTGCAATCAAATTGCAACGTCCGGATATCAAACTCGTCAACAAGGAAATGGGTCACACGTGGCACAAGAACATGATCCTAAAGAACAACCAAATATACTTCTCGCCACCGCCTTGATCAAGATCATAGCAAAGGATGGAGTACCTCTCCGGATGAGAGCTCTTGTAGATCAGGGTTCAGAAATATGTTTAATTTCGGAAAATGCCGCCCAACAATTAGGGTTGCCACGAAACAAATGCAAGGGTGTAATCACAGGAGTCGGCACTAATGACAACATCTGCAAAGAGATGCTCAAGTTAAACTGTTTGTCATCTGACGAGCAATATTCATTTATCACCAACGCATTCATAATGAAGAGTTTAACAAGAAACTTGCCCAACACCACATTTTCCAAATCAAGATGGGAACTTTTGGATACCATACCGCTGGCGGACCCGAAATATTACGTCATTAACTTTGTAGATTTATTATTGGGCGCGGAGGTCTATGCAAGTATTATAATGGAGGGAATACACAAACATGAGAACTTACCCCTTATCGCACAATTTTCGCGTCTAGGGTGGATTTTGAGCGGGAAAGAGCAGCAAAGTTTTCAATGTAATTTAGTATTGAATAATATTGAAGACATTCAGAAATTTTGGGAAGTCGAAGATATTCCAGAGCAAACATTCAATACTAGCGAAGAAGATGAATGCATCCAGTTTTATCAAGAAACAACAACAAGGTTGGCTGATGGAAGATATCAAGTACGAATCCCGCTCAAGAAACAATGTCTGAGAAGACTGGGCCACTCAAAAGGCAGAGCTATCATGCAATTTCGACAATTGGAAAATAAATTCAAGAAAAATAACTCTATTGCACAAAAGTACAAGCTGTTCATACAAGAATACCTAGCGCTCGGTCATATGACGCTAGCGCCGATTGCACAATGGAATAAGAGCATTTGGAAAACACCGGCCCTTCAATGGGATGACAAGATCCCCAATGACGTCAACGCTGAATGGAAAAAGTTCAAACAAGATTTAACAAATAATATAAATGCATTTAAAATTCCACAATGGATCGGCACGAGCGCTGTAAGCGATATCGAGTTACACGCATTCAGCGACGCGACACTTCGAACATATGCTTGTGTTATTTATGCTAAATGAATAGTAGACGGACAAGCTAATATTATATTGCTAACCAGGAAATCAAGATTAGTACCGAATTCCAAGACTATTTCACTGCCAAAATTGGATTTGTCCGGGGCTCATTTGGTCGCAAAATTGATGATCAAGGTGAAGCAACGTTTAACCAACCATAATATCAAGGTCTATGTTTGGGTGGACTCCACAGCGGTCTTGGGGTGGATAAAAAGCAAACCTAGCCGCTGGAAGACTTTTGTCGCCAACAGGGTGCGACAGATTACCGAAGTAATTCCTCCGGAGAGCTGGCGTTACGTCAAATCGGCTGATAACCCTGCAGATTCGCATTTTCTGAACACTGGACCGACCCTAACATTAATCGAGACTGACTTCATTTTTTAAATATTCAATTAGGCGAAGCTAAATAAATATCTTTGCATATGTGTAAATATATATCAATTACGCTCTCACTTTGAATGTTTTAGGACTGGCATTAAATTCTTAACTGTAGATCATTATTCAATACCTACATGTAATCTCCTTTTCCTTTGTACTTTTTTGATCCTTTTCTTCCCGTGTAATTAGTTGGGTAGCGGTCGGAAACTAGCAACATGACGGTATGTTTGAAAAGTTTGGTTAATCGTTTAGTTGATTCGTCATCCGTCTAGTTTTAGATTTAATTATAGTATAGTAGTTTTTTAGCTAGGGCCCTAGTGAAAATCAGCGCCACGGCTTGTCGTGGCAATATGCTGATTGGGGCTCCTTTTAGCGTCGCTTGTTGTTGCATTGATATGTTTTGTGTAATCGTTTATTGTGGCGTTAATAAATAATTATCTTATCTTATCTTATCTTATCTTAAAAAGACTTACGTACAAGATGGCAGCTCACTCAAAAAATACTTCAAGATTTGTGGAAAAGATGGCGCACAGAATACCTAGCTCAGTTAAATACCAGAAGCAAATGGAAAAGGCCACTACTTAACATCAACATTAACGATGTTGTGCTCATTCATGACGATAACTTGCCGCCCGGCAAATGGGCCATGGGCAGAGTTATAGAGCTGCACCCGGGACAAGACGGGTACGTGCGCGTCGTAATGCTGAAAACGAAGAACGGAACCTTGAAACGTCCAGTCCTAAAGTTATCTATCCTATCAGAACATACAGAAGATGAACCAACAAAAAATGATCAAGGCAACACTCCACAAAAGCAAGATATAAACAAAGAAAACCACATAGATCAAGTGCAAACAAGGCTCAGTTCACTCTAACATCAATGTTTGCCGCACTCTTATTATTTCTGTCATGCATTTCAAGCGGTCAATGCAACGTCAATGTAATACCATTTCGTGAGACACAAGGTCTATATTTTGATAAATTAGCAGACATGATGCTAATTCGAGACGAATGGAAACTTATTATTTATTACAACATGGAGCCATATTGGGAAGCCACAGATGCACTTCAAAAGTATACACGATTCCTAAAAGACACATGCGAAGCTATAAAGACTCAAGTTCATTGCGACGTAATATCGCTACAGCAACGTCATGGATTCTCCGAACTCGAGTACTACAACCAGCTATTGCTCAGTCAGCATTTGAGCACGCGACTCACGGCACAACGAACCCGACGCGGCCTTATCAACGGTGTCGGTTACGTCGCTAATAGTCTCTTCGGCGTATTAGATGAAAGATTCGCCGAACAGTATCAGAAAGATATTACGCTTCAGACGCGTTTCGAGACAACGCCAAGTACATGGCATCCCTTTGGAAAAATCAAACATCCATTGTTGAAGGGGAGTATAATTTGTTAAAACGTACGGAAGAAACTATGACTCAACAGCATAAAATTATACATCAACATATGAATAGTTTGGAAAAAGCGTTCAAGAATCTACAAGACCAAATTCAAACTAACAACATTATTAACGATTTCAACACAGGAGCAATAATAGCAAGTAATATGCTCCACAATTTAAGAGGACTTCAAAACGTGTTATTGGACACCATCACTGACATTTATCATGGGCGTTTCAACTTACATTTACTGACTCCAGAACAACTTATTAATGAGTTAAGCACTATAGCTAGCTCCCTGCCAAGAGATGTTTCCCTGCCTGATAACTTACACTCGGATCTACGCAAGACATACGAGCTGCTCAAAGTGAAGACAAGAATGATGGAAGATGTCCTAATTTTTCAAATACGGATACCACTCATCAGTAGAGATATTTATGAACTGTTCAAAGTCATACCGATACCCAAAAGGACCGGAAGCAAGATTACCACTGTAGTTCCTGTATCAAGCTACGTATCGATTAACATGAAAAAAGATACGTATATTCCAATATCGGAGTAAGATGTTCGAACATGTTCTGCACTAGCCGAAGCCTATTTTTGCTACATCAAGTTACCAATTTACCAAATGAAAGGCGACAACAGTTTTTGCGAAACAGACGAGTTGAAATGCAAAACTGTTACAACATCATGTAAAAATGACTGGCTCGAAAGTAATGCATTAAATACTTACATATACTTTTGTTGCGAACAGTGTCACATTCGAACATTGTGTGCGGATCAAGTAACCGCTCATCAGCTGACGAACGCCGGACTTATAACAGTAGGTCAAGGCTGCATTATAAAGACCGACAATTTCTCCGTCTTTCCGCATAAACCACACTGGTCAGAACTTAAGATGAAACCGGATCTATATAATCCGGTTATGCCACCAATAAACCACGTCATCAACATCACCATCCCACACACTCAGGAGAAAAACGAATCGGAAGACTTACTTAGAGAAACAACAAAGCTCGGGGAGAAGATCACCAAATTGAAGGAAATTCAACTTACGTCTGAGAAAATATCATATCACGATATTCATCATTACGCAATGATATATGTGATACTCGGAGGGATTGGAGTCGTCGCATTATGCATCATCGTACGAAGAGTTCAGTGCGCCGCGCGCGCGCTGCGCCGAAGCCCCCGAAACTAGCCAATTTCAACATTCAGACTGCAGCGAAACAGCAAGTGTTTCGCGAGTAGATAAATCTACGTCTCCTAAATTTAAAGTAGTTACTTTTGATTGATTTAATGTTTATGTATTTGTCTTTATCATGTTTGTACTCAGCATCCACCTTTCAGCTCATCTGCGCCCCGGAAGATGTACGAGTACATAGCGCGTGCGTCATAGCACTCATTTGCACCATCAGCATTTGCTTTGTATAATATTTCGTAATTAGCCAATAAATCATTTTACCTCACTTCACGTTCGATATACATTAAGTGTGCACACCTATCAAGTTAAATAAATCAAGATTAAATCAAGAATTCGTCTTTCGTGTTCCAATCTACCATCAAGAAACCTATCAAGTAAATGTGAGAGTTGACAAGTACTCGAACAACAACTATATACTTAAACGCAGTATTTCGCGACCGAAACCACAATTTACCTGATTTTCCATACAACGATTAATACAAATGTCAGTTGTGACGTCATACCTGTGTGTCTATCAGTATATTCAGTATGAAGCGTTTTGCGCTGCCGCCAGCGAGGTCAATCTTTGTCTCAATTTTTTGGGTATTTATGTTATTTAATTGTAGTTGCTCCCATACAAACATTTGTTCCTCTCCAAAAACTGGTTCGAATGACATCATCAAAAAATCTTAGTCATCATCCCTATTGGGTACGAATGTTCCTTGGAAGCCCTGTTTTCGACTCCCAATAGGGGAAAGTAATACGAGGTATAACAACTTATCATATAAAGGTCACAATATATACGCTCACTGTGTATAAGCTTGTTTAGTATAACGTTCATTGCACATAACGAACGAAAGGTACTTATAATGTCAAAATATATATTTTCGTAAAGTATAACGTACTTTGGATATAATATCAATTGATATATCGATAAAGGCGTATAATATTCATAACACCTAAGGTTTAAAACATATATTATTCAATTAATCTAACATCAAAAGGTATAATGCTCGTATAGTATAATCGCCGAGGTGGTAGCAAACTATTATCAATACTTAACGAACAATTATTTTAATTTTTTTTTATCATTTAATATTTAATCCATTACCATTATTTTGGATTTAGCCGTAGTCGGGTAAAATGTGAATATTAATGTACTTAGTTCATATCCTATTGTGTAAATAAAAATGGATTTGAATTTCTCCCGAGCTTCCAATTCGGAGAATCTTCCTTGGAAGGACAATGAGAAAAAAATTTCACATGTAGATGCATTTTTCTACACGACGGCACGTTTTCTCGTCAAGGTTGTGTACTACAGGCTTGTGCAGAATTTATTCAGCTTTAATGTTGCTCTGGACCATGTTTTTATAGAGCACGTAGTTTTCGAACAAAACCTGAATTTCTTACGAATGGAGTACATTTTCCAAGATAGCAGCCGCTCTACGAGGTCCGGACCTGGGGACTTTAGAGACGAAAACAGGGCTTCCAACGAACATTCATACCAAATTTCATCAAACTCCCCGGGATTTCGAGCACGAGCGGGATTTGAACCCGCGACCTCTGGAATCCATCCATCGCTCTTGCCAACTGAGCTACCGTGGCCGTGGGTCCACTTTATCGATATTTGGAATTTCGTTAGCGGACGTTTCTGCTTAGTAAACATTTACTTTTACACAATATCGACTGTACTATTAGTAAATCAAAGCCTTTTACAAAAAATATTTGCATAGGTTTCAATTTGGCGGAGGAAATAGGGGACTACGGCAGGTCGAAATTCAAGTTTTTGTATCGGCCGCGCTAAGCCGCACAGGCTCTGCTCTGTGCATGCTGGCGCTGGCACGGGCACTGGCACTCACCATTACAGTTTTCATTTACGTGATATCCATCTGCGTGCACAAAGCCAAGGTTGCTGAACGTGCTATGGATCTGCGGACTCTTAAGAACCAACGCCATCTTTTATCTGAAACAGTAGAGTACAAGGATCAACGTAGGGTTTCTGCTCAAGCCTTCTCGAACTCGAGAAAAGAGCGGGCGTAGCATGGTTGACATTTTATCACTTTTCGTTGTGGATAAGACATCCGACACTCTGGCACTCGCGTACTTGTCAGAATGAGACGGATGTTTTATCGACAGCGATAAGTGACAAAATGTCAACCAGGCTACTCCCGCTGAAGAATTTTAACTTCAGTCGAGACTAGAAAAAAAATACCGGGGCTCGAGAATTCTCGAGTTCCGAATTTGAATAGCGCCAGGCGCGCCGTGCGACTTTTTTCGCCCATAATTTCAAGTACGTACCTACACGAAGTTTAATAAGAAAATCATCGACAGGGAAACGTACATAGTTATTACTCGTAATTAGCAGCAGCCAAAGCAGCCATATCGTGATACATCCTTACTCTTACGGTAATAAAGTCTTGTATTGAAATATTCGGCTGCTATACTATATAATATACGATTGTACTACGTAATGATTAATGAGCCTGGGACCGAATCCCGGTAAGGGCACTTATTTGTTCCTGGGACATGGATATTTTCTATTTATATAATTACTAGCTTCTGCCCCCGACTTCGTCCGCGTGAAACTCGTTTAATAATATCGTAGCTCCTTACAAACTTTCGCCCCCTTAGACGATGATTCCCGGAATAAAAAGTATTACATAATCGTATGTTAATCCAGGTTACACACCGCCCTTATTCATAAAACTTAAAATGACTGCTAAATAAAATGTGCTCTGTCCCATTCTTACGCACACAAATGTCTAAGCATAAAGTAAATATAACATAGAGTAACTATCCCATACTGCGGTCGAATATTTCTGAAGAACGTTAAGAGATGTCGCTTGGAGCACCACTGACGGATATTAATATTTTACGTTATACGAAATCTCAAATATTATCATTAATAGATATTCATTTTCACTTATCAATATTTTTTTAATAAAAACAACCAGACAGGCCTTAATAGATCGTAAATCGATTCAAAATAATTTATAACATCCTTTATTTGTGCGCCATCTAGTGAACTGCTTGACCTTTATTACAGCTTAGCTTGTAAGTGGACAAAGTATACATGCGCAGGATTCTAGTAGGATAAGTGTCCATAGATGGTGCTGTTTTAAACCTGATTTATTTACTAAACCTAAACGCGTTGTTGTTACGAAAATATTTAAATAAGTTTCTGTCAAAAATTTCATTTTTGGTCCAAGCTTTTATTGCCGACTGTACTTTTCTGTATACCATCATCAACTGCTCATTGAGACGATTCTAACGAGCCCCAACTCGATGGGGTTATATGGTTTTATTACGGAGTTCCTATGGCCACCTTGTCTCTATCATCAGATCAGCTCGATGGTACCATAATATTGAATTGTCATCCAAACTATAGTTATACCCAAACTTTCAGCTCAATCGGTCACCGGGAAGTGGGTCAAATTTAACTTGCAAGATTTGACGGACAACTTACTTACATACATACTTTTATACTTCCATACGAAACAAGTCAAGTCACTATAAAGCTTGTAAAAATACCTATCGGTTTTTGCACTCCGGGAGTGCCGGCAGAAGTGAAAACTTGAATAATTTTAATTTTGCAAAAAAATTCCCTTCCTCCCCCCTCTCTCCCTTGCGTGCCAATATATTTAATAACAAACTTATTAGTAGTACACTATAGTTCAACTTAACTCGGCAAAATTGATGAAGGAGACGAAGAAATAAAATACCAACTTGTTTTTGCCATTGCCAAATATTTTTCAAAGCTTTATCTCTTTAGGAATAACGTCCAAATTCGAACTATTCGAATTTGCTCAATAGCAAAGCGGTAAAGGACGCGCGGACAAAATTACAAATTTATTTGCAGAATATGCAATTGCAAAGTGTTTAACGGCTTTATATTCTTACGAATAGCGTTCAGTTTTGAATGAAGTCGAATCGGCTAACAGCAAAATATAAAAGTTTGATAAAACAAAATGGAATTTGCATTTACGGAAAAAGTGTTACGACCTTATACTGTTAACAATAAAGTACAAATTAGAACTATGTGCCCCTAGTCAAACCCCCGTTTTCCCCCCCGCCCCCCAGCCTCGTCCCGAATCTCTCGCCATCCTCCTACGGTCACGTGGCCTCTAACGCATCTGACGTCACAAATATCTGTCGCGAGTTTAACAATTTTTCCCCATCCCAAAAAGTGCTCAGCGCCGCTAAAGAAGTTTTCACTTCAAAAAGAAAACATACATACATACATACATACATTCACGCCTTTATTCTCAAAAGGGGTAGGCAGAGCACATGAAACTTATGTTCCAGCGCCACTTCTAGCATAAATGTGGGTATAAAAAAGATCGACAAAATGTGATATTGCAGTGATAGGTTGCTAGCCCATCGCCCACAACACACTTCAACCCAGCAGGGTTGAAGTGTGTTGTGGGCGATGGGCACCCTTAGTCGACTTTTACGACACCCACGGGAAGAAAAACGAAAACGTAAGAAGAGTTTTTAAATAAGATGAAGTAAAAACTAGTGCCTATGCCAAATCTTGGGATTAGGTGTCAAAGCGATGCAGCATTGTGATGAGACTGATGAGTTTAGTAGATAATTATTAGAATAGATAACCTAGTCCCTAAAACATCAGAATACTACAGTAAGTAGAAAATATATTCATACATTTATTCGGGACCTATACGTAAAACTGTTTTTGTTTGACAACTTATTTGAATATTCTTTCTTTACATAGATATCTAGTACCATAAATAAAGACTAATACCTATAATATGTACGTTCTGCCATTCACATTTGAGTATGTATCAATTTATGATTCAAATTGCCAATAAGTACCTAAAATTATTGAAGTGCTTACGACGCGCGACGTTGTCAGCCATCCTATATATGTAGCTCGCGCTGGCAGCGCCGTAGTTCGATCTGGCAACGTCGCCAACTGTATACTAATTTCCAATTTATTTTATTATTTTTAACGTCTCTTTGCATAACGTTCCATTTCGACATCTTATATATTACAACAAATGAATTACTGCGTGTTACAAATATTTTACATTAAATTAAAATAAACTTAAAGTGACTACAATCTCTTAAATTATTAATAAATAATGGAGCATAATTATTTATTTCTTATCACTTCGCACTCGTCTTTGAAACTGCATAATAGTAAAGAGAACTGCTTACAACGAAACTACTCAGTGCAGACGAAACACAGATTACAGAGACGAAATGAGAAAATGTTGCTACAAAATGATTCCTTTAAATTGTAGGTAAACAGAATAAACTTTGTCCATTTGTAAAAATGCGAAAAAAATGATTGAGTTTATTGTCTCAATTAAAAATACAAATAAAGATAACGTGCGGTATGATATTTTTTTATAAAAGCGTAGTGAAAATATACGTGTAATTACATGGGCAAAGTCAAAACGTCAGAAGTATATGGAAAGATAGAGACTTAACTGGCCACACTGAAACTCAGAGACGATAGGTATCTACTCTACCACGAACATAATGTTAATGTTATTCTTTTAAAATTTGACCTCCGCTTATTTTAATGGACCTACGATTTGATTTAGAAACGGATTTGTTTGCCAGTGATTTACATACGACCAATTGGACTTCTACCGGACTGATTTGATATTATTGCATTTACCAAAATGGCACATCGGTGCCAATTCATAAACTGTCACACATTGTTTCGTTTTCCAGTTAGTGATAAAAATCGCCTACGGATCTGGATTAACAATTAAGGTAAGCTCTATTTTATTTACAATAAATAAAATTATACAACTAAGCACATACATACTTGGTGACGTCGGGCATGCGTCAGTCAACTTGACTTTTTATCAATGTTCCAAAACATCGTTTTGTACTTCAGTTTTTTATCGCGTTACTTACGTTAAAATAAGTTTATATCTCGCTCCAAACTGATTAGTGTCCTTATTAATCCTTCATTTCATGTTTGCACTGTACCTAATGGTAATGATAAACTATAGTTAGGAGTTTGCTTGTTGGCATTTTATTTTGAATCTTTTGAATTTACTTAGTCGCAGTGTGATTGCCAATTCGTGAAAATATCTAACCCAGTAATGATGGCTGAAGTACTTGGTTTAGCTTGAGATTTCACTACTTTTCGGGCCGGAAGGCTTGGCAGGTTTTTTTTACAAGAAATGTACTTGATGGAAATTAAAAATATCTAAGTATTTAGTTTTATGACGACTGCTTTAGCCTAGTTGGTAATGACCCTGCCTATGAAGCAAGAGGTCCTGGGGTCGAATCCCTGTAAGGGTTTTTTTTGTGTGATGGGCACGAATATTTGTTTCTGAGTCTTGGATGTTTTCTATGTATTTATACCTATTGGAACTATATATATCGTCGTCTAGTACCCATAATACAAGCCTTATTGAGCTTACAGTGGGACTAGTTCAACTTGTGTAAGATTGCCCCTTAATATATATTTTATTTTATTTATTTTTAATTTCAGGCAATATCAATCTTTGACACCTGATCAGTTAAAGTACTGCTATCTTTGTGAAGTGCATTCTGAATCCTGCTATGAGTCACAATGATAACCAGAGAAGGTTGACCGGGACAGCTATTACTAAACACTATCACTGTGAAGATAAATCAATTGGTGTTATTAGCTCTGTGTCTGTAGAGCACCCAATGCAAGGTATGTCTTGATTTTTTATTGTTCAAATAGTATTTTCTTAAAAACATGATGACAATTTTTCTGAAAAGGGACTCCTTAAGGCACACATGGGAAATGTACAAAAAAAATTTTTATCATTGAAAACAGGATGGCATTGGTATCCGTTCATGTCAAACGAGATAGCTTTAAGAAAATATTGCGTTTGGTGTCGGGTTACAAAAGCACCACACCCTTTCTTCCCGTCGGTGTCGTTGGTCCAAGCAACTTATACTTGAAAATATATACAGGCTGTCCCAGCGCTATGCAACTTGAAGGGACAGTACCTTAAATATTGTAGATAAGATATTTTACTGAAAGGAGATATTATTGAATATTTTATAGTAAGTAATACTGCACTCAAAGATTTTCATAAAATTGCTTGCTTGGTCTGGGAGTCAATCCGACCATAGAGGAAATATTTATTTATGATCCGACTAAATCCAACTCCTTTCTTTTAAGCTAAATTGTACTTAGAAGAAATCATTCTTTATTTTTAGCTTACTTATTGGCATCATAAAAGCACGTGGTGTTTTTTATATCACATATAAATAAAATAAATAAAAATAAAAAGCTTTATTAATTCCATTACAGCGTTTTTTACAGTTAGTATGTAATGATTTATGTATGTAATGTATTGAATTTCTTAGCTAAACACGCAGAACTAAAAAAAATGCTTATAAGATGTTAGGATTGTTAGGTTAGGTTAGTTAGGTTTCACATATAGCCGGTTTTTATTCGCATACGGCGGCAAGCATATTTGAAAATATTAGCAGTATAATTTAATAATAATATAAATAATAAATCAGCGTATATACGTCCCACTGCTGGGCACAGCCCTCCTCTCAAGGATGAGAGGGAACGGGCAGTAGTGCCCACGCTGGCCCAGTGCGTGTTGGGGACTTCACATACACCTTTGAATTACAAATTACTTAAAAAAATGTGTCTCCTTCACACATGAATGACTGAACAAACGTATACAAACACTACCTAATCGATCTATCGTATGAGTCCTAATTCTATCAACTCAATGGAAGGGGTAAAGGGGACGATTAACAAAATTTAAGTATGCTCGGATAATATTGTTTAGTTTAATATTTATTTTTTAAATTTCAGGATCTGGTACTGAAATTACATTCATTGACGTGCGACCTACCGGACAAAGTAAGAAAACCTGACAATGATCCTGAGGAGTGGCCAACTTCAGCACCACAACCCGCATCGCCACAGCCCTCATCACATCATCACGTCCAACTGAGGCTCCTCAAATAAAAAGACATCTGGAAGAAAGCTCCTCTTGCGTGGACGTGGGGGCGGCGGCGTCGAGCAACGCATCCGACAGATTATTTAAACACATTCAAATTGTATTTGTTCAGAGCACGTAGATGTTTAAAAAATATATATTGTTACTAAAAAAATATATATTTGTAAATCTCATAAAAGAAATCTACA
This sequence comes from Epinotia bilunana, assembly GCA_947049275.1. Taxonomy (NCBI): domain Eukaryota; kingdom Metazoa; phylum Arthropoda; class Insecta; order Lepidoptera; family Tortricidae; genus Epinotia; species Epinotia bilunana. Next base: position 468,234 of record OX346256.1, on the reverse strand, counting down.
AAATCAGCAAAAAATTAGGCTACTTACTGCAAAATAAATGAAATAATTTCCATATAATACGTGTTATTGAACCCTTACCTTTTACCTTACTTTTCTCAAGGAAATCTGCATTACTCACAGGCAGTAAATAGAAGAATGTCTCGGATCGCATGTAATGCACGCAAGGGCAAACGAAATGCGATCGGAGGCTTTTTTACCATTGCCTTGCCTGTGGTGTTCGCACCTTTTTTTATAACTGAAGCTTTCAACCTCAATAGTTTTTAAATTTTGTATATTAAGGTACCTTCCTATTGTTCCTTAAGTTTGTTCTATAATCGTCCTCCTACAGTTGTTCCTAGTAATAATAATCTTGAAAAATCCAGGGGAGTCGAAAGTGCGCTTCCGATCCTTTACTGGATTGAGTATTCAATGTGCTGTGGTTTTATCGATCGAGGGAGCGAAGCGAACGAAGTTCTACGCTTCAGCTTGTGCCGAAAATCGTTCGTATGTCCGGTGTCTGTCCAGCTGTCCGGCTGTTCTCCTCTACAGGTCGCATTCTTAACCGATTCTCGTGAAATTTTGTAAGCAGGTTCGGTTTAGTATATAGTTTTTTGTTACTTTTTAGAAATTAAAAAAAATACAGGTTCGCTAGTTTCTACAGCACATAGAGCCACTAGCACAATAAATCGCATGGCAGCAAATAGACGAATCAAGGTACAGCTTTGAGATTGATAGTACAAATGCACATCATCAAACAAGATGAGTTTTGTTGGTAGTGGGGATCCACATAACTCCCCCCTCGGGAGCCCTGGCAAGCTTACCCCCAAGAACACACCACATACCTAAGCAGCAAGTAGTGGAACTTTGGCTGCGGTCTTATGTAAGGTTGCTTATATAGGTACTTTATTTATGGTACATGATGGTACGGTGGAGGTTCTAAGAAAAGGTACGAAAATTGAGCATTTTATTGACTGCTCGCGTGTGCTCTAACAAAACAGAAAAAAATACTAACTAATCTTTTACTTTGTGTAAACCTATCTTGCAACACTTTGCAAGATAGGTTTACACAAATCAATAGATGTCACTACATCTATTGACTGCGTAAAACAGATTTTTTACAACATCACCTGTTGTAGGTACAGATGTCGTTAGTGTATTCGATAATCCGTAAAAGGCAATATTGATATAAACGACATCTTTTGCTGAGAGCAAATGTACATACCAGTTCACTAACGCCCCCTGGTGCTCACAGCAAATAAGGCGGATTCATTTTAATGTATGGCGTGGAAATATCTTCTTATACTTTATTTATGGTCTAAGTGACAGATAAAGACAAACGAACCTTAACGGCATTTTAGTTAAAATAGGCTTGAAGTACGTTTATGAATACGGCCGTAGGTCTCTATCTGTAGAGTTGCCCCAAAATATGAATAATAATAATAATTAAAATATTACAATAAAATGCATATGACGATAGCTCGAGGTATGAACATAAAGTGATTCACACATTGTCCTAATAAAGTAAAGGCGGGCCACGTTCTGCTGATGCCATGCCTCGTGGAGTCGCGGCTGATGTTGGTACGTTTTCCAGGTCAGGTCGACAGGTGCTACGAGTAGGTTGGCGGTTCTCCTCCCAGCGCGTTGCGTAATTCGCTGCGTATACGCGTTGACGTGTCGTATGTGTCACGTATTCTTCATACATTTTACTGCGTTTTACGGTGCGTTAGCGTATTTTGAGCAGCGAGCGGTGTGGTCGCACCTTTAATCCGTTTAGCCGTTTTTGCGTGATTGAGGTCCAAACTTTAGCATTCATAACATTAGTAGGATTTTCAAAAATTCCAGGGACACAACTCGCTTGACAGTTACTTAATTGTTACATATGTAGTATACATAAACAACATAAAACAGAAAATAAGTTTCGGTAAAATTTTTAACAAGGTGGCCATAGGAACTCCGTAATAAAATCACATAACCCTATCGAGTTTGGGCTCGTTAGAATCGTCTCAATGAGTAGTTGATGATGGTATACAGAAAAGTACAGTCGGCAATAAAAGCTTGTAACAAAAATGAAATTTTTGACAGAAACTTTTTATACTTACATACGAACAAGTCAAGTTAATATAAAGCTTGTAATTAGAGTTAGGGATTGCAATCTGGATTATTCGAAGTTCAAAAATCCGGATTTTCAAGGGATTTCACGATCCGTTTCCAAATCCGAATGTTTAAACCTAAATCCGGATTTTCGGATTTTTATAATATTAGTGTTAAAACTGTTAAAGTATTCTAATAGAGAACATTTTCGGCAGCTGGGTTGCTATGTAACCTTAAGAATGCGGTTGAACGACTCTAGACTTGACGCGTGAATGTTTTTAACTTTTTTTTTTGGGGAATTGTCAATTAACTTCACGCTGTATAAAGACGTGTTTAATTATTTTAATTTTTAATTAGCATTTTTTTTTATATATTCAGTTTCCAAAAATTGCGTAGAAGTGTATGTAATTATTTGTTTATTAAAAAGACTGATTAATTTTTTGGGTTATTTCAGTTTTTTGTTTATTTTTCTAGTACTGAGAAAAAACCTCCCTAAAATCCGGATTTAATCCGAAGTCCGGATTTCGGCCAAAGCATTATCCGAAAATCCGGATTTGAAAAAGTATTTCCGGATTTGCAATCCCTAATTAGTTTATTAAAAAAATATATATTAGGGGACAATCTTACACAAATCTACCTAGTCCCAAACTAAGCAAAGCTTGTACTATGGGTACTAGACGACGATAAACATACTTATATAGATAAATAAATACTTAAATACATATAAAAATGCATTAAATACATACAATAGAAAACATCCATGACTCAGGAACAAATATTCGTGCTCATCACACAAACAAATGCCCTTAGTCAAAGTCAAAGGGCAATTTAAAGAAAAATCTTAAGGGTCAAATTAATTGATAAAATACGCCACACAGATATCCGAGTAAAAACTAAAGTTATCGATGCTCTCGAGCATGCACTCAAACTGAAATGGCAGTGGGCGGGTCACATCGCCAGGATGCCAGAAGAGAAGTGGACAAGGAAACTAAATACTTGGCCAGGACCAGGAGGAAAACGAAGAGCTGGACGTCCACGAGCGCGCTGGGCAGACGATATTGAAAGAATAACTACAAACTGGCTTATATATAGGTTATAGGTTATAGGTGTACGCGGGCTAGGTTTCCGCAACTCGACGTCATAATAGCGCCTATTTTGCGTATGGGTTATTGGCACTACTGTTATTCGTGCCAACCCAGTTCCACCAGGAAGCCTAGCAGACCCTTTATGTTGCCGACGGCCTCCGGTAGTGACCCCGGTGTTCCGAGGTGCTTTGCCCGGTATTCTGCCACCCCTGGGCACGTCAGAATGACGTGGGCGGCTGTCTTAAAATATTATAATTTTAAGTGGTTACGGAATAAAAAGGCTTTTTTATTTATTTATTATGTAGTATATGTTATCTTATTAATTTAACTTAAAATGCCTCTAGCAGGCATTTTAAGTTTAATGAATAAGGTTTAATTCACGATTTTCGCTACGGTGGTAGAATTGTGCTGAAGTTTACCAACCACTTATCAACAAAGTGAAAATGAAAATTCTACTAATATTATAAATGCGAAAGTTTGGATGGCTGTATGTTTGGATGTTTAGATATTGTTTACTCATCTATAGGGTCATTATTGCACTACCTTTAAAACAAGATTCATTCAATTACAGATAAACAACATTTTTGCAGACCTTAGACAATTGTGAGCTGTGTCCAAATAGTTTAATAATAATAATAATAATAAGCCTTTTTATCCCAAATTACTATGGTATGTCTAGCCATTTGATTTTGTGGAGTTATATAATGTCCCGCAGGTCAGTGCGCCTCTCGGCATAGGCCTCCTCCAGCATCTTCCATTGAGTTCTGTCTTGTGCTACTCTTCTCCAAAGGTTGCCAGCTGTGAGTCTTAGGTCGTCTTCCCATCTTATTCGCTGGCACCCTCTGCTTCGCTTGCCATCTCTGGGGTACCAGTCAGAAACTATTTTGCTCCATTTATCGCGAGGATCTCGGATCATGTGACCTGTCCATCTTCACTTTTGTTGTTTTATTCTAGAAGTTACGCCGCAACTTTGGTTATTTCTCTAATTTTTAATAGTTATTATAAAACAATGTCGTCACGTCAGCACACTAAACTAAGTGGTTTTTTTTATATCTTTATTATTTGGTAAAGCGGGTTTATCCGTTATGATAATGTCACCCCTATTGTTACAAATCACTTAAATAACTAACATCTTCACTTGATACCTAAATTTACAATTTTGTACAGTTCTTTCGCTACGTTAGATAGTGGGTGTGCTAAGACACTATTACATTTGCCAGTTTCAAACAGGTTTACCTTATACCGGACACATTCCACCAGGATGTGAAACACATCCTCCCTCGTTCCACACTCCACGCAGTTCGGTGAAGTCGTCTTGCCCATCAAAAAAGCAAAGCTGTTCAGTGGGATGTGTCCCGATCGTAGTCTGAGAACTAACACTATGTCTTTCCTACCCATGCCTGAACCCCTAAACCATGGCACTTGACAGAGAATAGGTTGGATAGTTCTGTACCATATTCCTTTATTTAAAGACCGCACATCAAAATGTTCTTTCCATAATTGCTTGCATTTACGTCGTACCACGTATAGACAGTCAGTATGGTAAGGTAAGTATGAGGCTATTATTCCATCGGTGACTGCTTCTCTAACAAGTCGATCAGCTGATTCGTTTCCCTTGAGGCCAACGTGGGATGGTAGGTACCCATTGAAAGTAAATCTTTATTTTGAAAATCGCCAACGCGTGCACAGACTTTAAGATGCTGTAGGCTATCGGTGCTCCTCGAAAATTCGAAGTGCATCGAGCCAAATACTGTAATGCACTTCTGGAATCTGTACATACCACGAAAGTACCGGACTCAAAGGATTCGATAAATGCCGTAAGTTTTCCAACGAGAATAGACGGAGCATGTAAAACATCTATCGACTGTGTCATAACCAAAAAACATATGCCGGAAATTTGTGTGAAACCCATCCCAGCCGGTATCTCCGATCATGACAGCAGGCGCAGTTGTTAGAATTGCCGCATAGCACGACACGTCAAATAGAATATAGAGAAATTGAAAGAAGACCACACAGCACTCAAATAGTAACTAACATATCTGAAGCTATCTTGTCATGTGACTGGCCTGATTTAATGAAACATGATACTGACAAACTATTGGATGTATTTATGAGAAAATTGACTTGGAACATGAACATCTACATGCCAATAAAACTGGCAATGAAAAAGTTGACTCCCCGTGCACCGTGGATGACAGAAGAGCTAATTAAAGTACAACAAGATATAGAAGATTTGTACATGTTTAAGAGACAATACCCTGAAATTGAATTGGAGAATACCATAACTATAAAAAGAGACACTAGAAGAACCCTTTACGAAAACAGTAAAAGAATAAATACTGACGAAAGAATAAGACGACCAAAAAACCCAAAAAAGGAGATCTGGAACATCATTAAAGAGGAAACAAATAGCGCAGTAACTGATTTTAAATGGGACATTGTAGATAAAAAAACAAATCATATAATAACAACAGGAGAATTGTCTAACTACATCAGCAACTATTACGCAGAAACATGTGTGAGACTCGAACAAGACAACCCACCTAATCACAGTGAAGCCATGCGAGCACTTGAGTGCACGTTGTCAAAAGAGGGACATAAGCCAGAATTTAAATTCGGTCCTGTAAACTCTGACGAATTAATGCATCTCATAAGAAACAAAATATGTAAGTCTCTAACTAAAGATATCTATGATGTATCTGGATCCCTCTTGTATGACATAATGTTGAGGTTAAAAGACTTAGTTACATTACTTGTAAATAAAGTCCTAGCATCTAGTCATTATCCAAAATCAATGAAACAGGTTCGTCTGTGTCCTATTTACAAAGGAAAAGGAGTAAGAACTGATATCGCCAACTATAGACCGATTAGCATAGTACCAACGATCTCTAAAGTAGTTGAGTCAGTAATGTCCAAAAACCTAATGCAGTATCTTGAGGATAGCAAATTACTAACTAACGCACAATATGCATATAAAGTTGGCAGATCAACAACTAGCGCAGCACTTAAGTTTACCGAGACGATTGTAGGCCTTCTAGAAAGAAAAAGGAAAGTCGCAGCCATATTCCTGGATCTCTCGAAGGCATTCGACACAGTAGATCACGAACTCTTGCTCTCTAAACTGGGTGCCTATGGCATAAAAGGAAAAACCGCTAAACTGCTGAAATCTTTCCTAGCAGAACGAGAGCAATTTGTAGAAATAAAGATAAGACGGAAAACGACACCGATCCGGAACGCAGGCTACAAGAATAGGTGTCCCGCACTAGGTAACAGCTTCTTCTCTATATTTCTAAATGACCTGGCAAGTCTTGATCTAGATGGTGAGATGATCCTATATGCGGATGATACTACAGTTATAGTCAATGCAGATACAAAAACACAGTTGACAGAAAAAATAGAAAATGCGGTAAGAATATTTTATCTTGTATATTTACTGTACAAATTATTTTAATTGTAAAATTATGATAATAAATATATCTGAATCTGATAACAGCTACCGCCTCAGCCAAAGCCACCAGTTCTATGCCCGTTATAGAAATGCTTTCATTTATTTGTAATTTTATAGACCCATTTGTTTGTGGATCAAAAACTGCCAAGCCTGCACCATTAGAATATTTGGAGCCATCTGTGTAAATATAGTAAGCGCCAGGATATCTCGACATTAAAAAATCTTCACAAGTTTTTTGTAGAACCCGTACATTATACAGTTTCTTAGCTTCCTGCACCCCCTCAATGTAGACATATAGTGCTAGAAAGGTCCACGCTGCTAACCCGAGTATCTAACGAGAAAAGTTCAAGCTGACATGACGTATGTATGGGAGTATTTTCCAAACTTTCGTGCACTAAAATTAATAATGGTTTGTTCTTACGTCTCCAATACATGTTACTTGTTAAACTGGCAAGTCGGTGTAATTTTTCAATTAAAATGTTATTAGTGTACGATTTTGTTTTTAACCAAAACTTGCTCGCTAAATAGTACCGTCGGATGAATAGTGGTGGAAGGCAAAGTTCCGACTCCATGACGTGAATTGTTGAACTTTTTATAAAACCTCCTCGCATACACTGATTTTGCAGCCTGTCTAACTAGCTAGAGCACTTTTTTACAGTTTCCATATAAAAAACATGCATAATCTAGTCTACTACGAATTGTAGCAATGTATAGCTTTCTTAGGTGATCCGGATGAATTCCCCAAAATTCTAGCAGGGCCCTGGAGAATTTTGAAAGTATTTAATAATTTTAAGCTTTTCTCGGTAATTTCTTTAATGTGTTTATTCCATTTTAAGTTTTTATTTAGCCACAGCCCTAAATACTTAACATTATCTACTACTTCTATTGAGTAGTTATTAATTTTAAGTGATACGGCCTCTTGCAAATATCCTCTCTTAAAGATACAGATTTTAGTCATGCTTCTCGTATTACCCTATTTCTCGTAGCATGTTTGTGAATGTGTTTAAAGCCGCTTGGAGTACATACACACTATTTTTAACCGTCTCGCGACTAGTATATAACACAAAGTCGTCAGCATATTGTAAAATATTAATGAAATTATCTGATTCAATATTTTTACATATCTTCAGGTTTGCAATATTAAATAGCAAAGGGTGACAATGGATCCCCTTGTGCTAAACCAATCCCCTGTGCACTGTGGTTCTAGCGATCGTGCACGTATCATTATCGTGCTAAACCAATCCCCTGTGCACTGTGGTTCTTGCGATCGTGCACGTATCATTATTGTGCTAAACCAATCCCCTGTGCACTGTGGTTCTAGCGATCGTGCACGTATCATTATTGTGCTAAACCAATCCCCTGTGCACTGTGGTTCTAGCGATCGTGCACGTATCATTATTGTGCTAAACCAATCCCCTGTGGTTCTAGCGATCGTGCACGTATAATTATTGTGCTAAACCAATCCCCTGTGCACTGTGGTTCTAGCGATCGTGCACGTATCATTATTGTGCTAAACCAATCCCCTGTGCACTGTGGTTCTTGCGATCGTGCACGTATCATTATTGTGCTAAACCAATCCCCTATGCACTGTGGTTCTAGCGATCGTGCACGTATCATTATTGTGCTAAACCAATCCCCTGTGCACTGTGGTTCTAGCGATCGTGCACGTATCATTATTGTGCTAAACCAATCCCCTGTGGTTCTAGCGATCGTGCACGTATAATTATTGTGCTAAACCAATCCCCTGTGCACTGTGGTTCTAGCGATCGTGCACGTATCATTATTGTGCTAAACCAATCCCCTGTGGTTCAAGCGATCGTGCACGTATCATTATTGTGCTAAACCAATCCCCTGTGGTTCTAGCGATCGTGCACGTATCATTATTGTGCTAAACCAATCCCCTGTGGTTCAAGCGATCGTGCACGTATCATTATTGTGCTAAACCAATCCCCTGTGGTTCTAGCGATCGTGCACGTATCATTATTGTGCTAAACCAATCCCCTGTGGTTCTAGCGATCGTGCACGTATCATTATTAAACCTGTAGTGTAAGGTATTATTTTTCTCCAAAAACCACTCGAGACGTTTAATTAAAATGTGGTGAAACAATTTGCAAATGCAAGATATCATTGAGATCGGCCTAAGTGAATCTGTAAATTATGGAATGCGCCCTTGTTTTGGGATTGGAACGATACTAATAACTCGCCATTGTACTGGAACGACCCCCGACTGAAGAATCCGATTAAATAGCGTTAATAAAACCAATTTACCGCTTTCTGGGAGATTACTAATCATTGAATAGGATATATTGTCACAGCCAGGTGTCGTGTCGTGTCCTAGCGTCGCAAACATTTCTCAAGTTCCTGTCTCGTTATAGGTACTTCTAACCTTGGGTTGGTTGTGACTATATATTATAGGCTTTTTAGGCAATGCATAGTCTGGAGTTAAGTTGGTAAGCAGTTCACTTGCTTTTTCTTTATCAATGTAGTTACGACAATTTCGCGATCCCTTAAACCACCTCATTTTGCGCCATAAATCTGATCGTGTTGTTGACTGATCTAAAGACGAACAAAAAATTTGCCATGACTCATCCCGTGTTTGCCTCATTTTTGTGTTAATCGTATTTTAGCTTGAAGTCAGTCCAGGTTATTAGGAGTAGGGTTGCGCCTAAACGCTGATAGTGCTAATCGACGTTCGGCTACCGATTTCGATAGGGAAGGGTTCCAATATGGTTTTGGTACAACTATCAGGATTTAAGCACTGCTTAATATAAGGGATATGAATATCCGCCGATTTATAAATACATTCTACAAAATTGTTGTACGCAACTTGTAGGTTATCCGAAGGGTTTAGATTAGAAAGTAATTCTTCAAGAAGGATCCTATACGAGCTCCAATTAGCCTATTTGAAGTTACGTGTTTTTAAGATATTAGTCGGATTGAATTGTAAATTACACGTCAAGTGGATGATGAAGTGATCACTGCCTCGCGTTTCATTTAATATTTGCCACTTAAATCGTAGCTATATCTGACGAAACTACAGATACGTCTCAGGGCGGATTGTTGCAACTGATTATTCACACAACGGAACCGGGTTGGAGACCCATCATTAAGTGTCACCAACATATTATCAGATAACGCATCGTATATTTGTGACCCTCTTGTGTCCACCTTATAACACCAGTTGCTATGGTGCCCATTAAAGTCCCCAAGAATGAGGACCTTTTTATTTACTGACGCGAAAACATAATCCCAGTCACTTTGCGTTGTTCGTACACATGGCGGACAATACACGACGGTGATATACTTTATTTGGTCACAGTTAAAAAGTTGAACGCACAGAAGTTCGATCCCTGAATTAATGCAATTAATAGTATGTAATTGTGATTTCACCGATTTATGTACGAACAACGCGACCCCTCCGTACGAATCGTACCTGTCTTTTCGATAAATATTATAATTTTTTACTACTATGTAACTATCGGGTTCTAACCAAGTTCACATACGGCAGCGACGTGGACCTTTTCTTGACATAGAATATTTTCAAATGCAAGTAACTTGGGTCTGAGGCTTTGGGCGTTCCACTGGAGTATTTTAACTTTTATTACTTTTTTACTATTACTTACCATTTATAAAAAAATCCATAAAACTCTCTAAGATCGGCCAACTTGAAAGTTTATCTACACACACTAAGACAATCCATTGAATGCAACATCTTATAATTTTATCTACTTTCACCTGCATTGTTAGTCCCTTCAAGAATAAGATCTCTTTTAACCTGTGCACAAGCTTACTGAAGTCAACATTTTCTTCCCTTCGGTCTTCTACCTTGTCTTCTTCAACCGCTTTTCCACGCTCACTCTCGGGAAATCCATCGTTTACGAGGGTATCGATGTTGTTATCTGTGTAAGGCTCAGTGAAAGGTGTCTCTTCTCTCTTCGGGGACGAGGTGGGTGCTGGGCGGTCTTCCCCTCGCTCTTCGCGGTGCACTATCGCCTTTGTTTGAACCATAGCTGCATAAGTACTAAGTAGTCGGCTTTTGCAAGGATGGACATGGTTGAATCGGGTCTGTAGGTTTTAACGACGGAAATGAACTGGTCGGTACCATATGGTTTTCTTTGACGTCAGGGGACTCAGGTGCTACGTATACTGCCAAAGCTTTTCTGTAGGTACAGTTATACTCTGCCTTGAGTTCTCTAAGCTTTTTTTCTTTTAGAAACATTGGACATGATCTCGATAGGGACATATGGGGACCCTTGCAATGAATACACTTAAAATTGGTTGTTTCGCAATTGGCATGGTTGTTTCCGCACTTTGGACACGTTACTTTACCAGAAGGACATCTTTTGTGTGTATGACCCAATTTCCAACAGCGGGAACATTGTGAAACCGGAAATATGTACCGAGTCTACTTTGAGTCTGAACCCATCTACAAAAACGTGTGCCGACAAAAAGTTTCCTTTGAAACACAGGCGTACGACTTCACTCGCTGACCAGCCATCTTTGCAGGTATCGACTCATTGTTTTAATCGAAATGCCGGCATCAGTTGCGCCGGTTTACTACATTCTATGCTTTTAAATATGTCGTTGTCTGTCAATTCCAGGTCTACGTCCCGAATAACCCCATATGATAACATTTTCCCCATTGGTCTCTGGATACGCCAGCCCTTCTCTTTTGTTAAATGGCAGTTTTCCAGCTTTTCTATGTTTACTTCACTTGGCATTTCTAAACGAATTTTGTAAGGATTTAAATATTTAACCTTTTGGATATCAGTTATGTTATACTTTTTAAGCAATTTTTCCAGTGCAAATTGTTTAGGTAGTTTCTCCAAAGACGAAATCAACACTTCTATTTTGTCGGTACTTTCTTCTCCTTGTTATTTTTTCCTACCAAATGCCATGGTCCATCTTCATTCAATCCCCATTTGGATGACCTTACGTAATTCATGTCCTGGTTTCACTTCGACTCGTTCAAATCTTCATTTTGATATCGTTCTCTTTCTAAACTTAAAATCTCTTCGTCAACTAAAGAATTTTCCCTTGTCAACGGTAATTCATCCATATTTTCATCAACCGTAGGTTCATTGTTGTCCTCCATGGTTATTAGTAAACAAAAAAAAAACGCATGTTCGCCGGCCGGCTATGCAAAACCGGTCTCCGGCGCACTAATCACTATGATAACGATACAATAGATAATAACCGAACACAACCGACTCGAACAAATGTCGCACCGAGAATGAAACTAAGTGGTTGCTAAGTGGTGCACATCCAGTATGGTTAAACCTTTAAAAGACCACTACTGGATAAAAGAAGAATTTTAAATACTAATATGGCCTACCTTTGGTTTTATATTCAAGGGCTATCATTTACACCAAAGCTACCTTTCCAAGTAAAGCCCTGTAGTTAACTAGCAGTTGAATGAAAACACCAACTGGTTGACTATAGTCTCACTTCCATGACTTAGTTACACAGAGGTAGTTAGTTAGTTAGTTATACTGGGCTTTTTTCCGCAAGTCGACATCCATTGTGCCTATTTTGCGTGAAATGGTGGGGTAGCGCTACTTACACAGAGGTAAAACGACTTCATATCGTTTTTCTTTGCACTAAAACACATCAGATCACTACAAATGAAAAAAAAATACAAAATTAAAATTACAAGCTTTTATTGACTTGACAACCTAACTTTTTTTGCATGATGATCAACTCTACTCATCGAAATTTCCGCTCAATCGGATACCGGTGTGTGGTTGAAAAATGGTTGCAAATTTTAAATTACATACTTACATTCGAACAGTATCTGTTAAATAAAAGCTTGTAATAATAAGATAATACGATAAGACTAAGAATAATAATAAGACTTGTAATAGTAATAATAAATATGATGGTATTTCTAATGGTCTAAATAGTTAAGTATTTATAACTCCGATAAAATAACGTACCACAGGGAACCTTCTACGTGAAAACTCGTCAAAGTACAACGACAGCGACCACATAAATACTAGTAAATCCAAAGCAATAACCCGTATTCCCGTATATAATCAAATCAAAATCAACACACAACCCGGCACTCAAGAGTTCAGAGACGTCAGAATAATGTCAATTGTCACCTGTCACTGTCATTGTGTCATGGGGTATCCACATTATGTGATTTTACCCCAATTTGTCAGTACAACATGTCGAAGTCAGGGTATAGCATACAGATGTAACAATACAACTCGTTTGACGGTTGGATCAGCAGCGCAACATGCATCTAGACGATAGCAATTTATCAGATTCTGATAAATTGGGTGTACACCCCATCACTCAATTGTCACGTTAAATCTACACACTACAAACGGTGCAATTTGTCACACAGACTCGCTGGAATTAGAATAAGTAATAGAATAATTTATTGAATAAAACTTATTGCCATAGGTGGGCATTAACTCGTTAATCTGTCAATCGTTAAAAGTTAAAATTTCGAGTAACACATATAATATTTATTATCTAAAGTATATACAAGACGATAACTAACATTAACTAAATTAAAATAAGTTAAATCTAAAAAAGGCCATCGCGGCATTGCACCGAGGATGCTGGCAGCATTTCCTCACTGAATTGCAATGTTGGCGGTTAGCTCTTCGGTCACCAGTTACGTCAACCAGACGTTTCGCGATTTCCGCAAATAACTTGCGCACTGGGACCCCATGGACCGAGGCCGAGGGTCTTGACTCTAAATGGTACAAAGTTGTACTCACTGCCGAGGCCGGGCCGAGGCCGATAATTAATGCATTTCAGATTTTCGGCATTTTCCGCCGCTGCACCCGCTTTAGAAGAAGTGGAGGTGGGACGGTGCCAGTGTGTCTACACAGGTAGCGTCCCACACAAGCATCCGTCCCAAACTCCAAGGAACCAGAGACACACCATCAGGTCTTTTGTCATCATCTCTGACAATGCCAGGCGGCTCAAGAAGAGCTGGCACATTGATGGTGGCAAGAGACCGGCGGGTTATGTCATTAAGAGTCGCATGTCTTGAAAAGCGGCCTGCTCTTTTTTTGACAACATCATCCGTGGTGACCCAGTCGGCGTCGCTTTTAATGGGGTGTACATGTCATGATTTGTCAGCCCCAATTCATCAGAAGCTGACTAATTGCTATCGTCTGGATGCATGTTGGGCAGCAGATTCAACTGTCAAACGAGTTGTCCTGACTAATTGCATGCAGAAGTGGTCGGATTGTTACATCAGTACGCTACAACCAATTATGACTTCGACATGTTGTACTGACAAATTGGGGTAAAATAACATAATCTGTATACCCCGATTTTAGATTTTGCGCGGACATCGGGGAATTCACATCACTAATTCGCCCTTGTGACATCACAGTAGGTAGAAAAAAAATTGACGGTTGGTTTTCATAGGTGTTTAAGTTATCTAGTGTATAACTATATCTATGATCCGCATCCACTTTTTTGGAAGCGGATTATTAGGCTGTACATTATTTTGGCCGTGCATTCTCATGGCTGTACATTACCTGCACGTCTAGCACACAACGGCCGCGACATACTCTCGATTTTTATCGCACTACACCTCTTCTTCTAAGTGTTCTAATAAGAGAGAGACGGATAGTGCGAGAAAAATCGAGAGAGCTCGCGCGTCGTCGCGTGCTAGCCGTGCTGGACGTTTCCAAACTAAACTAAACTAGAGGGCCTACCACGAACCGAAAACGAACTTCGTTAGTGTGTCTCCCTCTCTGTTGCACTTGCTAATTCGAGCAACAGAGACGGAGATAAACGAACGAACTTCGTTTTCGTTTCGCGGTAGCCCCTTAGGGGTTAGTATGGAAGTGCGCACACGTAGCGACGCGACTCCGTGTCCGCACTTCCATACTAACCCATAGACTTGATGTGAGAGACAAAATAGTCGCGGAGACAAAAGTTGCTCGTGCGTGCTTACCCTTAGACCGCCTCTTAAAATGAATGTGTTTTGTCCCTTTCTTACGAACACAAATGTCAAAATGACAAACGAATTTTAACGCCATTTTACTCATTTTAGTTAAAACAGCCTTGTAGAACGTTTATGAATACGGCCGGTATATACCTTAGGTTTCTAAACGTCTGTTGCCGTATACGTAGTATCTTCTTAGTAGTCTGTGGTTGCCATTACTAGCAGTACTTTTAAAGTACTAAAGTGCAAGATAAATTCAATTAGGTGCTGGTGTGATTTCCTTAAATCTTGTCATCTTTTTATTTTACGACTATCTAGAAATAGTAAGTACGCGAGAGGTTTAATTTCGTTATAAGTTTCTGGATTGGGACATTTTAGCTGTTGTCCGAGTGTGGGTGTAAATCTTTCAGTAGTGTGCGTGCAACAGAACCCGCTTGTCGCGTTGCGGTGCGTGTGCTTTCTACAATAGACTTTCAGCGCCTCGTAAGTTTGTGAATTTCATTTATTACTGTGTATTTAGTGTCCTCAAAGATCAAGCAACATGATGTAATTAAGTCCTGGCGCGGATGTGCAGTGTGATGTCAGGATTCACCGTGATCATTCGATCGGATCGTGTCGATGCGTCATCTTTGTGTGCCATTTCACGAGCTCTGTATAATATTCTAGAATCTGAATACTTATTATAGAGAGTAAAGGACCCGGGTCCCGCAGAGAAGCAGCAGGAGGCTGTTTGCGAATGCTATGCATTCTAACCTCGCTCGGGCGCGCTGTAGAGGAAGTGAGCGCCGAGCACAGGCGTCGACGGGGACGGCTCCTGTGATTGGTCGCGGGAGTTCCTCGTATTGTATCCGCCGTTATTCTTTGTGCAAATTGCGAATTGCCCCGACTCCTATTTGTAATTTAAGTAAATTCCTATGACTTCTGACTTCTCTACTAACTATACTGAAACTGATTGGTGTGGTGGGTAGACGTATACTTATTGATTTGCCTGTTGGATGTCCAAGCCTGGAGATCACCCACGGAAGTTAAGCTCGGGATATCTATAACTTAATTAATAACCACATCAATTTAAGTTAATCATTATTCAGATGGTCCATTCACAAACTAAGATCAATGATGCAGTCAGCCGAGTGGTGTGACCCAGGACATTCTCACTACCACCACTGACCACATTCAATAAAAAATACGTACAGACACCCAGAAACACAGCTACGTTCCCACACTAGGCTAGGCCTGTCCCGAGGAAACCAAGACAAACAC
Organism: Epinotia bilunana; assembly: GCA_947049275.1. Classification (NCBI taxonomy): domain Eukaryota; kingdom Metazoa; phylum Arthropoda; class Insecta; order Lepidoptera; family Tortricidae; genus Epinotia; species Epinotia bilunana. Next base: position 452,450 of record OX346256.1, on the reverse strand, counting down.
AGATTTAACCATCCAAATACAATTATAATTGTGAACCAACAATACACCCTAGTAGGGTCCATGTCTGTACTGATTAGATTTTAAGAACTCTTGTGAATACCATGGTTTCAACAAATAAATTAAAACGAATGTGAAAATAAATTGGAGGTAATTCTAACATCAGCTGTTTAATACCCATAACCTATTACTACAGTCAGAATTTCAATGGTTCTGTCATATTGCAAAATATCTATGTGATAATATGACCTTAATGAATACAAACAATGTTATCGGATTATAGCCCTAGTACAGCTAGACTGACATCAATATCGGCTTTTCACGAACTTATTTGGGGAATAATCACTGTCAGAAGTATTTTCCCCAGCAAACTTATTGCTGTTATTGGACTCCAGTTGTCTTTAGCCAAGTTGACAATAATCCATTTAATGGCAAAACAATGAAATCCATCATCAGAACACAAGTCATCTTACTAAAAGATAATTATATTTACAAATGCTGAAATTTGTTATTTCTGGATGATTTATGCAGGCTACCTATATAGCCAATACAAAGTTAAGTTAAACATTTTAAGTCATACAATTTAACGGTGGCCTTGTTTTGAATGTGGAAAATTTTAATGCAGCATTTTAGATCATGAAAGTTTATGAAAAATATTTATTTCCAGGCCTAAGTAGCTATAATGTACTCTTTAAAACAAAAGGATGTGTAAATTGAATACCACAATTGTATCAATGTGGCTAGCTAGACCAGTTTCCCAAACGCGTTAGTTCCGCGTAGCAGAATTTCCATTCGCATTTTCCCCACTTTTTATTTCTCTTAGTCGATTTAATTCATATATTCATACGCAAGTATTGACAAACGGATTGTTTTCTAGTCGCGTTTTTCCCAAGATAATTTTTCTAGACGATAAGGTTCATATTCCCCGTGTTGATGGACTGAATGTTTTGCAGTCGCGTTTTTTAAAAATGAAATCTACTCGAAATGCGCGGCAGCGGCTGGCGAAGCGCTAGAACCGACTTCACGGATATTTTTTCGTATAAAGTCGGTACTGGCATTTCGCCGGCCGCTGCCGCGGCCGGAACGCTCGCTTCGCTCGCTCGGCTTGCGCGCTTAGGGTCGCGGTTCACCTAACACTCCTCGCTTCGCTCGTCGTCGTACCCAACTATAAGACGCGACTGGAAAACAATCAGTCTATCAATACGTGGGAATATGAAATACATCGTCTAGAAAAATTATCTGTTGGGGAAAAACGCGAGTATAAAAGTGCGGAATAATGCAAATGGAAATTCTGCTACGCGGAACTAACGCATTTGGGGAACTGGTCGAACTCATCAATGTTAATATTATGACAAGTATAATCTTGCTGAAGTGGCCCCATTTGGCCAAGTCAAAGCCACAAATGGGTTTGTCGGTCAAGACTATGCTTGTGACATGACATTGCTCAGTGACCTATAATTCAACTTGTGCTCTAGAATCATTAGAAAATCATCTCATCTTATCAGCCGAAAGACGTCCACATAGGACATAGGCTTCCCCCAAAGAGTGCCACAATGACCGGTCCTGCGCCACCCGCACCCAGCGGACTCCCGCGACCTTTACCAGGTCATCAGTCCACCTTGTGGGGGGCCTACCCACGCTGCGCCTTCCGGAATCACCTGGTATGTGGCAAAAGAAACAGATACAACTTCTGGCTGATTTTTTTCAACATATTTTGAATGAAACATTCATAATATATTAAACACAAATAACGCAAAGTTTGGATGTTTAGATGCGTTTGTTACTCAATCACGCAAAAACGGCTTAACCGATTTGGATGAAATTTAGCAGGAAGATAGTTTATAGCCTGGATTAAAATATAGAATAGTTTTTATCCCGGGTCCACACAGACGAAGTCGCCGGTAGAAGCTAGTAATTGATATATCGTCGCGGGAGTCCGCTGGATGCTGGTCGCGCAGGACCGGCCATTGTGGCACTTTTTGGGGGAGGCCTACGTCAGCAGGGGTCGTCTTTCGGGTGATATAATGATGATGGCGATTCATCAATTTGAATAACATGTGTTTGTTGCACAGACATACCTACATAGGGTATTCCTGTTTTTATATGTATGCTAATGCTTTATTTGTGAACCGTCCTCGTGACTGCTTAGCAACACGGTGAGGAAATAAGATTTATTCTACGCTAGCTTCGAGCCCAAGTCCACTTGGGCTCGAAGCTCGAACTATTTTCATCTTAATTGCTTCCTTGGCTTATTAAGCGTGATAAGGTGACAGACAGACAGGAACCTTGCCTTTGAATTCCCCACTCCCAAATTCATCTTTTTAGATGATTTTTCAGGATGAGAAATTTACAATCTGGCTCATAAGTTTGTCAATAAATGTTTGGCAAATTTCATCAAAATCTGTTCAGCAGTTTGTTTAATTACAAGCATACAAAAATATAATAGTCAACAATGCATTGCACCGAACAACTTTATTTACTCATAAACATCTGCTTCAATAATGACCTTGTAACGAGAAACGCTGCTTCTTAGATAGCTAAAGTCCTCCCCAAAACATCAATTACAGACGATGTTTATATACCGTGTAATTTTGAGAAATGATATTAAATCATATAAGTAAAGTAAGAAAGTAGGACAATTTTTTAACTATATAAAGATAAATAAATAATTCGTATTGTGGGGTGGGTCATACGGTGAGGGCGAGCCGTGCAGCGATGCAGAGGCTGCGTCGGCTCAGTGGGGCGCGGGCCGCGGATGTGGGTCAATGGTACCGCGGCGCTCCATCGAGCGCGGCCCCGCGCAAGTAGGTCGCGGCCCCGCGCCCCGCCCGTGCACTCGTGCAGCCCAGCCCGCCTGCATGCAAGCTGCAGGACACGGCTCAACCGGGCATCACTTCACAACGCACCCGTATCTTTATTATTTCTATATTTATGGATGGTCATGTATCAATCATTGACTGCTATTTCGATATAGTTTGACGAAGCCGTGTGATTCGCGTGGCCTCCTTTGCCATTGTCGCGTCAGCGCTTCGTTTGGTCACGTCACCGGCCCGCTTGCCGTGGACAATTATATTCGGTGCGAAAGTAGTAGACGCCGCTTAAACTGAAATCAATCAATAGTGAGCGTGTAAATAGCAGGGATACTAGGCATACCACCGAGTCTCCTGCTACTCGATTAATACTGTACTATGGACCAGTTTATAATATACTAGGTGCCCGCGCGGCTCCGCCCTCGTATTAGAAAGACCCTAGGCAGAGCCACGGGATAAAATATAGCCTATATCCATCCTGGAAGTCCATTATATTTTAGTTTATTTATTTATTTATGTAATCATACAAAATTTATACAGTTGACAGTAAGAAACCAAAGCACTGTACAATTTATAATTATTAACATGTAAAAACCGAAAAAGAAAAAGAAAAAAACCATAATATTTAGATAAACATCCATCGTCTCGCAGTATCTCAGACACATGTGACATACATTCGCCCATCGACTAGCAAATACATCACATTCAGGTGCTTGTGACAGAAGCGAGTTCAACAGTTTTAGTGCCCGAATAGCAGGGGAGTTTCTGTGTGCTACAGTACGAGTTGATGGGACTGCCAGGAGATTGTGACGTCTCGGTCGCAGGACTGCTTTGGGCACAAAAGGTATAGTGAGTTTTACGGCTCGTGCCACTGGATCCGGGCAGTCGGTATCGCCACGTAAGATACTGCACGTGGTCACCAGAAGATTGTAGTTACGCTTTACTTCAAGAGAATTAAAGCCCAGAGAACCTAGCAGGAACTTGGTAGGGTACAAGAAAGGGTAGAGGGAGTACAGTTTCTTATACATAAACCTCCGGAAGGTTTTCTGTACTTTCTCCAATAACAAGGCGTAAGTAATTTCAGCTGGGTTCCATATGATGCTTGCCACCTCAAGCTTACTCCGGACAAGGGCCGTGTAGAGCAGCGTGATTGCTCTGGGATCATTAAAATCACACGCATTTCTAATAACAAATCCCAGTCGCTTGTAACAATCAGTAGCTAGCCGCTTGATATGGTCATGAAATGTAAGAGACTTATCAAAAATAACGCCGAGGTCTCGAACAGTTGTTACGCGAGTTATGACTTCCGATCTCAGCATATATTGGGCATTTCCTTCACTCGTTCGGTGAAGCCTATTTCACCGAACGAGTGAAGGACATAACGCAGCATTTGGGAACATTGAAATGCAGCTTATTCGATGTACTCCATTGTAGGACTGAATTTATATCCTCCTGTATTGCTGTGCATGTGCAATCTGCCATTTGCTGGACACCATGCATAAGATTAAGGTCATCTGCGTAAAGAAGACACTTGGTGTGTTTGAGTAGGTATTGAGTCAAGGTCATTGACCATAACGCCAAATAAGAGTGGTCCAAGGATAGATCCTTGACTAACACCGGATTTAGCGGAATAGGGTGACGACACAAAGCACCCATGCCTTACAAACTGCTGCCTACCACTCAGGTAATTGGCAAACAGTTTTAACAGTCTTGGTGAGAAGCCGATATGGCATAGTTTACTGAGCAAAATATCGTTATCGACTTGGTCAAAGGCCTTCTTGAAGTCGAAGTAGAGCACATCAATTTGACACCCTTTATCTAAGTGCTCAGATATTATATTTGTAGCAGTCAGAAGGTTAGTGTTAATAGATCGTCCTGATCGGAAGCCGTGTTGTGAATCGCTTAAAAATGGCTTTAACTGGGGAGAAATTATTTTCTGGAGGACAGATTCAAAAACTTTTGCCAATGAAGAGAGTATAGCTATGGGACGGTAGTTGTCAACGCGAGATGTGTCACTAGACTTAATTATAGGAGTAACTCGCGTGAGCTTCCAACGTTTAGGATACACACCTGATGAAATAGACAAATTAAAAATATAAAGCATGGGCACGAGGAAGTGATCTTTACAACCTTTCAGTATAAAGGCAGGAAAATTATCTGGCCCTGCTGAACTTCGAGGCTTTAGTCGCCGAATAGCTGCCTCCACGTCAGTCGGGGCTATAGACTCGACATGCACATAGTTTGCTGAACGAGAGCTATCGCTGGATATTGCGGAGTTATGATCAAGCAATTGAGCATCGGGTAAGAAGACACTCGAGAAGAATTTTGCAAATGCATTAGCTGCCTCCTTACCTACATATTCTTGTCCATCGTATTGAACACTCGACTCGTAACCACCCTTCGACTTTAAGCTGCCTATATGCTTCCAAAATGCACGAGGATTCTGACAGATTTTGGCTTGCAAACCATTGACGTATTCGTCGTAAGCATTATTTAGTCGTTGCTTTATACCAGCACGTAATTCAGAAAATTCTCTATAAATAACAACATCATTAGTTCGCTTCCATTCCCTGTGGAGACTCGCCTTACGAGTAATGTCATTGATAATGTCTTTAGTAAACCAGACTGGATAACATCTAGAACGTCCTTTAGGACGCTTCTTACGGGGAAACACGTCATCAAAGAGGCCATACATAATATTGTAGAAGGTGTCAACTGCTTTATCAACGTCCTCTGTGTCGAGCACCTCTAGCCAAGAGACTTGGGATACAAGTTTATACAAAAAATTGTAGTCACCCTTCGCAAAATTCCAATCCTGCTCAGAGGCTACATTGCTCGGGTCAACGAAGCCAGATCCTTCTTGACCGCGGTCAAGGTAGAGGACTATATCTAATGGCGGGTGGTATGCATCACGTTTTGGTACTAGTCCGCCACCCTCAATTTCCTTAATACTGGCAATTCGAACTCGTTCTGTTACAAGCACCACGTCTAGCTTACCTCCATACATATTTTCCACTTCGTTCATCTCTTTCAAGCCAGATACAGTGAGAAAGTAACAATAATAATGTAGAACATTCTGATAAGTATACAACGGATTCAGATTAAGATCTCTTAAAATAATGATATTATCATTTAGTGTCCCGATTACAGATTCCACCTTTTGAAACCATGTCATAAACACATCGTCAGAAGCACTCGGGTGAATATATACTACACAAATATGTAAGAGCGTTTCACCTATCCTTAATGTGGCCCAAAGATCTTCGCCATCAGGGGTCTCGAACTCCTTGCGTCGCGTCGTTTTTATGCCTGGGCGACAGGCAAATAGCACGCCTCCGCCACGTGCACCGGTAGCACGGTCCCGTCGCAACAGACTCCACTCAGAGCTAGCTTCTGCACAGCTGACTTCTGGGTCATCGACAGATTCCGTGAGAAAGGATTCGGTTACTGCGACGATATCACAGTTTGGACAGAGAAAGTTCTGTCTGAAATGTTTGAGTTTAGAGTTTAAGCCTCTAACATTCTGTTATATACTACTCAAAAGAAAATAGGGGCCACAAGTATGGTGATCGTTACGTGAAATTTTATTAAACATTAGTATATGATTTTTCCAGCTATTTACACTTAAACACCAGTATGAAAGTGGTTGTATTCTAAATGGTGCGGGACATCATTAATTAGCCACTTATCAATAAGTTTATGTCCAATAATTAACAATAAAATAGAAAAATGTAAGTGGCCCTTATTTTGTTTTGAGCAGTATATATATAGCTGGCGAAAGAATTACCTCTTACATACTAACTTACAAAGCTACAACCAGTTTCACAGATATTAGCTACCTCATTATAATCAGTAGTGTAATAGTTGTACCCCCTTAATTCGTAAAACTTACAAGCCCTATGTTACCTAAAATTTGTTTCGTCTCTTTCTCAGAAACACTAATATCTAAGTTTCAGATAGAGACAAACGAAACGGTTTTTTAGCTGTGATCTGATGATAGATTATGAATCATGCCAATAGGTTATGATTATTTTTGTGTGCCTGCTAATGTCTAAAGTAGTAAAAGAATTCAAGCTTATTAGATGAAGGGAGCGATGTAGGGACAGTCAAGGGCACCAATATATATTCATGCAATATGTATTGTTGCAGAAATAAGGTCTGTACATATTTATGAGACTCTGCGGTGTATACATATTGGTGCCCTTGACTGTACACCACACCGCGGGCGCCCGCACCTGTTGCTTACCATTGCTGTGCTGGAAGGGACTACCCGTGAGGAGGATGGAACATGCCACTCCCTGCTCTCGCAACTGCCCACTCGAATGGCAAGTGCGATAGAGATGGAGATACACGAACGAAGTTTGCGTTACGCCGTAGCCGCTCTCATCACCCTCCCCTCCACCAAACCTCTGCTAATGGCTAAGGATTCTATATCTTACTCCACTCCAGTGTTGCCAGTGCGGATATTTTGGTCCGATTTCGGATAATTCAGACCTCTGGCGGATCTTGTACGGATCTTGACTCAAATCGGACTATTTCGGATCCTATCCTACGGGACTGTTATTTTGTATATTTTTTATTTTTATTAAATCTGAATGCATCAATACTATCCAGCACGGTTATCGAAAGACGGCGCGCGAGCTCTCTCGATTTTTCTCGCACTATACGTCTCTTTCTAAGCGTAAAGAGAGAGACAGATAGTGCGAGAGAAATCGAAAGAGCTCGCACGCTGTCTTGTGATAAACGGAGCTGGGTTGCACGTATAGAATTGATGAAAAAAGCGACATAGGGAGATGAAGGACCTCGGTTTGAATGACGCTTTACCGCTCGTGGGGATGCGCTGCTTAAACCTTAAACAAATCAAACCTTAATGTTTTTTTTAAAGATTTAGGCAGACGATTCACGATTATTAGAAGATAGGGTTGAGGTATAGAAAAGGGGGACCGGTTGCTGGAATAAAAAAAACATATTAAAAAAAAAAATCTTGTAAAAAATGCGTAAAAATAAGCATGCTTTATTCATGAAACTTTTTCTCTCAGATCGATATTTACCGAGATATTTGGGTTAAAATATCAGTCATTTAAACGGTTCTGGGACTTAAACAATTTGGGCTCTTGAACCGACTAGGATGGCGGATAGGTTAGATAGAAGATGGCGTCGGGAGCTCCGCTCCCGCCGCCGTCTTCGTGGTAATTTTTTTTGAATAAAAGAGCGGAATATACTTCTTTTAAGAGAAAAGTTTTTCCAAGTTAGATATGCTTATTTTGACGTGTTCTATACGTAACAATCATTTAAAATAGGTGTTATAATGACACCACTTTGACAAAAAATTAAAAGTGCTGCTGCAAGCTGATTGCTCCACCCAATAATGAACGTTGAACCGCTCTAGTTAGTACACGGTCAAGTTAATTAAAAATATATGATAAGATGCTAATTTTTATATATTCTTTAAAGTTCTTATCAAAAAACTAGTAAAAACGCAAAAAAAAACGGAGATGTTGAAAGTCCTTAAATCGCCCCTCCTTTGTTATACTCTGACCGAAGATACTATAGAGTTATGATCAAAAATACGCCTTGTGAAATGTTATCTATTATAATCTACAATAATGTTCATGTAACCAGCACGGCTATCACATTTTTTAAAACGTCATTTCATGGCAGATTTAAGCTAGTACTTAATATCTTTTAAACACTAATATATCGAGAAATTATGAAAATGTACTTAGCGGATCCTCGCGACTATTTTCGGATCTTTTCCAGGCTCAAATCGCATCGAATCGAATTCCAGTGCTGGCAACACTGCTCCACTCTTAAAACTCCCTTGAGATATTTAAGGCCCCTATTACATTTCGGCACTCGCGCCACTAACACGGCAAAGGTAGTTTTAAATAGTAAATTAAAATAACAGCGCCGCCGGTCTTTAAGTATGAAAATAATAAGACCATATTAAGCATATGTCAGCGGCAAAATCTTGTTCTACTTCGTAGATATTTTCTCTGACAAATGACTTAACAACCGTAAATGGTTTTTTTGTTATATTTTCCTGCTTTAGTTGCACAGTCGCACTCGCACACGAATATAACTGAATTCCAAGTTATAAGCATAGTTTTTGTAAATAATCAGAATTAAATCGTTGTCATAAATACATTAGGTATATTAAGGCGGTGCATTGGAAATTATCGCGTGCTTTGAAACGCCGTTCTGACTAGATTAAGAAACGATAAGGTCTGATTTTCAGATATATGATTATTTTTCTGATTTTACCGATACATGATTGCTTTCCTCTATAGAAAAAAATCTAAATTTGGGTCTGTGTTTTCCTTTTTTACTCAGCCAACTCAAACGATACATTATTTTACGTTACGACACTATCAACGACTGAATAGAATTGACTTGCAAAGGGTCTAGCTGGCCCTAGCCAGCTATCACGAGTGGAGTGAGGGATTTGGTTGTAATTTGAGGTGCAGTAGTGACGGGACCTAAGAACACTGTATGCGTAATATCAGCCATCGATCTTCCTTTGTTTCAGACTTATTCACGAAAATGTCAAAAAGTCAAGGTTTTTTTAGCTTATCCTGCTAGACCCTTTGATAATTAGTTAAGCTTACCTAGTATTTTCGATAAAAAAGAGCTGGATGAATAAAAAATGTCGTCGAGGCAGTGTCACGGCCAATGCTCGACATGTTTTAACTGATAATTAGTAAATTTTATAACAAGGATATAAGGGCCAAGTCACCGTGTTGTGATCGGATCGGATTTCGCGAGGAGAGCATCAGCCCCCCTATTCCCTAACTTGTTTTAAGCTCACCTCAACACTCACCCACCACGATATCTTGACACCGCGATGCGTTAGTAACCAAGCGTAGGTAGAGGTCTAGTTTCGTGACGGGTGAGCCGCATTAACGCTTAGCGAATAAGAGCCCAGCTGACGACGTCAAGGCACACTGTTTACAACTCTCATTACCGAATCACGTCGTTTGTTGTCAATTAACGTGTATCTATGTTCTTCTACTTGGTCTAGATATTTATAACACGTCTGTTTATACGGCAGATCACGCTCGTCCTTTATAGTGAAATAGTGACGAATCGTAAATAATTCATTTGTCTTGAAATCCAGTGTTAAGGGAATTGGGAAGGAGCTGTGAATCGAGCTAGTTTTGTGATCTCATAGTCCGGGACTGGCTTCGCGGCATCATTGCCAGCCTTGAGGCAGCTAGGCGTACTATGTCCTTGAGAATTATATGCAGTTTTGTAGATATCACTGACGACACCGTCAACTGACGGTTGGTAGCCTTATTACTACGGAATAAAGCCTGTCAGTCAGTAGACAATCTTTGTCATCTTATCTTTGTTTTTATCTTTTTTTTTGTATTTCATAGGTATTGTAAAATCTCTTCGACGGTACAAAATTGTTGACATTTTTTAACCCCCGACGCAAAGAGAGGGGTGTTATAAGTTTAACGTGTCTTGTGTGTCTGTGTATCTGTCTGTGGTATCGTAGCTCCCAAACGGATGGACCGATTTGAATGCGGTTTTTTTTTATTCGAAAGCTGTTGTAAGCCCGAGTGTTCTTAGCCATGTTTCATGTAAATCTGTTTAGCCGTTTTTGAGATATTGGACTTTGAAATGAAAATGTCGGGGGTTTTTCAACTTTTCTAAGTTGTAGTTATCATGGCACTGCTTACACCATATCTCAAATTATGTTTCTGTCCGGTGATTGTTGTTTCACTTTCTCCGCTGTCGTAGTGTCGGACCGATGGAATACAGCGGCGAGCGGTGGCGGTGGCGGTGGGTCTGCAGAGTAACATTAGTAGGTATGGCAGCATTAGTATGCTCAGCTGCCATACTAATGTTATTATAACATAACTCCCGTCAACTCCCCTAACATTTCGCGAAGGGTAAAAGGATAGGGTACCTACATTTCTATCCCTTTCAGTTTCTGGTTAGTGTCTGGTATGGTGTAAGCTCGTCTAGACGGTAATCATAACATTTCTATCCCTTTCAGTTTCTGGTTAGTGTCTGGTATGGTGTAAGCTCGTCTAGACAGTAATCATAACATTTCTATCCCTTTCAGTTTCTGGTTAGTGTCTGGTATGGTGTAAGCTCGACTAAACAGTAATCATAACATTTCTATCCCTTTCAGTTTCTGGTTAGTGTCTGGTATGGTGTAAGCTCGTCTAGACAGTAATCATAACATTTCTATCCCTTTCAGTTTCTGGTTAGTGTCTGGTATGGTGTAAGCTCGACTAAACAGTAATCATAACATTTCTATCCCTTTCTGTTTCTGGTTAGTGTCTGGTATGGTGTAAGCTCGTCTAGACAGTAATCATAACATTTCTATCCCTTTCAGTTTCTGGTTAGTGTCTGGTATGGTGTAAGCTCGACTAAACAGTAATCATAACATTTCTATCCCTTTCAGTTTCTGGTTAGTGTCTGGTATGGTGTAAGCTCGTCTAGACAGTAATCATAACATTTCTATCCCTTTCAGTTTCTGGTTAGTGTCTGGTATGGTGTAAGCTCGACTAAACAGTAATCATAACATTTCTATCCCTTTCAGTTTCTGGTTAGTGTCTGGTATGGTGTAAGCTCGTCTAGACAGTAATCATAACATTTCTATCCCTTTCAGTTTCTGGTTAGTGTCTGGTATGGTGTAAGCTCGACTAAACAGTAATCATAACATTTCTATCCCTTTCTGTTTCTGGTTAGTGTCTGGTATGGTGTAAGCTCGTCTAGACAGTAATCATAACATTTCTATCCCTTTCAGTTTCTGGTTAGTGTCTGGTATGGTGTAAGCTCGTCTAGACAGTAATCATAACATTTCTATCCCTTTCAGTTTCTGGTTAGTGTCTGGTATGGTGTAAGCTCGTCTAGACAGTAATCATAACATTTCTATCCCTTTCTGTTTCTGGTTAGTGTCTGGTATGGTGTAAGCTCGTCTAGACAGTAATCATAACATTTCTATCCCTTTCAGTTTCTGGTTAGTGTCTGGTATGGTGTAAGCTCGACTAAACAGTAATCATAACATTTCTATCCCTTTCAGTTTCTGGTTAGTGTCTGGTATGGTGTTAGCTCGTCTAGACAGTAATCATAACATTTCTATCCCTTTCAGTTTCTGGTTAGTGTCTGGTATGGTGTTAGCTCGTCTAGACAGTAATCATAACATTTCTATCCCTTTCAGTTTCTGGTTAGTGTCTGGTATGGTGTAAGCTCGACTAAACAGTAATCATAACATTTCTATCCCTTTCAGTTTCTGGTTAGTGTCTGGTATGGTGTAAGCTCGTCTAGACAGTAATCATAACATTTCTATCCCTTTCAGTTTCTGGTTAGTGTCTGGTATGGTGTAAGCTCGACTAAACAGTAATCATAACATTTCTATCCCTTTCTGTTTCTGGTTAGTGTCTGGTATGGTGTAAGCTCGTCTAGACAGTAATCATAACATTTCTATCCCTTTCAGTTTCTGGTTAGTGTCTGGTATGGTGTAAGCTCGTCTAGACAGTAATCATAACATTTCTATCCCTTTCAGTTTCTGGTTAGTGTCTGGTATGGTGTAAGCTCGACTAAACAGTAATCATAACATTTCTATCCCTTTCAGTTTCTGGTTAGTGTCTGGTATGGTGTTAGCTCGTCTAGACAGTAATCATAACATTTCTATCCCTTTCAGTTTCTGGTTAGTGTCTGGTATGGTGTTAGCTCGTCTAGACAGTAATCATAACATTTCTATCCCTTTCAGTTTCTGGTTAGTGTCTGGTATGGTGTTAGCTCGTCTAGACAGTAATCATAACATTTCTATCCCTTTCAGTTTCTGGTTAGTGTCTGGTATGGTGTTAGCTCGTCTAGACAGTAATCATAACATTTCTATCCCTTTCAGTTTCTGGTTAGTGTCTGGTATGGTGTTAGCTCGTCTAGACAGTAATCATAACATTTCTATCCCTTTCAGTTTCTGGTTAGTGTCTGGTATGGTGTTAGCTCGTCTAGACAGTAATCATAACATTTCTATCCCTTTCAGTTTCTGGTTAGTGTCTGGTATGGTGTTAGCTCGTCTAGACAGTAATCATAACATTTCTATCCCTTTCAGTTTCTGGTTAGTGTCTGGTATGGTGTAAGCTCGACTAAACAGTAATCATAACTCGATCAAAATTGAATCCTACTGCGTGCACATATCTTGTTTTCATTCCGATTTTTAATTTTATTATGTATTTACCTACCACACTCCAAAGTATATATCTATTTATATTATTTCCAAATTAACTTTTAAGTCAATTGAAGGAACTGAATCAATGCCACAGAATAATGAATAGTACCTAAAGGTACAGAAGGTCCGCTGCCCAAGTGATGATGACGTTAGCTGTCATTTTTTTTCAACAGTCAATCATTGAGTGAGATAGGGTTGTTAACTTACCACATAACTGAACACCCAAAATGTTAACCATTTTAGTTCCTATGTTTCTTATCGAAATGATCATCAAATTTCGGAATTAATAATATGATATGATGATAATAGCCCGGGAATTCAGGTCAGGATTAACTTAATAAAAATTGAACACAGGACAAGTTTTTACTTTTACGCAACAGTTCATATTTTACAATGGGATTACTTCTTTTGTCATGTTAGTAAGATATTGTAAAATTAAAATTCGTATAACGGTGTGCGGTCAATGAAATGATGCTGTTACTACGTAAAACAGAACGTATATATGAAACGTCATTGTGGGCGATTCGCTGCTGTACAGCCAGCCCTTGCTAGACCTCCACAGGAGGTTACCAATTACCATAGACAAACTGCGTTTCGCGCCAAATTGACAGTGGGATGGGCCTGTTAATACTATTATTCCGCAATAACCATACCAACATTAAAAATGTAAAACGCCGCCGAGACATCAAACAACATAGCTAAGACCCATCTGGACGGACAAAACTTTCGATAAAAAACAAGTGCACTCTAATCGGTTGATCGTTCTGTAAGCTACGATGCCACAGACAGACATACGTTCAATAGGTATGTGTATCAGTGTATATGTATGTCCTGTTTTGTTAGGGGGTTACAAAGCGAGTCAACCGCGAAACGAAGCGTTCAACCGAAAGATCATCTGCAATCAAATTAAGTAAAGAATTTGTTCCGCCGCGGCGGCGCGTTCGAGCGCGAGCGACGCGACGGTCAACTTGTCTCTAACATTACACCGTCTCACCATTCTCAGCCATGCATTATGTCTCAACGAGTTTCATTTACTTATCTAGGGGCAACTTGACACAACTTAGGTCAACAAACAACAGATCATTTTTAGGAAAAAACAACCCTGTCAAGACCCTTTTTCTCAAGAACCCGTGGAAGTATCAAGTTGGAACAGATATCAAATACTGCGATTTACAATCCCTTGGAGCTGTGAAAAAATCACACTTCTAAGTTAACGAAATCAAAAGAAAATAAAATGGTTACTAATTCACACGGACTTATTCCTTAACGAAATCTATTAATTGCGGCACATATAGGTATTGTACATCATTTGTCATATAAAAAATTATGTCGGGACGGGGCGATGAGCGATTAACGAATATCACTGTGCGCGGGGCCCGAAGCGCGGGCGAGGCGGGGGCGCGGGGTCGACGACCGGCCGTGCGGAGCGCCCGCGGCTCCACCCGGGACCCGACCCTCGCTGGGGATGCTCCGCGTCTTTCGAGCGGGGGTCGCTGACACGACACGGCACCGCATAGTTTGCGCCGATATGTCGGCGAGCCCCGTGCCGGCCGACCGCGCGTAGAAGAATCGAGTTGGCCAGCCGAGATGAGAGCCTAGACGGCTGCGGGCGAGGTGGCGGCGACCTTGCAGCGGCCGCGCCAAGGTCCGCGCGGCCGCCGACCCCGCGACACATCGACCGCCGCGCCCGAGCGCTGACGCGCGTCCAAATTCACCTCTGCGTAGCGACACCGCGCGTCCGCCAATCGATACTATATCACTACACTGCTTCATTTTTGAAGTCCTAGTAGGTCGTAGGTAAAACCACTAATCCAAGGGTAGCAGACGCGGTGGCGGGTGTAACAGTCAGCTGTGCCGGCGCGGGCGTCGACCGCTGCTCACCTGCACGGCTAGCACGCGACGGCGCGCGAGCTCTCTCGATTTTTCTCGCACTATCCGTCTCTCTCTTATTATGACACTTAGAAGAAGAGGTATAGAGCGATAAAAATCGAGAGTACGTCGCGGCCGTCGTGTGCTAGACGTGCTGCGTCGACCCGACCGTCTGTCCCAGCTCCCAGCAGCCGGGGCGCAATACATTCGCCAGACGCGCCGAGGGCGCTGACATATCTTAAATCCGAAACTAGTTTGCGAACGGGCGCGAAGTGAGCGCACCGGCCCGGCGCTCGTGCAGCCACACTCGAACTCAACGCCAAGCGAGAGTGGAGTGAGCTCCCCGTCCGGATTGTCCGCCATTTAGGATTTTTGTAAAGTGCAAGTCTGAGACAGATCCCTAAACAATTACAGGCAGTGGAAAATCTAGATAAATCTATCTAGTTTCGCTCTCTCGGTATGACGTTATATTTAAGTTATATGTAGTAAGTGTTCTTACGTAAATGTGTTGTGAATGGTCGCACATACTCGGCCGGTGTGTATTGAGTTGTTTATCGACCGACTACTCGTGGCGCTCGGGTCGGTGCGCCGCGGCGATCCAGTTGGGCCGGTGGGCCGGTGGGCCGGTGGGCCGGTGGGCCGGTGGGCAACGGCCATTATACTACCTAGTACCTACACAAAGGAAATTCACTGAATCTGTGACACCGCACCGTAGGCGGTGCAAGTGTAGGTGTAGCTAGCTCTAACACTTATCTCATGAAAAGAGATAAAATGTGAAGCGGTTTTCTAAAAATGATTTATTTACTTTGTGTAGTGTAGTCACAAGTGTAAATATCTCTGCGTTTGAATAAAGCTAAACTCAGTTTGTTGAGCAATTATATTATTGTTAGTACTTTTCTGTAATAAATCACCTATATTAATATTCATATATCTACATACCTACCTACTAATAATAAAGAAGCAATGTCTGTGAAATGTAACTTTGTATGTAGGTGGTAATCATTGCAACTATATCTGCCTGCGCGGCTTCGCCCGCGTATTGCAAATAACGCAGGCAAATTCATGGTATAACATATAGCCTATAACCATCCAGGAAGTCCATTGTACACGCACGTGAAAGAATTAACGTTTTAAATCGCATAATACTCCAGGCAAAATACAGTTTTGAAAAACATTAATTTAAAAAAGCGTTTTTTTTATTGATTTCATTTTAAAATGTTATTCTAAGAAGATTTATTCAAGAATCCGACTTTCCACCTGGAAGTAATTTTGTAGATTTAAATGAAGCTTGCATTGTCTTTTTTTGTACGATTTCTCTCGAATATTATACAGCAAATGTATATAAACCAAAATAAAGACAAAAATAACAATTAATATTTTTTCTGACTTTTCAGAAGCTAGTTAATTTATCATTTTTATGATTGCTGAAATTTTGTCAGATTTTGTCGCTGGTTAACTATTTAATTAATAATTTATCCGTTACACATAAAAAATAAGCTATCGTAAATTATTTCCAAAATTGTCATTTTTTTCATACAAGTTGTCAGTTCATTGACTGGACTATAAGCGGTTCTATTGCATGCATATTTTGGGTAATCTACCCAAAACATGCAAACTTACAAAGCTACAATCTCACACTTTTTCTTTATTATATATAGATAGATGAACCTTCCGTATGGACGCAGGCTATGTTTTATCTCGCGGCTTTGCTAGCTTTGTTCGTGATCGCGTGCTCGCAGAGCCGCGAGTGCAGCAACTAGCAAGTATATAATAAACAGAAACACGTGTCATCAGATACTTCTTCAATCTACCTCTAAATCCGCCGGGAGTGGCTGCCCCTTTAAAGGCCTGCGCAAACCAGCGAAGCGCAGCGCAGATCACTTTAAATTTATCAATGTATATTCTTTTCTATTTCAATTACAATTAAGGTACAATTTTGAATGCTCCGAGACGGACCTCGGAGCATCACGGGGGATTTCTACTCTGCGGCATCCAGGAGCATGTTAGAGGATACCGCGGTGGTAGGCAGCGGCATCCCCCGCTATGCGCCGAGGCCTCCCGAGTGCGCCGGGGTAGCGGGGCTGCGCCAGGGGAAGGCTTGGCGCAACTCGGCGGACGACGCGGGAGAAGCGCGACGCGGGAAGGGGATATATTCACCCTCGGAATAAGGATAAGCATGGAAACCGCGCTAAAATAGGTAGCAGATACGTATACCTGTCCTGTACTTCCTTACGACACTAACGCGGCAGAAAGAGATGTATATGCATTTGTTATTCCTCAATTGTGTAGGTTGTCACAAGTTTTATGAAAGGTTGGTCTTTGCTAGGGATGTTACTGTGTCGACTTGTTTATCGATAAATTATACAGACTAAATTGTAATTATATATTTATAGTTTAATAAATAATGCACTGTGTGAAAAACGGTTTCCTTCAGTCGTCATAAAAACAAAATGCATCGTTTTAAGTAGCATACTTCCAGAAAACATACCAAACTATTATCATAAGGAGACACTACACGAGCGAAATCGGCAGGCCAGCATGCAGTCCTAGCTGAAGCGTGATTTGGCACGTGTCGATACCTGTGGGACGCACGGCTTCAACCAAATCAAGGTGGTTTCTATGGAGTACCATACTAGATTTCTCTGCATGCTAGAATCACTTCGTTGTCTATCAGCCCGTCTGTCAATATTCTTTTTTCTTAGGAAAGCGTGGAGGTATAAAGTTCAGTCAATCTCTTTGAGCTCAGCTAAAATCGAACTTCTAAGCAAAGATGCTAAAAAAATACGGCCGTATTATTTATTAGATATTTTGCCGCATATTGCCAAAGAGTAAGATTGAAATTCATCTGGTCTATGTAAAAACATTACTCACTCATACTTCTAGGTGTAACATTCATATTTATGTACGTCTTTGTAATGGCAGACAAATATAATGTGGTTGCTGCTTGAAGTCGTCTCCATTTAGATTTCTTATGAGCTAAAAAAGAATCCGAAGTGAAATGTATTGAGCACTCGTGGCTATGGGTTTCCCATGTCCAATTTATTTTTCTAGCATGTAGTAACCATTTTTGTTTAATTTCTTCATCCTTTGGGAAACTAAAATCCAAAAGTCAAGTTTTGTTAGATAATTCCTGAATGTAACACTAAATTATAAGTCTTCAATACATGGGACAACAAGAAAGCCTTTTTGTTGTCATTCTTCAGCAAACTTGTAATTTCGTATGTTCCAACACAGATTTTTCTATATACTGATAAATACATCCACGTCAATGTCGATAAGTTATTGTTCCGAGTTCGATAAAAAATACACATCACTATGTAAATAAACATAACCTCTTTAATACAAAAAAAATGTTTCCTTTACATGCCGATTTTGCACGAATAATTGAACATGATGATATTAACATAAACTTCTAATAGTGATTATTAATTTTAGCTTAGATCGTTACATTAATAACATCAAAATCTATTGAAACTTACTGGTGAAAGCTTAATGGTCCCTGAACATTTTCTTTTCTTCCCGTATGGGACGTACAACCTTCAATCGCACAAGACATTTGCTTATATTCTACAGTAAACTAGAAAGAAAGTAAATTTTACTGTATTCTAATGATTTAGCGCAGAACAATACGCAAATTAATTAATTTTCCCTGAGACGGTCCGTTTGTTTATAGAAAATATGTCAGCTGCTATAATGCGAGCAAGTTAAGGAGTGACGTTATAACACTTACTACCAAACAATGATGACATATTTAATTTTGCTGGACTAAAAGAGATACAAAAGAGATCCATTTGACATTTCCCGAGTTCATTTTAGTGACAACCTACGAAAAAGTGAAACCGAGTACGGATTGTGGTCTCATTCATACTCACGCCAACTATAGATATACGCAAGTGAATAAGTTAGCTGTTGCCAAGCTCTTATTTTAACACTGCTGCGTTGTAGATAAATAAGCACGGTAGGGGCAATATCTTCAGCTCTCTTAAAATATCCCGCGCGGGGGCGTCCGCCGGCTTTCCGGCCATCGCGTGAACGGCTCGTTTCTGCATTGAGAATGCTCGAGTCCAGTCAGAAGCACGGGCCCACAACTCCGTGCCATACGTCAAGATTGAGTGCACTGTCGCGAAGTAGCACTCTCTCACCGCGGGTCTCCCGGCGCGGCGGTGCACTGTCCAGATGGAATCCAAGGAGACGTGTGCTGCGTGCTGGTCACTTGCTGTATAGGGGCATCACCTGCACACACTCTCAGGGATGAACTCGGATGGCCGTTTAATTTGAACCTCATAAAACTGGTTTTTTCTTTGTTCAGAGCCAAACCGTTCAACCGGAACCAATTGTGTAGTTGCCCCATTACACTATTGAGCGCTCCTTCCAACTCCCACTCGGCAGGTGTGCTGACGACCGCCGTGACGTCATCGGCATACATAAATACCTCGGCACCTTCTATCGCCTTCGGCAGGTCATACAGCAGTATGCCGAACAGGGTGGTTATTTAAAATTAAAGATATGCTGACGTCACACAGTGTGACACAAGAGCCATCATTTTTGTCGATGTTCTGTTGACGATGAAATCCTGTAGACTAAACCAAAGCTAAGACTAAAACTCCTGATTGCCAAATCTTATTAGTTATTGAAAAATATTTTTTTGAAAGTCAGTGAAATTTTACTCGGATATAAACTTAACCTTCAAATAAGATGAGTACTGTCGTAAAGACAGAGAAAAAGTTTAAACATAACTTTTAGCCCTACCAAAATACTGTTTAACAGATGAATTAACAGTCATAACTTCATTAATTTCGAATTTATTGGACAAATTTAGCAATTTTCGTTTTATTATATTCCCAGAAAATCCATCATATTATTTGGTGATTTTAATATATTATATAGCTATTTAGTTGTTCTATATGGCTGAATTTTGTCAGCGAATAATTCCGTGGATTATTGGAGTTAACACATTTTGAAATTCTTAGTTAGGGTTGTCACAATACCCGGATATGAACTTAGAAGTAAGCCTATATTGTTATTATAAAAAAAACTGGTCTTAATCGTGTTAATAGTAAAATTATATAAAAATTACATTTATAAAATGACCCCGACGTTTGGGATGCGTCATAGCACCCGTGGCAGGAGAGTGGATGTAAGTAATCATTAAAACGACTTGTGTACCGTACAGTCGCCATCACATACATCTGAGCGGTCATTGCAATTACGAGTAATGCATTACACTTAATTGCATTACATGTAATACGATTACGAATGTAATGCGATTACAAATGTAATGCATTACGGCATTATATTCGTAATCTCATGCACTTAGTATTTTTTTTGCCAGTGGTGTCATTATAACACCTATTTAAAATGATTGTTACGTATGGCTATACGTAACAATCATATGGTCATCAATCATATGGTGGGCCTTAGGAGGCTTCCTAAGGCCCACCATACAACACAAAATGGCATTGCAATTGGAATCGTATTTTGTCGGAAATAGAGTCGATTTTAGTTTGCTTTAAAAAGTGCCCGAAACGAAACAAATGCAACTCTATTCCAGTTGAATATAATTTAAATTCCTTCGACCGCATACGTCCTATGAGTAGGCCCATGGGCCTTAGGAGGATAGAACACGTCAAAATAAGCATCTTTTACTTGAAAAACTTCTCTAAATTTAAAAATGACCGAAGTATAGCGTTTCGAAGTTTTCTAACTTCAGCACTTGGTAATTTTTTTGTCAAAGTGGTGTCATTATAACACCTATTTTGAATGATTGTTACGTACAGAACAAGTCAAAATAAGCATTTTTTTTCTAGAAAAACCTCGTGTTTTTCCATTCTTTGATAAAAAAATAACACCTATCCGTCATCAGTCGGTTTTGCCCTTTGAACCCGAATATCTCGGTAAATATCGATCTGAGAGAAAAAGTTTAAAGAATAAAACATGCTTATTTTACGCATTTTCTACTATAAGAAAAGAAAATTATAAAAGAAAAATTAAAAAAAAAATCTAGTTTTTTAAGTCCATAAACCGCCCCCTTTCCTACCCCAACCCAAGGTTAATAATGAAAAATGTTTTATTAAATAAAAGTAATTTGTAATTTTACGAAGTAATGCATTACAAATTAAAATTACAAAATGTAAATGCGATTACAAATTACATTTTGTAATGAGTAATCCTCGAAAAATACAGCGAATTTAACATCCCTCTCTATTTGGCCTTCGTAGATTACAGGAACAAGCTTTTGACAGTATTACCCACACATCAATATTCACCGCACTACAGGACCAGGGCATAGACCCCACATATATTCACCTTATCCGCAATATATATGCCTCAAGCACCGCTAGTATTAAGTTAGTCTCCCGGGCCGTCGTTTAATATGAAAAGGGCGTCAAGCAAGGCGATCCACTGTCATCCAAACTATTCACCAGTACCCTTGAACAAGTATTCAGAAGGCTGGCGGCTGGTTGGAGAGATAAGGGCATCGACGTCGGCGGAAAGGAGGTTGACCTATCTGCGTTTCGCCGACGACATCGTTATTTTCTCATCGTCAGCCACAGAGCTCGGTGTCATGCTACAAGACCTTAGCAGAGCAAGCCTTGCGGTGGGATTAATGATGAATATGTCAAAGACCAAGCTCATGACCAACAATGTGAAAAGGAGCATAGAATTGGATGGCGGAAGAATGGAATATGTCCATGAGTACCTATACCTGGGTCAAATAGTCTCCTTCCAGGCGCGACAAGACAAAGAGGTCGCCAGACGCACCGAAAACGCCCGGAGGAGCTATTGGGCTATGAAGGAGTACATGAAGGGAAACCTTCCGATGTCATTAAAACGCAAACTCATGGACATGTGCATTCTTCCAATCCTTACCTACGGAGCACAAACTTGGTCTTTGACAAAAGTTCAGAAATCTGCCCTCAAGGTTTGCAAAAGAGCCATGGAATGCAGTATTTTGGGCGTGAAATTAACGGATCGCATTAAAAATACAATACTGCGTTCCAAAACTCAGATAGCTGACGTAGCCCACACAGCCGCAAAACTCAAATGGGACTGGACTGGGCACGTCTGCCGCATGCCAGAAGCGTTGTGGGCTACAATTACCACCAAGTGGGTCCCAGAGAACCGAATACGGCGTCTCGGTAGACCACGCAGGAGATGGCGAGACGAGCTTGACGTCTTTGACCAAGACTGGTGGGAGTCTCCCCAGGACAGGGATATGTGGAAAAAAAAAGAGGGAGGCCTTTGCCCAGCAGTGGGACACGTGAACATATTTAAAAAATCTATCTTCATATGTTTCCAGTTCTCTACACAGGCTATGGTGCTCTCCAAATATTAATCGTTTTTTATTAATTTCGTGAACCCAGATTTTTTTCTTTTGCGAACTTTATTCCCCAAAACAAGCAGAAACAATAATTCCTCGTCTGTGTCCGTATCTTCTGACATCTTGGTGCAGACTGCCGACGTTCAATGGCGACGAGGACCCGCGGCGGGCCCGACGCGGGTCCTCGAAGTGCGGGCCCGCGCTCTGTGTGAAGGGTTTGAAAAACGCGCCCGCCCCTCTAGATCCCGCGCCCGTCCTCTGTGTGTGTGTTGGCCTTTACTCTGAATGAGGTATATCGCAACAACGACTACCTAAATAAGTTGCATAAATTACCTAAAGCAACCCCCGAGACAATGACTCATAGCTAAGAACAATCGATCGAGCAGCTGTTTAAACATACAGTTGTTAGGCGGTGTAATAGGGAATATTACTCAAAACTAGGCGTAGGGTAGGAGGCGACACTAGCACATACCGTAAATAAAGCACCGTGACACGTCATATGTCATATTTATTAGTATCAAATAATTCGTGCAACCAAATACGCAGCAATGATGCATTATTGTATTGTATTAAAATATTCTCTTCTCTATCATATTATAGTAATTTGAATACCTACAGAGCTTTGAAGGACTTGTCAAAAACTGTTTACGGTATGTGCTGTACTGCACTCTGGCGGCAGAACATTGCAGAAATACTTCCTATTGCATGGTGGTTCCTCACCCCTACTATAAACGGCTATTACTCGATTACACATAAAAGATCTCAATACCTACTAACTCTATTGACATCATATTCGGGCGTGTTCCTTAGTTGTATCATATCATGTGATGCAAATATTAACTATGAAGTTGTGTATACCTCAAATATGATAAACATTGCAATTTATAGCAGTGGTAGGCGCAATCAGGGCTTTCAATTGACTACAATCATCGTACGTCACCTACCGTATATATAATTTGTACGCTCGTATCATGTCTGTAGTGAGTTATTGATGTGAGAATATGTGGTATGTGCAGGCAGATCGCGGAGGCGTGTCGGGTAGCCGGTCGCGAGAGTTGTGAAGAGCGGACGCGGGTGCGGCGGCGGAGCGCGCGGACACACGGCCGACAAGACGGACGGCGCGCGGCAGCCGGGGCCCGTGCTGCGAGCCTCGGGGAGGACGCCCGTCCCCCCTCACAGGCGCCGCTGGGTCCCGCCCTCCACTCTCAGGGAACACGATGTACCCGACGGAGATGCCAAATTCGACAACATATTCCGAAAGGTAAACGACTATCTACTGTTGTTCTATTATCGCGAGGGTTCACCGCAATCGGGCACCGATAAGCTGCGAATATGTTTGGAAGATTGGAAGATAACGTTGCGCGGTCGTGTTGCAGGTCCGCGGTATTCTCAACAAGCTCACACCGGAAAAGTTCCAAAAGCTGAGCGATGACCTGCTCGCGCTGGAACTGGACTCGGACAAGGTCCTCAAGGGCGTGATCCTGTTGATCTTCGAGAAGGCCCTGGACGAACCCAAGTACTCGTCCATGTACGCGCAGCTGTGCAAGCGGCTGTCCGAGGAGGCTCCAAACCTGGAGCCGCCCGGGCAGCCGTGCACCTTCCGACTGCTCCTACTCAACAAGTGCCGCGCCGAGTTCGAGAACCGCGCGCAGGCTTTCGCCGCTTTCGAGGAGCGCGCGCTCGCGCCCGAGGAGGAGGAGCGCCGCCACCTCGCCAAGTGCAAGATGCTTGGCAACATCAAGTTCATCGGCGAGCTCGGCAAGCTGGAGATCCTGGCAGAGTCCATCCTGCATCGCTGCATCCAGAACCTGCTGGCGCGGCGCGCCGCCGCCGACCACCACGAGGACCTCGAGTGCCTGGCGCAGTTGGTGCGCACGTGCGGCCGCGTGCTGGACTCGGAGCGCGGCCGCGGCCTCATGGACCAGTACTTCGCGCGCATCGAGACGCTGTCGGGGTCGCGGGAGCTGCAGCCGCGCATCCGGTTCATGTTGCGCGACGTGGTGGAGCTGCGGCGCGGCGGCTGGGTGCCGCGCGCGGCCTCCAGCCACGAGGGCCCGGTGCCCATCCAGCAGCTGCGGCACGACGCGTCGCCGCCGCGGCGCAACGACCGCAACGACCAGCGCGACTCGCTGTTCCGCGGCGGCATGCGCTCGCGGCCGCTGGACGACGTGCTGGCGGGGCTGGCGATGCAGCCGGCCGGCGCGCTGGTGCCGCCGCCCGACAAGATGTTCGGGAACGGCTTCCCGCAGCGTGACGGCTTCCGGCAGCGCTCCGCGCCCTCCGCGCCCCAGGGCTACTACTCGCACCACGGCCGCCCGCAGCACAACTACAAGCACCAGGGCGGCGCGCGCGACGCGCAGGGCAACGGCAAGGTCGGTCACAAGAACCTCTACTCGACTTTACCTTGTATCATGACTAGGCTAATTCACAGAGCATGTTCGATCTATTTATGAAGTATGTTAGTATATTGTCTATTCCGTGTCAGGAGGCGCCGCGGCTGCACAAGACGAGGCTGGCGGCGGGCGGCGCGCTGGAGGACGTGCAGATGCGGCCGGCCGCCTACAGCCTCATGTTCACCGCCTCCGCCAACCGCCTGCCCAAGCAGCCCGCGCCGCCGCCGCTGCTGCTGCCGCAGCCCTCGCAGAGTGAGTGCTACTCCTACTCTCTGTTCCGCCACGCATGTTCACCGCCTCAACAGACGCTACGAAGGGCTTGGTGCACCCCACGCTATGAGCGGCCGCACATTGAGCCACTAGTGGCCGCCACAAGTTGCGGTGCATTCATACTTTTGTATGGCACCGAGTGTTAGAGTGGCCTGCGCTCGCTACTAGTGGCGGCGACTAGTGGCCGTGCTCTGCGGCCGTTCTAACTGATTCTATTCAGTGGAAGTGAATGCTTGGATCGCTGTCTACTATATTCCTGCTGCCCCATCTACGAATCTGACTGTCCTGGGTTCCAATCCTGGTAAGGGCAAATTTTGTGTGATGAGCATGAATATCTGTTTCTGAGTCTTGGATGTTATTTAAGTATTTATATATAGTCGTCTAGTACCCGTAACACAAACCTTATTGAGCTTACTATGGGGCTAGTCTGATCTATGTAAGATGTCCCCTAATGTATATTTATTTGCAGAGAGCCTGGCGGGCGGTCCGCTGCTCAAGGAGCCCGCCATCACCATCAAGTCGGCGCCGGACAAGAAGAACCAGCCCAAGAAGGACAAGGTGTGTACAGGACCTTATGTCCAACTTAAAGGCCTTATAAATAACCCTCTAGTAACTGCATCACGTAGTTTATGTCGATTCGCCGAACGCGTGCAGCTATTCTGAAATGAGTATTCCAGACGATCGTTTCGCAGTTTTTATTGGCAAATTCAGAGCATAACACATTCACTGCCAAGAATCGCTACGCTCATAGCCGATCCCGGGGTTTTTCCCTGTATGTATCAAATAGCATAGCGACTGTAGGCGGTGGTGTTCCCCATATGTAGCGACTACGGCGTAGGCGCCTGCTTAGCGGGTTCCTGGCACGCCGTTAGAACCGAAGAAAAAAACTGCGCACAAATGCAACATTCTCTGATTACATCACGCACGCATACTTCAAAACTATCATTCATTGCCGAGCGCCAGATATGTACTTTGGCCGTGATGCCGAACTCTTCTGTACACAGGGCGTAAGTCACATCCAAATAAAGCTAAATTGTCGCCCATCGGCGTCCGCGCAATTGTATTAAGGTAACCAAATACGCCGATGGACGGCCACGGCAATGACTGGGTTAATTTGGACAATAACCAGTCGACTTTACATGCGTTGATACAAGGTCCATTATCGGATGAACGGCGTTCACTGTCTCTTTAACGTTAATTATAATCTAAATTCGGCGTATCTGACTTCTTTGTAACTTAATATGATTTTTTCAAATCGATTCAAATATTTTTGAAGTGAAAACTTCTTTAGCGGCGCTGTGCACTTTTTGGGATGGGGAAAAATTGTTAAACTTGCCACAGGTCACGTGACCGTAAGATTGGAATGCGGAAGGTAAGATTCCGTGTTGCCAATTCGGTTTTTTGAAAAGGCATCAAATATAATGACCACCAAAAAATGCTTTGATACCCTTAGCTCTTTTACCAAAAAATATACTGAACACCAAAAGTAATAATTCTACCATTACAATAGTACTAGCTGTTTTAATAACGACTGCACATTAAATTGTATTCGAAGACCAAAAGTAAATGATCACCAAATCTTAGCGAGCAAATTAATACAATATTTCTACCTAAATAACCCACTATGATTGCCATAAAGTGTATGCATGTTATCAAATGAAGTAGCATGATGCCAAATTTACAAGTGCTTACAGTAGTACCGCAAATATAAGTTACAACGATGTGCCTATGTATTTTTTTTTAACCTGATAGGCATTTAATTGAATAAACGCTTCTGTTTTTTTGGTAGTGCTTAATTTAGGGAAATTGAATTTCAGGTTAGTAATCATTTATATAGTATATAGTAACTTCAATGATTTATTTATTTATTTATTCCATAAAAAACATATTTTACAAGTTTTCCTTAAAAACTAGAACTCTACTCCCTAAAAAGGTTTAGAACCTGTGCTATAGGATAAGCAGCGCTCCTCCCTCTCATATATGTTTGATGTTTTGTGCACAAATTGCTTATTTATTTGTGTATAGGTATATACCAAAAAAAGAAAAACATTTAAAAAGAGCTTACAAAAGGTACATGAGATAAATCTTTAGAGTGTGTATGCAGGTGATTGTGTGTACGTGCGTGTGTGTGTCTGCGTGTGTGCGTGTGTCTGCGTGCGTGCGTGTGTGTGTGTGTGTGTGTGTGTGTGTGTGTGTGTGTGTGTGTGTGTGCTCGTGATTTTGGCTAATGTGTTACAATACCCATATTTTTATGATAGTTTTTACTTCATACTACTACAGTCAGGAAAAATTCAGTGGCATCATAATCTTTGTTTAGCAACCAGGTGGTGACAATTTCTTTACAAGCATTTTTTGACATTGGATAGATATATTGTATTTCATTTATTTTATTATAAATAAAAGGCCCATTAAAATTTATAAATGAGTTTATGAATTTAGTTTTAAAGTTGTTATCTCGCGTTCCGATATATTAGGGTCTGCGGGTATTTTATGGCATTTTATTTGTAATATAACTGTGTCCATTGTGAAATCTAACTACAGTGGCAAGGATGAAGAGTTGTCTTACACTTAAGGTTTTAGCTTTTATGTACAAACTTTGGGTGGAGAAAGTAAAGGGCAATGAGTACATGACCTTTAAAACCGTGCGTTGCGCTACTTCTAGGGTGATCAGTGACGTTTTTGGTACACGTACTTGTTTATAGCGATCGAAAGATATAAGATATAAGAATAGCTACCAAAACCCAAATCAGCGCACCCCACTTCCACGTGGTCGCATCTGTCCTGCGCCTAGAGTGTATATAAAAGCCCGCGGAGACAGAAGCTCGCGAAGGAGGTTCTGAATTGAACGGGGTGCACGAGGCCGAAGCGAAGCGAGTGGGGGAAGGTGGCGAGCGAAGCGAGCCGGCGACCTTCCGAGCGGAGCGTAGGTCGAGTGCGCACGTGAAACAAAGGGCCGACGAAGCGAGTTTCTGGCGGGAGTCCCACAAACGAAAGCGGGGCTCCGTCAATAGCATTTTCTTTAATAGGATAGTAAGATGTTATAATTTGGGTTATTATTTCACATTAATAGGAGATAACATTTTGGTGATCATTTAACTATTTTTTGATTAGCAATGATTTATTAGGATAGCATTTATTTTAATAGTATAGTAAGATGTTATAATTTGGGTTACTATTTCACATTAAAATGGAGATAAAATTGTGTTTTTTTGGCGTTATATTTTACTATATCTGGTGGTCCGTTAAACATATGCCTTTTGAAAATCCGGAGGGCGTACTAAAAATTCCGTAGAATTCCGTTTTTTTTTTTAAGTTTTCACTTCTGCCGGCACTCCCGGAGTGCAACCCGGTCTTTTTTTGTGAACAATAGGTTTGCACATAATGTAATTAATGTAATAATCCAGCTATGTTCTGCCTCAAGGCATACGTTTTTTTTTATGTTCATTATTTCAGATTATAGCTATCATTTAAGTATTCGTTGACTAAGTAGTAGAGATGGGCCGACTATGGGTTTGGCCGACTAATTGGCCGCCTAGAAGGCCGACTAGGCCGACTTCGGCAAAGTTCGGATGCAATCGTTTCGCTTTGCCTTCGCGCTGTCTGCAAGCGTTCGCCACGTGACAAGTTTTGTTTACATTTTACCGGCGTGTTTCATTTCGTGTGCACAATAAAACAAAAAGTGATTAAACTATCGACTAGAGCAATTGATTTGTATAATGTCGAAGAGGAAAGCGCGTGTGTGGACTTTTTTTACCATGTTGACGGTGATTCATGTTTAGTGAGGTGTAACCAATGCCAGGTACTTATTTCTCGAGGTGGTCAAGGTAATAAGGCCAACACTACGAGTATGGTAAAAAATGGCAGTTTACTTAATGTCTCGTTTTCCTGTGATCCATAAAGTGCCGACTAATCGGCACATTTTGCCGACTAGTCGCCGACTACAAATGAGGCCGGATAGTCGGCTTTCCCGACTAGTCGGTACATCTAGTAAGTAGTAAGCTTCGTTTTCCTTGATGTCCACGGGGTAGGTGTTTAAATATTTTCGGGGCCATTCCTATTATTTGTTTTACAAAAGTCTTTAAGAGGGGGCGTACCGCCAGGGAAAAATCTGAAATCACTCGCGCGCCCCGCACCTGCCGCGCTGATGCGTCTATTGCTGCCCCGCTCCTTCTCGCATAGTATATGCCCCGACAATCAGATGAAATATGATGAAAACCTATAGATAATTATAATAAGTGGGAAGTAAGACAAAATCTGTACCTATATTTGAAGATATAATTTTCGCCAGTAAGTCAGAGTTTCGAGAGCTATAACTGAAATATGACCTTCCGTTTTTTTTATAATATCAGGGAAGAAATATACGAGTATAATCCCTCATTTAAAGATTGGGGCCGTCACTGAATAGCAAATGCAAAATAGAAAATTGCGTATCGTATATTTAAAAAAAATATTTTCAAGTTAGAAACATGTAGGAGTTTGATCATTGACCTTGGCGTTCTCTGCGCAGGGTCTGACCAAGGAGGAGGCGTGCCGGCTGCTGATAGACGCGGCCACGGCGGTCGCGGCCGCGGTGGCGGACGAGGGCGCGGGCGACGACGACGCCACGCTGCAGCAGCACGTGCAGGCCATCCGCGACGCCGCGCTGCCCGACAAGCTGCTGCGCCGCGCCATCGGCGCGCTGCTCGACCACACGCTCGCGCACGAGGTACCGACACATACCACACACCAGGACATGATAAACACATCCGCGACGCCGCGCTGCCCGACAAGCTGCTGCGCCGCGCCATCGGCGCGCTGCTCGACCACACGCTCGCGCACGAGGTACCGACACATACCACACACCAGGACATGATAAACACATCCGCGACGCCGCGCTGCCCGACAAGCTGCTGCGCCGCGCCATCGGCGCGCTGCTCGACCACACGCTCGCGCACGAGGTACCGACACATACCACACACCAGGACATGATAAACACATCCGCGACGCCGCGCTGCCCGACAAGCTGCTGCGCCGCGCCATCGGCGCGCTGCTCGACCACACGCTCGCGCACGAGGTACCGACACATACCACACACCAGGACATGATAAACACATCCGCGACGCCGCGCTGCCCGACAAGCTGCTGCGCCGCGCCATCGGCGCGCTGCTCGACCACACGCTCGCGCACGAGGTACCGACACATACCACACACCAGGACATGATAAACACATCCGCGACGCCGCGCTGCCCGACAAGCTGCTGCGCCGCGCCATCGGCGCGCTGCTCGACCACACGCTCGCGCACGAGGTACCGACACATACCACACACCAGGACATGATAAACACATCCGCGACGCCGCGCTGCCCGACAAGCTGCTGCGCCGCGCCATCGGCGCGCTGCTCGACCACACGCTCGCGCACGAGGTACCGACACATACCACACACCAGGACATGATAAACACATCCGCGACGCCGCGCTGCCCGACAAGCTGCTGCGCCGCGCCATCGGCGCGCTGCTCGACCACACGCTCGCGCACGAGGTACCGACACATACCACACACCAGGACATGATAAACACATCCGCGACGCCGCGCTGCCCGACAAGCTGCTGCGCCGCGCCATCGGCGCGCTGCTCGACCACACGCTCGCGCACGAGGTACCGACACATACCACACACCAGGACATGATAAACACATCCGCGACGCCGCGCTGCCCGACAAGCTGCTGCGCCGCGCCATCGGCGCGCTGCTCGACCACACGCTCGCGCACGAGGTACCGACACATACCACACACCAGGACATGATAAACACATCCGCGACGCCGCGCTGCCCGACAAGCTGCTGCGCCGCGCCATCGGCGCGCTGCTCGACCACACGCTCGCGCACGAGGTACCGACACATACCACACACCAGGACATGATAAACACATCCGCGACGCCGCGCTGCCCGACAAGCTGCTGCGCCGCGCCATCGGCGCGCTGCTCGACCACACGCTCGCGCACGAGGTACCGACACATACCACACACCAGGACATGATAAACACATCCGCGACGCCGCGCTGCCCGACAAGCTGCTGCGCCGCGCCATCGGCGCGCTGCTCGACCACACGCTCGCGCACGAGGTACCGACACATACCACACACCAGGACATGATAAACACATCCGCGACGCCGCGCTGCCCGACAAGCTGCTGCGCCGCGCCATCGGCGCGCTGCTCGACCACACGCTCGCGCACGAGGTACCGACACATACCACACACCAGGACATGATAAACACATCCGCGACGCCGCGCTGCCCGACAAGCTGCTGCGCCGCGCCATCGGCGCGCTGCTCGACCACACGCTCGCGCACGAGGTACCGACACATACCACACACCAGGACATGATAAACACATCCGCGACGCCGCGCTGCCCGACAAGCTGCTGCGCCGCGCCATCGGCGCGCTGCTCGACCACACGCTCGCGCACGAGGTACCGACACATACCACACACCAGGACATGATAAACACATCCGCGACGCCGCGCTGCCCGACAAGCTGCTGCGCCGCGCCATCGGCGCGCTGCTCGACCACACGCTCGCGCACGAGGTACCGACACATACCACACACCAGGACATGATAAACACATCCGCGACGCCGCGCTGCCCGACAAGCTGCTGCGCCGCGCCATCGGCGCGCTGCTCGACCACACGCTCGCGCACGAGGTACCGACACATACCACACACCAGGACATGATAAACACATCCGCGACGCCGCGCTGCCCGACAAGCTGCTGCGCCGCGCCATCGGCGCGCTGCTCGACCACACGCTCGCGCACGAGGTACCGACACATACCACACACCAGGACATGATAAACACATCCGCGACGCCGCGCTGCCCGACAAGCTGCTGCGCCGCGCCATCGGCGCGCTGCTCGACCACACGCTCGCGCACGAGGTACCGACACATACCACACACCAGGACATGATAAACACATCCGCGACGCCGCGCTGCCCGACAAGCTGCTGCGCCGCGCCATCGGCGCGCTGCTCGACCACACGCTCGCGCACGAGGTACCGACACATACCACACACCAGGACATGATAAACACATCCGCGACGCCGCGCTGCCCGACAAGCTGCTGCGCCGCGCCATCGGCGCGCTGCTCGACCACACGCTCGCGCACGAGGTACCGACACATACCACACACCAGGACATGATAAACACATCCGCGACGCCGCGCTGCCCGACAAGCTGCTGCGCCGCGCCATCGGCGCGCTGCTCGACCACACGCTCGCGCACGAGGTACCGACACATACCACACACCAGGACATGATAAACACATCCGCGACGCCGCGCTGCCCGACAAGCTGCTGCGCCGCGCCATCGGCGCGCTGCTCGACCACACGCTCGCGCACGAGGTACCGACACATACCACACACCAGGACATGATAAACACATCCGCGACGCCGCGCTGCCCGACAAGCTGCTGCGCCGCGCCATCGGCGCGCTGCTCGACCACACGCTCGCGCACGAGGTACCGACACATACCACACACCAGGACATGATAAACACATCCGCGACGCCGCGCTGCCCGACAAGCTGCTGCGCCGCGCCATCGGCGCGCTGCTCGACCACACGCTCGCGCACGAGGTACCGACACATACCACACACCAGGACATGATAAACACATCCGCGACGCCGCGCTGCCCGACAAGCTGCTGCGCCGCGCCATCGGCGCGCTGCTCGACCACACGCTCGCGCACGAGGTACCGACACATACCACACACCAGGACATGATAAACACATCCGCGACGCCGCGCTGCCCGACAAGCTGCTGCGCCGCGCCATCGGCGCGCTGCTCGACCACACGCTCGCGCACGAGGTACCGACACATACCACACACCAGGACATGATAAACACATCCGCGACGCCGCGCTGCCCGACAAGCTGCTGCGCCGCGCCATCGGCGCGCTGCTCGACCACACGCTCGCGCACGAGGTACCGACACATACCACACACCAGGACATGATAAACACATCCGCGACGCCGCGCTGCCCGACAAGCTGCTGCGCCGCGCCATCGGCGCGCTGCTCGACCACACGCTCGCGCACGAGGTACCGACACATACCACACACCAGGACATGATAAACACATCCGCGACGCCGCGCTGCCCGACAAGCTGCTGCGCCGCGCCATCGGCGCGCTGCTCGACCACACGCTCGCGCACGAGGTACCGACACATACCACACACCAGGACATGATAAACACATCCGCGACGCCGCGCTGCCCGACAAGCTGCGCCAGGATATAATAAATACAGCATAGGTACAGTATTTTTCAGAGAACTTCCTCAATGGCTCTGCATAACATAGCTCGATAGTTAAATTCACTATCATCTCATCTGGAAATGATGAGATGATATATAATATGTACCATAAGAACAAAGGAAATGGACTAGTCCGTCCTGATCCAAGGTGTAGACCTCTGGGTTTTGGCTGCTCATCGTGAGAAAGCACTTAAAATGCAAAAACACGCGCTGTGAATAATCGACAGGAAACCCCTAGATCACCCAGCCAGGGATTTTTTTTTTTTTATATTTTTTTTTTAAATCTCATTTATTTTATAAGCCATACATCTTATGATTAAGTCGGCTTAAAAATAATTACAATGTTACTTAAACGTTAGGTGTTACTTTAAACATTGGATTGCTACTTAACGAGTATTTTTATAGTATTCCAATCTTAGGTTCAGTGAATGTAAAATAAAACTTAAAAATGTACTACTGTGTTCGGTATTGAACCCTGAGCTTAAGATCTGATGGAATAAGAAGAGGAGATCCCCCGCATAGCACCCAGTTTCTTGTAAGAGATCCAACCGAGGTTGTTCGTTAATTTTACACTCTAGAACTAAGTGGAGGAGGTCCTCTTCTTTTTTACATTCTGTACAATTTGGATCATCTCTTTTTTTCATGATATAGTTAAATTTGTTGAGTGGAATGTGGTAAGTTCGGGTTCGGAAGCAAATAACTAATTCTTTTCTGTTGATGCTTCGTGAGGCAAACCAAGGTACGAGTGGTGGTTCGTCTACAATGGTTCTGTACCAGATGCCCTTGGTTTGAGAGCACGCATTGAAATAAGATTTAAATTTAATGTAACTGTCGGTTTTCACTTTTAGAAGATGATCAGTATAGTGCGGTACCGTGTCGAGAGGTATACCGTTCTGTAGAGCCTCGGATGCGAGTGAGTCTGCCGCCTCGTTACCCTTGACGCCCACATGTGAAGGGATCCATTGTAGACGAACTTCAACCCCGTTACGTATCAATCTATGGATACATTTAATAATGAGGTAAGCTTCGTATCTACCGACACTGCCGCCCTTAGCACTTCCCAACAAATGTTGTAGACCGCTCTTCGAGTCTGTGAAGATTACAATTTTATGGTATGGTGTCGATTCTAAGTAATGTACTGCTTCATTAATCGCTGTCAATTCGACTCCCATAATGGGTATACATGGGTTTTCAATAATAAATTTAGCTCCAAAATCCGCAGCTTCATCGTAAAACGCGCAACTAGAACCGTGTTTTGTTCTGGACCCGTCAGTGTAAATATGAATGTGATCCAAAAACTGCACCTGTATCATATCATCGCAACGTTGTTTTAGGTCGTGAGTGGGTAGTTTAGCTTTGGGTTCATTAATAGTGTTCATTTTGTGCATTATGATTTTATCCCAGGGGAGTGTTTTAATGTCATAGGAAAGTAAAAATAGGGGCAAAATCTCAAATTGTGACATAGGTAGATTGGAATACTTTCTGAAACTCTCAAGCAAAAGTGGAAGTTGGTTATTGCGCCAATATCTTGCGCCCGAATTTAATGTGTTGTCTAATGCTTCTATTTGTGTTCTCAGATAATCAGATGTTCTAGAAGAAATTTTCAGGAAATATTTGTCGCTTAAATAGATTCTTCTAACATTTAAGGGTGGAATACAAAGCTCGCTTTCCATTGTAAAAATTGGGGTGTCGCGAATAAAGCTTCCACAAAGGCGAAGACATTGATTTTGAATTACGTCCAACCTCTGGAGGAGCCTAGAATTGGCGTTGCCGAAAATGATACATCCGTAATCAAGTCGAGATCGCACCAATGTTATATAAAGTCTCCTTAAGTGGATTGGATGGACACCCCACTTTGAACTACTTATGGAACTAAGGATATTAACGTATGAGATACATTTTTGGGCAGTTTCTAAAACATGTCGAGTCCAATTCAAGCGGCTGTCCACCCAAACACCCAGAAACCTTGTACAGTTTATAACCTCGATTTCAATATTATTTATTCGTATACCAATAACAGGTACTTTGTATTTTCTAGTGAAAATGCAGAGTTTAGTCTTTGGGAGAGAAATTTCTAATCCAATTTCCTCTAACATTGATATAAAGATGTTAAGGCTTGATTGAATGACATTAGCACAAAAATCAATACTTTGGTTAATACAATACAAAGCGAAGTCGTCGGCATATTGTGAGACCTTAACGGTCTTGACGAGTGTGTTGCATAACTTAATTGTAACTATATTAAATAAAATAGGTGACATTGGGTCACCTTGAGCTAAACCTTGTCTGCATATTCTTGTTATATCCCTACCATCCCGTAGCCTATATATCAAATATCTCTCCTTTAGAAATTCTCTTATATACCCACATAGGAGCGGATCCACATCAAATTCAACTAAAGTGGATATAAGAGGTTCAATTGCCACATTGTTATAAGCGTTACTAATGTCTCCGTAAGCGCATAGAACGTATTCTTTGTTTATAAACGCAGTTTCTGTGTCTACAATAAATCTGCCAAGATTGTCCTGACATGAAAGTCCACGACGGAAACCTAAAGTACTATCATTAAATAATTTGTTGCTTTCAAAATGATATTCAAGGCGACGAGTTATCATTAAATGAAAAATCTTGCAAAGGCAGTTAATAAGTGAGATAGGACGATACTTAAGAGTGTTAGTATTTCTTTTTGGTATGGCAATAAGTTTGATTCTACGCCATTGCTCTGGTATCTCACCTTTTTTATAAATTATGTTGAATATATGTAGGAGGTATTCTTTTGCATTATCCGGTAAATGGTTAATCATAGAATAAGTAATACTATCTAAACCAGCCGAAGTATCTACTCTTTTAATAATCAGATTTAGTTCTGAAAGTGCAAAAAACTGGGGTTTGGAACCATTAGTATTAAAATCTAGGGGCTGTAAGGAAACACTATCAGGAGTGAGTTCCGTTACAAAGGAAACTGCGGTACTCTCTGGTAAATAGTCTTTAGGACTACGATAACCTTTAAGCCATCTAAGTTTCCTCCAAACCTCACTGCTGGGCGTATTACAGTCTATGCTGTCACAAAACTGTTGCCAGGAGTTCCTCTTTGCAAGTTTTATTAATTTTCGAGCAATAAGTACTTTTTCTCTGTAAATTAAGTAATTTTCAAGCGTGCGTAATTTCCTGAAGTGCTTAAGAGCTAGTCTTCGTTCCGCTACTGCTTTCGATAGATCAGGGTTCCACCAGGGTTTTGGCTTGAATTTTTTAGAGTTAATATTGATTTTGATATGAGGAATGTTTTTGTTAGCACTTTCCTCAATTGCCTCTATGAGTTTATCGTAGTTACTTTGTACATTGTCTCCGAAATCTAATCCCTCGCATGCAAATTTTATGTGTTGTGTATATTCTACCCAGTTGGCCTTTTTTATGTTTCGTTTCAATTCGGGGCTAGTTTGAGTGCTGTCTAACGTTTTAATAGAAATAATAAGGTGATCACTGCCAAAAGATTCATTAGTGACGTTCCAATCAAAGTCGAGTGAGAGATCAGCACTACAAAAGGAAATATCAGGTGATGTGCATACTATATTACCATTTAGCGTAGCGCAACGGGTAAAGTCTCGATTGTTAAGAAAAACGTAATTATGTTGCAAGCTAGTGTCTGATAAAAGTCTACCTCGTGTGTCAGTTGTGTATGACCACGCCGTGTGATGAGCATTAAAATCGCCGACTATTAGAGTTTTCTCAGAAAAGTGGCTGAAAAGCTCCTGGTAGTCCCTAACACTTACGGTGACAT
This sequence comes from Epinotia bilunana, assembly GCA_947049275.1. Classification (NCBI taxonomy): domain Eukaryota; kingdom Metazoa; phylum Arthropoda; class Insecta; order Lepidoptera; family Tortricidae; genus Epinotia; species Epinotia bilunana. The sequence continues at coordinate 415,539 of OX346256.1, read as the reverse complement.
TTGAGGGAGAATATACACCTATGATATGTTGAAGTTTATTGCTATTAAGGACTTTAAGGCACAAAAGGTCAATATTATCGTGGTTTCTCGGCAGAATTTTGAGAGTACAGTTTATAGATTGGTGGGCCAGGACCGCTAAACCTCCATATCCATCTGTTCGATCCTTTCTAAAGACAGAGTAACCAGTAAAGTTAATTTGGTTTTCACATTTTAGCCAAGTTTCGGAAAGAAAGCATAAGTGTATTTTTTCATTATGTAGATATGCATCCAAATCACTTAGTTTTGGTATTAGGCTTTGACAGTTCCATTGAATAATATTAAGCTTGAAACTTTTAGTCAAGTCCATTGAATAAAAATAAATAAACAAATAAGATATTTATATATATATATATATGTATGGATATAAGTATTAATATATATTGTGTACCTACCCTAAAAGTGACTTACTAATTAGTTTTGTGATTTTCCTTACCAGATAAGCGTTTCAGTTTACTTACAATACGTGAGAGTCTGCTCTTAACACTACGACATGAGATGTTAGGTATCAAGTCCGTAAACATTACAATCAGGGCATCAATTTCTTCTGTGTAACTGTAAGTGATTTCCGATATGTCCTTAACTCCATATGTGCGTCTGAGATATTCTTTAACTTGTTTTCCAGACAGTGGGTACGTTTTACAGGGATCGGCTATAAAGTTTTCCAGGTGGTCCCAATTAGTTGAATCCAAATCACTATGCGGCGTTCTCTTGAGTTTCTTTCCACTCTTGGATTTATAAACCTCGTCTGAGTTGGACGAGATTCCATGAAATCAGTAGTAGTCGAAGATTCAGTGGGTGGATGTGGACGCTTGAATATTTGTGTCTCCGTGGACTCCTGTGTTTTTTGGTTCAAAACGTTCATGTCGTTGATGTTATCTGGGCATTTAGATGCTACGTGACCGTCTTTTTTGCATATGAAACAAGTCATTGTATCCGATGAGAAATAAATCCAGTAATTCGTTTCTTCAAAATCGATAGATATTTTTTCTGGAAGTCGGGTGAAATCCTCAGGTGTTACGTAAACTTGTCTTCGGAAACTTAGAATATGATTGTAGCCCGTTTCGTGGAGACCAGCACGCAGGAAAGAGATGGGTGACAGTGGCGTGATATGCATTTCTATCAGTTTCTTTTCTATTTCGGTGTGCGGTATAATGGGACACACGTTAGATATAATAATACGTTTGTTTCTGCTGATCAGCGGTCGGATGGGTAATTTTTGATTTTGAATCGTGACACACTTTTTATTTTCAATGATCTCATCAACGATTAACTTCGAGGAAACATAGATACAAATTCTATTGTTTGATATTCTTGACAAAAAGCGGATATGAGATGGGTCGATTATTCTTCCTAAAGCTTGAGCATAATCTTTGATTTGTACGTTTTCTAAAGCATCGATGACGATTGCTTGGTCCTTTTTCGGGAACGTGGTGGTTTGTGTCACAGTAGCATAACTGGGGTTATTGTCTAACGTTTGGGAGTTCATTTTGTTCCTGTAGTCAGAAACGATTGTAAAGTTGCGATATAGCCACTTATTGAAGTATCAAAAAGTCCGATTCCATTATTAGGCACTTTACACAATGAGGGTAGAAATCAAACTCGTGAAAATATAGTTCACTAACGCGCGCGAATAACGACCGGTCTCGGTGACAGCTCAACGCGGTATGAGGGATTTATTTAAAAAGCACGGAATATTAACATTCCTCGGTTTATATATTGACTGCGTGCCGATATGTTAGGTTAAATCTCGCGCAGTACAAGACGAACTCTAGCCGTGAAGGTAATAATCGTAGACGGGCTCTGCTGCTTGCTCCTACACAGCGACTAGCCAAGTGCCGAAAGTCGTTCAGTATCATTGGCCCCAAAATTTATAAATAAGGTTTCGAGTCACATAATATCATTTGAAAGTGACATGATATTTACAAAAAAACTCAAATCAACTCTTATAGATGCAGCATGTTATAGTGTGGATGAGTTTTTACAAGTGGGTGGACAGTTGACTGATGTACGATCATTTTAATTGTTATTATTAATAGTACCTAGGTATTGCTTTTGCATATTTTATGTTGTTCTGTCCAAATTTAGAAATGTATACGTTAGTATTAGATATTTTATTAATTAGACATTCTGTATATTGTGAATTCCATTATGATTTATGATTATGTTATGATCTTTAAATAGATATTTACCAATAAAGAAACTGAAATTAAAACTATAGTGGCGTAGTAAAACTGTTTACGAGGTTGTAACATCCAGGAACGTCAGTGATTTGAAATGGGGAGGTGTACGGTAGCGGGCCTTGTGCCGGGACGTGTGTAGCGTGAGTTGTGTAATGTTGGTTGTGTTGTGTATTGTCGTTGTGTGCTGTCGGGCAGGCTTCGTCGCCGGAGGCGTGGGCGCGGCAGTGCACGGGCGCGGTGCTGCTGGTGCGCGGCGTGAGGCGCGCGGGCGCGGGCGCGGGCGCGGGAGCGGGAGCGGGCGCGGGCGCGGGCGAGGCGCTGCGCGCGCTGCCGCCGCACGCGCGCCTGGCCGCGCTGCTGGCGCGCGCCGTGCGCCACCGCCTGCTGCCGCCCGCCGAGCTCAAGGGCTGGGCCGAGGCCGGCGCGCCCTACCCGCTGCTGCTCGACGTGCTGCAGCACCTGCAGGTGCGACACCCTCACACACACCCCCACCCCCACCCCCACCAACACCTCTCCTCTCCTCTCCTCTCCTTCGAGACCGGGACCGAGACACTTATCTAGAATGCCTTTTCTCTATCATTTCCCCATAACTGATTTTTATACACTCGAATCTTCTTCATAAAGAAAGTAAAGTACATTATTTGTAATAAGAAAATATAGCGCGGTCGCGTTTCCTAACTCATTTTAAATGGCGTATGGACGTGTTTTTCCAGGACGCGCTGGGAGTAACCGCCACGGCGGAGCTGTACGCGGAGAGCAAGCTGAACCTGTGCGCGTACGTGGCGGCGGGCACGGGCGCCGGCGAGGACGCGCCCGGCGTGCTGGCCGCGCTGGAGGCGCGCGGCCTGGCGCACCTGGTGCCGCAGCTGCGCGTGCAGGCGCAGCTCGCGCGCCAGCTGCAGGCCGAGCCCGCGCCCGCGCAGCTCTACCGCTGGATCAAGGCCAACGTGGAGCCCACCGTGCGCCAGGTACGCTACACATTACACATACACATACACATACACATACACATACACATACACACTAAACACCTTATTCATAAAACTTAAAATACCTCGGTTAAATAAAAATGTGCTTTGTCCCTTTCTTACGCACACAAATATTGAAAAGACAAATAAAGATAAACGAATTTGAGTGGCATTTTAGTTAAAATAGGCATATGACTATGGTAGTAAATATATAAAATTAAAAAGCTGGCTCGCGCGGCCTCACTCGCGAACGCGGGAGGCGCTGTCATTGTTTAAATCACTGTTCCACTTGGACTACAAACACGTTGTTAAACAGTTTGAATTCATAGATGTAAAGGCCCATTCGTGCGCCGTCCAATTAACGTCAGCTTTAGAGCCACATTACCTCTCAGAGGCGTGAAAAAGTAATATCGTACTGTAGTGGGCAAATTAATGTACGTAGCGTAGGTTAAGTTACAGTCGTAATAAACCGCTTGACATATAAAGACGTGTTCCTCCTTCGAGTACACCCCTACCTATCTCCACATGGCGACCGCGACTCGGGGACGCGGCGCCGGGTGTACGCCACGGCGCCGCGCGCGTCAGCGTTTTCGGCCCTTAGCCTTCGGTGGAATTATTATACTCAATCGCTCTTGACTCGTACGGAAGCAGTACTGTGCATATCAAACAATCAAGTGCCAATAGTGACAAAGTTTGTGCACGCGAGAATATTTTAAAAGTGACATATTTAAAAGTGGACTACCTATATTTTATCAAGGACAATACAAATTTACCACTTCTACATTTGAGCAATGGGAAAATCATATTCAAAACAAGAAGAGAAAGAAGTCATCATTACACAAAATGCCGGTGGCTCAAATGAAGGTCAAGGCATAGCCGAACATTCGGAGCACCTACACGTGAACAACATATTGCTAACGACTATTTTAGCGATAATCGCAATCAGCATTATCATTTTCGCTTACTACAAATATAAACAGTGCCACCACAAATGGATTCAAAAGGAGATCCGTGATGATATCGTAAGGCGGATTCGTGTGAGACTTTCGGGGCGGACCCGCAAGCAGCCAGGCGAGGTCGGCGCCGGGGTGACCGATGTTGGAGGAGAAGAGTCGTAGGCCGTGAGTGAGAAATCGTTACGTGAAAGTGCGCGAAAATACGTAACGTATAATTATGTACAAATTGCACTAGAGCTTAGTGATGTTTTAAGTAAATTGGTAAAACTTCAAGTAGACTTAAGTAAATTAGGCCCAACCAGACGCTCCCAAAACATCGGGATCGAAAAAATAAATGAGGCAAAGAGTATATATACTGCCTACTTGCATTATTTAGAGTTAATTAAATCTGGTTTTGGTACTGTAGAAGTGCCGGAAGAATTCTCAGAATATATTTCCGATGTGTTATGCGATAAAATAGATAAGGTTTATTATAAAATATTAAGTTACATCGTTAGTGGTACTTCTGAAATCCGAAAACAAGCAAAATTGGCGGAAAAAATTGATCTAAAGGAGGTCAGTTGCATGATTCCGTTGTATGACGGTAAAGATGACACAACCGAACGAATTATTGAGGGTATAGCGATGATGGATAGCATGTTGAAAGAAGCAAGTAACAAGAAATTGTTGATTACGTTTGTGCTAAAGACAAGACTGAAATGCTAGAATTAAATTAAGCCAGAACTATGACACAGTGACAGGGTTAATCACTGATATAAAAAAATATTTACTCCCATAAAAATCAGCCAATTCCTTGTTACTGCAATTACATAATATTACACAAAGCAACTTAACGATTTCGGAATATGGAGACAAAATAGAGAAATTGTTTACCAATCTCACATTTACGCAGTCTGATAACAATACACAGGCATGCGAAATCCTGAGACCGATAAACGAAAATTTAGCAATAAAGAAATTTGCTGATGGTTTGCGTAACAGGAGATTAGGAACTATAATTGCAGCCAGGAACTATAAGGGGCTCAAGGAGGCCGTGCAGGCGGCCCAGGACGAGGACAGCAGCCAGCCCGCGCCCGTCGTGATGAATATGAGAGGTAACAGGAGAGGATTCCAGGTGAGCGGCCGCAGCAATCGCGGATACAACCAGTATTACCGTGGACGATGGAATAATCGCGGCTATAACAACTAGCACTATCTAATGGGCGGCTGGGCGGCTGGGCGGCTGGGTACCGTATCATGTAAACAGGTACAGGAGTGACAAGGGGGCGAGCAACACGCACCTGTTCAGCTGGGAGCCGCGGTGCGCGGTGCGCGGTGCGCGGTGCGCGGTGCGCGGTGCGCGGTGCGCGGTGCGCGGTGCGCGGTGCGCGGTGCGCGGTGCGCGGTGCGCGGTGCGCGGTGCGCGGTGCGCGGTGCGCGGTGCGCGGTGCGCGGTGCGCGGTGCGCGGTGCGCGAGGGAATCGAGCACACCGACAACACGTTCATACAGCTACAGCAACAGAGGAAGACCAAGTAAGTGAAGTTCTACCCAATCTTTCAGAGTTTTGCGTCCATAAAGTATTAACATGCGATGGTTTAGATTACGTGATTTTTCAAATACAAGGACAAGATATATCCTTTATTATTGATACGGGTGCGTCGCTTTCGATGATTCATATTGACAAAATTCCAAGTAGCGTCACATTACTTGACAGTGATACAGTTATTACAGGCGTAGGAGGTGATATCACATGTAATAACATAGCTTTTTATCACTAGAGAATTGTAATGAGATCTCATTCACACACAAGTTCCACGTACTGCATGATATGCCATGTCATGCGGACGGCGAGATTTCTTGAGAACTTATGGCGCAAAAATCGACTTACATGGTAATTTGTTAACGTTGCATTCTGACAACCAAGCTTATGTGGTACCAATTCATAGGAGTAGCGATAACGCTACACACTTATCACTACCAGCAAGAAGTGTCTTTGCATTTAATAAAAGTAAATTCATCTTTGTTTACGTACGGAAATGAATATGTAGTTAGGCGCTAAGGAATTACGCGAGAATGTATTTTTGGCAGGTAGTATAGGAAGTGATAAGGACGTTCAATTACCTGTTTTCACACCAGAATTAACATCCATTAAGGATTATGACGTTTCTTACTTTTGCAAACACGAAAACGGGGTAACAAAAAGAGCTACACGTTTATTAGAATCATTAAAATTAAACCATTTGAGTCCAACTGAGAGGAAACTTATCGAATCGATATGTGTAAAATACGCCGACGTCTTTACTTGGACGGTGACAAGTTAGGAACTACGAACATTAAGTCAAAGTATAAGCGTAAAGCCTAATACGAAACCGGTATACGTAAAACCTTACCGATTACCGGCAACCATGAGGCCAGAGATAAATAGACAAATTAAAAAAACGTTGGAAGAAAATATCATAGAACCCGCTAACAGCGATTGGAATAGTCCGATCCTATTGGTTCCAAAAAAATCTGACAATAACACAAAAAAATGGAGGTTAGTCATAGATTATCGGAAAGTAAACAACGTAATTCAAGACAATAAATTCCCTCTCCCAAACATCGTTGAAATTTTAGACTCATTATCAGGAGTCATATATTTTAGTCACTTAGATTTACAGCAATCATACTACCAAACAGCTTTAGACGAAGACAGCAGAAACATCACTTCCTTCTCAACAAGTCAAGGTCAATTTCGCATGAAACGCCTCCCCATGGGATTAAAGCTCAGTGCGAGTGCCTTTTCAGGTGTTATGTCAGTAGCCATGTCGGGGCTGTCATACGAAAGATGCTTCATCTACATGGACGACCTTGTGGTGTTCGGTAGAAATATAGACCAGCATAATAAAAAATTAACCGATGCATTACAACGGTTACGGAAGGTTAATTTAAAGGTCAATCCTCAAAAATGCGAATTTCTCAAAACTCAACTTTTATATTGAGGACATAGTCAAATCAAATCAAATCAAATCAAATTATTTATTTCATACTCGTGTCCATATCGTGTTAGTAACAATAAAAACTTATGAAACTACGTTAGTTACATTAAATTATACACCGAACCTCTTGAGCCCATGTGTAGGGCGTTCCAGTGTCTCCACACTGCGCAAGCAGGACTGTCCCAAATCAGCTGAAGAAGGCTGTTGGAACTATCACGCACACGACGCATGAGGGACGCGGTTCCGTTTCTCATAATGGCACTGAAACCATCGACCCGTGCCTCTGCGAACATCCCAGATGCGCTGCAGTGCCGTGACAGTCCTATCAACCCTCTGAAGCCGTTGTTGTACTGGACACGCAGGGCATTGAGTGATTTTTTAGTGTAGTTCGTCCATAGGCTGCATGTGTAAAAGGACTGACAAAAAGCCTTGAAAAGGGTTTTTTTGACATTCCCATTACAGCGTGCAAACCTACGTGACAGCATGTTACATCTAACTGCCAACGCCCTGCGTTCCCTCTCGACATCCGCATCATCCTGGAGGTTGTCGGTGACCCAGTGCCCGAGGTACTTAAACCGCGACACTCTGCTAAGAGGAGCCCCGCACAGCTGGATCTGGGGGATGGAGGTAAGAGCCTTGTTTCCCGCGTTAAAAACCAACAGCTCACTCTTTTTGGTGGTTGGCATACTCCTCACAAATCTTCAGCAGCCGGACAAAGTGCACTGATCGCTGGGCACAGCAGCACCATATCGTCTGCATAACTGATGTTATTTACAGTTGTACCACCGATTGAACATCCGATACCCGTGCTGCTAAGCCTAGCGATCAGCTCATCCATGTAAAGGTTGAACAACCTAGGCGAACTGAGACCACCTTGTCTCACAGCACACGTCAACCTGTACACGTCTGAGTGCGAGCCTGCCCATCTCACTTGATTAGTCTGGTTTGCATACCAGTATCGGAACATGCCAACCACCCCCACTGGTGTACTCGTACTGTCTTCCAATTGCTTCCACAAGATCTCATACGAGACCATGTCGAAAGCCTTCGACAGGTCCAAAAAACAGGCGAATACGGGTGTTTTTCCCTCAGTATAGTACTGGACGGTGTGCTTAAAACAAAGAATAGCACTCTCAGTTGATAAGTTAGGCTTGAAGCCAAACTGAGCATCCTGTCATAGTGTCAGCCCAAGGAGTTTTGCCTGATCCTGAAAAAACTAGAGCATTAAAAGACTATCCAGTACCTACAAAGACGAGGTCAGACGTTTCGTCGCCTTATGTAATTATTAGAAAGAAAGAAAGAAGAAAGAAAGATACATTTAACACACAGGACACACGTGTTAAACAATAAAATAATCAAAAACAGAAAACAGATAAAACATGAAACAAGTGTGTCTCTGCGGCAGTGAACCGGACACTGGCTCAGCATTATGCTGAGGTGTCAGACACCTGCAGCGCTGATTTTCAGCCAGCACCGTCAGTGACTCACGGAAACGTCATACAAATGTAATAAATAAACTACCTACAGTATTGGGACAGGCGAAAGATAAATAAACATAAATAACAAGTGAGATAATACATGTACACACTACCTAGATGCAGCTTCAATAAAATATTTATATTTACAGTACACATTAACAACATAAACTAGATAAGAAATGAGAAATTGGCATATTTATTGCTGTCACAGTGCTGGGGATTAGGATTTTGATTTCTGGAGCGTCAACAAATAGCCTTTAAGCATACGCTTAAAGGTGTATCTGCTAAGCGCCCTTTGGATAGGAGGAGGGATATCATTCCAGCACTTAGACGCCGCAAACTTGAAACTACCTCTGAACGCAGCGGTTCGGTGCATGGGTATAATGGCCATTGCCTTAAACCTGCGCGCACTTATTACAGGAAATTCATACCAGATTTTGCCAAAATTACCTCACCATTGAATAGATTGTCGAAAAAATGTTACCTTCAACTGGACAGATGAATGTAAACAAGCCTTTATGTCTTTGAAAGAAAAAATAATATCCCCACCAATCTGAGAGAGACTTTGTCCTTCAAACTAACTCCTCGGGGAAGGCCATTGGATCTGTTTTGTGCAACAAAGATTTAAGACCGATAGCATACGCAAGTAGAACCCTAAATAAAGCCGAAGTAAATTACCCAACTATCCATAAAGAATTACTAGCTGTGACTTGGAGCGTAAAGTACTTCAGACCTTATTTATTTGGTAAATATTTCACTATCATGAATGACCATAAACCATTGATATATCTATTTAGTATGAAAGACCCATCCAGTCGTTTAATTAAATTCAGGTTACAACTCGAAGAATACGATTACAAGGTTGTTTATATAAGAGGCAAAGACAACGCCGTCGCCGACGCGTTGAGTAGGGTGACCATCACTTCAGACGAATTAAAAAATATGGAGAAACAAGTTTTAGTAATCACTAGAGCGCAAAGAAAGAAGCCTTACAACAAGGTATGGATTTAGGAAATGCAACGAGTCTTAATATACCTATTGAGGCCTGATCAACCTCAAATTTCGGAGATATTAAAAAAACCGAGTAATTCCGTTGAGTTAGATTTTATCTCGAGCATGAATTTAGATAAGTTACGAACAAGGAATCAAATCAATTATTTATTCTGCAAATAGGCCACAAGGGCACTTTTACATGTCAAACCGTAATTTACAATAAAATAATAATAATAATCTTACACAATAATAATTTAAAATTATATATAAAAGGTTAACAAACTAAATGTCACTAAGTTAATGTAATTGTGAATGAAAATACAATGGAACATTAATGTTTTTCATACATAAACGAAAAGTCAATTATATACATAAACCTTAGCTATATGTCGCACTATACGCGAGCCGATTTTACGAATAAGTTAAGCGTGTTCTGTAAAAATATAAATATTGAAGAAGTATGTATAATAAAAACTCAAAATAACGCGTTATTCTTAAAGAATCTTAGTGAAGAGATAATGAGAAATGAACAGTGGTCCGGTCCACGTATTAACATTCTCAGCAATGTAAAAAGAATAATTGTCAAAAAAGAAAGAACTATAATTTTGAATGATTACCATTTATTGCCAACGTGTGGGCACGCCGGTATACGTCGAATGATAAATAATATTAAGAGAAAATACTACTGGCCAGAGCTAGAGCAGGACGTTAGAAATTTTGTTAAGAAATGTAGTAAGTGTCAGCGTATGAAATATTCGCGGGAAAATAAAGAACCAATGCAAGTGACAACGACCTTGGAGAAGATATTCTTGGACGTAGTCGGACCCCTAGAGGCCGATGTGGACGGATTTACCTACATCCTAACTATACAATTTGAACTTAGTAAGTATATCGAAGCATACCCATTACGTAACAATTAGTGAACAACTTCATATTAAGGTACGGTATACCCAAGGTCATTGCCACGGACAGAGGGACAGAATTCACGTCGTCGACATTTAAGGAGGTATGTGAGTTACTAAAATTTGAAAAATTACAATCAACAGCTTACCACCATCAATATCTCGGTGCTATCTAAAATATGCATAAACATCTCGGAGCATTCTTACGAATTTATTGTGACGAACACACAGACACATGGAGTCACTGGCTACCATTCTGGTGTTTCGCTTACAATACCACGATACATAGTTCCACTAAATATTCACCATTCGAGCTGGTTTTCGGTAAAGAATGTCGAATACCTAGTAATTTAAGTGATACTTTGGATCCATTTTCTAATCCTAATAATTACATGTTAGAGTTAAGATATAGATTACAGCTAGCACATAAGGAAGCGAGAGAGCATTTGTTAAAAAGCAAGTTAGTAAATAAGAGCTTATATGACAGAAATGCTCTTCCATTTGTTTATCAGAAAGATGATTTAGTTTTGATAAAAAATTAAACTGGAAATAAACTGAGCAAATTGTATAACGGACCATTTAAAGTTGTAGAAGATTGCGGTCCTAATGTAATAGTATTAAATAGGGAAAAAAGGAAACTATTCATAAAAATCGTGTAAAGTTGTTTATTGAATAAGTTTAGAATAATTGGATGTGTAATCCAAATATTTTCAAGACAATGTTTCATGTATATCCTTACTTTACATTATTATGTGTTGTCTTACAAAAAAAATGTGTAAAATTTCATTTTTTTTCTCAGTAGCCCCGGTGGTGTAGTGGGCAGATTAATGTACGTAGGTTAAGTTACAGTCGTAATAAACCGCTTGACATATAAAGACGTGTTCTTCCTTCGAGTACACCCCTACCTATCTCCACAGTACCTTCCCTCACCCCTTCCCCTGTTTGTTGTTGCAGAACGCGTCGTTCGTGTCGACGCTGGTGGCGCTGATCGCAGGCCACGTGACGGCGGCGGCGGGCAGCGGCGGCGCGGACAAGGCGGCGCTGGAGCGCGAGAAGGCGCTGGCGGAGGCCTACGCGCCGCTGCTGACCGCGCTGCTGCAGGGCCGCGCCGACCTGCAGCTGGCCGCCGTGTACGCCGTGCAGCTGCACGCGCACCACCACCGCTACCCCAAGGGTGAGTCACAAGGCGGCGCTGGAGCGCGAGAAGGCGCTGGCGGAGGCCTACGCGCCGCTGCTGACCGCGCTGCTGCAGGGCCGCGCCGACCTGCAGCTGGCCGCCGTGTACGCCGTGCAGCTGCACGCGCACCACCACCGCTACCCCAAGGGTGAGTCACAAGGCGGCGCTGGAGCGCGAGAAGGCGCTGGCGGAGGCCTACGCGCCGCTGCTGACCGCGCTGCTGCAGGGCCGCGCCGACCTGCAGCTGGCCGCCGTGTACGCCGTGCAGCTGCACGCGCACCACCACCGCTACCCCAAGGGTGAGTCACAAGGCGGCGCTGGAGCGCGAGAAGGCGCTGGCGGAGGCCTACGCGCCGCTGCTGACCGCGCTGCTGCAGGGCCGCGCCGACCTGCAGCTGGCCGCCGTGTACGCCGTGCAGCTGCACGCGCACCACCACCGCTACCCCAAGGGTGAGTCACAAGGCGGCGCTGGAGCGCGAGAAGGCGCTGGCGGAGGCCTACGCGCCGCTGCTGACCGCGCTGCTGCAGGGCCGCGCCGACCTGCAGCTGGCCGCCGTGTACGCCGTGCAGCTGCACGCGCACCACCACCGCTACCCCAAGGGTGAGTCACAAGGCGGCGCTGGAGCGCGAGAAGGCGCTGGCGGAGGCCTACGCGCCGCTGCTGACTATTCGCTTTAAAGGTATTTTTGTAACAGCCTGTATAAGGACAATTATTACCGCATAGTTATGCAAAAAGCACATTATTAACAGGTACCCTAGATAGAATGGTTAATTTGAAGATGCATATTATGTGTAACAGGCATGCTGCTGCGCTGGTTCATGTACCTGTACAACCTGGAGGTGTGCGAGGAGGACGCCTTCCTGCGCTGGCGCGAGGACGTCACCGACGCCTACCCCGGCAAGGGCGAGGCGCTCTTCCAGGTCGGTCACTCTACCAGTACCAGTACCAGTACCAGTACACTCACAAACGTCTGATGTGACGCACTCACGCATCGTTGCCATTGGATACAAACTTAGAAAGGAGATTGCTGTTTCATGTATGCACGTTTGTGCCAAGACAAGTCATTGCGTCAAAACGAAACCAAGTTTATTTTGTTTTAGGCACAGTAAACCCCCACTAGAAGCCTAGTGTTTGTCATTTGAGTCATTTCGTTCCCGACACGAGTCACCAAAGTATGAGGCCGAGGTGAGGGGAGGGGCGGGTGCTAACAGCCTTACGATTGGTCGATGCGCTGGCGCGCGGAATGCGTAGTGATGGGACATGTTCACTACAACTATCCTATTTTTTTTGGTACATTTTAAAGTATAGATAGTTTTGTTACTACTTTAATTATATAACTTACTGTATATTAAAAAGGTAACAAAACTATCTAAACTATAAAATGTACCAAAAACAAATGACTTAGTATTTAGTAGTCGCTCTTTCGCACTTTCTCGAAGTTCATCATCGGGCCCATCTTGTGACACTAGACCCAACCAACCAACCCACACAACACATCTATCTCAAACCAACACCGAGTTCCTTCGCACAACTCGAAGTTCATCATCGGGCCCATCCTTTAACACTAGACGCAACTTAATCTATAATGAAAACGGGTCACTCACGTGTTTTATTTCGAGAAACGCTCGACATGTTTCGAAAATACGTATGTGACCCGTTTTCATTATAGTTTAATATGTCTGATTCTCACGGGTTTTGTATATAAAACTAGACGAAACTGTTCACCAAGAGGATTCTAAAAGTCCACACAACATATCTTTAATTAAACTACTACTACTACTACTAATGATTAGTATAACTACTTCTCCTATATTAAATACTATTTACTTTAAAAAACAAAACTAAATAAAACTAATATTCTACAAAATTACTACTCAAGCCAAAATAAAATAAACGAGAATTCTTTTTCTTTTTTTTACATTTCTTCAAATTGGTACGAACGAAAGCACGCAAAACCGGTGATTGACCATAGCATCATCGGGACATCACTAGTCGTCACGTGTTTTCGTGAGAAATTTTGTAGCTAATGCAATGTGCATTAGCTACGAAAATCCTTTTATTTTTTCTATGAGAGATGCACACTCCGCACAGGTAGTTAACTTGGACGCAACTGAACGGCAACGGCAAGGCGGGCGACCGCGGATTGGATTATATAAGCGCTATATATAACTGACGCTTGGTGACTCGCTTGGTGACTCGGAGTCGCGAACAAACTGAGAAACATTAGGCTTCTAGTGGGGGTGTTCTGTGGTCTTAGGACAGTAAACTGCAGATCCTCTATGATTTTATAGGGAATACATGAACTCACATTACCTCCAAACGTAGTTAAAGAAATAAAAATATTTATCAATAATAGAACCGTCTTGACAGATAAGACTTTCTTTGCAAATAACCGTACTCCTCGGTTATTTCGTATGGGAGCTAGGGTGCCGCAGACAGACACACAGATACATACAGGATGTACCAAACATGGGGTGTAAGCCGGTCAAGGTCGTATTCGGTAGCGCATAGCGTTTCCAAATATACATTTTTGTATATTTTTGTTTTCATTACAGTTTTTGTTGACTTTGCTTGTGTATGACAACATTCCCCTGCGAGGGTCTGACCTTCTCACACCCCATTTTTGGTACACCTGTATGCGTAACTTATAACATAACATCCCTCGTTTTCGTCGGGGGTTAAAAATAGAACCCGATTACAAAAACGAAACTAAATGTAAGACTTCGTTGGTTGTGACACTTTACCGAGACTCAGTACCTAATGTTAATTTGCTGTGCTGTGCAGGTGAACACGTGGCTGACGTGGCTGCAGCAGCAGGAGTCGGAGGACGAGGAGGCGGAGGACTAGCCGCCGCGCCGCGCCGCACGCTTGTCTCGCGCTCATCTCATACATTATATGAATATTGTTAAGCCAAATAGTTAATACCTACGTTCGTTACCCTTTGACGCTCGACTCGCCCGCGCGACTCTGGCGTTAAATAGGTCAATTTTTAGGTTGTACGACGTAAAGGAATATTAGTATCTCGAGATAATTTTTTGTAGGCCTTTTACTCAATTTTGATACTTTTTACAAATGTATACAATGTATAGTGTTCGTTTGGACGTATGGCTGCACCTGTCTGCCCGCGCCGCGCGGGCTCCTAGTTCACATTGTATCATATCTATCACTATCTAGCCCTATGTATCTATCACAATATATATCTATGTATATATACACATATATATGAACATGAAATCAATTTTTATTAACATCATGAGCGTTTATTTCAATGCTAAATGGACTTAGTGGTAAACTGTAAGAATGCTTAAATTTCATTGTATTATCAAATTTTAGGATTTTATAACTAGTAGCTAAATAAATAAAAATTAAAAAAAAAATAACAAAAAAAGCAAATGGTTCCCTCGAGCGTAAGAAATGTATGTTGCGTGAGTTGTATTAAAGTGAAGACGTGCGGAGTTCAGTAACATTGGTCAATATGTATTCACGGTGAGAAATAAACTTCAGTGTAATTTATTACAAAAACGAAACTGTGTATTATTTCACACATTATTTATAGTGCCTAAGAACCAAATGATTTATTTAGGGAATAATAGTACAATAAGTGGATAAAATCTAACCACAAAACTTACATCTAGCAGGATTATTGCGCAAATGCGTCTCAAAGAAATGGTCTTAGGGGGCTAATAAGGGGGGGAGGGGGGGATTTGTTTGCCGTTTCGACTAATTTTACAAGTTGCCAAAGGAATTTGAAGCATTAATACAGACGTTACATTTCACATTTGAATGGATTTGCGGCCGGTCGGCTCCGCGCGGACGTGGACGGCTGTGACCGGCTCTCGTCTGATCGGCTCGGTCTGGCTTTTGCCTACTGCACTCTATTAAAGGCCGGGTGCTCGCGCGTCCGTTGCGATGCGGCGGCCAAACCAAGGTTAAAGCAAGCTCTTAGTGATATTTATATTCACCCTCTCACCTAATAGTGGTGAATTAAGAAAGTATAAGGATAACAGAACCTTATTTACCGAAAATAGCAATAGACTTAATAAAATTGACCATAAACTTGGTAACATACCAGGTATAACGAAAGCAAACTTGATTAACGTGGTGAGTTGGTAAGTACAAATTTTCTAGAATTGCTCAGATAGCTACTACCTACGAGACCTATTTCAAGAAGGCTACAACTTAAACAACATAATGACAAGTGTGATAATTTTATTCCATGAACGATGTTAGAATTGAAACAGAGAGGTGGATGATGATGGATGACGAGGCTGCTAGACGCCGCTGTGCTCCAAGACCAGGGGGGCTGCAACAACAAACAATTCACATGACTATTCTGATAGACTATTGTTCGACTGTCAGTTAATCCATACTAATATTATAAATGCGAAAGTGTGTCCGTCTGTCACCTCTTTACGCTTAAACCGCTGAACCGATTTAGGTGAAATTTGGTATATAGATAGTACCGAAATCATCCCCTAAGGGGGTGAAAGTTTGTACGGAGCTACGATATCAACGAGTTCCACGCGGTCGGAGTCGCGGGCAGAAGCTAGTATAAAATAAACTGACGGATTTATATGGCAAAACTGTCCCCTCCAATTCCAATTAAATTATTGGAACAAACGTGTGGGTCAGCCTCCAGGGGAGTGGGGTCAGTGCGGAAAAAACTACTGCTTGCTCTGTCCTGTAGGGTAGATATGCTGTGTTATGTATTGAAGTATTCGCCAGAGCCCCCGAGGATGTGTTGCGTAGCGAGTGAGGGGCATACAATAGCCACCGCGAGATCGCGCGTGATCGCCGTTGACTGTAGACTTCGTACGGCGTAGATGCATTGCTATGTCACGCACAAATAAGATACCTATGTATGACAATGACAGTTGCAGGGGTCGCACTTCGTGTTAGCAGCGACCTCTAGTAGAAATGGCTTGTACTATCATGACGGTATTCCCAAGTAATAAACAGCAACGAACAACAAAACACCTACCGCAAGAAGCGTGTTTCTATTGCAGTTAATTTATACTCTACTAGCGACCCGCCCCGGCTTCGCACGGGTACTATAGTATACATATAAGACTTCCCCTTGAATCACTATCTATTAAAAAATCGCATCATAATCCGTTACGTTGTTTTAAAGATCTAAGCATACATAGGGACAGACAGTGGGAAGCGACTGTTTTATACTATGTAGTGATATCGACATCTTTCCTCAATCCTTACTATTCCCACCGAAGATGCGCGAGGAGAGAATTGAACATTTGCCATACGAATTTCAATTCTCGCCTCGCCTCGTCTCGTCTCGCCCCTCCGGTGGAAAACCAGCTTAATTGTGATTGTGTAGTAAAAAATCAGATAGGTAGTTTAATAAAAAATCGATTTTCAAAACAACGATGCTTCGACGACCGCTTTAGCCTAGTTGGTAGTGACCCTGAAAAGGGTAAGGGCATTTATTTGTGTGATGAGCACGAATATTTGTTCCTGAGTCATGGATGTTTTCTATGTATTTAAGTATTTATTTATCTATTTAAGTATGTTTATCGTCGTCTAGTACCCATAGTACAAGCTTTGCTTAGTTTGGGACTAGGTCGATTTGTGTAAGATTGTCCCGTAATATTTATTTATTTATTCAGAGGATAGGACCTGTAAAGCCACCTGCTGATCACAAGAAATTATCATAATTGGGCAAGACCTTAATAAGTGTATAAAACATTAACATTACTCACAAAGAATGTCTCAGATCGTGTTTGATGCGAAAGGCAAAAGCGATTAATACGCAATCTGGAGCTTTATTATTGCCGCCCGTGGTGAGTACACAATGTTACCTCTCCCCAGGTCAGGAAGTGAGATTTTCCGCACGTGCACCCGGATCACTGTTTACTCGCACTTCATGGTTAAGGCCAGGCCGCGCGTCGCGACAACACCATTGTTGATAACTATAGGGGATAGTCTTCAAAACAAAGGAACAGGGTGCATCAAATAAAGTATCATTGCTATTCCATTTGTGATTTACTTAGCAAGTGACGTGGTTAATTAAGTAAGGAAAGTAAAAACTTGGGATCTCATTGTAATTAACCTTAAATTCTGAGTAAAAGAAATCATCATGTTACTATAATTTTGAAGAGAGAATCCTGATGTATTTCTGTATGACTGGTGTATTCCTATGTAAAAATGATATTACCTTTGACATTACAACAACACTGCAGATGTTATAGGAAGGAAGGGCATGCTTCAACCATCTATGACGCCCGCCAGAACACTCACAGCCAATCGCACTAAAGGCACACTTATTAATGTATTACAAAGACAAAGCTCTGCCTCCAATTTGTTAAATCAAATCAAATCAAATATTTATTCTGCAAATAGGCCACAACGGCACTTTCACATATCAAACGGTAATTTACAATAAAATAATAATATAACACAATCATAATTTAAAATTTGCAGACTAAGGACCGATATAAACGGTTAACAAACTAAAGTTAATGAAAACAAAACAACATTGCAAAATATGACCTTATGAATATGGAAGTACAGATTTTAATAATTGTAGGTATATAAATTATAATTAATATTGACTACTTACTGGGTGTTGCAAGTTGGTTGTTCTTGTTCTTGTTCCTATCAGTCTGGCCAGGGAAAAATGAGCCTGAGATTGATATGGTAGTGGTAGGTAACAGTTACCTATATCATTGTCAAGTGTGTTATTAGTATGATGTCTTAATCTTGATACTTGATATGTTAACTAAGAAAGACTTTTTATAAATAAACGGTGCCGTACTGTTAATATTATTCACAGTGAAGAATATCATAATAGTAGTTTATGCAACTGATCCATAATAAGAGGCCTTAAAATAAGAGTGTGGTTTTATGAAACAAGCGTCAGCGAGTTTCATAATAGGATCACACGAGTTGCATTGTGTGATTTGAAGAAAAATAATAATTGTTAAAGTATCATTCTATCTTTATAGAGAATTATTAAACGATCGAATAAAAAATACTTAGCCACCGATGATGGACTTAGGTAGGTTGGAAGAAGAAAGCGGGAGTATTGCTCCCGCTCTCGTCTTCAAGCAGAAAAACCTCTGCTCCGCTCAGTATAAAAACCATTTGCCAAATATTGAAAAAAAATGCAGGATGTAACATTGACACTCAAACAAATATTAAGTCGCTCAAATATTATGAAGCTTCTCATTTTGTATGTTAAGTAACTCAAATTGATGTTTGTAAGTTGCTGTTCTGTTGTTTTCTCGTCACTCGCAGTCAGTCGCTCACTTGGTAATACTATAACGTAAATTAATTATTTTTGACACTTCAAACTTTAATTTACAGTCACTCCTTTTTTTAATTTGCCACTCTTTTTAGGGTCATCGTTCCCTGGCCAGACTGGCACTTTTGGTTGATTTACTACATGACTTAAGTTGCAAAGCAGAAAACTGAACTAAAGTTAATTTAAGTGTGTACATAAAGAAACATTCAATTTGCTGAGTTCCCCTCAAAATGACTGGTTGGCAATAAAAGCTTGTACAGTCAAGTGTAAAAATGTGGGTGCATACAACTTACTTATAAATGTGGGTGCATACAACTTACTTATAAACCTGTCCCGTGGCTCTCATGTCAGCGGATTAAGGTGTGTGTATATATGATATTTTTGCACTAGACTATACCAAAACTTTGGTATTTGACAGAAACTCATTCATAAGGTTACTTTCTTTAGTGCAATACATTACTTTAATACATTATAGCAAAAGTACCTAGTTTTGCTTTGAAACAAATGTATTGGTGATTAAACAGAATTATGGTCATTTGTATGTTTTAAAATGACTAGAGGCCTGTGCCCAGCAGTGGGCGCATATAGGCTGATGATGATGCTGATGCTAAATTGTGCACCATAAACAACCTATATTCCTCCAGTCCTATAACTGAGGTGCATTTCATGAAGCTACAAGTGGCAAAAATAAAGCCTGCAACACACTGGTGCGGCCTGTGATGGCAGTCAATAGTAAATTTGACAGCTAATAACCAGTTTACTATTGAGTGCCACAGCCAGGCGACACCAGTCTGTGAGAGGCTAAAGTGGGGCTGCGAACAACCAATAATGACTGGGGATGACCAGTGTTGCGAGTTACTTGTAGCTTCGCCAAATGGGATGCTGGAATAAAGTATACACACGTAAATAAACTAAAAATTTAAATTGAGCAAGCTTTGTTCATTAATTGAACCACTACCTTGACTGTTTTTATGGGCCAATCAACTATTTTTTATTAATTGTAGCCAGGGATATGTCTCCCGGAGGACCCTTTAAGATTATGAATTTAAAGGGAATCAAACTTGGGGCATCTTCTATGCACACTATCTTACAGCACGGCTATCACGAGACGGCGCGCGAGCTCTCTCGATTTTTCTCGCACGATCAGTCTCTCTCTTATTAGAACACTTAGAACAAGAGGTATTGCGAGAAAAATCGAGAGTATGTCGCGGCCGTCTCATGATAGACGTGCAAGTCTACCCTACTCTGCCACTTAGCTTACTGCGACAGAATAACAACAAGAAAAAGTTGAGTGGCCCTTATACCTTAGGTCAACTATGGACTAAATATTTGGAACAGTGTCTTGTGATCAGATTTAATAGGAGCATTCAAATGACTTGTTTAACTTGTATATGGACTCTATTTGTGCATACTACTTAGTAATAATACTAACCGACTCTTATGGCAGCGCAGAGTATGCAAAATGTAATGACACTATTGATTGTGTTTTCTCTAGCTTGTCGTTTCTCCTCCATGGGGTCGACCCTTTCACCGAATGGTAGGCGGAACATTTTGATTGAATATAGATTGCTTCGAACCGAAGAGGACCCGGAGTTTCTATAAGACTTGAATGCAGTGGGTTAAGAGAAACAAGTGAGCTTGAGCCGTAGGTGGACAGTGTGATGGGGTCGTACGGTCATACTACATTATGTGACATGTGACTATGTGACAACTACTTGACAAATGACACTGACAATTTAAAAGTTAGGTTATAGCGCATTCGCTAAACACTTACGGCCGTATTTATAAACGTTCTACAAGCCTGTTTTAACTAAAATGCCGTTAAAATTCCTTTGTCCTTATCTGTCACTTTGACATTTGTGTTCGTATGAAAGGGACAAAGCACATTTTATTTAGCAGAGGCATTTTAAGTTTTTTTATGAATAAGGGGGTTAGAGTATATATAGCATATAGTATATATAGTATTCTAGGTTCATGGCTAAATACGTCGTCGTTAAACTTCTTCTTCTATAGAATATATTTAAATAGATTTAAAACTAGATTTTTTTTGTTCGAAATGGGTTTGTATACGTGGTTTTAAAAAAAAAGGGTGCATTTATTTTCTTATTAAAGCAATAATTATTATCTTGATTTATCGTATGCTTCTTTGACTAACTACTGAAATTGAAAACGAAATATATCATGATACATTTGAATAAATCAATAAATTTTCGTAAGATGTAAATCCTCGTACGAGAGAAAGGTCGATGTGACAGTTAGTCTGGGTGTTGCCAGTGTATATTTATTTGAGTTTGTGAGGATTTGTGTCAATTTGTCAGCCTAGCTCTTTCCAGAAAACAGAAAAATGTTCGTAAACTTATATTTCTGAATGTAAAAGTTTAATTTTATAAGTCGTTGTTTCGTTAATTCTTTCGAGTTCGTAACGAACGTCGAGGAACTCATTTTATCTATAAATAATCGGTCGAGTTGCGCAACATGGCGAATTCAGCTCAGCTGCTGCTGTAATGAAACTCAATAATAACTTTGTGACTGTGACACGCTCTAGTTAGCTTTAAAGATTTTGAACGTGCACGAACGGCCCGGTGCGGCAGCGCGTTACAGTTAGGTGCGCGCGCTCGGGCTCCGTGAAGTGTGATGCTGGCGGCGAGCTAGGGCGCGGGTCGGAGCTCGTCGAGCTCGCGCGAGGCAGGCGAGCAGTAAGCGCCGAGCGTTGTGTTTCTGGTCAGCAGCGACTCGCAGCCGTCAAGCTGGAGCGGCTACCTGAGTACCTGCGCGACACCGTCGACTGGTTCATGGGGTGAGTGGCCGCACTGCACTCTGATCTCTACTATTGCTAACACTTATTGTGCGAATATGCACTCTCTAACTTCACTGCTTTGTTGTCGATATACAAACAGAAACATAATATTGATGAATGCCATGAATGCTTTGTTAGAATGTTTAATTTGGGACCCACTTAAGGTTCACAATCGTGTCAAATTGTATAGGATTACAAAGAATATTTTAGCAAAAAGGGTCATAAATTAGAGAATACGACCATACCTTTAAAATTATACCTTAATAAAAAAAAAAAAACTCAAATTAAGAATGATCATTCGGGATATAGTGCTGTTCCCAGGTAGGAAAACAATCAGTATCTCTGTATGAGAATCAATAACAACAAGTATCAATTTCAAACCAGAAACTGCATCTTAAAAATATTCCAGGATTTTGAGATTTCGGATGCCTAATGTTCAGACCTGTCTAGTATTGCATGCTTCAACATCAATGGCAATAATATGAACGTAACCAACTCTGAGTAGATAAATAAACTTTTTTGTATCGGTTTCAAGATTCGTGAACCATGTGAAAATTTTGGCAGTAAAACAGGATGATTTTTGACAATTAATATTTGTTAGCTGAGAAAGGTTTTAATTACTTCATTTTATTTAAAAACGTTATATTGTTTATGTAAAGTATCCTACTAATATTATATATAAGAGCCCTTTACCGATATAAGAATTTCCTCCCAGTTAGCACCAAGACCCTCCTTGTTCAAGCTCTAGTCTTACCAACCATCGATTATGCTGACGTGTGTTACTCCAATATAACACAGGCTCTGCTAAGTAAGCTGGATCGTCTTTTGAATAACTGCATCCGATTTATTTTTGGACTTCGCAAGTATGACCATATATCCGCTTTTCGCCGTCGACTAAACTGGCTCCCCATTCGTGAACGCAGGTCATTACGAGTCCTTTGCACACTTTATTCCCTTCTATTCGACCCTGCCGCGCCAGAATATCTCAGGTCCAAATTTATTTTTGTTCCTGCTCGACCCGGAGGCGTACTCTGCAGTTCCCGTAGCCTTAAGCTGTCTGTTCTCCCTCACCGGTCCGGTTTTATGTCTGGTTCTTTTACCGTTCAGGCAATTCGACTCTGGAATGCTCTTCCGCTAACTATTCGTCAAGCACAAAGCAAATTGACTTTCAAGCGCAAGTTACGCAAGTATCTTTCTGATAAGCGCGTAGGATAGTTGTCAACATAGTATTTTTCACTAGGTACAAAAGGTAGTAAGTAAGTAATATGTATATATATTAGTGTATATTATTTTGTATATGTGTATGTTTTTTTTTTTTCGTATGTATTTGATAGAAGTTTATCTTGGATTAAGTTTTCATTTAAATTTAAATGCCTGCACCAAATGTTTCTGTTTTGCCCAATGGTTGACTGGTAGAGAATGCCTTATGGCATTAAGTCCGCCATTTGTACTATATCTTGTATTGTGCAATAAAGTTTAAATAAATAAATAAATAAATAAATATAAATGCGAAAGTTTAGATGTTTGGATGTTTAAATGTTTGTTACTCAATCACGCTTAAACGGCTGAACCGATTTGAATGAAATTTTGCACAAAGATAGATTATAGCCTGGATTAAAATATAGGATAGTTTTTATCCCCGGTCCACGCGGACGAAGTCGCGGGCGGAAGCTAGTACTATATAAACAGTAAGAACACAAAATAAGTGAACTAAAGTAGTGAGAGGGTCATTGATCTCTGTAGATACATAGTTACTCTTGTTAAGCAGTGTGGCCATGTGCAGTGGTTTCCTGCACTTTTGTAAGTTGTTTTGGCATTGGATTTCATTTCATTTATTTAGTTGCATTCATGATTACACAATGAAAGCATAATACATGAACTCGAGCGGGTGTGGCAAAATGGTACAATTCACATAGCAAATAATGTTCGTCAAATTATATCTTAAGCTAGGCATGAATACATTTGAAAAAATAATAACATTTATGAATTAAAAGAAAATAATGTCAAATTATTTACAGTTACTACACTTACACAATTGAAATCACAAAATTATTGAATTACTTAAACATAAGGAAATTAAAATATATAACTAGTATTTATAGGTTTTGAAATATATCATTAATACTATTGAAACATCTTTCCATTAGGAGAACTTTGAGAGATTCCTTGAAGTTACAGTGAACTCGTATTAATCTTAATTCCCTTGGCAGTCTGTTATATGAGCTTACTGGTTGGTAACGTACGCAGTGTCTAGCCACTTGCAACTTAGGACAGAAGTCGTTACCAACACTCTTTTTACGTGTTGCCAAGCGAACTTGTCTAGCCAACTCCGTTTCGTCTAGGTTTTTTACAAAGCAAGTAAGCAGTACGTGCACATACAGACTTGGAAGGGTAAGAATTCCCAGTTTAGAAAAAATGCTCTTTGCAAGTGTTATATACCGATATAATTGCCGAAATTCGGGAGAACACGTGTTCATACGCACCTGACATAACCAGACTGGTTTGTGGTAGAAGTACCCTCATTTTCCAATATACTACAGGCCTTCCCCTCGAGATAGTCCATTAACACTGCTTTCACTAATCATATAACACTGATAGTTCACTAACACTATATAGTCCGTTAAGACATCCTTAACCTAAGCACTTATTCTAAAACTTTGTATAACATTTAAAACGATAAATCAGAGTCCACGGTATCTTCCTTCTCTGGCTCTGACAGATTGTCGTCGTACTCTAGAGCCATTCTCTTGGCTTCCATGCTTTGTGGCGATGAAGGCGATCTTGTTTGTTTATTTAGTCGGCGGTATGTGTTCTTGGCTCTTGTTAAAAGTATAATCTTGTGGGCCGGACACCCCTATGATATCAGCCCACTGAGAGGCTGGGGGAGTGTGAATGTATTCCTGGTGTATCGTTTTCATCATCGTCACCTTCTTCCTGTGGCTTACTTTCCTCTGTGTGTACAACATCCCGATCACGTTGCACACTCGTATTTTTATTTATATCTACATCTCCCTCTCCCCCTTGACTTTGCATCTGATTTATATGTCTTTTAAACAGTTTTCCGTTCCATTGTAATATATATCTACAAATACCTTGTCTCTTTTTATGACCCCTTTCAACCAGCGAGGCCCTGTACTGTAATTCCGGAAAAACACTGTTTGTCCAGTTTGGAACGAGCGCACTCGTGTTTCTTCATTCTGATCACATGCGTCAATTCCTTCCAGATCTTTAGTTGTAAGAGGATTCAAGTGATCAAACTTGGTTCTGAATTGTCTATTATTTAAAACTTCTGCAGGTGATTTGTCGTTACTACTATTAGGATTTTGTGCGCAATCCATACAGTATTACAGGTAATTTTATGTGCCAGGGAAGTGTACTGTTTCTTGAGTTTGTTCTTGACAGTTTGTACCGTTCTCTCAGCCTGTCCATTAGACGCCGGGTGGTAAGGTGGTGTCAAGACTTGTTTTATTCCATTTGCAGATAGAAATGTTCTAAATTGTTCTGAGATGAAGTTCCACCATTATCACTGACCAAGGTGTCTGGCAACCCTTGTTCTGCAAAAATATTTCTTAATGTATTTATAAGCGTTCCAACGCTCATAGAACAATTTTGACCTCTGGCCATTTTGAATAGGCGTCAATATGAGGAACGTTTTTCCTTGAAATGGTCCCGCATAATCTACATGCAACCTGGACCACGCTTTCTCAGGCCTTATCCACTTATGGCTTACCTGTGAAGGCATATTCCTGTTTTCTGCACAAGTCTCACAGTTTTTTACTAAATTCTCAATCTCTTTATCTATAGCGGGCCACCAAAAATAACTTCTAGCTATGGCTTTGGTGATTACAATACCGTCATGGTTGTTATGCATTTCCTGCAGAAGATACGGTCTCATTTTGTCCGGTATAACCACTCGGTAACCCACAAAGTACAATTTCTGTATACCCCGATAATTAATTGCGTTTCTGCCAGTATATTTTATATTCCGCGGTTATTTTGCTAGGCCATCCATTACGAATCCAGTATAATACCTTGCTTAGTGTATTATCTTTCATTGTCAGTTTAGCCACTTCATTGGCTGACAGTTCCAAGTCTGTTGGAGTTTCTTCTATAAGCAAGACTCCTATGTATTCATCTTCCGTTGACTGGTCCCGGGTTGGCCATCTGCTTAAAGCATCAGTATTACCTAACTTCTTCCCTTCCACATAGATTAGATTAGATTCATTTCTTTCATTTTGTAAATTGACGTCATTTTTTGAAAATTAAATATCATGGATTCACAAAAAGATCGTTAGAGTGTATAAGAAATAACAATAATATAAATGAAAGTCAAAAATCTAAATATGTACATTGCAAAAATGAAAAAAAAACAAGTATAATAATAAGGAACAATTGAAATAATATTAAAATGGTACAAATGTCAAAGGAGTAAAATGTGTTTAAATGTCAAATTATTAATAAAAGCTAGGGTATCCTAGATATAAATAGTCAATGGTCAAAAAATTAGATATAAAATTAATGAGAAGATTTAAACAATATTCATAATAAAATAATAATATCATTTTAAAACTAAAACATGTCAAATACACATACAATTTACAATGTTCGTTTGTTGTATTCCTTTACATATTCTATAGTGTAATCATATGAGTTTAACAGCAATGCCCAACGAAGCATTGTTGGGGAAATCACGTTAGGTATGGGCTTTTTCGTTTCAAATAACCCTACTAATGGTTTATGGTCTGTTCTGATTGTTATTTTCCTTCCACTGATAATATTCGGGTGCGTATGAGCTTGAATGTTAGAAAGTCCGGAGAGACGTATTAAAATGTTTATTGTCTTAAAATCCTAAACTTACAAATGTTATAAAGATATGTTAGAAAGATGTTGAAAATGTTAAATGTTAATGTTCGAATGCACCCGGTCGCGATAGAGCCGAAAAGTACACTAAATCGAGGTTAATATAAATTATTGCTCAATGCGTCTTTTGCTGACGGGACGCACGAGGCTAAACCACGTGTTAGGTGCATTGCACCGAACATCTTGGCGGGGGCAAACGATGAGATGAGATGACAATTTAATATGAGTAATACAAGATGATCAACAATGTTGGTTTTTTACAACTAGGTAACTAGTCCTTGAACGATAACTTTCTAAACACCGGCGAGGTGCCTCTGTCCACTTGATTCAACTCAATGTTTTCGTTTTCACTACACTTTTTCTCTTTACTCGCACTTGGACTACACTTATCACGAACACTACAATGGCACGCCAGCCCGCGGCTCCCGCGGGGGCTGCGCACTCGCACGGCGGGGGAGGGCTCCGTCGCCTGGCTCTGCTCGATTGCTGCATGCGTCTCCACGTTCGTGGGTGAGGGTGCTGCTCTGCCTTCCACTGGCAGCGTGTCCTTCTACTCGCATACATTATTATTCCGATGATCACTACACCCCATAGGCAATATATAGCTGTATAGTGATGTATATCGTTACATCGTACTGGTGGAATTTCTTAAGACCAAACACTATCGCAGCTGCTTCTTTGTCTATTTGAGCATAATTTCTTTCGTGAATATTCATTGTTCGTGAAGCAAACATTACAGGCCTCACAGACCCATCATCCATTACGTGTTCTAACACGGCTCCCAAGCCATATTGAGACGCATTACAAGACATTATGATTTTTCTATTCACATCGTAATGGACTAGAGTGTCTGTACTCGATAGCATCGTACGTAATAGTTCAAAAGCCTCTTGATGCTGCGAAGTCCATTGCCATTTCACATCCTTATTTAATAGCTTGTACAATGGTTCAGCAATATTAGCCTTGTGCGGTAAGAACCGGCCATAAAAATTCAGTAATCTCAAGAAAGCTTGGAGCTCTTATGTTACTTAGAGCAGGTGTATTCTCAATAGCATTAAACTTATCTTCACACGGGTGGATACCCATTTCATCAATGAGAAACCCTAGGAACTTCACATTTCCCACAGCAAAATTACATTTTTCCTTATTCACCCGTAAGCTTCTTGTAATTTTTTTAATACCATCTCTAATCTTGAGTTATGTTCGGCTACATTAGCTCCACTCACAACAATGTTATCCAAAAGTATGGCTATGCCTGTAATTCCTGTAAGTAAGGAAGACATTAATCTGGAATATGCCCGGACATGCTTTTACTCCGAAAGCTAAGCTTTTTATACTATACAGTCCTTTCGGTGTACTTATTGTCAATAGCTGTGATGTTGGTTCATCAACGCTAACTTAAGTGTATGCTCTTTCCAGATCAATTTTACTGAAAATTGGACGCCCTTGTATAGCTGTGAAAGCTTCATCAAGAGTAGGCAATGGATATGTATCAGTGTCTGTGACCATGTTTACTGTAGACCTGTAGTCCCCACAAAGCCTAACAGTGCCATTCCGTTTCAGTACTGGTACTATAGGCGTTGCCCACTCAGAATGTGCTGTTGGGACCAGTACTCCTTCATCTACAAGCCTGTCTATTTCCTTGATCACTCTTTCCCTCAAAGCAAAAGGAATAGGTCTGCTTTTTAATTAATAATAACAATATGGATATTATTATTGGTCATAAGCATAACATTTAAATAACATAACACTCATTTATCACCACCACATTTGCTATAACGTTTATGTGTACTAATTTCTTTTTTCATACTACTAACTATTGGGATTATGACTGTGCCAAGTCAGTATATTTATGAAAATATTATGTATGTTAGGAAGAATCAAGAATTATTTCGTAAAGGATGTGACATTCATAAGTTGAATACTAGGAATAAAATTAAATTGCTAGCAGTAAGTACTAGGTTAAGTAGAGTTCAAAAGTCATTTGTGGGGCTCTGTACACGCTACTACAACAAGTTACCAGATCATGTTTTAGACTTGTCCGAGAATAAATTTAAGTCCTTTGTAAGGCAATCTTTGCAAAATAGAGCTTATTATAGATTGGACGAATATTTAGCAGATAAGGATATATGGACAAATTTTAATGCCGTTACTTAAGTTACCGCTTGTATTAAAGTATGTATGTAAAAATATGACATTCAAAAAGTGTTCGCCATGAATTTATTTTGAATAAAAAATTACTTACTTACATAACATACATTTAGTATAATGATTAAAACTGATAACAAAACTGAGTACGTACTTAGTTTTACTTAGTGATTGCTATCACATCCTAGAAAAACAGACACAGGTAACAAAACCGAATCGGAGCACCCCAATATCCACGTGGTCTTCCCTTCCCTTCCCCTAGAGTGTATATTAAAAGCCGGAGGCGCGGAGGGGGAGCAGCCCTCGCCCGCTGTCACAAAGCGCGGGAGCCCGTGCTCCGCTCCGCAGCTTCGGCTTGCTGGTCGCCGAATCAGCGACCAGCCTCAGCCGCTCCGCTTTGCAGGGCTCCCGCGCTTTGTCACGCAAGGGCGAAAGGGCTGCTCTGCCCGCAGCGCCGGAGCTAAGGCGGAGTCCTGTTCCTATCCAAAAAAAGTTCTTTATAAAAAAAAAACATAATGAGCATGAAATATTAATATTATACAGAGTGACCATTATAGCGTTTGTTTATTATATAAATGGAATTTATTAACATTGATGATTATAATCGATGAAATTATGCAAATAGTTTTTATTCATTTTGTTTTTATGCAATTTAACCACTTATACAACCTGAAATGATGCAATTCGTTGTTATGCAATATGAAAATATGCAATTTGTTTTTATATGAAACATTACACACCCGTATTGAGTACATCTCTTAGACTCCGGATTGCAAAGCAAGCTGAGCTAATACTATTTTCTATGTCCTGCAGCTCATGTTTCCAATTAAGCTGCGAGTATGCGTATCCCTAAGAACTTAACCACTTTTACTTGAGTAATTTCAGCCCCATTCACATTGACAGACAGGTTGTCTTTGAGTTTGTTTTAAAAAGCAGCACGTTTGTTTTTTCCATATCGAGCTTAAGGTTATTTACGACAAACCAAGAGAGAAAAGCTAGAAGTGCTACATTGATTTTAGAATTGCGATCGGAAATGTTGTCTGCAATAGCATTGGTGTCATCGGCAAAAGAATCTATTTTCATATCCGGAACATTCCTAAACATGAACTTAACTAGATCATTAGTAAATATTATAAAGAGCAAAGGGCCCAGCACTGATCCTTGCGGAACTCCTCTTCTCACTTTCACCAATTTTGATTTAACAGTTGTTTCTACTTCTTGATTTATGTTTTTAATTTACACAAATTGTTGATGGTTATTCGAATAACTTTTTAGCAGAACTATAGCTTTTCCACGGACACCATAGTACATGAGTTTTTGAATTAAAATATTATGGTCAACCATATCAAAGGCGGAACTGAGATCTAGAAATACTCCTGCTGCCCGTTTCTTGTTATTAAGTTGCAAGTTGACATCATCAATAAGTTGCTCTATTGCATCAGTTGTACCTATGTTTTTCTGAAATCCAAATTGTCTACTATTTACTACATGATACGTAAGGAAATAAAATTAAGCGTTTTTATAATTTTCTCAAAAAAAATTGAGAGAACAGAAGAAGCAGTGATATAGGTCTATAATTTTTAGAATCATGTTTAGACCCTTTTTTATAGATGGGCAAGATTCGGGCAATTTTTAGCTGATCTGGGAAAGTACCATGTTCGAAGCATAGGTTGTAAAACTGAGCCAGGGGTTCGACTAATATATCTATACAATCTTTGATTAGAGAGATCGGTATTTCATCGTAACCGCATTGGATTAGAATAGAGTAGCCATATTTCTTTTAAAAACGAATTAATTTGCCGACCAAACTTTTGAATTGTAACTTGAAGAGATGAAATGAATAAGTTAGAGGATGGCATCCATCTTGTTTACACAACAGGGAAAAAATACACATAATTGTAGCCATGATCCTGAAGAGGGAAATAAGTAGGTACTAAACTTATCACTAGTGGCTATGTGAGCTGTCTAGAACTTATCACTAGTGGCTATGTAAGCTGTCTAGAACTAGCGTGCATGTCGTTTTTTATTTTTATATGAAAAACTGAATCAACGAAAAAAAGACTGAGTATTTAATTGAAGTTGCGTTGCTCACATAATTTCATGAGAATCGGTTGAGTTTGGGAGGGGCCTCTATATCCAGCAGTGGATGTCTTTCGGCCGATATGACGATGATCATGTTTGAGAAATGCGACCCATAGAGAACAGAACAGCCAGACGTAGGAAAGAATTTTGGAGAGGCTATGTGAAATGAAATGTTTTTTTTTTTGATAGTGTTCTTGCAATCTGTCTCGCAGACATTCAGCAATTGGTTATGAAGATTTTCTTGAGGGCGTGTGCAGGTCGCGTCCACTGACACGTCTGCTTTTCATAATAATTTATCTAATGAGTAGGTCTTGTGGTATTCTTTTCAATCTTCGGGGTAGAGTTAATTCACTCATTAAGTGCTTCGCCAGTGTGTTTGGATGTTGCAATATTCTTGTTTTGTATGTTTCTACACTGTCTTTGATTTCTTGCTTAACAGTGTTAATGTTGAGCCTATCATTTGTCATGTATCATGGTGCGTCGGTTATTATACGTAGTATTTTTGATTGAAATCTTTGTAGAATTTCTATGTTTGACTTTGCTGCGGTCCCCTACAATTGCAGGCCATAAGTCCAGACTGGCTTTATTATACACTTATTAAGCAGCAATTTATTTTCCAGGGAGAGCTGGGACTCTCTTCTAATCATCCAGTACATTTTGCGAACTTGTTGTCCCATTGCAAGACGTTTGGTGAATATATGTTTTCTCCATGTCAGTCGTCGATCAAGGTACATTCCCAGGTATTTCGCTTCATCGGCTTGGGGTACTTGGACTCCATTTAGTGTGACTGGTGGGCATGTGTCTTTACGAGTAGTGAAAGTGACCTGGATAGACTTCGTCTCGTTAGCCTTAATGCGCCAGCCTTTAAGCCAGCTATTAGACTATTTTGTAGCTTCAGTGATGCTATCTCAGGAGATTCATCCATGGACAGTATAGCGGTGTCATCAGCGAAGGTTCCAGTAATAACCCCTTTTATAGATGGAAGATCAGCTGTATACAGGTGATATAATGTTGGTCCCATAACGCTACCCTGTGGGACTCCTGCATGTATTACGTACAAGGGCTTGTACGTAATGAATTAAATGAAATTTAATTTATTGACAAAAACATGTTATAACGTGTTTTTTTAACCGTCTTAGAGCCGAAGCCCACATAGTATCCAAAACGTACTAATCATTCGTGAAAGAAAAAAAATGAATGTTAAGTTTTTAGTGATAAAAGGTAATTCAGCTTGAAAAAAACCTTATAGTGAGCTGCTGTTACTCGTCTGGATGATTAAAATTAATACAAAAAATAATAATAATTATTAATTACATTTTAAAAATAAAACAACAAAATCCTTTTTTAAGTTCTTTATAATGTTTTCATTAACTGGGCTTCGGCTCTAAGACGGTTAAACAAACACCCTATAAAGATACGAGTCGTTGGCTCCTGAGTTAATGATGCCAAATTTACAAGTGCTACCAAAACCCGAATCAGCGCACCCCACTTCCACGAGGTCTTGTCTGTCCTACCTAGGTTTGCAAGATCCGCCAATATTTCGGATCCGGATATTTCGGATATTTAAATTGGACAGATACGGATATCCGGATTTTTCGGATAAAACGGATCCAGAAGGTTTAATTTTGGTATAATTATATGTAGTAGAAATTGTAAGGCCAAACTAAGAAAAAACTAAAAACGGCTACCTAACTATACCGCCGTATTTATATACCTGAAAGATTTTAAATAGATACGCATTCCCGAGGTCATAAGGGGTATAAAACTTAATTTTGTTTCAGCTTTTAACTTACGACTACAAACTTAACTGGCAAAGTTGGTTTAGTCACTAGGGTTGTAAAAGAAATTGACATGAAGACTCGGCCGCCATACTCAGTAGTCGATCGGAAGAAGAGCCAACACGTTAATAGTGAAAATCAAGGGAAGAGGTGTTTTGTTTAGCAAGGGACATTCCATTAGGCTAATAAAACTAAAAACGGTAAACTACATATAGCGCACTATTCTTATTTTACATGATCATATAATGTCATCTTTTGGCCGCACCTATAACTATGCCACAGAATCTATCATACCTTGATGCTTCTGGTTTGAGCCATCTTATATTTGCATCCATTTGTTGTTTGTATGTTTCCAGTCAGCTTTCATCATATTCCAGCGTGGTTTCGGTAAGGAGTTGACAATCGGGACTTCCAGTCCTATCCTTACAAGAGCGGGGCGGTTTAATTTTTTTTTTTAATTTGGCGGTTTAATTTTAATAGGATAGTAGGATGTTATAATTTGGGTTATTATTTCACATTAATAGGAGATAAAATTTTGGTGATCATTTAACTATTTTTGGATTAGCAATTATTTATTAGGATAGCATTTTCTTTAATAGGATAGTAAGATGTTATAATTTGGGTTACTATTCACATTAAAATGGAGATAAAATTTTGGTGTTCATTTACTATTTTTGGCAGTAAAAAGTGTTTTTTGGCGTTATATTTTACTATATTCACCGGCAATAAATTTGACCCAAATTAGAAAAATGCATTTAATTATTTAAAACATTATTTAATCTATTCAATTTATAGTTCGAAATACGAAAAGTTATTGGGTCAAATTTTCTGCCGGTCAGTGGTCCGTTAAACGTATGCCTTATATAATTTTGTATGTACATATTTTGCCTGGAGTAAACATAATCATGCAGTTTTGGGGGTGATAAAGGAGTCAAGCATTTTTTAAATACATATAAGGCCTATTTATTACGGTGATACACAGGGCTTTGAAATCTGAAACTGGTCCTGATTAGTGAGGGAACAACTGAAGCCACTTCTCTGTGGCTTCGGTTGTTCCCAGGTATCAATTTTTATTAATTGAATAATTATTATTGCACAAAAGAGGCGGATTTATTGCCATGAAGCATTCTCTACCTCCGGGCAAAGCTGATAAATTCTATATCACATTACAGGCTACAGTAATACCACAGTATAGGAACAGTAGATAAACTTCGAACAAAGGTACATCGCACGGCTGCACACATGCGCGCGTGTTCGGTACGCACACACACATAGCCTTCGGGAATGATGGAGAATGCTTCAATCGGGGCCGCGCCGTTGCGGTGTTCGCTCGTTCTCACTCGCTACGTCAAAGGAAACCGCCTCGTAGGTATGAAGACAGCGAGCCGCCAGTGCCACGATATCACAAGGAGCCGAATAGGCTTGTAACTAAGCACATACCAACCTAGTGCAGTTTAGCAACTATTATACTTACTAGGAAATATTTTAGGCATAGTATAGTGGTATTAAAATATTCGATGAAGTGGGAAACTAAAAACACATACCTAACTATCTATAATATTATTACTTTGTGTATACAATATTGTCTATTAAACTGTAACAGAAATACTTTGCATACTTAAAAGCAAAATTAGTATTATAGGTATGCCAAGCCACAAACTTGACACAGCCCTGCGCATCGAGCGAAAGTAGGTAACGAACGCTCCTAAACGGCCTAAGGTGCGCCATACCTACTGTATTATTCTTCTATATTGTGGTAATACCTAACGAGAATACAAGAATTGGATTTTTAACTTTTTCTGATAAAGCCCCATGTCACCAAATATTTTAGACCAGTTTAGCCTTGGTTCGAAGCGCTCATAGCCTAGCGGCGCCTGCGAGTCGGAAACGATAACGCAGGTTAAGCAAAGATGGCAGCGTAGTCAGTCTTTGGATGGGTGACCGCCTGATGTTTGAGTGGTTAATATAAATGAGCGCTTCCGTGCTTTGGAAGGCACGCTAAGCAGTTGATTCCAGCAGCTGTCTATGACAGTAGTCGTTAAGCCGAGTTAGAGGCTTTCGGGCGGCTTAAGAACTTCTAACAGTCGAGTTGCCCACTCACTTGACAAAGGTAGGACAACTGTTACTCGCGTCCGCAGGAGCTAATACCTACCACAACCCTGGCCTACCACCTACCACCCCCTACGTGTCCCCTGGGTGGTACTAAATAGTGACAAACTTTAAAGAAGGCCAAAATAATGTAAGCCATACGATTAAATAAATAGCCTTGGCTAGTGGCACTGCCTGAGAAGCTAGTGGTCCTGAGTTTGAATCCCAGTAGGAACGAATGTTTGTGTGATAAGCAGAGAGCAAGATATTTGACTGCTATCGTTCGTCATCGCCATCAGTCGCAGCCCGTAGCCTCAACAGGGTCCGCACACGCACAGGCCTATCTTTCGAGTAGGCCACTCATCTCTTCCAAATGTGACGCGCGCTTTTTCATGCCGTCAATTTTTGTGACGTCACGGCACGTTGCGATAACGGTACCAAGTATATATAACAACTTAACAACTAGCGATATCGATAAAAATGTTACGATGACTGATGAAACATAAAATGTTTTTTAATAGAATAGTAAAGCCACTGTTACACATGCTCATTGCTAGCACGAAAGCATGCCACTATTGAGCAATTGCTACTTAGTAGCATGTGTGTCTAATCATTGCTAATAATGAACAACTCATTAAGAGTTTGCTCAAAAATCGACGGTCGTGCGATTTTTGGGCATTCTACCTGGAGCGCGGGTGGAAGGGGGCGTGCTTTTGAGCACGTGTTAACAGCGGCGCTACCACGAACTTCGAAAATCGAAGTTCAGGTATTTCCATCTCTATCGCACTCACTTACTCGAGTGACAGGGATGCATGTATTACGAACTTCGACTTTGGAAGTCGTTCGCAGCAGGTGCACGATTTCGCGCTAAAAATGTCTTGCTGGGGCCATGAAAAAACGTTGAAATTTGTGATTTTATATCGGAACAATGAATGCCTATGGAATCCGCGCATATCACAATACAAAAACAATATTACAAGATGTAATGCATGTATATCAAGATTTTTTAACCAACATGGACGATCTTACTTTGACTGAAAATTATAAAAACTAAAATTAAAAACTTGAGGTCTGTTTACCATAGCGAATTTTTAAAAAATTTAGAGTTCCCAAGCCTCTCTCGCTCTCCGCTATCAACTGGCATGTGTATTGGAGTGTTTGCTTTAAGCATGCTTATTCAGGAGCGTACTTAAAACTAGCATGCCTATTGCTAGCAAATGTAAACAGTTCATAAGCATGCTTATATTAAGCATACTGATAGCACGCTTTTTAGCATGTGTAACAGTAGCGCTTTAGGTTTGTATGAAAAGTGCGCGACATGTAACATCAGCAGTTTTAAAACTCAGAGCTGGTCACACAGTTGATATAAAAGATAATGAGTGTTTGACAATTTTTTTGACATATATATTTATGGTAATTTACATTCCAAATATGTTAACTAGTCTTTGTTTATTTATTAAAATATATATTACCTCGTAGTTTGCAAATTCAGTTCACTTTTTTTATAACATGTCACCTTGCAACGTGCTTGGAGCTATTTTGGCTGAAGTATTGAATAAGGTCATTCTCGCAGGCATTTGCGGAAAGTTTGTTGCTTAGTGTGCATATATCACCAATTTTCACAAGTAATGCAAAAGAGAAGTAAACTACCAAAGTTGTGAGTATTCGTGTTGGATGTTGGACCAGTGTGTACGTGAAACATGATCCATACTTAATATTATAAATGCGAAAGTGTGTATGTCTGTTGCCTCTTCACGCTTAAACCACTGACCCGATTGAGATGAAATTTGGTATGGAGATAGTTTGAATCCCGGGGAAGGACATACGATAGTTTTTATTGCCGGAAATCATCTCCTAAGGAGGTGAAAGTTTGTATGGAGCTACGATATAAACTAGTTCCACGCGTACGGAGTCGCGGGCAGAAGCTATATATTACGCGCGGGCGCAGCATCGTGAATTATCCAACTTAGTTACTCGTACTAAGAATCGAGCCAAAGGAACCCTAGGAAGATCTTGAGAAGAGTGACAACAAAGTATTGAGGAAGGGATAAGCCGAGAGCACTATCGCGGCGCCTCGGCCTCGGGCGCTCAGGTGCGCTGATAAGGCGTGATGTCACCGCGCGCGCGCCGCGGCCGCGCCGCCAGTCGTGTACTGCGCGCACGAGTGAACGACGCGTCGGTTTTATCGCTGCGAAGCGCGCTCGGCGTCCCTCGACGGCGCCGACGCCGGCGACGCATGGTGATGAGCTCGGGTAGCGACGAGAGCTCGGGCAAGCCGGCGCGCTGGCCCGCCGGCATCCTGCGGCGCAGCGGCGCGCGCGTGGCCAGCCGCGTGCTGCACGTCAAGTACCGCAGCGTGTCGCCGCCCGCGCCCGCCGCGCTGCCGCTGGACCTCGACGACACCGTCTCCTGCTTCTGCAGGTACAGAGCCGTCCCACCCACCTGTGCGACGCCACGGCGTGTTGCGATAATGATAAGCATTGTTCGGTCCCGGCCATTGTTATCGCACTGTGTCCTTTGTCTTTTGCAATTGCTACGGTGTACATAGTTATAACACGTTGAGTAATTTGTGTTGTGTCATGTCTCGCGTGCAACCTCTAGGTTGATTGATATGTTGTCGCCCATTTGTAAGGCAAAATCACTTCAATGTATCTTAATTGAATTGAGTCACCACGAAGCACAATCTAGTGTACATTTGCTTGTAGAGATAGGATATAAAAATATGATATGTTAATTATGATAACGAAGATAGGTACCTACTTTAGTGAACACAATACTTATTTAGCAACATAACTAAAAGTTTAGTTAACAAACAAGATAACATCACCAGATTTAATTTCTGCGCATAGGTATATCTGAATCTGACACGACTATCGAGGGCCTGTTTTCCCGCTTTGTTATGGCAGATATGATATGACTGCTGCCGACTGAATCTACTCATGGGCTAAAATATGTATACGTAAGAATATTCAGGTCCACCTTCGCGCTTGATATACCTACCTAAAGAAGCACTATCTGCACTCCACAGCTCGCAGGGATAGCCCTGCGAGCTGCGGAGTGCTGATAGTGCTTCTTTCGTGTCCGCTCGATTGTGCTTGTTTACTAAGGCCTGATTCGTTACGGATTCGCCAAATTCAAAATTATTTTATTCCACTATATACCAACCTTTTTCGTTGGGGTTTCGAGTTTTGACAGCTTTAATGTCACAAGAATATGACGATTGCGATGTTTATTGTTAAATATTTACTAAACACCAAATAAGATGAATCAACGGCAACGCCGAGAACTAATCATCACCAAATGACTAGAAAATACTCAACGCCCGAATCATTATATCGCCAGGGACCTCAAAATGCCAAGAAAAACTGTGGATGATGTATTAAAACGGTACTTCGAGACCCAGTCTACGGCTCAGAGGCCAAGAACCAGAGAACGTAATGGTCCTCGTGACCCCGCATTGGAAAAAAAGATTTTAAGGACCATACGTAAGAATCGCACTATGTCCGAACGTGATATCGCAAAAAAATATCCACTGATCAATCCATGGTTCGACGTGTCAAGCAACGTGCTTCTATGAAGTCTAAAAAAAGCGTAAGATACCAAAAACGTCAGAAAAGCAAAAAGCAACAATTAAAACTAGGTCTCGAAAACTGTACGATTTTTTGGGCTCAAAAAACTTTCATATAATTCTTGACGATGAAACCTATGTAAAAGCCGATTTTTCGACACTTCCGGGTGACCAATACTATACAATAGCTGACGGAGAAACTCTTCCTGATTCGGAAACCACAATTGGAATCGAAAAATTTGGATCAAAATATTTAGTTTGGCAAGCTATCTGCCCCTGTGGTGATCGTAGCCGTGCTTACGTAGCAAAGGGTACCATCAACAAGGAAGTCTACATAAATGAGTGTTTGAAGAAGCGGCTTTTGCCTTTTATGCGAAAACACAATATGTTGACATTATTTTGGCCCGATCTGGCAACAGCTCATTACGCAAAAGATACGATAAAGTTCCTTGAACGTAATAATATTAAAATCGTACCAAAAAACATGAACCCTCCAAATGTTCCACAGTGCCGTCCAATTGAGAGATATTGGGCTTTAGTTAAAGGAATCTTACGAAAATCAGGCAAAACAGCAAGCGACCTAAAGGATTTCCTTAAAAAATGGAATTGGGCATGTAAACAAGTGTCTAAAGACACTGTCGCACGGTTGATGGAGGGCATCAGACCGAAACTACGACATGAGTGGAATAAAAAAAAGAATCCCTGAAAATATCGTTAAATGTCAAATTTTACATATCATTTCATGTAATCACCCATAATTAAACACAATATAGTGACTAATTTTATTAAAATTGCGTTTTAAATTTGGCGAATCCGTAACGAATCAGGCCTTAACATGAAGGTCGCCGCTACTCTGGCAGCCGCTCACTTCAACATAGCTCCATGCTGAACGGTTCCAGTTCTCACTACATTAGGGCAAACAAAATCCTCAAGGATTGCATCAAAGATATGGTGACGTACATGTGAAAAGACTTGGTTGTGTTCGAGTTACGTAATAGCAAACACTTGTATAAAGTTGGTTGGAAATGCCACGTTCAGCGCGAACGCGAGGACGCGACGCGAGAACTAATTGAATAGGCGGCTGAAGGTCGCTGGCTGCGCTGATTGCCTCCACTTGACTCTGTGCCCCGATCCACCCGGTACAGCCTCTCTATTCACAAAACATTGTGACTCCACCGTCATCTCGTCTAATATCACTTGACTCGGCATTCGTAACAGCTATGTGTGATCAGACGTGAGCCGTCGGTATACAGTGTTCTCTTGTGCCAATATCAGCCTAGGCCTCTAAGAAGTGTGAACTTTCCCAAATTGGAAGCATGCGCTAAGAACGCGAATCCCAGCCTCATATTAACCTGCTTCTTTCTACAGAGCTGACTGCAACGAAATCGTAAATTCATAACATCTCTCCCATGTCAAGATTACCCACACACCCCACAATTATGAAATATCTCATGAAAACGGTGAGTCGTTGGCCGCGACTCAACCATCGCGCGCCGGCTGTATTTATTCCACTGCGTCATAATAAGTGGGTTTTATTTGAATACGGCCTGGCTCCTGTCGTGGGATAGCGGACAGCGGGGTGTCGCGGTCGCGGCGGGTCCAGGGCGGGCGTGACATACCAAGGGACGTAGTTCCGCAAAACGGTAGGGGTGTAGCGTGTAGCAAAGGGCGGTCAGGATTTAGAAAAAATTTCAAGAAAAAAAAATGATGGTCGATGTCATCATGTAGAACCCATCAAAATAAGCATAAAACGTCATATAAACTTTTCTCTGAGATCAACCAATGCTGAGATAATGGTGTAAAAACTTCAAGTTTTTCAAAGGATGTTTTGTAGGCGGCGGCGGGAAATCTCGAGCGGCAGGACCGTATAGGTACGAAGACGAGCGAAGCGAGGAGGAGTGTTAGGAAGAACTGCTGTTCCCTAGCCCTGCGAGCGTGCCGCGGTAGCGGCCGGCGAAGCGCCAGAACCGTTTTTTTTTAAATACTTATCCTTCTATCTCTGCAATTACATTGAGAGAAGTTAGGAGTCCCAATAAATCGTATGCTATGCAATATTTTGGGATTAGTATCTTATTCCAAACGATACATTTGCCAAAAAAAAATGGGGAAAAAAAACATTTATCGCGTACTCGGGGTCGGGGGACGCGTTGTCGTCAGGGGCATGGCATGAGCTGGTATTCACAATTCACTACGCTTACCGAAATCCCGTTGCGAACTGTGTAAAAGTAAAATACTTATGTATGATAATTGATATGATTGCGCATAGTGGTTACAGGTTACTGTCGGAACATACGAGTATATGGCCCAATACATCTAAACTCTTTCTGTATTAGGTTTTTACAGATTAAGACAGATGTCACCATTGATTGTTTACTTTTATGAGTTCGGGCCGCACGTAGTGCATTCACGATAAATTCACAGTCCAACAGTTACATCTGGTTGATGTAATGCTGGGGAGTGGGGATTGTGGTGAGGTAAATCACAGGTATAGTGTACGTACCCGTAACGTAAGGCTGAAGAGTTCACTCGGATTTTTTGTATCTATTTTAAAATACTTAAGTACAGTACGATTGCTGTTAGTTAACCGCTGACAGATGGATTGCCTTCATTTAATTTTCAACTTTAATTTCATATAGATAAAGCAATTTTCAGAATACTGTTACCCACATCTACCTATTTAGTAATAACTATTTTATTTGTATAAATTAAAGTTGAAAATTAAATGAAGGCAATCCATCTCTCAGTGGTTAACTAAAAGTAATCGTACTGTAACGACTTTTGTACTGTTAACCATCATAGTATTTATTCTTATAAATTAACATCAATGTGGTTCATAAATTATAATGTAATATTATGAGAAATAAATATATTCCTTAAGTAATTCAATATCAACATTTTTTGTTAGCCAAAACACGACAGCTTAAAATTTTCCCTAGGTATAAAGATACAAAAAAACACAGAGTTGGTATTTATTTTCCTTTTACACTTCAGCCAACTCAACAATATATTGTTAAACGATAGGGTGTATTATTTACCATATATAAATTCTCATAGAAGCAAATAAGAATAAAATTTCACAAAATATCGCAAATTTTGATATTCGTCCATAAAAGGCTTTCCCGAAGTGTGTGTTCCATCCATCTCGTTTCCTCGTCCGCGCAAGACAAGACTATTACACGGGGGCGTGGTTTACTAGTATCGAGGCACCTCCTTAAGCATATTGCTGTATGGTTGAGATTATTTCATATGGCCGACTTTTTTATAAAACTGATTGAAATGGAATCATGTGCCTCCACGCCATGGCAGGTAGAGTTGCGTTTTAAATAAACTGTTTTGATACAATTCAGCGAACTCAAATAATCTCAATTATATACAACACACATGAACACAGCAGTTACACATACGGCGTGCTAAGCTAATTTGACCCCTATGTATGTAGTCGCAGACTCGCAGCGCAGCAGCGGGCACGGCCGGCACCCTCGCCGCCTCTATTTATTCGCACAAGACATTTTGTATCCGACATGATTAGGTATTAGCTTGTACTTATACAATTTAGTTTCAAGATTCGTGACGACTATTTACCGACTCTCTAGGGCAGACTAAAGTATACTATAGTATACTGTTACTTTAAAAGCTCCAGGCTCATCTTTCTGCAAATAAAATTTGAATTGTAACTACTCTGCAAATAAAATTTATCACAAACCTGGACTATTTTCAACATGTTATCTGACTCGGGCTGCACTGTTTGACAGGTCAATCGGTGGTGGGGTGGTGGGGTGGTGGGGCTATGAGCTGAAGCAGTGGAATGTTTGTTACCGAGTGGGTTGTTTGTTGCAGGTGAGTCGCAAGCTGGCTGCGCCGTATGTAAGTGCAACTACTCGTACTCATCTCCCCTACCGCAGCTCGCGAGTTAGCTTATCTTCATCAGATTTGAGATTCATAGACCCTCGCCCCTAATATACAGGGATGTTACAGACATCCGCATCCGCAACCGCGGAAGTTCCGCATAAAATTTCAACATCAGCTTCCGCATCCGCAAAAATAGTTTTTGCGGATGCGGATGTAGTGCAATTCACGACAAGAAAGAACGCTTACCGCGCGCGTTTCAGATATTTTCGCTATTAGAAAAACAAACTTAACATCGTATCTATGACCAATACCAGACGCGCCTTTTATTTGTTCGCTATTATTATAATTTAGTCTCAACGTCAACGATGTTAACGATGATAGTGTGATATCGAAAAATAGACGTTGTTTTTACGTTTTTAGTTAGTAACCCCAAAATCCACATCCGCATCCGATCCGCCCCCAAATATCCGCATCCGCGTATGTAAAAAAAATCGCATCGGCGGCATCCCTGCTAGTATAACTTACACTGAGATTCGCAATAACGCTGCTTAATAAAATAAAAAGATATTTTCTAACGGGAACAGACAGCGAGGTGTAGTTGCTGGGGTGAAAATGCAATAGGTATCTATCTACTGTAATTATTAGTATTAGGATTGATATCACTATTGTGAGCGGTGCGATACATTCGTGTCACGCATAAACCTTAAACAGGTTTCTGTACGCGTCTATTATTTTATATTGTTTTTTCTCTTTTAATATAAATAAATAATATAATAAAAAAATCGCAAGTCCTCTGATGCTTTTCACATCCTGTTTCGACTTTCGGTGATCAGGGTTGTATGTGGTTGTAGCGAGTTGTTCCGTTGTTCGTAAACAAGCGTTGCGAATACCTACTCACCTACTCAGCCCAGCCTGGGATGAGCTAGCTTCTGTAAGTCTCGGTTTAGAATGCGCACTGTACATTTATAATAGATGTTCGCTGTACTACATGCTTAGATCTAATCTTGATGTGATTCGATCTTCATAAAAATATTACACTTCCAAGTCTTGGACAATCCTACTAATATTATAAATGCGAAAGTTTAGATGTTTGGATGTTTGTTACTCAATCACGCTTAAACGGCTGAACCGATTTGAATGAAATTTTGCACGAAGATAGTTTATAGCCTGGATTAAAATATAGGATAGTTTTTATCCCGGGCCCACGCGGACGAAGTCGCGGGCGGAAGCTAGTCCATTCATAAACAAAGTAGGACCTAGTTTCAACTAGACGTGTAAAGGCCTGCGCAAACCGGCGGAGCGCAGCGCAGATCACCTAGTTGGATTTACTCCGCACAGCGCACACCGACGAGGGAAAATCCCCCACGATACCGCGAGCGCCCGCCAGCGCACTGCCGGCGTCCGGCGCACCTGGTAGCACTTCTGCGCATACCGGGGGATGCCGCGGCATGCCGCCGCAGTATCATCGGC
Organism: Epinotia bilunana; assembly: GCA_947049275.1. NCBI lineage: Eukaryota > Metazoa > Arthropoda > Insecta > Lepidoptera > Tortricidae > Epinotia > Epinotia bilunana. Next base: position 371,986 of record OX346256.1, on the reverse strand, counting down.
GCTCTTCAACGCCGCGGGGAGATGATACCACCACGGCAGGCGGCGGCATGCCGCGGCATCCCCCGGTATGCGCCGGGCCTACAAAGGGAAGGTGCGGGGTGAAGGGGGTAGCACAAGCAGGAGCGCGCTTTGCATTCCATTCAGACCAGTCTTGCCGCCGCATTTGGTGTTTGGTGAATATATTCGCGCGTTATTTTTTCAATATGACCGAAATCAACGGAGGAAAAAGGTATAGCCGTGTTTGGATGGCGAAACTGCCATTGACGAGAAAATGGTTTTCCTTTTGCTCCGATAATTATCTTTATATACGTTATAATTTTACCAAATATCAGCCCCAAAAATTTTTTTTTAAGTTAAGATAATAATAAATGGTGGTATTTCGAGTATTTTTCTCTTAACTTTGAAAAAATTGTAAGGCCAAACTGCATACAGCCACGGCTATAATCGATAGCGGAATCTAAACTCACATTCGAAATTCGAATTTTCTGGAACCTTGAACTCATTCTGTTACTTCGTAATGTACTACCTTTATTTATTCATTTTATTTTTATTTAATCTTTATTGCACAAAAGAAATCTTGTCGTACAAAAGGCGGACTTAATGCCATGAGGCATTCTCTACCACTCAACTTTTATTAATTCCTCGCCGGTGGCAAACAAGCATGCGGCCTGCCTGATGGTAAGCGGTCACCGCAGCCTATAGACACTTGCAATTCTAAGGGAATCACATGCTAGTTGCCGACCCTAAAGGTAGGATTCACAGTGTCAGTGACTCAAGGTTAAATTATCAGTAATAACTACTACTACAACTTAGAAAAGTTGAAAAACATTTTCACTTCAAACTTCAATATCTCAAAAACGGCTAATCCCCACCTAGTAAAGAGAAACCTATGTATGAGAGATTACAAATTCGCTTTTTTTAACCTGTTGATCCGAGTGATATTTTTTGGAAAAAATATATGTGGTAGAGTATTAAATGGTTTATAAAATATCCAATATTGGAAGGTGTCGCCACCTTGCAAGTAAAAAAAAATTTTTTTTGAAATATTAACAATTTTTTTTTGCTTAAATATAAACTTACATGGTATTTTTTTTTATAAAAAGCTCTAATTCTCTAAAAATTTCAAAAAAATCGGGCCCCTACTTTAGTAGATAATAAATAAAAACGATTTTCCTTTTTTTTAATTATCTCAAAAATCACGACGATTTTGGGGCTGATATTTGGTAAAATTATAACGTATATAAAGATAATTATCCGAGCACAAGGAAAACCATTTTCTCGTCAAAGGCAGTTTCGCCATCCAAACACGGCTATACCCTTTATATTAACACTAAAACCCAGTCCGCCATCACGAAACCTTCGACACGAGCGACTCGTACAAAAACAAGTTTTCGACTGTTGGTCGTTAATGGAGCGGAATGTATAATCACCGATCATGGCATGCCGTGGGATGCCGTGGCATTGCGGAGGTGCGGTATCAAAATTCGTGTTCTCCCCCGTCGTCCCCGGAGTTGCGCCAAGCCTTCCCCTCCCGTAGCCCCGCTACCCCGGCGCACTCGGGAGGCCTCGGCGCATAGTGGGAGATGCCGCGGCATGCCGCCGCCTACCGCCGCGGTATCCTCTAACATGCCCCTCGATGCCGCAGACTAGAAATCCCGCGTGATGCTCCGAGGTCGGTCTCAGAGCATTCAAATTTATATTTTAATGTAATTGAAATAGAAAAGAATAAATATTGATAAATTTAAAGTTATCTGCGCTGCGCTCCGCCGGTTTGCGCAGGCCTTAATTGTTAATAAATATTATGAAGAGGTAAGGTTGGTGACGGCCCCTTTGTGTAAAGGGAGTAAACCAATTTATATTAAGTACCTATGAGTATGAATTTATATGTAATTCTGTTAAAACAAATTATATTGTATGTTAGGCATTTTGTAAAACGGTTTATCTATTTCGGGTAATTTATTTATTTTTAAGAGCCTACGCGACGATGACATTCCAGTAACTAAGTTTTAAAACGTCTAAATAGCTTTCTCAAAATGTCTTCTATCGTTATCCACTCCACGTGTCAAAGCAAAACAGACAGACAATGCCTTGGAGCCGCGCGGGTCCCACGGCACGGCAGGGCCCTGAAATTCGCTTTGCTTTTTTATAGCATTCCGTTAAGAACCGTGTTCTGTAGTCGACTTCACGACACTAGAACGCTACTGTTGTGTTGACTTGATAATATAGTGCTAGTGGTACGCCAAAATATGCGGCAAATGGTGTTAAGGTTTTGAAAATCGGTACGATTGATCTTTCAAACGAATCAATTTGACCCGTAGCCCGACAAAAAAAAACGAAAAAGGAGAGTAGTTATGTCGACATCTTTTTTTTGTATGGAAAAAAGATATATTTTGTTCTGAAACCTATCGAGTGTGGTACCTAATGAAAGGGCTTACTAGGCCGATTCTAAAAATATATCACATCATTATATTTCAGGCATTTTTGTAAAATTCAAACAAAAACAATTTTCGAAACATACCAAATTTGGGCTCCTCCAGACACGATATGGCTTTTTTTTTAAATACAATATGCCACAAATGATACGTGATATCCTCATATTTAACCTCCAAAAAGCAATTTTGAAAATAATTTCATTTAGTATTTTTTTTATAATTTTTAAAAATCACAATCAGTTGAAACATAAATAAAAAGTTCAATTTTAGACACTGAGGATGATAAATACTAATGCGAGAGTTTTCAATAATATTAATATTATTTATTATATCGGATGTCCTATGGTGCTTGATGAAAATTTTGAAATCAATTAATCCATTTTCGAGAAACTTGAGAATTTTACTATATCCATGTATACTATAAAGCCGTTGAAAAACGTAGACGAGACAAGGCAAGAGTTGTTTTGCAGTGGCGACAGAGCCTTGACGTCTATTCCCCCAACTTAAAGTGCTCTAATGCAGCACGCGAAACGGACGGGGTATCAAGCTGGACAATTGTGGGGAAAAGATGACAAATATGAGTAGACACTAACGCCACCCAAGAACTAAATAATGGCGAGTAAATTTGAAATTGAATATGTGTTTATGTACCTTTGTGAATAAAAAAAAAAACTGGGGATGGAAGCAGCCAAGTGATAATATTTGGGAACCAGTATGGACCTCACAAGATACGCACTGGGAAGTTTGTACAGAATTGACGCGATGTGGGTATGCTTCAGACTGCCAAAGGAGATCGTGCAGACGCAATAAACTCCCTTGTGCGCCCATCTGCAAAAAATGCAAGGACACAGAATAAGTAATAGTACAAGTACAGAAATTGCACTTCCTAGCAAAAACGGCGTTTAGGCATAATTAACTTGCCTACTCTGTGCATCTCTGTCTATCGTATAACTTATATTCATTCACGCACGGCACATGTAGCGCTGGGGCTGTCACGCCAAGAATACGTCAATGAAGGCAAAGGATAGGATAGACCACAGACTCACTTGTTTAATAAAAATAATTTAATTACAAATTGTTATAAGTACTTTACGCCGCGGCCCTCGACTGACTGGCGGCCCGGGGCCGAGCGAGCGCTAGGTTTCTAACGCGCCCCGCCCCGCCCACTGCAAGCTCCCTGGCAAGGGTACCTAATTGCTCTAATAGGAGATCAACAAACGGCGATCTTGCATCTGAAGAGAAGTTAGACACTATTACAGAAATCTGAAAAGTTTATTACATTGTTTTTTAAATAAAAATAATATTAATATAAAAAAACTCAAACTCAAAACTCCTTTCGCATTAGTATTTATCATCCTCAAGTGTCTAAAATTGAACTTTTTATACATGTTTCAACTAATTGTGATTTTGTAACAATGTCATTTTAAAAAATTATAAAAAAACAATGATTATTATTTTCAAAATTGCTTTTTTGAGGTTAAATATGAGGATATCACGTATCATTTGTGGTATATTGTATTTAAAAAAAAAAAACCATATCGTTTCTGGAGGAGCCCAAACTTAGTATGTTTCGAAAATTGTTTTTGTTTTAAATTTACAAAAATGGCTAAATATAATGATGTGATATATTTTTAGAATCGGCCTAGTAAGCCCTTTCATTAGGTACCAAACTCGATGGTTTCAGAACAAAATATATCTTTTTCCATACAAAAAACCGGCCAAGAGCGTGTCGGGCAACGCTCAGTGTAGGGTTCCGCAGTTTTTCGTTCGTAATTATTTTGTAATTTTTTTCAAAAACTATTCAACCTATCAAGTTCAAAATAATGTTCCTAGAAAGTTTTTATAGTTCTACTTTTGAGATTTTTTTCATATTTTTAAAACTTATGGTTCAAAAGTTAGAGGGGGGGGCACATTTTTTTAAACTTCTGGAGCGATTATCTCCAAAAATATTAACATTATCAAAAAAAAAATTACCAAACCCCTATTAATTTTGAAATACCTATCCAACAATATATCACACGTTAGGGTTGAAATGAAAAAAAACACTCCCCACGTTACGTATAGGATACGACAGTGGTAAAATAAAAAAAACACTTTTTATTTTACCACTGTCGGCGTGATTGATTATACATATTAGTACCACATTTCAGCTTTCTAGTGCTAACGGTTACTGAGATTATCCGCAGACGGACGGACAGACAAAGCGAAACTATAAGGGTTCCTAGTCGACTAAGGAACCCTAAAAAAGATGATAACTCCTCTCCTTTTTCGTTTTTTTTGTCGGGCTACGGGTCAAATTGATTCGTTTGGCTTAAAGATCAATCGTACCGATTTTCATAACTTTAACACCATTTGCCGCATATTACTGAATTACGGGGTGTACCGCTAGCACTAATACTGATTTACGAGCATTCGTAGTTGTTAACGCTACGGGTTCATCGAAAGCTGTGTTTGGTTATCCTGAAGCTTCTAGAATCAGTATAAAGCACAAGACACGTCTGTTTATTAACCACCGTTTATTAAAGGAGAACAATGACATTTGCCTCAATCATAAACATATATTACAGAGGTACACCATAATAGTTGGTGTTGCGTGCGGAGGTGCATTATCCCGGTGGCAGGACCGTTACCGCGGCGTGGCGTGGCGTGGCGTGGCGTGGGAGCCGCAGCCGCGCTACCGCTGCGCGCACTTGCGGTCACGGCGCCACACAAAAACCGATGTACCTACTTATGCTATGCAACGCAACCCGACTATGTTTAACGACCATATAGTCAAGCTGGCTTAAAGAAACCATCTGTAGGTAATTTACACGGCCCTGCTTGCGCATAAAGCCTGCGAATATAGCAAATGGCGATGACTAAGCATGAGCGGTCACCCGTCAGCCTGTACAATGTCACCGGCGCGCGGCGTACGTGCGTGGCTGTGTGCAACTGCGGAGGCGGCGGGCGGGGAGTGAGCACTGAGCACTGAGCACTGAGCACTGAGCAGTGCCAACAAACAGTGCCGCGGTAGACGACTTCATACGAACTGGCCTGGTGTTCACAATGCTTCTCGACAACTTGGCTTTGGTGTACTAGTATCATTATGGTCTCCAATTGCGCATAGCTCCAGTTGCGAATCTCGGTATCAGGTCATACTAGACTAGCTAGACGAATGGTGCGTCTCGAGTTCTCTACCGAGAAAGGTTGTTTTGTGTATCGCGGTCATCGCGGAGCTGACGCGAGGAAGCCCGCGCTCGCGGCCGCCGCTCGGAAACACAATCCACCGTGTGCTGTGCTCGCTGTTCGTGCCGGTCCTTATGGCCGCTCCACACAATGGGCCATCCTGACCCTTCATACAGGACGCGGCTATGCGGTAGAACGAGACATAAATATGTCTTATTCCCTTTAACGCATAGTTGCGTCCTGTATAATGGGTCAGGATGGCCCATTGTGTAGATCGGCCATTTCAGTAATGCGAGCCGTGTATTGTATTCCGTTCCCGATGTTATTGTGTTTGTCTACCCCTATATTCCATTCCACTACTTATGTATGAAGTAGGAGGTAGCGCTAAATTGTCAATTCAATTATGTATATTGATTGCTGTGTGCCAGCAGTTCTACTCCAAATTTAGGAAAACAGCAGTTTTTTATGTTTTCTTCGGAACTGGCTGCCCGCTTCGCATTTAATGCGGCTACCTGCTGCGTGGTTGACATTAAGTTACTAATGAGCCTCCAAACGTTATTTGCAGTAATGATTAACATTGTTATGCCTCTAATTGTTGCAAAATGCCAAATAAATGATTTATCTATCAATCTATCTAATTATACATTTAGCGTGACCCAGAGCTACCTACTGTTTATCGTAAAAACCACATCCAAACGCTCTGTCCTGTTTCGTAATATCCTAAAATAATGTCGAAACGTTGGCATCAACGCCTAACTACGTCGATGATGTAGGTAGGCGATTGTTTAGGTATATTGCGACTTATTTTATTTCTCTTCTTTCTTGTGCAAATTTCGAGAACAATGCCTACTTACGTGAATAATGTGTCGAGTGACATGAGTCACATGAGTCACGTCACGCCGCCGCCGGCCGCTCCCGGCCCGGCAGCCCGGCTGCTCGTTAAAGTCCGATTCCCACTTACAGAGTCGGGCCGGAGCGCATTCTATTCATGCAAAGGAATTTGAACCATGTGTACGGCAGATACAATTCATGTTTGATTAGAATCCTTACCGACCGCGTCGGTATAGCTGCCGCCTCGCAGTGGATGCACGATTCATTCAAATATGAAATGCAACTACTGTTTATACGGTTCAAATTCCTTTGCATGTAATAGAATGCGCTCCGGCCCGACTCTCTCGGTGGGAATAGTACTTAAGAGTCCGCGTAAGATCGGCCGAATTTCACCTTCCCATACAAACGTAGTTACGCTCTCTTTTTAAAACTACGTCTTCGATTGTGACGAAACTTTGCATATACAATGACATGAGGTATATCTATGTCTGTAATTAGTTTATAAAACAAACGAAATACAGCAAAAACAAATTTTGTATGAAAAACTTAATTTCGCTGTATTTTTTTACTATGGTATCTGAAGCTACATAAACTAATTACAGACATAGATATACCTCATGTCATTGTATATGCAAAGTTTCGTTACAATCCAACACTTAGTTTTAAAATGAGAGCGTAACTACGTTTGTATGGAGAATCGAGCTTACTGCGGACTCTTAACAGTTATTTGTTTACATCAAAGCGCCCAGTCAAACGTGTTTTTTGCAAAATATGAGGATGATACCGGCGCCGAACGTGCGTGGAGGCACGTGCTGGCGGGAATTTGTCGAGAAAGCGGAGCTGCGCCACGATACCAGGGCTGTTATTCTTTACGCGCTCATGCGCCTCACTTCATCCCACCCGTCACGTCTAACGAAACTAGAACTCTACTTACGCTTAGTTACTATAAGAATCGCGGCGTCAATATATATTTGTGGACGAGGGTTTAGGTGAGCTTAGAACAAGTTGCAGAATAGCGGGGCAGTGCATGCGTGAGCAAACGCAGCCAGCCCGCAACTTAACCCATTTATTGCCGTGCAAGCATACAAGGTTTGTTAATTGTAATGCCGCGGACGCGAATTCGCGTCATCGCTTCCGAGGCGCCGGCACTGCGGGTAAAGTAGAGATTTGGAGTTGGGATTGTCTAGTCCTCCTCTATCTAGTCTGTTACGAAAAGGATATATTTAGCACTAGCTTCCGCCCGCGACTTCGTTCCCGTGGACCCGGGATAAAAACTATCCTATATTTTAATCCAGGCTATAAACTATCTTCGTGCAAAATCAAATCGGTTCAGCCGTTTAAGAGTGATTGAGTAACAAACATCCAAACATCTAAACTCGCATTTATAATATTAGTAGGATTAGAACGTGTCCTAAGTGTTGGTTTTTAAAGAAGTTATATGCTGGGCAACAAGAAGCAGGAATAACTTTGCTTAGCCTTTCATCCATGTTTACCGCACTGCAGAGTAAAGACTTCGTCAAATGTGTCACAACAAGCTACCACTGATACTTTCGCGCCAGCGTTCGTTGCAAAACCTGCCAAGTGCCAACCAACAATTTTATCGCAATACTGACCTTATCTTAATCTTTTTTCACATCACACGTTCGTGTGAGGAAGTTCTGATCGGATCAGACTTGTACGTTGGACAGCCGTTTGCATGATATGCGCGCACCCTCACTCCCCTACATCTGATCCAGGGATGCCGCGTTGGCCCCTATCTGGTCGCGAACTGTACTACATCCGCATCCGCAAAAACTCCGCATCAATTTTTGCGGATGCGGAGGTGGATGCGGATGTTGAAAATCATGCGGAACATCCGCGGTTGCGGATGCGGATGCGAATGTCTGCAACATCCCTGATCTGATCTGATACACCCTCCCGAATGTTAGCTCTCGACTGTGCTGTGTTTATATAAAAACCTGTCCCCGCGACGACCTTGACCCGGCGCCCGCCCGCCGTCCACCACCCACACTGCCTTAATAACGATCTACAACCTATACCTAGCTTCGTATATAGCTTTAGAGCCGCCTAATTAAAAAAATACCTGGAGTAGATAGTAATATCGATAGATAGCCTTTGCAGCAGAGCCTTTGCTTACGCTGACACCGGGGCTTAGGTACACATACAGGGTAGGAGTGGTGAAGCGAGTCGAGGCTAGCTGCGAATCGAATTGCAGTTGCGTAACCGTCACGACGTGGCGACGGTCCTCTGAGACGGATCGCAAATCACGAAACTCGTTTTGAACATTGTGTTACTAATTCTTAATCTTCGGACCTTATCCGTATATTGACAAACATGATTCTTAAATGTCAATGCTGAACGGAACAAGAAGGTAATGCTAATAATGATGCTAATGCATGTTTAAACTATCTATTATATAAAATCGAAAAACCAGAACGGGATAAAACACGAATTAAGGAGCGAGATAGCGCCTTACAAAAAACACGATCTCCGGCGACACGTTTCTCAAAAACAACGCAAGTAACACGACAAATAAATGTTAGAATCAATTTTCTGGATATTACCTTAGAATGAGAGCATAAAGGCTCCCGATTCTGTTTCGTATTTTTTCTACAATCACGTAATGAAATCTCGATAACATTGAAAATTTGAAACGTAGGCCATTGTTCGGAAATCTTCGGAAATGTACGGCCAACGTACTACGAATCACATTCAATTCCATTTTACGTAATTTTATTATATCTGATGTCACATTTCCATGTTAGTATAATCGTTATACAATTGATTCGGCTAAAAAAACATACTGTTTATAAATAATAATGAATAAAACTGAACTTTGAAATTACGGTTAGAGAATTTTACATGAAATGGAACTTACGCAACCCAACCATCCGGCACGTCAGAATCTCATCGTTAGACTGTAATGTCACTGTTTGTTACTTTGAAAATTGTTTAATATTTGCCTTTAATTATTATTTATCGTTTGTTATGTTATCGTGTGCAACAAGTGCTCTGATCGGTTGGACCTATTGTTTTTTCATCTGGACCTCGATTCGGTTATTTAAGACATGCTCGGTAGTAATAGTAAACTACAAGACCGAGTGAGGGATGTTGAGATACTTGAGATCCGACGTCGCACTAAGGTGCTCGATGTTGGAGTTGGAGATACCATTACCAAACTCAAGTGGAGTTGGGCAGGACACCTTGCCAGGCAGAATGATGGTAGGTGGACCAAAAAGGTGTCAGATTGGTGGCCACTTCTAGGTAAAAGGAGCGTCGGCCGTCCACCATCTCGATGGGTGGACGATATTAGGAAGATTGCGGGTCACTTCTGGAGAAGATTATTAGCTCAGTTTGGGGACGGATGGCGTGCTCGAAGAAAGGCCTATGCTCAGCAGTGGGCGATTACGGGCTGAAAATGATGATGATGAATGGGTCATACATGGATTTAGGTACGCGTCTTTCCTGTGGTCATTATCAAAGTTAAGGGCTACGAAACCTAATTTTTGGTTGGACTCTTAATCCGCATAAACGGTGTCTCCTCTTCTATATTACTGTGATAAAAACATTATTTATATGCACGTGAGCTCTTAATTATTGACCACAGGAGAGACGAATTTTGTTTTATGCACTGTGTAATACCCGAATGCTCATATTTTCTGTTTGTAATAATTGTCTGTGACTACGGAATATCGTCTGACATATGGAAGCCAATCCTGGACATACACAAATAAAATTAAACATAAAATCAAATAAAAACAATCCATGGAGAGAAGTTTATTAAAGTTAAGAAGAATACATAAAACCAGAAATGAAGATTTAAGAAAACATACAAAAATAACAGATACACTTCACCAGGCACTGTGCCTTAAGTGGAAATGGGCAGGCCATATCGCCACATATAAGGAGAAAAGATGGGCACTAGAAGCAACAAAATGGTCGGGGCCGAAAGGCAAAAGAAAGAAAGCTAAGCCATGAAGACGTTGGACAGACAACATAATCGAGGTTACCGGACCTAGCTGGATGAATTTGGTCAAAGATCGGGATTTAAATGGCATGAGATGGAGGAGGTTTTTACCCAAATGGGGTCCATATAAGAAAACATATATATTTGTATAAAAACATTAACACAACTTTTTAGATAAGTGAATACTAACAATATGGAAAAAAAAGCTTAAATTAATTAATTAATTAATTGTCTGTGACACCTCGAATACAAGATGTTATAATTGAAATTTTGTTTTTATTATTTTCGGTTGATAAATTAAACAGTGAGTGTCAAGAATTGAAATTTTGTGTTAAGTAAGTGCAATCAAAGTGCGAAGATTACAAATTTCCAGTTCAAAACATTGTGATATGCAGATAAAAAAAGGAAATAAATATGTGTGGATGTATGTAAGGCCTGCAACTACAACACCCTGGCGCGGCCTGTGGTGGCGGACAATAGTAAATTTGACAGCTAATGACAAGTTTACTATGGTCCGCCGCGGCCAGGCTGCGCCAGTGTGATGTGGGCTTAAAGCGTATAAGGCTATGCTCGCGCTTGGGCTGTTGACGTTGACGAGTACTCTTTGGTGAGGTTTTTTTAATAGGAGTGTAGACACTTAATAAAATAATCAATAATGTCATATTTGCTCTAAAAAGAATTAAAAATGTAGTCAAACGGAGAAAAAGTCAACGCAAGAGGTTAAATAATCACGAAGTTAAGTGTCCAAAATTTTAAGAAGGGGTATGTTCTGTCCCTTTTTCGCAAAACGCAACTTCATATGATACAATTAACGCTCGCAGTGTGTGACGTCACTAGAAGACGGCAACATGCTGTGCCCATCGTGTTCGTCTCGCCGGCATCGACGCGGCCTGCCGCGCTCGCGACGCGCTCTGCGGCAGCCTCGCAGTTTGTGATGTGACAAACTGTTTGCGTTTTCTCTCTCTAACAAGCAATATTGAAACGGTTGTAGCTTCGTAATTCTTTGAGATATCAGAATGAGATTTTCCGCACTAGGCATATTTTTTTGCCTTCTTTCTTTTGGAGTAATAATATGTTTTTTGGCTACGCCCGTATTACTGAGTTTCATGTTGACATTTTAAATGTATATGAAATTATATACTCTTTTTAGGGTTCCGTACCTCAAAAGGAAAAAACGGAACCCTTATAGGGTCACTCGTGCGTCTGTCTGTCCGTCCTTCACAGCCTATTTTCTCCGAAACTACTGAACCAATTACGTTGAAATTTGGTACACATATGTAAGTTTGTGACCCAAAGAGGAACATGTAACGCAAACAAATGAATTTTAAACATAGGGGCCACTTTTGGGGGAAATGAGAAAATTAAAAAATAAAGTTTTGCATATATTATCATGTTACATATCAAATGAAAGAGCACATTGTGTGCATCTAAAATAATTTTATTTGTAATTTTAAAATAATTCGTTTAGAAATTATTTAAGAAAATAGCCAAAAAATGACCTTTCCCCCGCCTTCATCTCCGTAACTACTGAGTCTAAAATTATGAAAAAAATACACAAAATAGTTCTTTACCTACAGATGACAGGAAAACCTATTAGAAATGTGCAGTCAAGCGTAAGTCGGACTTAATACGGTATTTGACAAAAATCAAATCAGCTTATTTTTATGAAACGTGAAAAACGCTGCGTTAGTAAACAAATTGTTTAAAATCTTGTGATGTAAGGAACCCTTGCAACGCGAGTCCAACTCGCACTTGGCCGGTTTTTTTATTTCCATACCGTCATGAGCCCTGCTTAGCCGTTGCTAACATAATTCAATTGTGACAAATACATTCATATAATTCATTCACGCGGGTGGAGCCGCGGGCACGTCTAGTTTATAAATAAAGCTAAGCGTAACAATTAAAGTCCTGCTACAAATCCTGCGATGTACTTAAGTTAAGGCGCTATAGGTTCAGCGAAGTTAAGCGAACAGAGTTTTTGAAACAATATAATGCGGCTGTTTATAATAATATGGTTTCACAAAAATACGAATACTATTCTTGACTTTTTTGCAGTGAGATCAGTGATTCGAAACATGATTAAGCAATTTTCGCTCGATTGAAAAAAAACATGAACATAGGTCTAAAATACACTTAAAATATTCGAAACAAATTAAATTATGCACAAATGCTAAAAATTTTAAAATTGTTTCTAAAATCGGTAATATCATGTTTGAGAAAATTCAGTGATTACTTTTTTATTTATTTAAACGGCCAAAAATTAAAATTAAAAAGATATCTGCGATTCCGAGCACGCACTTCCATCTCGCTCGCTCGCTTATGCTCAGCTACGACTCCTTAAGGCTTGTATACCCGCTAAAGTCCTTGAGCGTATGGGCGGAGCCTCGACCCTCTCCCCGCGCAAGTCGCACAACCCGCCGTCGTTTATTAAGCGTTACATAGATTAAGTTACAGACGCGTCATCGCGCATCGTTACCAATGCAAGGGTGGACGTGGGTGGGCGACATTCGTCATGCTTAATTGAAACGTGATATTTGTCATACATAAATTACATAATTGTTTAAGTTCAAAAATTATGTCCCTACTATTATAATTTATAATACTATTTACTTACGATTAGTGTAGTTCCGTCAGCACGGCTAGCACGAGACGGCCGCGACATACACTCGATTTTTCTCACGCTATCGGTCTCTCTCTTATTAGAACATTAGGAAAGAGAGGTATAGTGTGAGAGAAATCGAGAGTATGTCGCGGCCGTCTCACGAGACGGCCGCGACATACTCTCCATTTTTCTAGCCGTGCTAGTGAAAACGAAATTCGTTCGAATAACTCTCATTGTCGCTCGAACTAGCAAGCGCGACAGAGAGGGAGATACACGAACGAAGTTCGGTTTCGTTTCGCGGTAGGCCCTCAGCACGCCTAGCACTAGACGGCCGCGACATACTTTCGATTTTTCTCGCACTATACCTCTGTTACTAAATATTCTAATAAGAGAGAGACGGATAGTGCGAAAAAAATATAAAGGTAATAATAATAATCCATACCTACTGTTGCCCTTAGGCCATTTTTTAATGTTGCTATTAATAGGGGCCCATTTAGCAGTTAGCGAGTCACCGTCTGCCAGAGATAAAATGTGAAACAGTTTTATTGGGCAGGCGTCCGATGTTTCATCCAATCACTACTAGTCCATCATTTTCACCCAATAACCCGTTTTATTTAGATTCCATCAACTAGCAATAGACTCTTACACCCCAGCGGGTGCTGTTTCTGTGTGCGTCCCATGACACGGGCAGAGACAGCATCCGCTTGGTGTACTCCTTGCATTTCATTAAATTGTCAAAAGGGCCTCTACGTGTTGGCTCAGAGCTCCACGCACGCCTCCTAAAAGTCCGGGACATCATTGTCCCGTGAACGGGAAAGACATATAATCCATACTATCCATACTTCTATATCCATACTCCATACAAATATTATAAATGCGAAAGTGTGTCTTTCTGTCCGTTACCTTTTGTGTAAGTGTAAGGTTGTTAAGTTATAAACAAATTTTCGGTATATTTATTACGTTCTACTTCCTTGATTTGATGATGATGGCGTGTACAGTCAGCATCAGATAGTTAGTAGCATCCAAAGTAGCCAAATATATCGCAACACATTCCTTACTCCGACTTGTAGTAATATTTTCATTTTTATTAGTAAATATATTTACTAATAAAATGTCTGGTTTTAGCGATTTCCCAATTTTGATACTGTTTCGATATTTGATACTTTGATAGAATAGGTATTTACTTGTGTGTTCTTTTTCCTCTTCTCTTGTAAAATTTCTTGATATTACGTATTTTCCTCTTGCGCTTATTTAACCCCAAAGACCCAAAATAATTATTGAAAAATTTGTGAGACCTAAGCTAAGACCTACTAACTTTAGTATCGTAAGTTTGTATGTTACTAACAATCTATGGGCAAACTGGCCCTTAAATAAAGAATTTATTATGTCTTTCCCGCTCACGGGACAATGACGTCCCGGACCTTTGGGAGGCGTGCGTGGAGCTAGGTACCTACAAAGTACCAACTGAGCCAACACGTAGAGGCCCTTTTGACAATTTAATAAAATGCAAGGAGTACACCGAGTCTGTCCCTACCCGTGTCATGGGACGCACACAGAGACCACACCCGCTGAGGAGTCTAGGGCCTATTGATGGTTGATGGAATCTAAATGAAACGGGTTATTGGGTGAAAATGATGGACTAGTGGCTGGGCTATTGGGTGAAGCATCGGACGCCTGCCTAATAAAACTGTCTCACTTTTTATCTCTGGCAGACGGTGACTCGCCAACGGGGTTGAAGTGTGTTGTGGGCGATGGGCTAGCAACCTGTCACTGCTATATCACATTTTGTCGATCTTTTATACCCACATTTATGCTAACAGTGGCACTGGACACAGGTTTCATGTGCTCTGCCTACCCCTTTTAGGGATAAAGGCGTGTATGTATGTATGTATGTATGTATGTATTATTATTATTATTATTATTTCCCATCTTGAACTAAAAACAAAATCTAAACTATACCTACGTAAATGTTAATTAGGTACAAATGCCAACACAGTTAACTGACCATCCTGTATTTATACAAGAACCTTATTACAATGCACATAAAGTGCACGGATGGTCAGTCAGCTGTCTTGTCTATAGTACCTACTACTTTACAAACCACGAAATAGATTGTCCACTCTATGCAACAAAATTATCTGTCACTAAAAACTAAACTATACGCAAATATTTATTAGTTACCTACTATACGAATCACAAAACGGATTGTCCACTCTATGCAACAAATATAGTCCACAATTTCCAGAAATATTTAAAAATTTCGGCGCAGCGCAAATTGACACAGGTCCGTCATGCAACGTGTCTCGTCCCGCACTGACCGTATGGACGAAAACGGGGAGGCGTAGGAACTTTGGCGGAATATTTCAGAAAACGAGATATTTTTTTAAGAAAATTAAGAAAGTAAGAAAATGATGCCCTTGTTATTTTTGTATGAAGAAAGTTATAAAATGTTATATTATTCTGATAAAAAATGGAGCAGTAAAACTGTTACAAGTGAAAAAATAGGGGTGACTTTAGATTTATTTTTCTCTAATTTTTATTGTTAAAATGGATTTCTACGAAAACTATGACCCGTCGCATATCTTGCAGATTATGATATATTTTTTCCGACACCAAAAATGTTACGTTATAATGTATAAAACGGTTACAAAACAACTCATTTTCACGAAAATTTCGAATGTGGAGCCTTAACATTTGGTCAAGTCATCCGATTGAGCTGCAATTGGGCATCCTTAAGGTTCTCTGAAAGAGATCGCTTATTAGCAATAAGACCGCCTGATGTCTACCACTGTTTATGTTCAAGTAATAGAAGTGTTGTTGTTTCGTGCATGCATTCATCAATATTAAGTTAAAATACATATTGCACTATAGGAGGATTAAAAGGCCTTCTAATTGAAGAAGACATTTAAATGAATTAACGCTAGAACCTCATACATAACATAACAGAACAGGTGTTGTATCTCAGCACGCGGGGTAAATTACCCAGTTTGAAGTTTAACCAACAGAGTCTGTCCTTACTAAACGGTTTACCTTGTCAGATACTTACCTCCACCAGCCGTACAAAAAAGTTCGTTATTGCGGGTAACATAAATATTGAAACCCTAACAACTAATACTCATAATCTCATAAAGCAAATGTAACAGAATATCTATGCCTTTAGACGAACATGGCCTTGCATCGGCCATTTCTAAACCCACTAGAGAACGAGCGTGTTTAGATTGGTATTGTCTCTTGCAGATCAAGACCGGCGAACCGAGACAGAATAAAAACATATACTGACTACAAGGGCGTTGCTGCTGAGCTTTCCACTATCGACTGGGCTACTGTCCTTGATGAAACTGAACTGAACCAGGCGCTTGTCAAGTTTATGACAGATATCAATCAAGCAGTCGAGAGAAAAACGCGCCTTGTAAAACTGAGTAGATAAAGTTTACCGTAAAACCATGGATGACACCAACACGTCTATCATGAGGCGGCCGCGACATACTCTCGATTTTTCTCGCACTATACCCCTTGTTCTAAGTGTTCTAATAAGAGAGAGACGGATAGTGCGAGAAAAATCGAGAGCTCGCGCGTAGGGAATGCAATTACCGGGCAAATTTCACTACCGGTAAATTACCGACTTGAGTGAGGCAAAACCGGTTAACCGGTAAATTACCGGTAATTTGAATTTGGTTTATAAGTAGCGTTATTTGACGATTATTTATCGTAAAGTAAGCCACGATTTAGTAAAAGAGATCATGTGCCGTAAATGTCGTAATAATCAGCTTCTTTAATATATATATTGCTCAGAGGTAGGAAGCCTAAAAACTCAACTGAAACGTTCCTTGGGAATGAGCAGGTAAGTAGGAATTGTTCTTAGTTCTACAGATTTCCATTACAATATCAGTAAAATACAAAACAGTACCAGTAGGGAATATGGAGTCACGACGGTGCATTCATCGGCGTTGGTGGTTCACACAGTGCCTGCGGTCATGGTCTTGACTCCCAAATCTACAGATATAAAATATAAAAATCTGAATAAAAGAAAATAATCAAAATAATACAACACAAACTGACTACTGAAATGTGGAGGACCTTTGAGATAGTCTAGTCTAATCAGTAAGTCTTCGGAATACGGCCTGAGGATTAACAGAAACAAGATGAAGTGGATGTTCGTAGACAGGTCCATCACCACTCGGCGCACGAGTCGCACGACGTCCAAGATCTGTAGAGGACTTTATATACCTAGGGTCTCTAATACGCTCCCGACAGCGACTGCGAGGTGGAAGTGGTTCGAAGAGGTCTGATGGCCCAGACAGCGGTCAAAAGATTAGAGAAGATATGGAAAAACTGAGGGATACGGTTGAAAACAAAGATTAACTTGATGCGGAGCCTAATCTTTTCTATCTTTATACGCGGCAGAAACGTGGACTTTAAAGGCCAGGACTAAGGAATGGATGGATGCGTTCGAGATGGGGTGCTGGCGGAAAATGCTTGGCATCAAGTGGACGGCACGCCATACAAACAAATCAATCCTGAACCAGCTGAAGATTCGAACTCTACTCTCCAGCATATGTACTCAACGCATACTTCAATTGTTCGGACAGGTGATGATGAGGACATTCTAGAGAAATTGATACTGGTCGGCCACGTAGAAGGGAAGGTGTAGGAAGAGCGCCTATCCGGTGGATAGATTCTGTAAAATCTTGCCTGCGTATGGCGCAATATAGAAGTGCTTGGAGGAAGGTGGTGCAAGAAGTTTGTGGCAGTCACGCTCACGACCCTCAGCAATGAGGAAACGACTAAGAAGAAACTGACTATCTGTCAGCCTACGTAGTAGTAAAAAAAGTATTTCACCAAATAGATGTTTCTACGGGCTTCAAGAGACGTATTATTAACCATTCCCAAAATAGTTGTATAGAGAATAGGATAGTATTAGTAACCATACATTTTACTAAGAAGCGTTCGTACAAATGGTTTTATATCTTTTTCTAGGAGTAGCGTGTACTGTTGTTCATGGGGTTCCAAATTGCGGTATTGGTTTAGCGATTCAGAGGGCTATATCTGTTACCTTATTATCCGGATAGCCTCATTCCTAATGCGATCACGGAGAGAAACGCCCAGCATAGCCCTCTCCATTGCCCTTTGGGTGACTTTGAACCTTCTAATGAGGCTCATAGTAAGCGACCACATTTCAGAGCCATATATTATGTCATCACTGGCAACACACACTGGTCAGACTTTCTTCTCTTCTGCGGAGTATTAGACAAAAAACCGGCCAAGTGCGAGTCGGACTGCCGCACAAAGGGTTCCGTACCATTATCGCTTTTACAATACGGTGCAGAGCTGTGGGGCCGCGCTGCCGAATGGGAGCGGGTCTTCCGCATGCAAAAGAAAGCCATTGAGACACGAGCGATTGTAGAAGAGCCATACAGGTGGACCAGAGAACTTCCGCACGGCCCTACTTTAAGTTCCTTGGGATACTTACCCTGCCGTCCGTAGTTATACTCCAGATGGCCACTTATGTTCACCTGTCACCTGGAAGAATATTCGAGTGGAGCAGAGATCCATGATCGAAACCTGCGCAACTCTCAAAAGCTAGTCGGCGTCAGGCATCGTCTGGTGAAATCTGCCAAACTTACCCACGTCATGGGGCCAAAGGTGTACAACCGACTGCCGGCTCATGTCACAGAAGCACCGTCACTGGTCAGTTTTAAATCGAGGCTAAAACGATGGCTTATCGAGCATACCTTCTACAGTTTCACTGAATTTGCTGAGTCTAAGTACGACTTAAGTACACTATAAGTACCCTTAAGTATTTTTATTTTTCTCTGTTTAATTATAATTATTTTATTTTATTGTAATACTAGCTGTTGCCCGCGACTTCGTCCGCGTAGAACTTGTTACCATTTTAGAAAAATGATTGCTATTAAATTATTGTGGCCGGAACCTTAATTATCGCCGACCCAAACAAAGTTCTACCATCTTAAGGGATGATTTCCGACACAAAAACTATCCTATATCCTTCCAAGGGTCTCAAATCATCTGTATGGAAAAAAATCATCTAAATCCGTTCAGGGATTAAGCGTAATAGACGGAGAGCTAGCGACCAAATCGGTCATGTGGCTTCAGCTGTATTGAAACTGCGTTAGCTACTTCCCTGAACAACCTTTTCTGATAATCTTCGTGCTGACAGGCCGCGGGCGGTGGGTGCGGGTGGAGAAAAAAAAGAAAAAAAATGTGGGCTCAGCGACTTATTTTTTTGAAACAGTTGCTCGGCACCCAAAACAAATTTTAAATCGATCGGGTGGTAGTTAGGGGTGGCCAGCGTTAATTAAAAATACCAAAATAATAATAATTCGCCGGCTGATATCCCCTCCACGTCCGCTTTTGCCTTCCCCTCAGCACATTTTCGAACGAAATCCAACGATTTCAACTTTTTTTTTCGATACCTTTTCACCGATTAATTAATTAATCTCACGTCAGAAAAAAGTCAATGCAGCTGAGCCCACATGAAAATTATTATAAAAGGTAACAGTGCGATGAGTTCATTAGTTTAAATTGCTAAATTGAAAACTTCGTTATTACAAATATAAATATCTTAAGAATCATCAACAGACCTCTTTGCTTAAACTATATATTTTTCATAATGTATTAAATAAAGCTACAATACTGGAATTGTTTGCCTAAATTCGTTCATGTAGTTTTACTCACGCTATTCCGGACTACCCGCATAGTTTTGAAAGCAAACTTATCTAATGCTAAAAAACGTAGAACTTTCCATCTCGATCCGCCGTCCCCATTGAACGGTTATCGAATATCCAAAATAAACTTTTTAAATTAACTAAATAATCAGCAGGTTAAATGAAACATTATCTTCTTTTCGGTTCTGGGAGCATCACAGTTCTAAGTTAGAACTGAACCAGAAATCTAGGTTAGGTTAGGTTAGAAGTTCTAAGCTGTTCTGTTCTGTATGGGTTGTGGTTATGACTTAACCTAACCTTCTTTTCTGCTAGCAGTCGGATTATGTATTTTGACTAATAAATGGCTTACCATATATTATATGTATGACTTAAGAACATACTTCCAACCCTTGTTTAACCTCCTTAGAGGATGAATTTTAAGAAACACTGTAATCAGTTTCCTAGTCTTTAACCGAAGTTACAGATCCTACTTTAAAATTGCCTTGTTCCCCGTAAAATTACCCAATTATTTTTAGCCCATTCAGGAGCTGAATGTTTTTAACCCCCTTATAAAATCAATTTCAAACAGTCTAAAACAGAAATTACAAGTCTCTTACGTTAAAAATGTGTTGTTCATCATACAAACTTTGAACCCCCTTTAACACTTATAGGGGATAAATTTCAAAAAACTCTGAAATCAGTTTTGTAATCTTTTAACATAGAGGCTAAGATCGAAGTTACAAATCTCTTACTATAACATTTTCTTAGCCTCTATATAAACCTGGAATCACGTTTTAACTCCCTTAGGGGTAGAATTTTTCCAAAATGCGGAGAGAACTTTTTTTTATTCTAATAAGAAATCTTAATACAACGTTTTAGGTCTCCAGCTCAAAAAATATTGTTCCTCATCCAAACCTTGCACCCCTTTTAACCCCTTAGGGATGGAATTTTCTAAAACGTTGCAAGTACTTTTCTTGTATTTTAATACGTAATCTTTCTACAAAGTTTCAAGTCTCTAGTTCAAAAAATTATGTTTTCCCCATACAAACATTGCACCCCTATTTAACCCCCTTAGGGATGGAATTTTCTAAAACATTGCAAGTACTTTTCTTGTATTTTAATAAGTAATCTTTCTACAAAGTTTCAAATGTCTAGCTCAAAAAAAGTGTTTCCCATACACATTAAACGCTGAAAGTACATTTATGTATTCAAATAAGTAATCTGTCTACAAATTTCAAGTCTAGCTAAATAATAAAACTTTCCCCCATACCTTGCACACCCTTTTGACTCTCTAAGGGGTAGAATTTCCCAAAACGCTGAACGTACTCTTTTGTATTCTAATAAGTTAATCTTTATACAAAATTTTAAGTCTCTAGCTAAAAAACAAAGTTCCCTCCATAAAAACTTTGCACCCCTAATTAAACCCCCTAGGGGTTCTAATTTCCAAAACGCTTAGTTCTTTTTTGTATTTAAATAAGTAATCTGTCTACAAAGTTCCAAGTTTCTAGCTAAAAGGAAAAGTTTCCCCCATACAAACATTGCACCCCAATTTAACCCCTTAGGAGTGGAATTTATTCAACGCTAACAGTTCTTTTTCGTTTTCTAATAAATAATCATTCTACAAAGTTTCAAGTTTCTAGCTCAAAAAATAAAGTTCCCTCCATACAAACTTTGCACCCCTATTTAACCCCCTTAGGGGTGGAATTTTCTAAAACGCAGAATGAACTTTTTTTGTATTCTAATAAGTAATCTTTCTACAAAGTTTCAAGTCTCTAGTTCAAAAAATAATGTTTCCCCCATACAAACTTTGCACCCCTATTTAACCCCCTTAGGGATGGAATTTCCAAAAATCCCGTCTTATCCCTCGCCTACGTCATAAAAGGAAGTTCTGGTGTAAATTTCAAGTTTCGAGTCCCAGTACTTTCGGCTGTGCGGTGATGAATCAGTCAGGAAGTGTTCTTTTACAAGCTTTTATTTAGTTTCACCTGTCCCGTTGTCTGTCTGTCTGTCTGTCTGTCTGTCTGTCTGTCTGTCTGTAATCAAATCTTGCACGTTAAATTTGATCCACTTCCCGGTTTCCGATTGAGTTGAAATTTTGCTCGAATATGCAAATCACGTGACAATGCAATATTATGATGACGTGGAGCTGATCTGATGATGGAGCTGGAAGGTGGCCATCGGAACTCTGTAATAAAACCACATAACCCCATCGAGTTTGGGCTCTTTAGAATCGTCTCAATGAGTAGTTGATGACGGTATACATAAAAGTACAGTCGGCCATAAAAGCTTGAATAAATGGAATTGTTGACAGAAACTTATTATATATATAGATGATATGGACTAATTATAATTTTTAACAATTTTGACATGTAATACTGAATTATTATGAATAAATATGATTATGATTATCCGTTGAATGAAAGGTAAATTGCGGTTTACGATTTATGACGTATTAAATAAAAGCTACTTACTAGATCTCGTTCAAATCAATTTTCGGTGGAAGTTTGCATGGTTTGCATTACAAGGCAATAAGGTGCAAACGAGTAAACATCCCAAGTAACACAGAAAACATTTTATCAAACGAATAGTAAACTTATGTAGAACTTAAGGTCCGTATAAACTCTTTTATAAATTCACCGAGCATCTTAACGCTTTATATTGGCATTTTAAAACCATTATGAAGCTTTACACTGTATAACTTTTAGATATTGGCATATCAAAATGCTTTTGTAAAGCCTTTAGTTTTAGTGCAGCAAACCACAACGCAGCTGTACGGCTTTCAGCTGTTTTTAGTGCATTTGGATGTACAATAGCATTTTTAAGCAGTAAATAAATGCTTAATGCTGTTTAATAGCATAAACATGAACCATTATAATGCCACGTAAATCCGCTATACAGCTTTCAGCTGTTTTTTTGCCTACTATAGCATTTTTAAGTAGTAAGATAATCTGCTTAATAGCATAAACTTTTACCATTATAATGTACCGTAAATCCGTTATACAGCTTTGAGCTGTTATTAGTGCCATTGGTTGTGTAAAAGCACTTTTAAGTTATAAGTAAAAGCCTAGTAATGCTGAACAGCATAAACGTGAATCAATGTAATGCTTACATTATTAAGGATCAACTGAGTTCTGTTGTACAGCTAACAGCTCTTTAATCAAATACGCGTGAGTTATTTAAGCTGTATATACATTTATTTTACAGTATTCGTAAAACCATCTGTCGGCAATATTGGTATTTCCCAATATTGCCGACAGATGGTTTTACGAATACACACTCGCGGGTAAAATACAACTTTGCACCCTTGTATAACAAATAACTACACAAAATATCGAAGGCGCGTGAAAATATTCAATGAAATTTATATAGACATTCACAGTAAACTACATTGCCCAGTAATATTTGAAAGCATGAAATACCAACAGAGTCAAACACTTTAAGTTAGTAGTCATTATAAATTTGCAAACACTTCACTCAGTTTTGAACACTCACGCATCCATACATTATATTGCAAGACAATTAACATTTGTACCGGCGAAGTATTATAGCGATGTATTTGCTCTGATGTAGGGTTTAAGTTGTAACTGACGGCATCACTATTAGGGAAACTAATCATGAGGACAAATAATGTTAAGTAGTACAAATATAGGACAAACTACAGTAGGTCATACAAAGTTAGGAAAAATAATCATTAGGATTAACGATCATTAGGCTTACTGATAATTATGATACATGACTATTATGGCACATAACGTTAGGATAAATGATCAATATGGCAAGTGACGTTAGGCATTAAAACATTATGGGGAAAAAATCATCCATTCGAATTTAGGAAAACTAAAGATAGGGCATTTGAGTGTTAGGACAAATGATCAGTGTTGTTAGAAGAATAGTTTTGAAGACTTTCGAACCTTAAAGACTCGCAAACCTTGAAGGTTCAAGCTTTGAAAACTTGAGCGTTGCAGGTTTGAGCTCAAAAACGGTTCAGAACCTTAAAAACTTAAGCTTTTTATCAGCTCTTAAGAGTAAGTCTTTAAGACTCAGTCTTCATACTCTAAAAGCTCTAAAAACTCATTTATTGAACGCTCAAGCCTCCTGAACCTCGAAGGCCTCAAACACAGCGCTCTAGGTACAATTTTACGATTTTTAGTACGATTTTATCTCAAGTAGGTGTGATGTTTGATAGATAGTAACAAGAGGTTTTACTAAGATTGCAAATACGACTACTTGACCAGTTCTTCCCCGTCCGGGTCCGGGTTCACTTCAATTTGGTTCAACTAGTAACAATTTCGTGAAAGTATATACTTATACTTTCACGAAATTATTGACTGTACTTAAAATTACACGTTATACATTAAAAAAAAAAACATATTGAATATATGTGACACGATTTGATTTATTATTTACTAGCTGTTGCCCGCGACTTCGTAGGCGTAGAACTTGTTACCGTCTTAGAACAATGATTGCTATTAAATGATTATAGGCGGGACCTTAATTATCGATGCCCTTAACAAAGTTCTACCATCTTAAAAACTATCCTATATCCTCAAATTAGGGTTTCAAATTATCTGTACGGAAAATTTCATCTAAATCCGTTACGGGATTAAGCGTAAAAGGTAACAGTGCGATGACTGTTTTTACACATAAATATCTTAAAAATCATCAACAGACGTTTCAGCTTAAACTGTATATTTTTCATAAATATAATAATGTATTACTTTTTTTGTATTTTAATAAGTTATCTTTCTACAAAGTTTCAAGTCTCTAGCTCAAAAAATAAAGTTCCCTCCATACAAACCTTGCACCCCTTTTTAACCCCCTTGAGTGAAAATTGCTGAAACGCAGAAATAACTTTTTTTGTATTCTAATAAGTATTTTTTCTAGAAATTTTCAAGTCTCTAGTTCTAAAACTAATGTTTTCCCCATACAAACATTGCACCTCTATTGAATCCCCAGGGGTGTAATTTTCTGAAACGCTGAAAGTACTTTTCGTGTTTTTTAATAAGTAATCTTTCTACAAAGTTTCAAGTCTCTAGCTCAAAAAATAAGGTTCCCTCCATACAAACCTTGCACACCTTTTTAACCCCCTTAGGGGTGAAAATTGCTGAAACGCAGAAATTACTTTTTTGTATTCTATTAAGTACTTTTTCTAGAAAGTTTCAAGTCTCTAGTTCTAAAAATAATGTTTTCCCCATATAAACATTGCACCCCTATTAAACCCCCTTAGGGGTGGAATTTTCTGAAACGCTGTAAGTACTTTTCGTGTTTTTTAATAAGTAATCTTTTTACAAAGTTTCAAGTCTCTAGTTAAAAAAAAAGTGTTTCCCACACAAACCTTGCAACCCTTTTTAACCCCCTTGGGGGTCACCCAAAACGATTAATTAAGTTCTTTTTTGTATTCAAATACGTAATCTGGCTACAAAGTTTCAAGTTTCTAGCTCAAACGGAAAAGTTTCCCTCATACAACTTTTGCACCCCTATTTTAACCTCCTTAGGGGTGGAATTTTCTAAAACGCTAATATATTTTTTTGTATTCATATAAGAAATCTGTCTACAAAGTTTCAAATGTCTACCTCAAAAAAGTGTTTCCCACGCAAACCTTGCATCTCTTTTTTCTTTGCACCCCCATCTAACCCCTTTAGGGGTGGATTTTTCCAAAATGCTTAGTTATTTTTTGTATTCAAATAAGTAATCTGTCTACAACGTTTCAAGTTTCTAGCTCAAAAGGAAGTGCTTCCCGCATACAAATTTTGCACCCCTATTTAACCCCCTTATGGGTGGAATTTTCTAAAACGCTTAAGTTATTTTTTTGTATTCAAATAAGTAATCTGTCTACAAAGTTATAAATCTCTACCTCAAAAAGGGTTTCCCATACAAATCTTGCACCCCTTTTTAACCCCCTTGGGGGTGAATTTTATAATACGCTGAAAGTACTTGTATGTATTCTAATGAGTAATCTTTCTACAAACATTCAAGTCTAGCTCAAAAAATAAGTTGCCCCTATACAAATTTGCACCCCTATTTAACTCCGTTAGGGGTGGATTTTTCAAAAACGCTTAGTTATTTTTTGTATTCAAATAATTAATCTGTCTACAAAGTTACAAGTCTAGCTAAAAAAAAGTTTCCCCATACAAACTTTGCACCCCTATTTGACCCCCTTAGGGGTGAAATTTTCTGAAACGCTGAAAGTACTTTTTTGTATTCTAATAAGTCATCTTTCTAGAAACTTTCAAGTCTCTAGTTCTAAAAATAATGTTTTCCCCATACAAACATTGCACCCCTATTTAACCCCCTTAGGGGTGGAATTTTCTAAAACGCTGAAAGTACTTTTTATGTATCTTAATAAGTAATCTTCCTACAAAGTTTCAAGTCTCTAGTTCAAAAAATAATGTTTCCCCCATACAAACTCTGCACCCCTATTTAACCCCCTTAGGGATGTAATTTCCAAAAATCCCGTCTTATCCCTCGCCTACGTCATAAAAGGAAGTCCTAGTGTAAATTTCAAGTTTCTAGTCCCAGTAGTTTCGGCTGTGCGGTGATGAATCAGTCAGGAAGTCTTCTTTTATATATATATAGATTAATATTATTAATAAGAAAAGTAACTTTCGAGGCTTCTAGACTCAGCAGTCGCGACTCGAGTCTTGTAGTTTATGCCTCGAAGCTTAAATTCACAACTCACACACAACACTACAAATGATCATTATGACTTATGACATAAAACGTTAGAGAACGCAAAAATAGGTTAAAAAACGTTAGGGATTCAGATATAGATCCATTTTATTTACATTTTCATCTGTAGAAGCCGTTAATGGCCTGCCACTCCTATGTTCGTCTTGAACGGCTTATTCCACGTTTGAAATCCGCGACCCATCTTTGTACGAAGGCATAATGATGAAGCGGATTCCCCTTATGTCTGACACATGTCTCCGAAAATTTCCTTTGGTGTGAAAACCTTCTTTTCGAAGTACTTGATTACGGAACGGTGCTCAATTTTATCCATTTTTGAGGAAACCGTTAACCTTGTTTAGTATTCCGATCACAATTTTTACAATTGTGACAGGAGAAAAACAAATGATAGTGCTTTATGATGAAAAAATATGAGTGTATAACCTGCAAGTGCTATTTTTTGTTTTTTATTTTATATTCGACCATAGGCTCGATTTTTTTTCAATTCGCCTATGTATATGATTTAGATTTAACACTAATTGTATTCTAAATTTGAAGCTTCTATGTCTGCTAGAAGTGCCTTAGAGTTTTGATGATCGGACAGTTAGTTTATCAGTCAGTGAGTGAGTGACTAAATTAAGAAACTTTGACTAGTTTTAATTCTTAAACTACTGGTTCAAATTGAACGAAATTTGAAATATATCGTTTTTATACAATGCCTGCTTATGGTCACTGAAAATTCAGGCTTCTAGTTTTATTCGAGTGTGTAATGATGGGTATAAAAATAAAGAATATAATTTTATTCGCTATAATAACATTTGATATATTTTCAAGGTATATATAATTACTCATTGTGTATAATAAACGTTGGTTATAATTTCAAAATATATTTGTTTATTTTGTATAACTATCATCGGGTGTAACACTTATTTTTATAATCATTATATGGTATAATGCTCATGTTATATACCAGTTATATATCATAACTATCAAGTAGAATAATATTTTATTATAAAAGAAAATGTAGCAAACAGAACGGTTTGAAAATTATACTATGTAAGTATATATTAGGTAGTAAAAAAGGGTTCGGTTCTGGCGCTTCGCCGGCCGCTGCCGCGGCACGCTCGCTTCGCTCGCTCGGCTCGCGCGCTGTAGGGTCGCAGTTCAGCCTAACACTCGTCCTCGCTTCACTCGTCGCCGTACCTACACCGACCTGCCTTAGAGTCTACCAAAAATGTTTATGCTAACTGTGCATTAGAAGACATTAGCATTATATAATTTGTTCATTATAGGAAATATGTATTATATTTAAAGTATGTTATATTAAATGTTATTAGCTTACAAGTATTATATAAAATGATAATTATATCGTATGAAAATATATTAAGTGTTGTTATATGACACAAGAATTATATGAAAAGAGTATTATTGCGACTAATATTATTTCAAAAAAAATTATAGGCATCGTTACGCTCCCGTTTTATCCACAACGTAATTAAAGGGGGGTCGAAAATGGCCTGAACCGCTTCGAGAAAAGGATGTCGACTGTGAAGCTTTTTTGCTCGAGTTGGCGGAGCCACTGCCGTACCCCTAGATTATTTCGCAACTTAATGGCTCCTCTACATGATGGCCCATCCTAATGGCCCACTAGGATGGGCGTGGAGAGGGTAGTGGTGTCAGATGGCTTATGGCGCGGCGATGTCTTTCTCCGTCTAACGCATAGTTGCGTCCTGTACGATGGGTCGTGATGGCCCACTGTATAGAGCAGGCTTAGAACGAACAGTGGACCTGGTTTGGATGGCATTGGTAGCGACCTAGTTAAATCCATTAGTCATATCATCCGTCAACTCATATATTTAATCTAAGCGTAAGCACTAGTAGATTCCCCGAGCAGTGGAAAATAGCGTCTGTTACGCCCATACACGAAGATGGACCAAATAACGTACCTGGAAATTACAGACCTATATCCTTACCCAGTGTAGTTACTAGAAAAACTAGTGTAACTTGAACTGTCATGTGATGTTGAATAAAGTTTTTCTATTCTATATTTCATGTCATTCATTTGTTATGCGGATAACACTGATTATTTTCAACGGAAATACCCGGTAATATACTTACAAAGCTGCTGTAAAAGGGATGAGTGATGCTACCCGCTGGATACGTAAAAACGTACTAATGCTAAACAGCAAGAAAAACAAGTTCATTATGCTTTCACAAGGCTGCTGCCGCTAAACCTAAACACCCGGTACCAATCAAAATTCATTCCTGTGACCACAGCCATAGTGCGTCTTGCCCATGCGAAACAATCGACCGGACAGACGTGATTAAATATCTCGGCCTCCTCAAGGATGAAAACTTAAATTTTAAAGCACATATTACGTGCCTTGCCAAAAGACTTAGAAAAACCTCGAAACTGCGGAAATGCCTCTCCTAAAAATGACATACAGGGTGTTTGGTACATCGTTTGCCAAATTAAAATGGGGAAAGAAGGGGTCATTTGCTACCTGCCTACGACCCCTAAAAAAATTCTTAGGCCCACGGTTTTTTTTTTGAAAAACCCTAGAGAACGGCTCGTTTAAACTTAAATTACAAAAAAGGTTTATTGCCTGGACCTGAAATTTTAATTTTATTGCAAGTTGTAATGGTGTAAAAATCAAAATGACCAAGAAGTCGGGTCTAGTTATTTATTTATTGACCCAGAAGTTTTTCAAGACGTGAAAATTCAATGAAACTGAAATTTTAATTTTTTTTTTTAAATTACAAAAATAACCGTGCTTTTGAACATGTAACAAAAAAAGGTCTGTCCTCTTTCTAATGATGTACAATAATGCCATACAAACCTTACACAACTTCACAAATAACTCCTCTCGCATTAGTATTTATCATCCTCAGTGTCTAAAATTTAACAAAAATAAGGGGTTCTGCCTTTACTCCGAATTTGTTATGTCCGAATTTCACTTGCCAACCAACTTTTTGCCGATGATTCACTTTGACAACTAACTAATGGCAAATTTTTGTATGACAACGTTTCATTGTTAGAATTATTGTAAAGTCGAATATTATAATGACCTCAAATTGTTGGCATACCTATCATTTGGAAAATCTTTCAGTTGGACAAACAACTATTAACCGAATAACGTTTCGTTAGTCAGTGCAACAGTTCCCTTTTCTTACATTAGCCAAGTTTTTACTTCAAAGAACAAGACAGCATAACAAAGTCAGACTTTTATTTAACGTGTATATAAGTTACAAGCAAGGAAGGGGGATGGGGGGACGAAGGCACACACGCAGGGGGCTCGGGGGTGAAGCCCCCCCGCAGTAAAAAACAACAAATAATCGTAATCGTAACAGTGGTATTATTTGTAAGTTAGGTTAGGGTTAGTTGGTGCACCTTAGAGCGGAAATAGGCACCCCGCGTAGCGGGGTGACGTCAACACGCTGGCAGTTAGGTTAGGTTAAAATCGTTGGCGGGTGTGTTTAAAAATGAAAACACATACATACATACATTCCACCAAGCAACAGTCCAAAAGTAATGATGTAAACATTTATCTCCAATGATGCGATTCATTCAGGTACCTTCTTTGTTATAAAAACAAGTTGCGATTACCCACTTTATAAATATGTTACATAGTTACTAATTGAAACCTTATCAAATAAAAACATTTGGTAAGCGTTATACTACGAAATGTAAATTAGTCAAACTGAGCCATTCTGCTACTCGAAAGGTGGCATTTTTAAAAGTGACTATAAAAAAAAGTCCAAGCATACAGTCATAGTAGAAAGAGTTGAAAATACGTTATCTTCATACAAAAGCACCGCGCGCGGCTTGTATGTGTGCGCCATAGTATCTATGCGTCGCCGCACGCACACTCAAACAAAATCTCGACCCGTTTCTCAGTGCGCCGGTCGGGGCTAACACCGCACAAGGTTCGCGCGTCATGGCTTCCCGGCACCGCTAAATTGATGAAAAATGAGTGATTATCGCAGGAGAACTTATTGCTGTGTGTTTGGGTGTCTAAATAATTCATCAATTCCAGAGTTGTCTCTGTTCAGATTACCTACTGAACAGGAAAGTTAAGCAGGTCATTTATTCTAGCTTAAGTATAAGGTAAGGGCTCGTCCAATAATCATGTGATGAATGTGATTTGTTAAGGATAACCCTAGTCACTTCACAAATCGATACGAAACCAGTGCTAGACACACAAGAGCTCAGTACCGAAATCTGTTATACCAGAATCCCTGCCACACCGCTATATATATATATAAAAATACTACAACATGTGCATAGTCCTTTATAACACTTTGCCTGATGAACTTAAATTAGAGAATAAGAAAAGTGCTTACAGTTATAAAATTGTAATTTAAAATAAGTGACGAAATTGACCTCACAAACCCAGACCAGTTTCTAGGCACTCAATTAAAATTTAGCTAAAAGTGACAACCCTGAGACAGGTAAGTACGGTAGGTAAATTATATCGCGAATTGGGCCAGAGATAGCCTATTTGTCCACTCTTTCTACTATGATACAGTTGGTAACCGTGAGGTTGGGAAATAAAACTAAGCCTTTTGATAAGTTGACACATGATCATTCGGCGAAATGAAATTATGCGAAAAGTTGGTTGCGAAGTGGTAATCGGCGATACAATTTTCGCCTTCAATTAGAGAACCCCTAAAGATCAATCGTTCCGATTTTCATGCTTTTAACACCATGTGCAGCTTTTTACGGAATTTTGGAATACCGCTAGGACTATAGTTCAACGCACACTTTTAAAAGTGATGTTTAGGGAACCCTACAGGTACCTACCCAACAAACAGGCTTTATGTAGAATCGCATGTCCTAACAGTTCGTCAGCTTCTTATTTACAAAGTTTGCATGACGGTTTGTTTATAAAATAAAAATAGCCCAACCTCGCAAACCTACTCCTGTTAGCTAAAAAAGTTTTTATACTGCCCATACCCAGAGTAAACACTTGTTTCGGCAGACGTTTTGGTGATGTTCTTGGTTTCACACTGTACGACAATGCGGTGAGGAAAGTGAACACAACTATATACACGGTGTTCCCGGGAATTTCCGTTAACTTCGGTATATTGCAGAGTACATTTACAGAAACAAATAAGAATGAAAGGAGGATGGGCAGATTGGCCTATATGACCAATAATAAGGACAAGCGATATGTCAGTGGATAGCTTTAGCTTATTCTAAGTTCTAAAACATTTACTATGGCAGGTAGTTCCAAATCTTTGTGGGAAAAAGTTATCGCCGCATAAAAGTTATCGCCGCATAAAAGTAGTTTGAGTTGAAACTTTACTATGTAGGTTTTATCGATACTAAGTTCCTGCAACGCTTTACAGACTAAAGTAAGGTTTGTAACTGATTTTGTGTCATGTTTTTGTTTTTTATGCGTTTTCATATGTTTTTTTGTCATTATTCAAATGGATTTTGCACTTTTCCGTCGTTGCTTATATTCTGTTTTTCTTATCGGTTTCTGTAAACTGTCGCTGGTTACTTCCTTGCGATTTCCTGACCTTTGGCTTTGTTATCGGACTCCGTGATCTCATGCAAGATTGACTTCATGTTAATTGATCATGGATGAACGAACTTACCTTTTTTTACACAGCGATTCAAGATTTCCCGCCTTACAAAAAGTTGTAGAATATGAAAATGCCTTTCCAATGATATATGGGTTGTCATTATTGGTTTCTAGGCCAGAGTCAATACAAATCTGCCCATCCTCCTTTAATGTAGCATTAACAGTGGTTAAAGCTGCAAATTTGATTAAATTAAAATATTGAATATCTAGATAACAGTAAGAGTTAAGATACTACTTGTCTTGGAGAAATTAACTTTATTTGATCTAACCTATGCCCCCTTGCAATTCACGGAAATTGAAAAAAAAAACGTAGTATAGCTCAGTCGGTGAGGCTAAAATCTGGAGGCACGGCAGTGCCCCCTCCAAGTCGAGCGCGAAGCAAACACTGCCGTACCATCCTTTACTGGAACCATTTCGCCGCATTTTCAGGCCCCTATTTGAGAACCTCTGGATAAGACCAGAACGCAGAAATTTTCGTCATCCAGTAAGCTATAATCACATACTTAAAATCCAAAATTTGAAGTCTGTAGGTCATTTCGTTCCGAAGTTAAGCGAAAGCAAAGTTTCGCATTTATGACACTCACTCACTCACTCACTCACTCATGATCATTAAAATAGATCTAGTACTTCCCATAAACTCAGAGAGCTGAAATTTGGTACAGAGTTAGGGTTTAATGGCCACATAAAGGGAAAACTATAAAAACTAGGATAATCGAAGATCGATAGAGTACCTGGTGACCCTGATTAGAAAACACAAGAGCCCAACCAAACTATTAGAGATATATCTATACCGCCTTTACAAAAAATATTCAACTTGGTGGGCCGCTTCATTTGATGTCAAAAATCGAAGGTCTGAAGTATCTGATGAAGAACCCTCAGCTGGTCTCAGCTGTATTAGAGATATGGTAATGCCCCCTTCTACTATTGGTACATTAAAAAATCGATTGTCATTGCAAAAATCCAACGTAGTGGGACACATCTTCTAATTTAAATTTAATCTGGGGGCACGGTAGTGCCCCCGCCAAGTCGAGCAAGACAGCGGCACGGCCGTACCATCCTTTTCTCGAAGCAGTTCAGGCCATTTTCGACCCTCTATAACTTCGTTGTGGATAAAGCTAGAAGCCTGCATTTCCATTAAAAAAAAACTGCATAAATAACTTTGTAATCCCATATAAACATATAGGATTACAAAGTTATATTAGCATTAAATGGGATCAAGAATGGGATATTGACACAATAATCTACAAAGTGAGATCCCATAAAAAACATTCCATGTAAAAAAGAGGCCAGGTCTCGAAACTCTTTCACCGCAAAATGTTTTTTTATGGGATATCAATTTTCAACTGGCTTACTTCGCTGAATTACCATGAGACTGAGCCTTTGCTTTTAAAGTTGGTATACGTTTTAGTTAGGTGTTAGTTTTTAAAGAAGTTTCTTCATTATTTAAGTTAATTTGGTTCCATTTACTAATGAATAATGTAAATTGTTCACAACATTGTTTCTATTTTATATTTATTAAATATTCATTTTAAAATATTCATGTAATATAAATGTAGGTACGCTTGGTTTCCCGCGACACAGGCCCAGCCCAGTGGTAAAACTGTAAAGTGTAATGCCATGCACCACATGTGTATTTTTCTTTAATTCTTTCTTGTACCCTTAATGTTTTGTGTGCAATTAAGACTTTTTTATTTATTTATTTAGATATATTTTCCGTTAGGCAAATAGGCTACCCATGATTATTATGCATGTAGGATAGGTTTTCCCGTCGCGTGTGCGGCGCGGGGCGCGGGCGGTGCGCGCACGGTGACAAGGGTTCATTGTTTCGCGCGGGGTGACGGTGGTGACGGTGGTGACGCATGACGGTGCGCTTACTGTACAAGTGTACAGTTATGTGACACCGCATATATTTTCAATTACGAGCTCAAACTGTGTAAGTAACTTGTTTTTGTATTTTTCCTACATGACCTAGATTCTATGCTCAGCTCACAGTTACTATAAAAAACAAATATAAAGCTGAGAGAACCTTTAATGTAAACAGAGGCAAGGCAATACAATACCTAAATTAATTTATGACGATCATGTTTGATACGCTTAGTAATTTAATCAATCAATCAATCAATCAATTATTTATTCTGCAAATAGCACAGCAAGGGCACAATTACACGTCAAACCGTAATTTACAATAAAATAATAATAATAATCTTACACAATAATAATTTAAAATTACATATAAAAGGTTAACAAACTAAATGTCACTAAGTTAATGTAAACAAAACAAAATTGCAAAATATGACCATTACATTCGATATAAGATCTGTATCAGCATTAACAAGAAGTTAATGATATTAATTCAGTATTCCAGAGATGTGTAAGGGCTCCGAGCGTGTCTGAATAGTGAATTAAAGCCGTATTCACATTTGTGTGTCGTGCAGTTGTGTTGTAATTGTAACGCATCAGCACGGCTAGCACACGACGGCGCGCGAGCTCTCTCGATTTTTCTCGCACTATCCGTCTCTCTCTTATTAGAACACTTAGAAGAAGAGGTATAGTGCGATAAAAATCGAGAGTATGTCGCGGCCGTCGTGTGCTAGACGTGCAGAATGGTCATTTAAAATGGTTGCGTTCACATTTGTCTGACGCCCACGACATCAGACAAATATGAACGCAACCATATTAACTTGCGTCACAACATAACACGACTCACAAATGTGAATGCGGCTTAACGTACCTTGTCATGATTGGTTATCGTATCGACTATAAGTACCTATAAAATTGGTCGTTTGATGTGGAAGCGACATCACCGCAAGCGACATCACCGCACCGCACGCACCGCACCGCACGCACCGCACCGCACGCACCGCACCGCACGCACCGCACGCAGCTACGAGTACGAGTATATCATATTACTGTTCATCGCGAACTGTCCCGAGACCCACGGCTCATAATGAATTCACTAGCATAATACTATTTAACTCCGTGGCGTCGTGATTATAACTGGAATTCGCTCCAACATATTTCGTCCCTCTCATCCGTGAACGAACAATGAAGGGTAATAAGTCCAAGGTGTAGTCGGAGCGAGAGATGATGACGCATTTAGGGCTCGTTCCCAATATGTCGTCTGTCGGAACGATTTTTTATCGTGTGTCGTAGTGGCAGAACATTTTATATGAAGCTGTTCACACTTGTCGGACAACAATTTTGTATCGGGTGTTCCGCCAGCCGGCCGCCCGGAGAAAAATCGTGTCGGGTGTCGCAGTTCACATTTGCCGGATATCGGGCCGACCGCGCCCGCGCCGCACCCCCTGTGCCACCCGCGCGTCGCTACCGCTAATCGCATCGCGCATACACATTTTGGCGCGCAAGCAGAGTTGTTGTGTTTTTATGCTGCGGAACGTCGTAATAATGGCTGTACTTTTGACGATGAAACTTTGAGCTTCAATCAGGCGTGCTGTCATTAGTACAAAATATAAAGTAAATCTTTCCCTCACAATGATGAATGCACCCAGCACCCAATATCTTCTATTTTTAGCTGTCTTTATTCGTTTCCTTCGCAAATAATACATCACAACAAAAGCTTCGTCGGCGTCCATTCGTGAACAGAAGCCTCGTTTGACTGTCGTAAGTCGTAATGGCGGTCGTGGCCGACAGCCGACTAGTAGACACCCGATTCAAATCGGAATCCGACATACGACATAGTGGGAACGAGCTCTTAGCCACGGTCGCTAACTGATGGAATGTACCTAGTGGAGAATTCTAACAGCATCCGGCTGTTCTCCTCGCTTTGAACCGGACGGTACAAAGAAAAGGAAGGTACATATCTGATAATCTGACCCTTAAGTCCGCAGTAAGCTCGGCCGAATTTCACCTTCCCATACAAACGTAGTTACGCTCTCATTTTAAAACTACGTCTTGGATTGTGACGAAACTGCATATAGTACAGCCATTATACATTTTGACCCGTGAATAATTAGTTCTTGGATTATTTCTTCGTAGGTCCGTCGGGGGGTCATTGGGAGTGTAAATTAAAAAAGTAGACTGAATCAGGCACCTGCGTATATTCGAAAAACGGTTTTTCTTTAGTAACTGGGCCATTTTTGATTTTACAGTAAAGCCGTAAGAACAAAAATTGTAGGAAATTTGATTCTCTACAAGTTTGGTCCTCACAATTTTTCTTCTATTAGGATCGATATTTTGGAAATTATGTTTGTATCTACGTTTGTATGGAGAATCGAGCTTACTCCGGACTCTTAAAGCGTAGGATGCATTTGTCTCCAGACAATCTGACGAGAGATGTCGGTGTACCTCGACATTACAATATTTGCCCTAGCCTAGAGCGTAAATTTGTTACATATCTCGAGACAAATGTCTCCTAGTGCGAGATGATATTGTTGAAACTTGAAACCAACTAAATTAGGGCTGTCCAACCAAACTTTCAGCGGCGCCTATAGGCGCGATCAAATTTAGCTGGGGTCGGGCCCGAATATGCCACACTTCCACCCGCCTACATATTGGCGTTTAGTGCTACCGTTTACATGGAGAAATTCACGAGCCAGAACCCTTTAGGAGAAGAGAGTACTCGTATTTACTCTAGCGGCGTTCCGTCACGCGTGTCCGCGCAAGGTCGCCGCTAGATCGGTTAAAGATTCACGCTCCCCGGGGAAGATACATTACCGGCTCGAGGACTCGTTTATTACGAGTACGAAAGAGAATTGCGGACCTGTAAAGTGAATAACAAGATTGCCAGGGTGTTAGGGGGCGATTGATCAGGTTTCCAAGCCACCCTGCTGTGGCCGGAAACTGCTGCTTCCTTCCGCCGCGCCGCAGCTGCCTCACGCGCCCGCTCCGCTCAAGCCGTCTTGTTCCTTTTATATTTTTTTATGATATCGATCACGTGACAAGTAAATCTTGTTGAAGTAAACGCGGCATTGTTTTTGGCACGCGACTCTGCCGTCCTAAAAATATTGATCAAAGTTTATTTACTCACATCAGACAGGCATTCCTGGATCGTTTTTGTGTACTTTATCGTGGCCAAAAGACAATGGTACTCTCTCTGGAAATATGGCCAAAGGGGGGATCCTGTTGTTTTACCAAATTTATTTTGGTCAAATTTCATTTCCCAAACAAAGTTTGGCAACTATTTTGTTTGCCAATGCAAACTTTGGCACAATTTTAAAACTAATATTTTCATTACGTCAAATTTTCATTCGTTAAAATATAACTACGAAAAATTACATTATGACATTTGGTCTTTTAGTAAATGCTTTAATAATCCAAAAAAACATTAGACAATAAACATTTCGTCAAGTTAATGATATAGCAAACTATAAATAGACAAAAATTCACATTTAATTGGGTTATGAAATTTTACCAAAATACTATTAATAAAACGGCACGGTCCCTTAAATAAAAAATGCATAGTTAGGTATGTCGGTAGGCAAGGGCGGTAAATTAGGTTTAGGCGGAAATAGGCACCCCGCGAAGCGGGGTGACGTCGACACGCTGGCGGTTAGGTTAGAATTGCGACCTCTACACAAATTCATTTATACTCCCTACCCAACTACAAAATTTTATTTTATTTTATTGTGTATCTTATACACCATTGAAATGAAGATGCAAATGATTTGTCATTGAAGAGTTCCTCTGCTGATTAACCGACGGAATAGAAATGGTAATTAAACATTGACGATACAAATCATTTGTCTTATTTTGTTTTGGTTAAAACATTTATGCCAACTAACATATTTGACTGAATGAAATTTGATCAAAGTACTATCGACAACACAGCTGACTGACCATCTGTGCACTTTATGTGCATTTTAATAAGGCTCTATTTAAATACCTGGTCAGTTAACTGTGTTGGCGCTAGTACTAGTTGGTAAACGAGATATTGCTTAAACATGAACATGCCAAACATTAGGTTTGCCAAAGAATAATTTGGCAAACGATTATTGGGCAAATGAAATTCTACGTTTTTTTTGGGAAATGATAATTTGGCAATTTTTTTTTGGTAAAATCAAGGTAACCCCTAATTTGTTGTTTTGTGTTGTTGCAGGTGAGTGAGCGCACGCGCCGAAGGCCGGCCCATGCTGGATTGCCTCTGGTGAGTGCTCGCGGGAAACGGATGCTGACTAAGTGTTAATTTTCTTAATCTGTGTAGACTGGTAGGAATAGAAAGAAAGAAAGAAAACATTTATAGGAATACTCGACAGTTTCGGGTCAAATGACTCTGTTGAATACTAATTATAGTATTGGGCAGCTAACTTTGAAGCCTAAATTAGAGGTAGCCTTGTTCTTTCAATCGTAATGCAAGAGGGCTTGCTAGAAAGCGCATCAAATGACGCTTCCAATGATACTAGCTAAAAAGTGTTACCTCGACAGCTTCGCGTCAAATGACTCTGACGAATACCAATTATAGAATTGGGCAGCTAACTTTGAAGCCTAAATTAGAGGTAGCCTTGTTCTTTCAATCGTAATGCAAGAGGGCTTGCTAGAAAGCGCATCAAATGACGCTTCCAATGATACTAGCAAAAAAGTGTTACCTCGACAGCTTCGCGTCAAATTACTCTGATGAATACTAATTATAATATTGGGCAGCTAACTTTGAAGCCTAAATTAGAGATAGCCTTGTTCTTTCAATCGTAATGCGAGAAGGCTTGTTAAAAAGCGCATCAAATGACGCTTCTAATGATACTAGTTAGAAAGTGTTACCTCGACAGCTTCGGGTCAAATGACTCTGTTGAATACTAATTATAGCATTGGGATGCTAACTTTGAAGCCTAAATTAGAGGTAGCCTTGTTCTTTCAATTGTAATGCGAGTAGGCTTGTTAGAAAGCGCATCAAATGACGCTTTTAATGATACTAGCGAAAAAGTGTTACCTCGACAGTTTCGGGTCAAATGACTCTGTTGAATACTAATTATAGTATTGGGCAGCTAACTTTGAAGCCTAAATTAGAGATAGCCTTGTTCTTTCAATCGTAATGCGAGAGGGCTTGCTAGAAAGCGCATCAAATGACGCTTCCAATGATACTAGCAAAAAAGTGTTACCTCGACAGCTTCGCGTCAAATTACTCTGATGAATACTAATTATAATATTGGGCAGCTAACTTTGAAGCCTAAATTAGAGATAGCCTTGTTCTTTCAATCGTAATGCGAGAAGGCTTGTTAAAAAGCGCATCAAATGACGCTTCTAATGATACTAGTTAGAAAGTGTTACCTCTACAGCTTCGGGTCAAATGACTCTGTTGAATACTAATTATAGCATTGGGATGCTAACTTTGAAGCCTAAATTAGAGGTAGCCTTGTTCTTTCAATTGTAATGCGAGTAGGCTTGTTAGAAAGCGCATCAAATGACGCTTCCAATGATACTAGCAAAAAAATGTTACCTCGACAGCTTCGCGGTCGCGGTCTCTCCCGCCTGTCGTTAATAACAACGGGATCGCTAGTCTTTGTGGCGTACCCCAGAGAAGACGACGAGTATTCCAAGAAGGAGTCCGCACGGGCAAAGCGCGAGGAGGGCTCTAGTGCGGTCAACCTGAAATGCTAGTCCTCAGGATTACTTACTAAGCGCAGGTGGCGGCTAACGAGAAGTTTTTAGTGTGTTGAAGTACCACATAATATAACCCAGACTTTCCCCAAGAGCCGAGTCTCTTCTGAAAAAAGCATTAATTTACTTGTTGTTGGTTTATGTGATATAATGACGCATGCCTTGTGTAGTTGTGCCTTTACCGTCCGTAAGCGCGGGATCGTTCGGATTATTCCAAGAGTTATTTATTCATATTATGCAAATACGAGCTATTAAATTGCAAAATTGGTGAATGAATGTGCGGACCATGATTTCAGCGGATCTTGTGTATAATTGCGCCGTCGGCCTGTCGTTGCCGTTTATGCTTTACGGGAGTTTTTGTTACCTGGCATCAGTTACAACGTCTTAAGCCTTATAGGTGTCCAGTACACAAACGACCATAACCGGACCTTATATCGTTGCAATAAGGGTGAGGTTAGGTCTCTCTTCGATGGTATGGTTGAGATTTTTTAATTTGGCTGACTTTTTATAAAACTGGCATTGGAATTGGAATCTTTTACCTTGCACAGTAGAGCTGCTTTTGGAATAGACTACTTGATGCAATTCGGCCTACTCAAATAATCTCAGGTATGCACACTTCTGCTTTGCTTATTCAATGCCTCGACGGGACGCAACAACGGTGGTGTCCCTTTCGGGAGGGCTTACGTTGATCTCTGGGAATTTACACAACAAATAACTTGTTTTCAAGGTTTTGCGATTAAAACCCTCTTTGAACAGAGGAAAGCTAAGGTTTTAATTGTTGTATTTTTTTCGTTTGTTACCAGTGTTGAATAATCGTTTAAATGACCCGATTGCGG
Source organism: Epinotia bilunana (assembly GCA_947049275.1). Lineage (NCBI taxonomy): Eukaryota > Metazoa > Arthropoda > Insecta > Lepidoptera > Tortricidae > Epinotia > Epinotia bilunana. The sequence goes on along the minus strand of OX346256.1, from coordinate 331,683 downwards.
AGCCTCTACCCACAGTACCAGCGAATTTACTTCCACTGTAACAGCGGCGTCTAACTTATATTTTTTATAGTTAATCGCCTTCTTGTACCGTCTCGCTTCCTTGTTGTTTGTTACATATACGCTGTCATCTTACTCTTATAACTTGATTCTCGCTCAGCGCCTATTGCACAAATGCACAATAATATGACGCAATCGTAATCGCTGCCGGTGCATTGTGTTACTTAAAACTCTAACGGCTTCTCAGCCGTCATTACTATATCAGTGACGACGTTGCCTACTGCCCATAGTTAAGCAATTTTAAGCCAGTGCATGTAACGTTTAAGTTTACCGCAAACATGTTGCTACTGTTGCTAGTTAAGTTGTAGTCGGTGTGTGTCGTGTGACAGTTTGCTATGGTTCAGTGGGCAGCGGAGTGCGCGGGCACCTGGGCAGGCGCGACGTGCCCCGCTCCTCCGCCACACCGCACCCCGCACCCCGCACCCCGCAGCTGCACGGCATCAGCTGATCACGTCAACCCCCTCTCGCGAATCCGCTTACCCCGCCTCCCGTCGTATGATAGTCGCGTGAATGGCAACAATACGTACGGGTAAATAAATGTGTTTCTGCACACTTGAGGAAACAAGACGAATGATTCATTTAGCCTGTCCGCAGCCATGCACACCGCGTCATAATACCTATAGGTACGTGCAGGGGTTGTCAAGTTACCTGTATATGTATGCATTATTTATCTGCACCAAAAAAGTAAAAACATGTTATGAATACAGTGCCTGGTACTAGCTGCACCACAGAATATGTAATAGTACGCAACCTGCACGTCCTCAACATATTATGCACTCAACAGCAAACTACTTAATCTTCCGTGTATTCTACTTGCGATGGGTAGTTAACTCTATCCGACTAGGTACCTAAATAATCTCCTAATACCCTCTATAACCCCTTATACGATGAGATTTTTAATTTCATAGGGCCATGGCTTGCCAAGCAGATTGATTACGACGAAGATGCCAAAGTAGGCCTTATGAAGAACACGTTATATTAATGAAGTACTACAGTGTAGTTAGCTGGGTATGTTGAAAGCTAACCAAACCCAAATAAACAAAATTATATTTCCGTTATAATAATTTACTTCAGAAACCACACGATCGGTGATTACACTTTCCCATATTAGTGACAGTCTAGCCTAAAATATGCGTACAAATTTCAATCTTATTTCCCAGACGGCAAGGTTCAAACCGCATAATTTGGTAAATGCTTGAATTATGAGTTTTACAATAACTACCTAAACGAAAAAGTGGTTTTCATGCGAATCATATACGTGATGACAAATGACCATGCTATGTCCATTTTCGATATTCGGCTGGAGGTAAGGTACGATGATTAAGAAATAAAAAAAATTGACGGGGACTGAATAGAATTAGCGTCTGGAATCAATAGGACGTCTGTTCAAAGTCACATCTGACGATGCAAGAGAGAGGGAAGCGTGGGGCGGGTCGGCGGGGCCGGGGAGGCCGGCAGTCCCGCGCTCACCGCGGCCCCAGTCACACGTGCGGCCATGCTTCACTGCCCGCCGGCGTCATCGTCAGCTGTTGTCTGTCAGACCCGCGCGAGCGCGACTCTCGCGCCCGGCTAACTGTCTGTCATTTGTTTTGGAAGTAGTCGGATGTGCGCTGTGTGCAGTGTGCCAGTAGTAGTGCAGTGCCAGTGAGTGCATGTGATGCTGCGAGGCGGTGCCGCGGCGGCGGGCGCCGCGGGCACGCTGGGGCTGCCGCCGCCGCACGCGCGCCCCTCGCTGTTCGACTCCTGCCACCGCAAGATCCGGCTGATCGGTGGTGGTCCTGTCGCCTTCCTCGGGGGGCTTGTTGCGTGAGTGTCTCACCCAGTCCTGAAGTGGTCGTGTCGATGTCGCCTAGCTCTTATGAAGCTCTTCAAGCGGGGAAGACCTGCGGAACAACTCCATCTAGCTTACTCTGACTCAATTCAAACGCCGCTTGCGCAAATGCGCCTTTCGAACACAAAGTTTCCTATGTACATACGTAAACGTTTCATATGTGTATAAATAAACGTGTTCCTATGTAAACTACAAAAAGCAATCAGTGCTTCAAATGCCGCACTAAGCATATAGCCCATCACACAATCTGTCGGAAACAAGGTATTCGATAATAGAAGATTTTCATATGCATATCACAAAATTTAGTTCAAGCAGTCACCAACCACTTGATTGACGTTGTTATCGTATCTAATAGAGCAAGGTTTTGTAAGTTTTTATACACTGGTAAGGTCTAATTTCCAGTATAGGTACACAAATAAACAAATTCCGAGTTTATGGTGTAGGTATAGCTCAACACCGCAGGTAGTAATAGCTATATGTAGCTGTAGAAACATAAAACCTTATTCCTTCTCAAATTAAACTTACGACTAAATTATTAAATCTTAAAACCTCTTGCAATATAGTTATTGCAAATTGTTTCATATTTATTAGCGGAGATTCGCTTGCTTAGTTAAAAAAAATACGAATTGAGATAATCTGACTGACCAAAATCACCCCATGGTGGACGCCAGGACGCACTGTACAACACATAGGACAGACTAATATTTACCGTCTCCTAGTCCCAGTCCCACAGCTGAAAATAAATCTAAGTCAAGTAAATCAGTAACTTGAGGTAGAAGAGTAATTTTACCGTAAGACCGACTGAATGGAGTTCACTCTGAATAGGCGCAGTATGCACTCGTGCGTGAAGTCGCGATGCGCGGGTACAAGTACATATTGTTATGAGTGAATGGCCTATGTGCGTTCTGTATCGATTCACAAAGCAAGTACATCGCACACAACAGTGTAAGCCTGCTAATAGCTATCTGCAACAAGGGCATCCTTGAGCTCGCGAGCGAAGCGACGACGTTCCCGTTTCAGCTCGGGCCAAAATGCTCTCGTAAGTCTGTCCGGCGGATGTATGGCTGCTCTCCTCTACAGCATAGAACATTTAGAAAGAGACGGATAGTCTATCTGGCCGCGACGCAGCTCGCGCGTCGTCTTGTGCTGACCTTGCTAGGTGCTGGTCGCATTTCTCAACCAATTCTTGTGTTCTGTCCAGGTTCGATAATTTCATGGATTTTTAGTCGATTCAGTTATGTTTTTTGAAGTGAAAACTTCTTTAGCGGCGCTGTGCACTTTTTATAATGGGCAAAAAATGTTAAACTCGCGACAGGTCACGTGACCGACAGATTCGTCAAATTGAAAATTCGTAAGACGGACACGTGACCTGATCGAAAAACTGTTACAATGTCATTGAAGCGAGTTGTTTTTGTACGATAGCGCAATAAATGAATATTGTATTTTACCACATAAATTATAGTTTTATACTGATAATTAAAGCAATTCGTGCAAAATTATTCCCTAACCATGCCAAAATATAAAAAATGCACAACGTTCATATTCAAGTTTTCACTTCTGCCGGCACTCCCGGAGTGCAGCCCGTTGTTTTTGTAAAAATACTGCCTTGAGAGGTTTACAGCTCACAGAGCCACTGGTTAGCGGTTACATAGTCCTATAGTCATTGATTTCGATGACGGCGTAACGTCGTATCGTCGCGGCTGCGGCCGCGGGACGAGGCGGCGGTGGGCGCTCTTCACCATCACTCGCCAAGTTGCCTTACACAGGGGCATTATATACCTTGTGAACTGTGGCGGCTAATACTTGGCTTACATCTGGCTTCTGCACAGAATGTAAATAAGAAGTCTACTCAAAATAACAATAATACTGTTTAAGCAAGGATGTGGTTTACCTTCGAGCAGAAATGTACTTCACATGAGTCGCAATGGTCCGCCTACACAGCGCTCCTGCTGGTGATCTATTCGGTTCGACATTTCGCATTGAAATATGGTATAAACGCGCCGAGCGTAACATCACAGAATAAGTAATAGTACAAGTAACATGTCAGACAGAACGAGAAGAAAAGTGTAGATCGAAATTGCCTCACTCGCCGCGTTTACACTTCCCCCTGGGGGGCCCGCTCTGCCGGCCAAACGAGGCTAAAAAGGCCCCTTTACTTTACGCACAGGCAGGCGTAATATCACGCGACACGTTGTGCGGGCTGTCAGGCGACTAGGCCGGTGGTGGTGGACGTGGGAAACGGCATAGTCGCCTAACAACTGCGAGTTTACGCCTATGCGTAAACCTGGCCTTAGGTCGTGCCGTGCGTCGCGCGCGTCGCTATGGCCGCGCACAGCGCCGTTGAAGATTGCTGCGCACAATGCCGCCGATGACGCGTTCCCGATACTAAAACAGGAAGTCGGGTCGATGTCTGCTGCCCCGGGGCACAGAATAGATAATAGTATTCATAGTACAGTTACAGAAGGGACACTCCTTTGATCTTTACAAAAGCCGCTTTTTCTCAGCCAAAACATTAATATTATGATTTATGGCCCTCTGACGTCGTCGACTCCAGCGCAAGCCAAACGGAACGTTATGGCTGTGTACGAACGGTGAAAATGAATTGGTTCACTCGCCGCGTCGCCGATAGTGAGGGCTGACAACGACTAAAAATATACTAATAATGAATTGCCCATACGGAGCTGGTAGGAACTACCCAGCTCTAAAAACTGCGTGTCGGTGCATTTATGCCGTTCATATCAGTCTTTGCTCACCAATTTTATTTCTTTAATGAATTACACCATTTCGATTTGGGTTATTAATTCATTTGTATATTTTATGAAACTAATAATCAATCATTAAAAATTAAATGATAATTTTGCAAAGATGACATCTAATATTATAAGAGCATCTATGAGTATGACGGACCCTTTACGGGCATATGAAATTATTGTTTAGTAAGTAGGCATACTTTACTACACTAGAATTTAACGTCACATATATCAGCAAATAATCAATTCAAATTTACCTACACATTAATCCAAATAAAAATTGTTCTGAGTTACTTACTTAGGTATACATAGGTAGTTAGATTACTTGATTCACAAAGTGTTATATATGGAAGTAGATACACCTATAATAATGTCTCTTTTATTATTACTCAGTAACTACTTATTATCTATTATGTTCATTTTCTTACCTTTCGGCATACTGCGGGCGCGGGCGTGCCGGGAGAGAAAAAAACGCGTGATTCGTATTTTTATCATTATTTTTGCAACCCGCTGCGCTACAATATGTTCTAGCTGTCTTTTTTATTCATTTCAATAGAAACAATGCACAACACACAAACAGAAACAGACGAATGTGGCACTCTCATAGAATTAAAGAATGTACGGGATAGTTCACGCATCTTACCTAACCTAACCTAACAAAACACAGAACTTTTGCACCTTATTACAAGGCAATAAAGTGAACTCATATTTTCTTTACGTTGGTAGTAGACATAAGAGGATCCTAAAACAATGTATGAAGTTCCGCCTTTTAAAACGTAGTGGTTATATTCTCTTTGGTGGCAGCCACTGAATAGTCCCCGACAACGGGGATCCGGCATGTACTTGTAGCGATGAACGAAATCGCGGAGTGTCCCGCGCCTGGTAGCGTAACTACGTAACACGAGCAGAAGCTAGTATTGTACCTACACCAACTATTTTTGTTTCAATTGTACACTTTATGATATGTTAGTATGAAACAGGTATGGTAGTATGTATGAACAATAGGTAACACGGCAAAACGTAATACCTTGAGTCCGGCAGGTGTAAGGCTAAGTTCAGATGACCGCGCGGCGACGCGCGCTCCCGCGCGATTCAGCTGTTCACATGGCGGCGGCTTGCGCGCGGCAGTCTAGGGTGAACATTCAGTGAGAATGGACGTGGAGGAGGCTATTTGCTTGTGGGTTTTATACCGCAAACTACGACGTCGTCATTGAAAGCAAAGACGATACTGGGTGCACCCTATTTTAAGTCACAGACTTTCTTTAAGCCTGTTTTTGACTTTCTATCCCACACAGACTACATGAAGATCGATTTTTCAACTACTTTAGGATGTCGATTGCATCTAAATCCAAATCGCATCTCTTTTTTCAATTTCGTCAATTAGTAAATCAATAGATATCCCGTCCTCCATTTTCGTCGCTCCGTGCGTCCGTCCGCCTAAAACCGCGCGAGTCAACTGAACAGGTCGTTACAGGAATGCAGATCTCAAACCGCGCGTCACCGCGCGGCGACGCGCGGTTCAAGATCTTGCGCGCGGTGCATGGCGTTGCGCGCGAGCACGCGCGTTGTCGCGCGTTCATCTGAACTTAGCCTAAAGTGCTAGAAACTTGCACGGGTTTCCCACGCCGCAGCGCCACGCTTGTCCAACCTTCCCCGCTATTCTGTAACAAATATATCTTGATGCCACTATTCGTAGTAACTAAGCGTAGGTAGAGGCCTCGTTTCCTTAGGCGTGACGGGTGCGGTGAGGCTCATGAGCGCGTAGAGAATAGCAGCCCTTTTGTCAGTTCGATACATGATACTGGCACGTTATAGGGCTTAAGAGGAAACACTAAGGTTATTGAGAGATAGGTATTTGTACAATGTATTGCTGTCGCGCCAACCACAAGCCTCCCGCCACAGAGCGTGATAGAGACAACTGCAGCGTGGACCGAAAATACCTATTAAAATTACATATGATTTTTTTCGTAGTCTCTTGATTTCTTCTCCAAAACTTGACTTATTTAACTATTTTTTTATTAATTATATATGAACTATTTTACGTAGGTACTAATTTTTACGTGTTTTCGTCTAAGAAAGCACACACGGCGTAGAAGAGACACGTTATCAATGATATACTAGTGGCTCTGCGAGCTGTAGAAATCGCGAGCCCGTCTATTTAAATAAATACTTTTTTTTAAATTTCGACTAATTATTGAATGTAATTATTGACCCTGTCCTGTTCACAAAATTTCACGAGAATCAGATGAGAAAAGCGAGCGGTAGAAGAGAACATCCGGACACCTGGACATATTGAGAAAGGCGAGCGGCAGAAGAGAACAGCCGGACACCTGGACATATTAAGAAAGGCGAGCGGTAGAAGAGAACAGCCGGACACCTGGACATTTGAGAAAGGCGAGCGGTAGAAGAGAACAGCCCGACACCTGGACATATTGAGAAAGGCGAGCGGTAGAAGAGAACAGCCGGACACCTGGACATTTGAGAAAGGCGAGCGGTAGAAGAGAACAGCCCGACACCTGGACATATTGAGAAAGGCGAGCGGTAGAAGAGAACAGCCGGACACCTGGACATATTGAGAAAGGCGAGCGGCAGAAGAGAATAGCCGGACACCTGGACATATTGAGAAAGGCGAACGGTAGAAGAGAACAGCCGGACACCTGGACGGTTCTCTGTTGGATCGCATACAATTATTTGATATAATATTGTTACGCATAATTTATATTACTTAGTTATATAAATACATAATCATATTAATTAAAGTGCAACGCTCGACTTAAACCAGAGTAAATGCACAAAATCATGAAATCATATCCAAACAGATAAACAACCACAATCAGAGCCTTATGCACTACGAGAAAAGATTGGTTTTGTGTTTAAATGTATTTAGGAACAAAGGCGAGGTCGACGGAGGTCCTCCTATTCTGCGTTGTTTAGGCGCTTCGCGCCTGGATATCATACCTACTAACCTAACCTTTTCTAACGTCACCTAATATTTTTTGTTCAGTTTGCATTCAATGCGCCCGTAACAAAATAAAAGAAAACTGAAATTATTGTCGATGAAATGACAAGTATAACAATGATTTTTAGCCCATAAAATAATATGCATAATGTATATTAGCCGAATACAAATTAGTCCAACTAAGTAGTAGTCCAAAGTATTACTACGCGACAGTACTATTATGCCAATACAAATTATGCCAAATCAATTATGCGAAACTATAATAGTCTAAAAAAATAAGACCGGGTTGCACTCCGGGAGTGCCGGCAGAAGTGAAAACTCAATGATATTGTAACAGTTTTTCGATCAGGTCACGTGTCCGTCTTACGAATTTTCAATCTCTCGCATCTTACGGTCACGTGACATCTTACGGTCACGAGACCTGACGCGAGTTTAACATTTTTTTCCCATGCCAAAAATCAACTTCCATCCATATCATACAACATCATTGTATTATCCATACTACACTAATATTATAAATGTGAAAGTGTGTCTCTGTCTGTCTGTCTGGTTGTTACCTCTTCACGCTTAAACCGCTGAACCGATTGAGATGAAATTTGGTATGAACATAGTTTAGATCCCGGGGAAGGACATAGGATAGTGTTTATCCCGGAAACCATCCCCGGAGGGGGGTGAACTTGGGGATGTAAGTTTGCATGGTGCTACGGTATAAACGAGTTCCACGCGGACGGAATCGCAGGCAGAAGCTAGTACTTAATAAATGGAGTTAGTGAAATAAGTGTTTTGAGTTATATCATAAGTATCATAACCACGCTACCCGCACCACACATATATATATATAGGGAACACCTGCAACCCTAAACGTCTTACGTCTTCGTCTTACGAATCTGACGGTCACGTGACCTGACGCGAGTTTGACATTTTTTCCCCATCCCAAAAAGTGCACAGCGCTGCTAAAGAAGTTTTCACTTCAAAAATTATGCCATCGATGGGGATCCCGTCAGATCACACTTCCATTAAATACTCGTACTGTTCTCCTTTGGGCCTTATTAGAAGTTGATTTCCGTTATCGAATGAAATAAAAAGGTGATGTGAGAACTCGATAACGGATGGAGCTCATAAATAAAATAAGTTAACCCTGATAATAAGCCAGTTATCTAAAGTGATCTGCAGCAGTCATGAAATAGTATAAAAGGGTAGGGGTCGGGTTGCATAAAGTTTAAAGTCATATTGTTGAGGCATATTCGTCATACTCATCATTACGCATAACTGTAAATAGTCATACATTTATGCGCATAACTTTTTTAGTCATGATGTTTAAGAACATATTGTGTAGTGCGCATAAATTTGATGCACATAAAATAATTAAAGCATACTTTATAATGGACATAAATTGGTTGCTCATAAAACAATTTAACTATACTGTACAAATGCATAAACTGCAAAACGCATAAGCCTATGTTTTTCTTACTATGACGACTTAGTACAAAATTGCTCTCCAGAAGCAAGTAAATTAAAGAAAGAAAGAAAGAAAGAAAACATTTATTCACTACACAAAAGACACACAGAGACAAAGGGAGTACAGATACAATACAATTGACACATAATGTGTGTGTCTTCGCGGCAGTGAATCGGTCGCTGTCTCAGCATTATGCCAAGGTGTCAGAAAGACACCTACAGCGCTGATTTTCAGACAGCACCGTACGTGACCCACGGAACGCAACACAACATACTGCCGATACAAACGTATACACATAATAAATAAATAATTTATATACTAAATCTGTTAAATATGTGACACAAGCACAATGGGATGAAAAACAATGTGAAAAACGCGAAACGGTTGGGATGTTTACAAAAAAAAAAATGGTTAAAAATTAAATAAAGTGCTGGATTTGTTAGGGTTGGGATTTTTGGAGCGTCAACAAGTAGCCCTTAAGCTGGCGCCTAAAGGTATACCTGCTAGACGCTCCTTGGATAGGTGGGGGGAGATCATTCCAACACTTGGACGCCGCGAACCTGAAGCTACCTCGAAACGCCGCGGTCCGATGCTTTGGCACCAGAATCATCGCCTTACACCTACGCGCACTCTTGGGCCATACAAGTCTACTCAGCAAATATGCTGGGACCCCAGATCGCACTATGCCAAAGAGAAGAGTGGCGAGGTGAAGCCGTCTGCGTGCAGGCATGTTCAGCAGACCAGCGGCGTTCAAGTAGGGAGTGATATGGGAGCGGGGTGGGACTCGGAAACAGAAACGAATGCATGCGTTTTGCACTCGCTGTATGAGCTTTTTTGTACGACCAGTAATGCAGCCAGCATAGACAACATCACAATAGTTTAATCTTGACAATATCAGCGATTCACAAAGGTTAACACGCAAATCAACACTTAAGTAATCGCGAACATTGTAAAGAACTTTAAGGCGGTAGAAGCAGTTACTCACAACTTTTAGTACGTGGTTCTCAAAGCGCAGCTTGCCGTCCATGAGGAGGCCAAGGTTAGTTGCTTCTACCATCCTCTCTATTGGTTCGCCCATGATAGCAACCTTACCGGTAGTCAAAGTCTCGAGGTTACTGATGGTACTACGGATTTGATGCTCTGACCCAAAAACAACATATTTCGACTTATTCGGATTAAGGACTAGGCAGTTCTTTTCCGACCAAGTAGAAATACGTTCTAAGTCTGCGTTGAGTGTATCGACCGCAACAGATATGTCCGTGGGCGCGCTAGAGAGGTATAACTGGAGGTCGTCAGCGTAAAGATGGTATCTACTGCCTCTTATGTTGTGAGTGATGTCAGCACTATACAATATAAAAAGCAGGGGACCCAGTATTGAACCTTGCGGCACACCTCTTTCCACAGGGCAAAGAGCGGACCGCAAAGTGCCACCATCCATCCTACGCAACGCCACCGTCTGCACGCGGCCGGAGAGATAACTATCAAACCACTTCACCGCAGAAACATCAAACCCGTAATATGACATCTTCGATAGAAGTAAGGACACGTTTATACAATCAAAAGCTCTCGAAAAATCCAAAAGAACGAGAATAGTACTCTCCCCAACATCCCGAGCCTGTAGGATATTGTCAACTACATCGAGCAACGCAGTAACTGTCGATCGACCCTTGCGAAAACCTGACTGTAGCTCAGGTAGGATGCCATTTTCCTCCAGGTATGCCGAGAGCTGGTCGCAGACCACTCGCTCTATTACCTTTGATACGCAAGGGAGAATACTTATGGGACGGAGCTCGGACAGGTTAGCTGGATTTGGCTTTTTTGGTAATGGAGTCACTTTAGCAATTTTCCAGTCCACCGGGAAAGTCATAGTCTGTATACTTCTGTTAATAATGTGCGTCAGTATGTCCGCAGTCCTAGGCAGCGTCAACAGTAGCATGTCAATGTCAATCATGTCGAGTCCCTTTGCAGTCGTCTTAATTGATGTCAATATTTTTGTGACAGCTGCAACAGTCGTAGGTGAAAGGGAAAAAGTTTTATTGCAGTGTCTGTCAAACTCATAAAAAGTCATGTCCGATATTGGTACGTCCCGTGTACCTGGTATATCCAGAAAATGTCGGTTCAATAAGTCAGGGTCGTCAAAATAATGCGGGAGATCTGTTTGCGTCCGGAAATCTGGAATAACAGTCCGCTTCAAGTTGGTCCAAAGGGTCTTTGAGTCAGTCATATTATTAATCTCGTGTTGGAAGAAGGCACGCTTCTCATTGTGGATGGCCTCAATGACAAGATGTTTCAGGTCCAAGTAATATTTTTTATGTGCTTCGTTCCCTGTCTCCTTAAATTTAGCATGGGCTTTGTTCCTGAGATGCATCATAAGCTTGACGTTACTCGTCAACCACGGCTTGGGTGCCTCCCTCACAACAATTGTCCTCTCCGGTGCATGTATGTCAAACAGTCCTAGTATAAGCTCATTAAATCGCCGAACCATGTCGTTTACGTCATACAGTAAAAAAAGTTGTTCCCAGTCTATAGCGTCAAGGTCATTGTTGAAGTCGTCTAAGGTAATGTCTTTAAGAGGTCGGTAGGTAATACGTCTTGGCGTCGGTTTCCTTTTTTTAATATCAATCTCAGCTGTAATAAATGCGTGTCTGCCTAGATCTGGAATATGCCTCACGTCCACAGACAAAACGCGAGCGTCAGTACAGACTAGATCTATCGTGGTCTCACTGTGGTCTGTGAAGTGCGTCGGGTCGTTTACATGCTGAGTTAAGTCGAGTGTTGTCAGAAATTGCGTCAAGTGTTTCAGTTTTGTGTCATTTTTGTCACAGTAATTTATATTAAAATCTCCAAGTAATATTAAGCGGTCGTAGTTAGTAAAAGTAGTAATTGAGTCCGTAATTACAAAGTTCTCGTTTATGTAGGGTCACAGTATAGCAAAAGGCGGTCAATATAAAAGTTTACAAACAAGTTTTAATAACAAGTTTTTCAGCTCTGTTATTAAAAAAAATAACCTCGAAGACGAAAGCGGGAGCAATGTTCCCGCTTTCGTCTTCTAACCTATCCGCGATCTGAGTCGGTTTTGCCACTAAGTCCCTCTTCCCTACTGCCTACATGAAAACTTGAACTTTATACACCACTATCTTGGTATTGGTCGATTTCAGAGAAAAGTTTATTTGACGCCCACCCTACATGGCTTAAACCAATTATGACTCCGTTTAATTATGACAGGGAACAATTATGCCATAATATAATTGCGCAAATGAAAGCCGTTGGTTTCCAGTGATGCGCTGAGACAAGTATACTGTGCTCACTTCCACTCGCTTATGACGTGTGGCGTAGTCCTATGGGGCAACTCGGGTGATGCTGGGAGGGTGATGCGCATGCAAACACGGGCTCTGCGGACCATGCTTGCATGCAATTATTAAATAAATTGAGAACCAACTTGAATTATTTCGAATATGGTTTTAATTTTGATTTGTCTGTATTTATTACTTGTTATTTATGTTTATTTGTTTGTTATTATTTGATAGATTTGACATCATTGTAAATTTATATAGTTAGTTGATAGGTACTTCTTGGGTACCACATTTTTTATTTTTCATTATTACTTTGTGACACGTTATGAGTGCAGGTAACTCAGATACCTACAACATTGGATTGGTTTAAATTTTTCTGTTCTTTTAATTCGTTGCTAGTTTTTATTTCTGTGTACACATTACATTGTAACATTTATTAATATTATGACATTATTTTAAATGCAGCTATATATTTTGTATATACGCCGCAGATTGTTTATTATTCCGCATTTTTAGATATTACAACTGTATTTATAATGATCACTTATAAGCAAATGTATTGTGTTATATAAAAATTGTATACTGAGATAAAATAAACGAAAACTAATATATACGCCAAAAAAATGATCATCAACTTTAGGCGTAATGTTGTATGACAATCGATATTATGACAATAGTTGTTATGCGACTAGACGGCCGCCACCCATTATAAAAATACCTACGCGGAAAAAATCAAAAGCACCTGTAAAATTATTTTTAAATTTACGGTATGATTTTTGCCTCAACAGTTTTCTAGGCTGAAGCTATTTCTAGAATTCTGGAGGCAACTTACTGCAAACTCGGGTGAAATATAGACAGTATACCGGTTCAAGTTCCAATGATAGATGGTACCACGCAGCTTTCGATGACCGCGTAAAACATGGCTGGTTCCATGGATGGTTCATGATCGGATTAGAATATAAATAGTGTTTGGACATAATGGCGTGATTATTGTGCGGCCTGAATCCGTGACCCGTATCGCGGCGACGGTACTGTTGCTGTAACGGGATCGCGCGGCCCCGATACGCCGCCGCCGGCGCAGGCGCAGGCGCCTACTTGCCGTTCGCGCGCCATTGTCAACCATCACTAATCATAACACAACACTCCTTTACGATACCGTCTGCTTATGAATCGTACTATCGTATGTTTCATAGTTTCAGCCTCATTGTATTTGCGGCGAATCTTGATTCCCATGACAGCTGTCATTTTAGTACAATTTTGTACTATGGATCAAGATTCGCCGCGATGCGTATACATTTGTAGGAAACCTCCAGAGTCATCAAGTGTTTTTTTTATTATTTGCTTTTAGTGACGGTCTCCTGTTTCAATTGAATACATTGTAAGTGTCACTAAATGTTACGGGCGGGATTCGACTAAACAGAAATAATTCGAATAAACTTAATCTGAAGTTAAACATCAAAATTGTTTGTACTAATTTTAGAATAGAGTAGACTATATTCCTGTTCGGTGGAATCCGGTTAGAAGCAGAACACCAGAGTCGCAACTTGGAAAATACCAATTTCATTCACAACATTAAAGTATTGTCACACAAGCTCGGAAAATCTTTTAAAAAGTTTTTAGAGTATCCACTTATCCAGTGGCGTGCACAAGGTTCTGCTCTCGGGTAGGAGCTCGCTGAAGGTCCCCGTGGTTTACAAACAATTAACCAACTCGAAAATTATTTAAACATTGCCTCTAATGTATGTGCGCCCCAGTCCACTTGCCTGTTTCATTTAATTTCTGTTTGCATCGTGATTTTTGGCTTGAACATTGTATTCAAAATAATATATTGATTTCCTATTTTTTGTAAAAAAAAAACAAATCGCAAAACGACCCCCAAAAGTTAACAATTTACAGAATTCTTCAGTTGTGAACGAAAATTCAGACTAACGACAACCCAATACAAATAGCATTATAAAATACCACTTTTGGTGTAACACGGAACCTTAAGAAATAATAAACATTTAATATGGTTCAACCGTGAACTTATAGCTGCGCATCACGCTTTTGCCTGTATAATAGCATCATAAAAGCAGGAACGGATACTATACTGTTACGCGATCGGAGTAAGTGCAGATTTCAAAAATGCCTTCTTACTGCTGTAACCTCTAGCAGCATGGTTCCTTAAGCTCTGTGTTTTGGTAAGCACGGATATTAACTATTTCCTGGAGTAGGTTTTGAGATGTTTACTTCGATTGTGAACCTCTCAAAAATACTGTCTCCCTGTCAGGATTTATTCTAATACGTTGTCATATTATTATTTGTTTAAATGTTTAAGTTTTACAATCGGACAATAAGCTATAGGTATTGCGAGCTACACCATCACTCCCTCTCAGCGAATGGTCTTCTCCGCGACTGTTACAGCTCCCTCTCTCTCCCCTCGCTGATGATAATCTAATGCATGCTCTGATGACCAAATGCTGTAAGAAGTGGTAAATTGCGCCATGTCATTATCCGGACATCCGCGTTCTTAAAATGATGTGTCCCGTGAACGAGGTAAGCGGTGCGCAGCCGTGCGGAGCCGTGCGTGTGCGGTGGAATGTCTCCGGCCTGCATGCTTGCTATGGAGCCAGTTTCTAATGAGTACCCAGTGTTGGGATGGTGTCGGTGCGCCGATGGAGCCGCGAAGGTCGCCACCCGCGCTAGAGGCAGTTAACACTCGCTAATTGGCACAAATTGGCCTCGATTCCGCAACACTTACTCAACACCTGACAACAACAAGCCATGTTTTCGTCGGGGAGTCTCCATTACCTAGGTAATGTTGGTGTGGTAGCGCGCTCGTCGCGTCATGCTCATGCTCGTTGGAGCTCCTATTCTATTTATCAGTACTTGTAGTTCAGTTGTAAAGAGCAGACCCCAGGTCTCATGCCTCCTTCAAATAGCCATTTGTCCATACTTAAAACTTGAGTGTGGTAGTTTACTGATACATGTGCAGGCAGGCAGATGATAGCAAGTGAACTGTAAACCGAAAGAGTTAATATTGGAAATATTACTTACACAAGGTAGGTTGGTTGAGTCGCAGTCGCGGTGCAGTGCGGCGGTGTCGTGACCTGCCCTGCGGGGTGCGGGGTACAGCGAGTGAAAGTGCCCGCGAGACACGCGAGCGAACTTAATTGTATTATCAGCTGCGGTGCGGAGTGCGGACGCTGGCGCTGCCTCCGCCATCGCCGTACCGTCGATGCGTTCTGAATCTGAATATTAGGCGCAATTCCAAAACCCATATCAGGGATAAGCGCGATTACGCGATCTATCGCCCTGATTTCATTCGGCTCGCCCTAACACCATTATGAAGCAACTAGGTCAGCGTTAGCTTCGAGTATAAAATATTGAGCGAGCTCGAAGTATTCTCTCATTATTAAGATTATCCGTAGTTTCAACGTTCGTTCAAGCACTGGCGGTGAGGAGTTTCCCAACAAGCTCAACGTGTACGCTTTTACGAGCAAAGCGTAATTTTACCATCCATTTATAGACCTTATTCTAATTGCAATAAAGTTTAGGAATGTGTTCAGTTAACTCTTTAACTGTGTCGTGGATGGTACGTGCCGCGGCCGGTTGCGTGCGGATCGAGAGCATTGCGCCACGCCGTAGAGCGCTGGTCTGCAGCCCGCGCCCGCGCTCGTGCTTCACGTGGTTATGGGTCAATGGTTATTGCCAGAAATTTCTCTATCGACCATTACGATCCTATGGCAAACTACGCCATGCACGACGGCAATTGTTTTAGGCCGGTAGACACACATGACGTACTTTCACGAATGTGGGATTGTAGTTTAAATTCTGCAGGTGTGTTTAGTTGAGACGCTTCTGATGTGCCTTGATGATTGGCGGTCGGTGACGAATATTCAAGTAATTGGAAATATTGTATGATCTCATCTCTACATCATCTTATCATTCTCCCACGAGTAGTTATTGAGTACGTAACATATAAAGCAAAGTTCTCGGCTGTGTCAGTTTTTCTATCTGCTCCCTATAAACTCGAAAACTTCTGCGCCAACTGGGAAGTGTATATCAGAGTACTTCTATAATCTGTGTCAAATCCCTCGAACCAAATGCAAGTTAAGTAATCCCCATTTTTACAATTCAACATACTCATGTAATTGCATGATTGTTTAATTGTGTTTGTAAATAGTGTATCAAACGGCAGTGCCGTTGTGTGGTTGAACAATTGAATCGAGGGTTAATTCAATTGGTAAACTAGTTTTTGTAGGTTCGCACGCTCGACTATGTGACGTCGCCGAGCCGTCGGCGTCGGCTGCCACGCGTGACGTACGCGCGTACTGTAGGTTCGCACGCTCGACTACGTGACGTCGCCGAGCCGTCGGCGTGGGCTGCCACGCGTGACGTACGCGCGTACTGTAGGTTCGCACGCTCGACTACGTGACGTCGGCGTGGGCTGCCACGCGTGACGTACGCGCGTACTGTAGGTTCGCACGCCCGACTATGTGACGTTGCCGAGCCGTCGGTGTCGGCTGCCACGCGTGACGTACGCGCGTACTGTAGGTTCGCACGCTCGACTACATGACGTCGCCGAGCCGTCGGCGTCGGCTGCCACGCGTGACGTACGCGCGCACTGTTCGCACGCTCGACTATGTGACGTTGCCGAGCCGTCGGCGTCGGCTGCCACGCGTGACATACGCGCGTACTGTAGGTTCGCACGCTCGACTACGTGACGTCGCCGAGCCGTCGATGGTATTATATACAAAATCATTTCAACCAAAAAATTATGAACATAAAAATTATGAAGTGATGATTATGATCACAAAGCGGTATTACTAGAAAAACCGACACACCAAGTTTATATGAGCCAAGATGGACCCGTTGCGAATACTTGCCCTGAGCGCCTAGTTATAGGAACCCGCCGCGACCGTGACCACTATGTATTCTGGTTACCGGCGTCGCGATTCAAACTGGTTTCATTGTTAAAATAGGTACGATGTTTGTGTTCGTTTTACCTTCAATAAACATTGGCTTAAGACAACAGCGAGCGGCAAGTCCTAACTGAGCTGAGCCGATCTGCATCACGCTCCGGTGTCTGTCTTGCTTTCACGAGTTAGGTTCAGTTGCATGCAACCGCGATCACTGTGCTCGTGTAATATTAGATACTAACTACTTCTGATACTAATGCATGCCAATTACTTTGAGGTGAGGAATATACGATAATAATTAGCTGAATCCTACTAATATTATAAATGTGAAAGTTTAGATGTTTGGATGTTTGGATTTTTGTTACTTAATCACGCTTAAACGGCTGAACCGATTTGAATGAAATTTAGCACTAAGATAGTTTATAGCCTGGATTAAATTTTTATCCCGGGTCCACGCAGACGAAGTCGCGGGCGGAAGCTAGTATATTAATAAAAACCAGGGACCGGCCCGCTAGCAAATAGAGAATAATAAGAATGCCTGCGACTTGGTACTACCAAATATCTTACAACTTTTTGCGGTGGAAGAGCTTCGAGACTTGGCCTCTTTTTTACATGGAATGTTTTTTATGGGATAGCGTTTACCATTGATTGTCAGAACACGATCACGTCATGTCTCGGTATTCTCGATTGCAAACCTACATAAGCCTATAACGGACATAAACGATTTGATTTTTAAGAAGGAATTACGATTTTTAAATGCAGTCTTCAAAAAAGGTAGAGATACTCATTTCATCTTCATGTTTTTTTAAGTGTGTACCTATGTTAAAGAACTTAACTAATAGTGATAGAGTAGGTATTAATAACAGTCCGATTTATATATTATATGTTGGAAAGCATGTACATCCACACAAGTGTATTGTATGCACTGCAGGGACCGGCCCGCTATCCCTTATAAAAGGTTTTGTATAGGGAACAGCGGTGCCTCCCAACACAAGCAATACTTTGCTTACCGGGCGGCTCCATCCCCTGTATCAAAAACCATGTATCTTTACTGAAATAAATAATTTGTATTTTGTATGGGTTTTGCATAGGCTAACTCACCATACCCTTTACCCGACGAAACCCATTCATTTTGCTTTTAAAGCCCTTATACTTATAAACGCTAACCCATATGAGCAATCGGTATCCCAATATCCATACAAAACCCTTATCACCCGCTCACCGATACCTTATAAGGGTAAGCCTTATAAAGGGCTTCCCTATTAGCATATAAGCGAGCTAATTTAAATCGTGTACCTTGTTCATAAAGCACACATTACTCCGAATCCGATAGTAAGCGCAGCAACTGGTGGGTGTAATCGTGCTAGTATGTATGTAGTAGGTATGGTAGGCGAACAAATTAATTTTACAAACCCTTCCGTATTTTCCTTCCTTTTCATACACTAGCGTAGAACACTAATCCTTTCTCTTTTACGCAAAGCTCAACTACGACATTGCTAAAGGGAAAGCTTTATAAAAAGCGCTTAATGATAAGGGTAACCCTTATTAAGGGATTGCAAGGCATATAGGATAGCAGTAACCAATTGCAAAGGGCTATAGCTTTATTTTTTGCTAAGTTTTTCGATAAGGGCTAGTCAAACGAATGGGCTAGCAGTTCAAACAGAAAGTCTTTTAATGGAATGTTTTTTATAGGATCTCACTTCTTTTTGTAGGTTATTGTGTCAGTATCCCATTCTTGTTTTTTTGTGGGATTTGTATCCATATACAAATCCCACAAAAAAACAAGAATGGGATACTGAATCCCATGATTACAAAGTTATTTATGCACTTTATTTTTTGGCCCATTCACTGCAAATATAACTCTGTAATCAAATAAAGATAGTTCAGATCTTCGATTTTTGACATCAAATGAAGCGGCCCACCAAGTTGAATGTTTTTTGTAAAGGCGGTATAGATATATCTCTAATAGTTTGGTTGGGCTCTTTTATTTTCTAATCAGGGTCACCAGGTACTCCAGATCTTCGATTATCCTGGTTTTTATAGTTTTCCCTTTATGTGGCCATTAAACCCTAACTCTGTACCAAATTTCAGCTCTCTTGAGTTTATGGGAAGTACTAGTTCTATTTTGATGATCATGAGTGAGTGAGTGAGTGAGTGTCATCAATGCGAAACTTTGCTTTCGCTTAACTTCGGAACTAAATGACCTACTGACTTGAAATTTTGGATTTTAAGTATGTGATTATAGCTTACTGGATGACGAAAATTTCTGCGTTCTGGTCTTATCCAGAGGTTCTCAAATAGGGGCCTGAAAATGCGGCGAAATGGTTCCAGTAAAGGATGGTACGGCAGTGTTTGCTTCGCGCTCGACTTGGCGGGGGCACTGCCGTGCCCCCAGATTTGGCATAAAGCCCGCTCCACATTCTCGACAAAACTACACGAGATTTTCCGAATACGATACGAGTGTGTGGAGTGAATTTTCGACTATGTTCGTATTGTTTTGCGTATATTCGTGTAGTCTCCGTTTCGTGTCGGTAAAATGGCCAAACATCGAAGAGCTCTCGCGAAGTTTCGTGTTTGCGCGAAACTTCTCCTCCACATTCTCGCTGCGCTACCGTCAGTCGACCGACGGCAACCGTAGGAAGTGTCCATCTTGTATGAAAGTACAATGAGAATGGGTACGTATTAGAAGATCGAAAATCGAAATATCGACAGTGAAAACATCGAAGTACAAAATATCGAAAATCAAAATATCGAACGATCGAAATATCTAATGTTATTATATCGACGTCTAATTGGTCTAAAATACAAATGCCGAGCGGTTAAAATATCGAAAGTACAAAATAGCAACAACTATGCAGGCGATATATTAAAATGTCGAATGACAAGATATCGACTATTGAAATGGCGACGCCCAAATAATCGAAAAGTAAAACGTCGAACCATCAAAATAACTAACATCATATGGTCTACTTGCATAGCACTGGTAAAATTATTTTAGCGGATTTTCGGGAGCGTGTTCCACCTTGCTTATTAGTAGGTATTTTTAGCAGGAAAGAAATTGGAGTAATTCTTTATTACTACCTTATGTTAAGCTCTTAGAGTCCATTTTTGATTGCGTTACCAGGATACCTATGTAATATGCATTGCGTAGGTATACCAACTGTAATATATTATTCATCAGTGATGTTATTGTGACACCTATTTTTCTTGATGTTATCGTAGAGAACACGCTAAGATAACCATGTTTTGTAGGAAAAACTTTTCTCTAAAACTAAAAATGGCCGAGATATTTGACCTCAAAGTAGGAATTTGGAACCCAAAAATAATCCAAAACCGAATCGCAGCACCCCACCATCCACGTGGTCTTGTCTGCCCTACCCCTAGAGTGTTTATAAAAGAGAACGGAGGCGCGGAGGGACAGCAGCCCTCGCCCGCCGTGACGGAGCGCGAGAACGAGTGAGGCGAGCGGCTGAGGCTGGTCGCCGACCAGTACGCCGAAGATGCGGAGCCGAGCGAAGTGACCGTGCTTTGTCACGCAAGGGCGAAAGGGCTGCTGTTCCCGCAGCGCCGGAGCTACGAGAAGTCACAATTATCACTAAATTTAGATCAATAGTGATTCCTCGTAGCTCCGGCGCTGCGGGAACAGCAGCCCTTTCGCCCTTGCGTGACAAAGCACGGTCACTTCGCTCGGCTCCGCAGCTTCGGCGTACTGGTCGCCTTCGGCGACCAGCCTCAGCCGCTCGTCTCACTCGTTCCCGCGCTCCGTCACGGCGGGCGAGGGCTGCTGTCCCTCCGCGCCTCCGTTCTCTTTTATAAACACTCTAGGGGTAGGGCAGACAAGACCACGTGGATGGTGGGGTGCTGCGATTCGGTTTTGGATTATTTTTGGGTTCCAAATTCCTACTTTGAGGTCAAATATCTCGGCCATTTTTAGTTTTAGAGAAAAGTTTTTCCTACTAAACATGCTTATTTTAGCGTAATTTCTACGATTACACAATAAAAAAATAGGAGTTATAATGACACAATATCCATCGAGTCCTAGAATCCCTCGCTTCGTTCGTTGTTGTACCTAACGGAAACCTGCCTTAGGGTAGAATATATAGGTAGGCTACACAGCCCGCAGCGCCGGAGCTAACGCATTGAGTAAATTACGTTTAGAACATTATAATGGGACACGTAATACATCATATTATAGGATATTTAAGAGATTGTGCAGTCGACATTCTCGTTGACTTTCGATGTTTCTTATGTCGATAATAATATTTTCGACAATTAGGCAGTGGATCTTAAATCATTTGGTAACTAATACTTTCGACGTTTTAAACTATGGCATTATGAACTTTCGATGTTTTAAATTCTATATTCTCATTTTCGATATATTTATTTCGATATTTTAATCGGTCGGTAAAATAAACTCGATATTTTGAATTTAGACCATTCAATCGTTCGATATTTTGAATTTCGATATTTTGTACTTCGATGTTTTCATTTTCGATGTATCAATTTTCGATCTTCTAATACGTACCCATTACAACTGCGCAAGGTGAGAATGTAGAGAGCCGCTCTCGGTTTCGCCCGGTCTCGGCAAATATTCCAGCGAAACCAGTCTCGTGTACTTTTGTCGAGAATGTAGAGCGGGCTTTATGAAGGGCTACTTAGATAATAATGCATTTAAACTGCAGTCTCATGTGCAATCTGCACGTCAATTTAGTCTTTGTAGTGGTCGGCTATATGCGATTCACACCTGTCGCAACACTCGCCACCATTATAAATGGACACCGAGATTCGTGACAACTAAGCGTAATTGAAGGTGGGGCTCAAATTGGGCGTCTGCAACAAACGACCTGACGATTACCTGTCCGGGTCAGCGGCGGCGCGGCGGGCCGGTGTCGAGCGAGGGTAAAAGTGCCCCGACCGCCTCCCGCGGCCGCGGGCACTGTGCCCGCTGCGCCTACATACCCACATATTCGTGCACCTGTCTACTTAATAGACGTGTTTAGAAACTCCTCCGATCATAACTCGCAGCTGAATAGGTTAGTGTCGATGTCGACGTCATCGCGAAGCTTATTCGATACGTACGTTACTTATCTGAAGACATTACTGAACTCTGTACAAACTCGTGAAGTGTAGTTAACTGATGGCGCTTTCGTTTCGTTGCAGCAATTGTGCTGTTGAATTGTTGAAATATATCAAGTTCTGCGGGCATCTGTATTAAGTATGAGCATTTTAAAACTCTACCTCTGGATCCATTGCGAATCATCGAGTTCTTCCGTGACACGGATGCCGCAGTCTTGTTCAATATCCAGTTCTTATCTCATTAAATCTAGCCGTTATTTTAATCATTTTGACTGGGTGTGCCAAATACCGTACTAAACGGTAACTTACGTGGCCGGTCGCAGCTCGAAACCCTGCCTCCGCGGGTGCAGCGTGCCCTACTGCCCTATCACCTATAGTACAAAATGTTAACTGGTCTTGTTTATGCAATTCCTTACTCACTGGAAATATGATCCAACACAGCTGTCAGGACTCGTCCATAAAACATAAAGCTGCTTTCCCACCAACACTAAACTAAATTGCGTTTTACATGTCTTGGCCAGCTTATATATTACGACGATGGTTCCGTAAAGCTTAGCTCTGGTGAAAAAGCCCTAGCAAGTCCATTAAGATACAGCTACAAATGCCACAGTCGACAGTCAGTGTTAGTTGTGGAGCCGACGGCGTCTCAGACCGCAGACAGCGCACCGCTAATGAATATTAAGGGACCGGCTAATTAGTATGGTCACCGCGTATCAGTGTCGCTGACACTCGGGTCACTCCACTTTGCCAGTCGGTGACACATCTCAGTAGTCAATGTTATTATTAAACTCGTTAACTTAATAACGTACGGGTAATATGTTCGTAACGGGTGCCTTCGTGTGGCTTGATATAGATTGTTCTGAAATCATTTGGTTAAAACTTTTTGGTAAGTATAGCATTAAATATCTTTATACATATTTAGCATAGAAATTTATTTATTTAAGGTTTGCCAACAGATACAACCCCATGTGACTTAATAACTAGACTTGGTACAAAAACAAATAAGTGTTTATCCAATTACAGGCAAACACACCATGCATATTAATTATACTAAACAATGTAGGTAACAAGTCAACCCTGGTGGCTTTGACCAACTTATTATGCTCCCTACACATTCTGGGGAGGACACTTTGGAAACCAAGATTAGTGAGATAATTATTAAGAGCAACGGAAATTAATTACGCGAGAGTTTTGTCTAGGAACAGAATAGTTAATCGTACCCAACAGCTCAGGAGAATCAATAACCCCGGTCAAGATTTTGTGAAGTAAGACCTGATTAGAAATCCATCGGCGTTTGTCAAGGGACGATAGTTTAAAGAAGTTAAGTCGGGGTGTGTAATGATTGGTATAACAACTTTTGATATATTTTCACTGGCTATAACAACATTAAATATAATTTCATTGGATATAATCACTCAAGGGACATAATAAACTTTTGGTGTAACAGCAATCAGTATAACTTCATGGCGTATGATGTTGAAATAGTATAATACATTTTTGATATAACGTTTAATGGATATAATGTATATTGGATATAAGTATTAGTGGTATAATGTTTTGTAAGATATAAAAAAAAATCACACACACGTTAATTATCTTAACCTAACCTAAACCTTTTTTTTTTTTTTAATCGCTGGGAAAATGCGATTTTCCCCCCTAGACTGAAGAGTCTAAGAGGGCGCATACCCCCCGGGCCCGGGGAGGCCAAAGTGGGGGGTTATGTGGGGCTCTCCCCTCCGCACTAGTCGGAGGGAGGGGAGGAGAACTCACTAAAAACCCAGCGGCGTTACCCTCACTGCCGTTATAGGGGGACGCCATGGGGTCGCAAGCATTCTACCACGACGTCCCCCCGGCTGCCCCGGCGTTATACCGGGGGCACCCTCGCGCCGAAGGAGGGAGGGATTGGCAACGCAACAACCCCTCCCCCAGACGTGTAAGGCCTTAGATGGTGGGTCCCCGGCCCACCGGCCTTATTGGGGGAGAAGGCGGTTGATGTATTGCAACCGCCTTCTCCCCGCCCGTCTGCGCCGGAGCGGGTGCGCGTCAGCTCTTTCTTCGCGCTCCCGCTCCGCTTGCTCTTTTCGCGATATTGTCTCCTCCGCGAAGTCCACCGCTGCCTTCCACGATCTCTCGCTGCTCAGCATACAACTCACAACACTGTGCAGCGAGAGATCGTCCGTCCCTAGCGCCGCAACGAGCGCACGGCGCTCCACGGCCCAGCTCGTGCATTCCACCAGAGTGTGCTGGGCCGTGTCATCCTCCGTGCAGGTAATGACCGAAGCACCCATGTCCGGTCATTACCTGTGCCAGCCTATACGTGATGTCGCCATTACGGCGGTCCAGCCAATCCTCCAATGACGGGAGGAACGCCCCTATGGTTCGAGTGCCATAAGGAGACTCCTCCAGCACCTCCTTCCACCTGTCCCTCTCCCTTTCCACCGCCTGTCTGCGATTCGCGGCCACCTCTTGTGGGGCCGGGAACTCTCCGCTTGCCCTCTACACCACCCTCTCCCTGTGTCGCTCGGCCAGCAGCCTAGCGTCCAATTCCCACGGCAGGCTGCCGGCAAGAGCGCAGGCGGCCGCAAATGCAACCGTTCGGAAGCAGCGGGCCATCCTCTGCGCTATCACCCTCTGGGGCCTTCGTAGGAGGCCCTTTGTTTTCTCTTTCAGTCTGTCGGCCCATATCGGCGCCCCGTACAGTGCCACCTAACCTAAACCTGACCTAACCGCCAGCGTGTCGACGTCACCCCCCTTAACGGGGTGCCTATTTCCGCTCTAAGGGACACAAGCTAACCCTAACCTAACCTACAAATAATACCATTTTTACAATTATCAGTGGCTATTATACTGTTGTGTGTCAGTGGTTACTCGTCGTCGTACCTACAACAATCTGCCTTAGAGTAAAATAGGTAATCCCATGTATGTTATACGTTATGTTTTACGTATGTGTGTGTGTGTGTGTGTGTGTGTGTGTGTGTGTGTGTGTGTGTGTGTGTGTGTGTGTGTGTGTGTGTGTGTGTGTGTGTGTGTGTGTGTGTGTGTGTGTGTGTGTGTGTGTGTGTGGGTGTGTGGGTGTGTGGGTGTGTGTGTGTGTGTGTGTGTGTGTGGGTGTGGGTGTGGGTGTGGGTGTGGGTGTGGGTGGGTGTGGGTGTGGGTGTGGGTGTGTGTGTGTGTGTGTGTGTGTGTGTGTGTGTGTGTGTGTGTGTGTGTGTGTGTGTGTGTGTGTGTGTGCGTGCGTGCGTGCGCGTGCGTGCGTGCGTGCGTGCGTGCGTGCGTGTGTGTGTTTGTGTTTTGTTGTGTTGTCGTGTGAAAAACCTCGTGATGAATGAGCTTTAGACCTGTCAGTCTCTTATGTGTGTAGACCTCTCAGTCTCTGCATTTCTGCTAAAGCTCGTTCATCGTGAGGTTTGTGTAATACCTTATTTGCATGTAACTAGTAATTAAGTTAGTAATTACCTAAAGTAAACCACAGAAAATTTAAAAATAAAAACCTTTTAATAAAAAAATTAAACCGCCGAAAAAAAAACAGAAACAAAAAATAATAAACCTTTTTATTTAGTTTAATAACTAAGTTCTTACACTATTGTAAGTATACCTAAGTATATATTTTTGTAATTATTTTGAGTTTTTAATTAACCTTAATAACTAAGTTCTTAAATTAATCTAAGTGTACCTAAGTAATTTTGAGTCTGCACCAAACAATCAATGAACAAAGATTTATCCAAACAAGTGCAAGTTACACCAAATCAAATTCGGGCGTTCGGGTTGCTGTCTCACTGACATTAACCATAACTTCGTGAACGCTCGGCATTCTCCGGCGATCACGCTTTACGTAATTAATTAATATGTATGTTTGGCGCCGACTCAAAATTACTTAGGTACAGGGAGCTGGCTGGGAAAAGTCCGAGGGAAAACCTGCTTTTTTGCCGTTGCTTCGTTGACCGGAAACTTGGACAATCCGGAGGAAATCCCCGATGCAAACACGCAACCGGCTGTATACTCTGCACGGCTATCACGGGGCGGCCCGCGACACCATCCGTCTCTTTCGAATTAGAACGCTTAGAAAGGGAAACAGTCTATGCCGCCGCGACACTGCTCGGGCCGTCCTGTCATAGTTGTGCTGGTTTCGGTGTTTGCGGTCCAGTGAGATTCGTTGAGGCAATTTCAACCGAATTTCGGGTGTGGGTGGAATTTTGGTTAATGCAAGTTTTATGGCTGGTTCACTAACCCTACCCTAGCTTCTGAGCAAACACAACTCCAGCGAGTAACAGCTAGACCCTGAGGCGATGCACACAAAATGCTTTGAAGCATTGTTTACAATTTGTATACCTGGCACAGCGTTCTTGGATCGTGTGGGTGCGCATCTGCCCCCGCGCCCCGCGCCACCGCGCCACCGCGCCGGACAATACATGGCACACAAAGGAAATACATAGATTGCGCCTTTGTCTCCGTAACAATGATGAACCTTGACAAACATTCGCCGGTGCGCGCGCTCGCCCCGACCGAGTGCCAAAATGCGCGCGGCGCGTAATATAGGATCTCTTATCTCTACTAGGGCTCGCGGTCGTGTCCGGGTTTCGTGTATTCGTGTCGGGTACCCGTGCCCGTGTAATACGCCCGCGGGTTTAAGCGACCGGTACGAACGGATCCGTGTAATTGTGGGTCACGTGTACACAGGTACCCGTGCGCTAATTACACGCGGGTAGTACTACCCGTCCTTGAGGTGTGAAGCTAGGAACTATCCCGTAGTTCTAAGAATGTACGTACAAGTACTAAATGAGTGTTCGTAGCTTTGCAATTATAACATCTTTTTTTTGTGTATAAAAATTGCAGATTAATAAATGTAACAAATTATAACAAAGGACGTAGTTAGTTTCTCAAATTCAAATTTAAAAAAAAAGTAAGTACGAATCCATACTGTTATAAATGTGAAAGTGGGTCTGTCTGCCTGTGTCTTTTTGTTACCCCTTCACGCTTAAACCGCTGAACCGATTTAGATAAAATTTGGTATAGAGATTTGAGTCTGGAGTCTGGAGGAGGGACATAGGATATAAACGAGTTCCACGCGGACGGAGTCGCAGGCAGAAGCTAGTAAGTTTTATCCCATTAAAAAACATTCCACGTAAAAAAGAGGCCGTCTCGAAACTCTTCCACCTTAAAAAGTTGTGAGATAAATATAGACATAAAATAAATATATTAGGAGACAATCTTACACAAATCGACCTAGTCCCAAACTGAGCAAAGCTTGTACTATGGGTACTAGACGACGATAAAAATACTTATATAGATAAATAAATACTTAAATACTCGTACATAGAATACATCCATGACCCAGGAACAAATATTCGTGCTTATCACACAAATAAATGCCTTTACCGGGATTAGAACCCGAGACCTCTTGCTTCGTAGGCAGCGTCACTACCAACTAGGCTAAAGCGGTCGTTGACTTTGATATTTCGTAGTACCAAGTCTCGGGCATTCTTATTATTATTTATTTGCTAGCTAAATAAAATTCTGCTACTTGGCAATCACACAACTTTACTGCATTTATGGATTTTGCACACCTAAAACTATGCAGTATTGTGTGATTGCCAAAGTCACACGGTGGAAGAGTTTCGAACCTTGGCTCTTTTTTACATGGAATGTTTTTTTATGGGATCTCACTTCTTTTTGTAGGTTATTGTGTTATCAATACATACAAATTATGATTGCAGTCTCATACTTGCTTTTTAATTTTTTCTCCTACTCACTGCAAATGTAACTGTAATCCTATATATTTATATAGGCTTACAATGTTATTTATGCGTATCTAGAAATCTGGACCGAAATTTGCAAAATATTTTAGTTTTAACTTGATTTAAACACTAATTATGTTCTAAATTAGCACTTTTGTTGATCGGTCAGTGTGTATGTGTGACAAAATTAAGAAACTTTGACTAATTATAATTCTTAAACCATTGATTCAAATTGAATGAAATTTGAAATATACCGTGTTTATACAATGCCGGCTTGGTTACTGAAAATTCAGGCTTCTAGTTTTATTCACAGCGAAGTTATTAGGGGGGTCGAAAATATCCTGAACTGCTCCGGAAAAAGATGGTACGACCGTGCCGCTGTTTTGCCTGACTTGGCGGGGGCACCGCCGTGCCCCCAGATTTTTATTTGAGCTTGAAATGTGAAAAATAATGTTGTAGCATTAATCTAGTTTTGGTTTTGAACCAGAACAGTTACGAAGCTGGTGGCTTAAAATTGGCCGGTCCCAATTTTAGACCACCAGCTCTAATAGTAGATATTAGAAATAATGATGAGTTTAGCACGACCATTTATTTATGGAAGGAATCAGTTAATAAAAAGCATGTATCTATTAAGAATTGGTCACATTTATTTCAGATTGTGTGGGCCTTTACGAACACTCAATATCACAAATTAATATAACACTACAGTATCTGACAGAAAAAAAACTAAGAAAATCGCAACAAAATGATGTCATTTTTTTTAATCACAACTGTTGAACAGAAACTAGGTATAAATATTGATTGCAGATCATTGTAATGAGGCGAGCATAGTAAATAGCTAAACCAAATGTAGTAAATGATAGTAATAAATATCCCATAAAAAACATTTCATCGAAAAAAGAGGCCAAGTCTCAAAACTCTTCTACCTTAAAAAGTTGTTGGATATTTCGTAGAGCCAAGTCTCGGGCATTCTTATTAATCTTTATTTGCTTGCTACATAAAATTCTGCAACTTGGAAATCACACAACTTTACTGCCTTTATTACATTTTGCATAACTTTAAACTATGTAGTATTGTGTGACCCTTTTCACCTCCCTAATATATCCGTTCAGCGGTAAAACACCACAACTCAGGTCGGCGAAGATAACAGATAAAGAATTATTACCTGCTTTAGAACGATGAAGTTCGTGTGCCTATTTAACCTGTTAAACCCTTTTCGCCGGCAGGCGACGAACAAAACAAACAAAGGAAACTTACAAGTCTTGAGACGTAAGTAATTAGCTTCAATTTTTTTGTTGAAATTTCGACTTTGTCGCAAACGCATAAAACTTAATGTTGCTTTGGAATTCAACGACTTTTGGGTTTATCCAAAAAAAGTTGCAAGACACTGATAATGCCTTTCCAAATTATGATCTCGTTGCTGCAAATTATGTTTACTTCGTTAAACTACATACACGATGTTTAGTACGTCCGAAATTGTCACAATATGGTTTTGTTCGAGTACCTTTCTTTTAAAATGATTACTGTATCCTTTATATAGGTATCGTAGGCAGAGTAATGTTGCAAGTATCGTTTCGATTCAGTGCCTTTATTCGGTGCTCATATTCAACCTCGTGAGTAAAGGTACGGTTTAAAACGGTATACCTTGCAATACCTTTATTAAGTACCGTTAATTAAAACCCTTAATTTCGATACCACATTCAGTCCCTTATTTAGAACCATAATGGCATGTACGGTCGAGGAAAATGAAGGTTTGGCAAATGTCAACTCTATTTGAATGAAGTTAAGGATCAAAAGTGCTAAACATTAAATTTCCTCGACTGTACAATACAATAATTGCTCGGTTAAAATTAAATAGTTCTCATGTACAGTCAGTCAGCCAAAAAAGTGGTCTACCACTTTTGGACCTTATTTTGCATGCAAGAAAGTCGAAAAGCGGTAGAACACTTTCTTGGCTGACTCTACTTACCTAGGTACTGTTTTTGTTTAGCTATCATATCTTTAAGCGGCTATAATAAAAGTTAAACAGTTTGCGTGCCCTTTGTCGGGCAATCATTACATAACATACTAGGTTTATACAATTTTATGACGCAATAGAGTAAACATAGGCTTCCTGCGATGTTTCTTTTGTCACATACCTAATATAAAACAACATCATACACACCAAACCCATAGTTGCTAATGCAAATAGAGTAAAATGAAATAATTATATTCTATTTGCCTCAACTCAAACGGCCACGGATGGTCCGAACCCGCGTGTAATTAGAACCCGCGGGTACGTGTGTACGGGTACACGGGTACCCGGGTACCCGCCCGCGGAACGGGCGGGTTCGGGCGTGTCCGTGTAGAACGGACGCTTAGCACCGCGGGCTTAAGAACACGGGTATTCGGGCGGGCGGGTTTACACGTGTAGCGGGAGCCCTAATCTCTACGGCCCATCACATACTACCGCCGCGCCGCATCCCGCTGTGGCGTGAAGTCCGGTGCAGTGTGAATGTGAAGTACCGCGCGGAATTTACATATACTAACCGAGGTACCGGCATATAGTCTGGCAAAAAAGAGTAGAAACTAATAGGGGCGCCACTATCGCTCATATGGCAACACGAATAGTA
Organism: Epinotia bilunana; assembly: GCA_947049275.1. Classification (NCBI taxonomy): domain Eukaryota; kingdom Metazoa; phylum Arthropoda; class Insecta; order Lepidoptera; family Tortricidae; genus Epinotia; species Epinotia bilunana. The sequence goes on along the minus strand of OX346256.1, from coordinate 301,010 downwards.
CTACCCTGAGAATTTGATACTTCACTTTTTACTAGGACTTTAAATTTGGTTCTTAATTTAGAGAAATGACAAATATACATATTGGTATAGACATAACAAACTCACAAACATTACCTCTATTATAATGTTTATGTAGACAGAATGCTAGTAATTTAAATACAAGTTTTGTTAACCAATTTTATTGAATAGTACAATATACCGTTTCTTCTTCCTCCAAATATTGCACTTTGGTTACAGTTACACTTTATTAAAACGCCTAAAATTCATCAAATATATTGCAAGTACCAAGTTGGTTTTATGTAAACATAACCTCTAAAATGCACAATTAAACAAGACGAAAATTATCAATTTACTGTAATTATAGCGTTAGGAATAAACAAAATTAATATAACGATTCATAATTTAACATTTATTAGTAGTGTACAATAATTAAAAACCTGTTATTCCAGCAGTTCATCTATAAACATTGTCCAATTCCGACAAAATGATTCCGGCTTGATATTCTTCAAGACATCGCTTGTACTTACACATTATAAATTACTTCCCGAGCGGAACCGGGTATTTTCTTGCTCATTATATGGTTTTTTTTTGCATTTGAATGTTAATAAATCCGCGAAATGTAACAAATACGGTAAAATTGTTATTGTTGGTATTACAATGACAATACATATGACAAGTTAAATGAAGTTACCAGGGTCGAAAAAAATTAGTTCCGTTTGTAGAGTTTTTTGCCAAGCTGTAGAAGGTTGCGTTGCGAGCCGTCGCTCCGCACGCCGCAGCGGGGCGGCAGTGTGACGACCGCCTATATCGAGAAGCTGTGCTTTACTAGGTGATCTGCATTCAGAGCGGTTGCATTGCGCCACGTGCCCCGTTGGCCTCATTAACCCTGGGCTCGTTCACCAACTATCAATACGGCCGCTGTTCTTTCAGTATAACGAGCCATTGAACATACTTGTTATTGTTATGATTGTAGTCAAATTACGTTTAGGAACTAGACGGGTAGAAATTGTATCAAAAGTAGGCGGCAACTCTGGCAAAACTTCCTTTTAAATGTCTCCTCTCCTTTGCAATCCTTGAGGCGAGCAATGTCTCGTTCAGAATGTCGACCCAAGTGTCGGCACTTTTAAAGCAAAAGTCATCGTCAACAAGCTTGTGCCACACGTAGAGATTTAGAACCTAGTTTTACTTTTATACCAATGCACTTGATTTCGGGATGTCAGTAGGTACATGTATCTTCTTAAATCCAAAACATTATCAAAATGCGATGTAAGTAACCTACAATGTATATGAAGGAAATAGTGGATCGTTTTCGTCATTCTGCATGCAATATGCGGAGTGTGAGAGCATTCAGTGGATACTTGTCGAGTTGGCACATCAAACGTTTGGGAAAATTCCCTCGCGACCCCATTGCGGGATCACCCCGTGACGTCACCGCCATCCCGCCGCGCAACAGGTGTGGGGGGGCCGTGACGTCATCGCTCCATATCTGCACCCCCTCCGTGACCTCGGCTCGGCGACTCCGCCGACTCGACTCATTTGACTTTCGGGTTGATATACTCTTAAAGCTAATGTGTTTGCTGAATCACAACACTGCCGTCTATTTTTATACATGTAGTGTAATGTGACGTGTAAATGAAGGGCATGAAGGCTAATAGTACAGTTTGTTTATTAGAATGTAGGTACTTACCTACTACCCTAAAAGTTGACACACAAATAATATCACGTGTGCAGCTTTACCTCCTGGCGGCTTCATTTTGCCATTATTTTGACTCGCAGACACAGGTCAAGTCTGTGTTTTGACTAAACTGGAATTAGGGCGGGTTGCACCAAACCGTCTGTAAACGTAAGCGGTGTTCGTTAATATATGAATGTAAGTGTGAAAAGTTTCACAGTGATCCATGGAATGACAGCTGCCGGCGCCTTATGTAACGTTGATTGGTCTGTAATCGGACGTACGTTGGTGCAACGCGCCCTTAATCCTATATAATTAACTTACTAATATACCTCTTTGAGCCATTATATGCCAGAACGTGGTATACATACATATACTCATATAGATATGAAATAATATCTGATTGGTTAGGTGGTTCTGAGTTTTAGGGATTTCTCAATCGTAAATTCTCCATGCGTACATTAAACCCCGCGAATCTGGCATCTAAAGTGTATGCTTGTTATGAGTACTCTGTATTCAGGGACCCTTTCTCTTAGTGCCAATTCGGACAAACAAGAATCTACTAGATTCCAAGACGGGGTCATTCAATTTTGCTTATACTTATACACTAGCTTCGCCCACGGGTAACAGAAAAAATCTGTAATATAATATATCCTGAAAAATGAAAAATTCCTTCAGCGCAACATGGTTTTCGCAATTATGAAATTCTGAAAAAATATGCTTCCGGACAAAACACTCTTCACCACCGTATTACAAAGAACGCGCACTCTTGAAAAATACGGCCCATGTCCACCCGAAGGTCTCTTAGAATGGCTAAGAGATTTTTTTGAAGTCTGGTGAGGAGCTCCAGAGATTATCCCCCAAATACAAACATAGATAGTAGAAAGCTACAGATTAGTTCAGATACCGATGTAATAAAAAAAAAATTATGCCCATGGAATAATCCAGTTTGGTTTAATTAGATTAGTCTAATGAGAGAAGAGGCTCCCTAATTCCCTACTGTGGGTAGTGGCTCCTAAATAGTAAGACGAATATCACTACACGTTTAATAAATGCTGCAGTATGACCGCTATTCTACATTCCGGTAAAGCTGCCAAGCTGTGTCGTTGTGCCTCTACTAAGTTGTAGTCGCCGGTTGGCGATCGTATCGATCGAGCGGGCCGCTGCGCCACAGCCACCAAGCCGCGGAGGGGAGTCAGTCCCATGCCTCTCAGCTCAGCCTGGTCATGCTTACATCACCGGTGCATATGGCCATACCTTACTTCCTCAATCATTATAATGGAAACTACGAAATGTACATGAAACTAGCGCAAACGGATTGCTTTTCGCTGCAATGCGGCGAAAGCAGGCTTTGTGCGAGGCTTTGGCAGTCTCAATGTTTCCGCGACGCTCGTTAAATACACTTTTCGCGACCGAATAAGATACGGATCGCCGGGCTCAAGTGATTATTAGGAAGGAAAATTGATTGCCATGCGATGTGCAGATTGTGGTGAGAGGGATTAAAAAGTGTTATGTTTTTGCAAGTTTAGATGATTACCTACGCATGTTATCGGCGTGGGCTGGCCGGCTCGGCCTTGACCTTCGCCTCCCCCCGCGAGGAAGAGGGCCGCCGTTCCCACGTTTATTTATATTATTCTCCGCTCCACTTGCTCAAGGATGCGATTACCTCGCGAGTTGCGATACAACGTCACTCACTCGCGGCGAGCATTCTCTTCGCCCGATGGACATAGGCGGTCTCTATTCTCGGTTATATATAATTTATGCAAGGCTATAATAGACTGTTTACATTGTGTGTCGACGGCTGTGGAAGTTCAACACGCAAGTATGAATAAATTCTGCTCGAAAGACTGGTGTTACGTTATATTATTGGTCAATAACGATAGGTGATAGATCAGTTTGACAAAAACGCTTGTACGGAAGTAGTTCGAAGGCACATTAGATAGAGTGGGGTGTTGACGATGTACTCGTATGCTTGCGGAGGAACCAGCACGTCTAGCACACGAGGGTCGCGACATACTCTCGATTTTTATCGCACTATACCTCTTCTTCTAAGTGTTCTAATAAGAGAGAGACGGATAGTGCGAGAAAAATCGAGAGAGCTCGCGCGCCGTCGCGTGCTAGCCGTGCTGTTGCGAGTTACGATGCATCATTGGTCGTGGGGATAGTCATTTGTTAATTTATATATGGTATGGTATACTCGTAGTACTTCCTGTCCAGTATCAGTACCTAATGTACTTCTTGCGGCTGATGATAGTCCCAATAGACATCTACATCTGCAGTACGAAGCTAACGGGGAAATAAGAGCCACGATCCAGAAACACCCCAGCGTTCGATCTGCTGATGCTGACCAACAATATTTCGCAATACCGATCTTTCCGCACACTCCTCAAGGTTATTTAGGCTTTTATATATTTAACTTTCATAAAAAACCGCTTAAGTATTTATATTCCGACGCTGCTGTAACGCGGTACCTGAATAATACGTGCCGTGTTCGATTAGTGGATATTTTCTTGCTTATCGTCGATGTTGAACTATTGACAATCGATAACAGTTTTATAATATCAGTTCTTGGTAACTATACTCACCGGCAATGGCCCAAATTAGAAAAATGCATTTAATTATTTAAAACATTATTTAATATATTCAATTTATAGTTTGAAATCACGAAAAGTATTAGGGCCAAATTTTCTGCCGGTCAGTGTAGATACGAGTATATACCTATGCGATTTAATTAATTTGACGACCTCTGTAGCCTACTTGCTAATCCCGGTAAGGGCATGATGAGCAAGAATATTTTTTCCTGAGTCAATGTTGACCTTTGAAAAACCGAGGTACTGCATGTACATGTATGTATGTATGGGCTCAGTTCGGGTGCGATGTCCCCACAGAAATATATCAAGATAGAAGGAAAAAGTGTATGTACTTCGCGTGGCGAAATGATGACACGGTGTCACAATTGATCGCCGCGAACTTCAGTCTGCTCCCGACCGCGGTCTGCGTGCGACGTCAGGTTTTAAAAACAAAATGGATTGTTGCGCAATAATAAATTGTTCAAACACTTCCAATAAATTTGGAGCTGTTAATCGAGGTATTTCCTTTCATCGGTAAGTACAATTTGTCCTTAAATATCTGTTATTCATTAAAAAACTATTTATTTTATTTTTTTCATCAAAACAGTAGCGGGCGATTGTGCGCCAACGCTAGTTTTCCATTGCGGCTTTAATTTGACGAGCCAGACTTGGCTTGAGCTCTAAACCAGTGATGTAAAAATAAGCTATTCAAACTGTCCAGTCACGTTCAAGGTCGATTTCTCATTTTTTCTGTCAAAAGTAAGAATAATGCTGTACACTGCGATTTTCTTACTCATTTATTAAAATCGATTTTGAAAACAGAGGAAATGATAATTACGTTCTTATATTATTATGCAGCTAATGTAGTGTTCTGCCTTTTCGCAGAACTTTTTTTGCCCGAATTTCATTTGCCAACTAACGTTTCGCCGACGATTCACTTTGACAACTAACGATTACCAAAATTTTATATGACAACTTTTTAATTCGCAGAATTATTATAAAGCGGATTATTAATAACGCCTTTACACTTTTGGGAGACTCATCATTTGTCAAATCTTTCACTTGGTCGAACAACTCTTGGACGAATAACGTTTAGTCGATGCAACAGTTCCCTTTTTATACATTAGGCAAGATACAAATAAGAAAAGATAGTAGCATATTCTTTGGTTGGAAATATTAAATTTATAAATAGAAATGTGACAACAGGGATTTTACAAAAATCATAAAATTCAAAACAAACTAACTAGGGATGATAACAAGTAATTTTACATCAACAACAGAAACGAACCGCTCAAGTTTTCCAAAGAACAACGGCAACATGACCAGCTAGTGGCCAAACCGACTCGGATCGCGGATAGGTTAGAAGACGAAAGCGGGAACTTTGCTCCCGCTTTCGTCTTCGAGGTTATTTTTTTAATAAAAGAGCGGAAATACTTGTTCGCAATACAAATATTGTAATTTTTATCATACGACGATCTAAATGCCTAATACAACATACTCAATAAAACATTTGGTAAACAATAAACAACCAAATGTATGTTATGCCAACTAAAACATTAAAGTATACAACATGAAAGTAGGCGTTTTGAAAAATGACATTATAAAACACAGACCACATGTTGAGTTGGTAACTGTTAAGTTGGCAAATAAAACAAATAAATTTGTTAAGTTGGGAAACGAACGTTCGGTGAAAAAAAATTACGCGAAACGTGAGTTGGGAAGTGATAATCGGCCATACAATTTTCGGCGATAAATAAGAGAACCCGCGCGGCTTTTGGGTTCTCCTAATTATCGCCACTAAATTTCGCTCGTGACGTCAAAGTACCTACGCAAAATATGTATTACACGCTCGGTTCCCATACTGATCGACGAGCTCTTTCCTTCTATCTTGATATAGTTCTGTGGATGTCCCGAAGTGAATGTTTGTAAACACAGGTTGTGACGAAATCTTATTTAAGTTACTACGACACCCTAGAAATTGACTTGGCTGAGCTGAGACATTGCAAACGACTACGTGTCGGTAGGGAACAGAGAATGACTATTGGACGTTTCAATATTACTTAATTCTCTTAGTGCTTGGTTGAGTTTAATAATTAAATTAGAAGCACGAAAAATAAACTCTTTTTAATAGACTATCGAATTTACAACTGAACAGTTGAAAATAGCTTCACTTCAACAGTTGTAAAAACAACCCGCGTAGCGAGCGCGTCACGCAGCCGGAGCGAAAGTGCAGTCTTTGTGGATCGCCGCCGCCGCGCACGCGCAGTTCTTCAGTCAGCTAACTACATTTATTATGTGCCTAGTTTTAAAGCACGTCTTTAACGCAAATAATAACACGTTTTTAGTCCAACTTGTTAGGAACATACTTTTCTCACGAATACTGTCGCTGAATGCATGCGATATGATAGTTTGATTTAAGTAGTGGTTTATTTATGATGTCGCCAGCACTGATTATGTTCGAATACAATGACTGAATCACAGATCACTTTCACAAATGATGTATCAGAAGATTCAGAAGATGACTTAAAATAAAAGCGAGGTCGCAGTGGGCGTACTGGGCGTCGTGTCGCCGCACGCGCCAACTTTGGCGAAGCAGTGCACTCGCGCGCCGCTGACCGAATGTAGGTTAGGTATACAATGTATCACGAACCATTATCATTAAAAGACATTTCGGTTCCGCGTCCGCGAGGCCAGTTAACGTGTCCGCTTGCTGTGACGTTGACGGATTGATGCTGTGACCTTGAACTTATTGGTAGATCACCGGCGATGCCACTGCGGCGCTCCCCCTCTCGCTGAAATAGTCATGCGCAAAATGTGTCACTAAAAAGAAAAGATTGATATGCATCTTTCGTTCGCTGTGAAGTATATCACTCTTTTAGTGCACTACTTAGTTCAATTTAGTTCAGTAGCTCTAGAGGTGCATCTACATCAGTTGATATAGATTAGATTGAGTATATCAATATCATATCAGTCGTACGCGTGCCTTTCAATGAACTATTGAGTTACTTGCCGTATTTAAAATTAAAATAACATTAAATCACTCATATCATCGAATCGAATCATATTCAATGTTCAATAGGCAGAATTAACTACCAATTTTCTAAATGATATGTACTGAAGTATTGAAGTATATGAATCCGAACTGAACTAGTGAACGAAAGAGTGAAACCAAGTGAAGTACTTCATTTGAATCACTCATTCGCGAACTACTCATGTCTATTGTCTACGCTGAAAGGCTGTTAACAGCAGTTCATGTCATGACAGGTACCTCAGTCCCAGCAAGGACAAGATCCATCAGAATCCTCCATTTCTTAATGATCGTCTTCTATTGAGTTAATATATTTCAACTAACGACGGTTTAGCAAAAAGTAAATCAAGTTATTGAGTTAAGACTGAAAGAGAACTTAGAACATAAATGTTTTGGTCACTTTCTGCATAAAGATGTCAATTATGACGTTTTGCAGTCACACGATTTGCTTAATGGCATGAAATATAACCCAATAGACGAAGCCTTGAAATATATTGACAATAGGATTGACGCGGTGACCACTGATTGCGGCATTGCGGGGGCGATAATATGTGCGCACACGCTGGAGCGTGCGACAGAGACAGCGTGTAGGGGGGGACGCGGCGAGGCGAGAGGGGGCAGTCACACCACACCACACCGTCACCGTCAGTCGCCGCCGAGATGTGCCATGCGGTGGTGCTCGGCGTGTTGTTCTCGCTGCCCTCCTACCTGTACTCGGCCGTGCCCTTCAGGTGAGCTCGGGCTCGAGACAGCCGCTCCGTGCTCGTGTCAGTGTTGCCCATGTTGCGCAAAACTAAGTCTACATGCCCTTTTTTAAAACGTTGTGTTTCCATTACGGCTTTGCTGGACGTTATTTCCTCCTATAGGCATGATAAAATCGAAATTTGTGAACCGGAAGTCAAACGGGCTCTATAGACAGCGATCGCAGTATAGGGAATGGAACCGCTGACTATAACACATCGCTTTCTCGACGTAAACGGTCGGCCAATGAATCCCAAAATGATTAAGAGTGGACGCATTACTTGCGGCGAGTGAGGCCGGGTCATGGACTGCTTGGAGTTGGTCGCGCGCTGGCTCGCCGCGCTGCTCGACGCACTGCTCGCCAAGTTAGTACCGGTACCCCGTCAGGACAATCTACAGAACTATGGCTTCGGACCAGTATAACTGACCTCCGATTGCCCATAGTTATTACAAATCGAGAGTTCAAACCGGTTTATGAAAAGCTGTGCAAGCGTCCTGCAACAACACCACGCGAGAGAGTCGCCACTGGTAGCATAGAAGTCACAACTGTCATGTAAACGCTGGGTTATGCTCCTAGTTTTATTTGTTCAGCTTGCGTCAGCGTCCCCTCGTTACCCAGCGGGCTGTCCAGGGCAGGGCTGGCTGCTCCACTTCACTACAGGCGGACCAATATTATAAAGCGTGACCTCCGACCTCTCATACTTGGTACGGCTTTCAGGGCCCCGGGTTAATTTATACTATGGAGTTCCTAGCACCGTCGAGACAAATAGGTTTGTGAGTAATTGAGTACATACATATATGCATTAAGTACACAATGTCGCTGTCCGATCGATTCTGATGATACTGTTTCAATGATAATAATACCTAGGCTAGAAATGTCTCACTTAAGACCATAGTATCGTAGAATTCATAATTATACTAGTCAACAAAGGTATAGCAGCTAGTACCCAAGGAGAGGGCTAGAGACAGTAGAGACCCCCATGAAATTTAGGCTAATGGCTTGTGTGTGTATTCTTGAGATTGGCCGAACTACTTTGATTCTAGTTGTCCATTCAAAAAGCGGTAGTGTCTTTCCGAGAGTCCAAGGCAAGGTAGGGGATTCCAATTCCAACTAACAGTTAAGTAGGCCAGATTAAATAATCTCAACGAAATGCTCGTATTTAGCGAGTGAAATATGCTCATTGAACGCAAATTCGGAACGATCACATACCTACTGCAATATAAATTATCTCTCTTCGTACCATCTCGACGTGAGTAAATATTATAGCGTGCAATAAAATCCAAAGCATTATGTTACGAGTTGTGAGACACTATACACTACTCGCCCTCAACCCAAAAGACGACTGAGGCCATAAAACTCGAGGCAGAGGTAATAAAGCTCGGCGGTCGTAGTGATGGCAATGTTTCGATTACAAAGTGTTTTAAACGTCGATGTAATTCTATTTTTTTAGTTTCACTTTAATTGCCCAATTATTTAATGTTTTTTGTCTGTGTAAAAAAGGTAATTGTTTACTAATTTAATAAACAAGTGAGGTACCTACCTACATGGTATTTAACCAGTTCATAATTTATTATCACTTTACCATAAGTAATTATGCTTTTAACTATAAAAGGATTAAAGTTTAAATGTATACACCTCATTCGTTACTCGAATACTTACTGAGAACCTATATCGCAATGGAAAGTTTTTGCAATAACCATGTGATTAAGTTGGGTTGGACGGTGACATAAACCTGCAATGCCGTATCTACCGTAACTAACCGTGCTTCACGATGCTATCAACAATGAACAACCGAAGATTGGCAGAAATGTGTTGGTCATGCTGAAGAGCTCCAAAATGAAGACTTGGTTAAGGCATGTTTGGTAGATATTCGACCACTTATATTAATAAATCTCCAAGGTGACGAGTGACCACGAATGTTTATAAAAAAAAAAAATTAGTTATGTACTGTTTTGTTATATTGTTTTTATTTTAGTAAATAGTAGCGTAGATAACCTTTTTTACTTCAGTTTTACACTTCTATACCTTAAATAAAGAAATTGTATACTTAAATGATTTATTTGAAATATTATGCACATGTTTTCAATTATAATGTTACACCGTATTTCCACTTTTAAATATTATAATAATATTGAATGAATGCACAAGAAATGTACCAATTCACTCACAGCTTATCGACAATATCGACGTTCCTTTATGTGGGCTTACTAGGTAGTAAGCCCACATAAAGGAACGTCGATATTGTCGACGGACGGACGAGCGGATCCGCTCGCTTCGTGCAATACAATGGGAAACTGATATCGCGAGCTCAAGGGTTTTATTGCCCTAGTCGTCTTTTGGGTTGAGGGCGAGTATAAAAACCGAACAGCTTAAACCACCAGTAGGCACGTGCCGTCCTACGCTTCGTAACAGAAGCAGACTATTAATTGGCATATAACATTATTGTGAAATTCTATTGTAAGTCAGCTGCAGAGAAACATACCCCCCTGCATACCAAATTGCTATGCTAGCAAAAAGCTAAAAGACGAGTAGTGTTCGAGGGCCCTTGTCCACGCCCTGCCCGTTCGGCAGTCGCCCAGGCATGGCGTGTTATCAGGTCGCGCGATCTTCTTTACATCACGCGCACATCAGCTGCCGCGGTCCTACGGCGACAGCGCGGTGGGTGCGACGCGGACCTTTGTCCTTTACTTCCACTCTTGATAATATAGCGATACAGTTATCGAGTCCAATCCGCTCCGCACCGCACCCACATGAGCTACTGCGCTGCGTGTCAGCTGATAACAGATTTGGTTACACATTTTAACACTGTTCATTACATTTTGATAGGCCCCTACACTTTTGACCACTTTATTAAACCCTTTGTTTCGTATACGTTTGACATATTACTATCGGCGTTATTGTTATTACCCAATGGAACTAATGCGTCAAACATGGTCAGTGATTATTGATTACGTATTTCGCACTAAACTCAATTATCAATATCTAAAACAGATTAAACTTATTTTTTGACGCAATCATTTCACTAAATGACACGTCAACAAACGTCAATGATACTTCGGCTCTCAAACCGCCCTTTGCCGTGAATACACAGCTGGTTTAGTGCTAACTATGGCTATGCATGTCTTTTATTTTGCGTTACTATAAAGAAAGAGGCGATACTAGCATTAAACCAGGGGGCCTACCGAGAAACGAAAGTATCTCCGTCTCTGTCGCTCTTGCTACTTCGGGCGACAGAGAGAGAGATACACGAACGAAGTTCGTTTTCGTTTCGCGGTAGCCCCTCATTACAAAGGCTGGTCCGAAAGTTGTTAGCTGCTCCGGCTCTACTTATGCGATTACTATATTATTTATACCATTGTGAGGTATAGTTCAGTACTTATTGAAGTGGTGTAAAATACATTTTTAGAAACGCTTCGTTTTTTTAAATTTATTCTTTACTTCGAAGCGTCGAAGCCTAACCATCAGTCATGAAAATCAGTACCTAATTCAGACTCCGTATGTCAGTGTTGGGCGTAATGCATTACATTTGTAATCGCATTACAAATTACATTACATGTAATGTAATAACGAGTAATGCATTATACGTGTAATTGCATTACATTGCAATTACGAGTAATGCATTACTCGTAATGGCATTAAATGTAATGCGATTACAAATGTAATGCGATTATGAATGTAATGCATTACGCCCATTGCTTTAGGTACATGTAATTTGATTTAATTCCTAATTTATAATTGAAAGTACATTAATTAATTGGTAATTAAATTATTTAATAACTTACTGTAAGTAAAATTACTGTTTTTTTCAACTCTCATAATTGTGCCATTTTTTTTTAAATCTGACGACAGAAATATTTTATATAATTAACGAACCGCTCACGAACTTTACGAAAATTGGTTGAGAAATGCGACCTGTCACAGCTCGACCATAGTGGTCGAGAGTAGCCGGAAATCTGGACAAACGGACTTACGAAAGCATTTTTCCCCGAGCTGGGAGACGCTTTGCTCGCTTCTTTCAATCGGGTAATAATGAAAAATTTATTAAATAAAAGTAATTTTTATACTCTTCGACCTTAATGACGACTTTTAAGACTTCGTACACCAAACTTAAATCACATACTTTTTACTATGGAGCTTCCAACTCAACATTTCATAACTGTTGAGACAACTAAAATGAAATTGACCAATCCCGTGGCGCCTTTACCGAACTATAATGTATTTGACCAATAGGACGCCGTCATGAGAAAGTCAAAAGGTAAATAGACATCAACGCACAAAAAAGAAAAAGCCGTTGGTTGCACTTCGTTTTCAATAGATACCAAGTTTGTTTAATTAGTTCAGTTGACTCGTAGAAAAAGTATTGTATACAATAGTTATATAATTAGCTTTTTAAGTCTCGTACCTTAAGAGTCCGCAGTAAGCTCGGCCGAATTTCACCTTGCCATACAAACGTAGTGACGCTCTCATTTTAAAACTACGTGTTGGTTTGTGACTAAACTTTGCATATATTGACATGAGGTATATCTATGTCTGTAATTCGTTTATATGGCTCCAGTTTATAAGACAACCGAAATACAGCAAAAAATAGTTTTGTATGAAAAACTTAAATTCGCTGTATTTTTTTACTATGGTATCTGAAGCTACATAAACTAATTACAGACATAGATATACCTCATGTCATTTAGGATATCAAAAGGAAATACTGTCCTAGATTTACTTATTACTACTTACTAACTGATCTTGTATGGAATAGGGTATAAATAAGTACCTACCACTGGACCAAGCCAGGCGTGCGGCGGCAGCTACCTTCCCGTGTCGACCGAGTATGCATTAAGTAGATATTATCTCAATATACCTAATTAGTTTTTACGATTTATATTATAAGGTACATATATAAACACCTTCGTAGTGTAATAATTGAGGGTTCATGTTTTCTGCCAACAAACTGTTATGCAGTTTGGCAGATAAGATTAAATTTATATTATGTAACCTGTTTTAGTAATAAAATAAATTAAAAAATAAATAAATATGCAGTTTCGTTACAATCCAACACGTAGTTTTAAAATGAGAGCGTAACTACGTTTGTATGGAGAATCGAGCTTACTGTGGACTCTTAATTAGGCCACTCAGCAAGCTTAGCTCAGCAAAGGTAATTTGTAATCGCATTACAAATTACATTTTGTAATCTGTAAGGCGATAACAAAATATATTTTGTAATTTGTAATGCAATCATTGAAGTTACATTTTGTAATTGTAACCTGTAATTTCTAATGCAATTACTTTTTGCCCCACACTGCCATATGTGCTGTCATTTTATAAACCGTATTTGTCAAAAAAAAAGTTTTTTTAGGTGCTGCTAATTACGAATCTCGACGGTTTTTAGGGTTCCGTACCCAAATGGTAAAACGGGATCCTTCTACTAAGACTTCGCTGTCTGTCCGTCTGTCTGTCAGCAGGCTGTATCTCAAGAACCGCGATAGCTAGACAGTTGAAATTTTCACAAATGATGTATAACGACAAATACTAAAAACAAAACAAAATAAATCATTAAGGGGGGCTCCCATACAACAAAACTTTTTTTTTGCTGTTTTTATAGATAACTAGCTTCCGTCCGCGACTTCGTCCGCGTCGACCCGGGATAAAAACTATCCTATATTTTAATCCAGGCTATAAACTATCTTCGTGCAAAATTTCATTCAAATCGGTTCAGCCGTTTAAGCGTGATTGAGTAACAAACATCGAAACTTTCGCATTTATAATATTAGTAGGATGGCACGGAACCCTTCGTGCGCGAGTCTGACTCACACTTGGCCGGTTTTTTAACGTATAAATAGTTTTGATTGAGTAAACATTTATTAAGATTTAATAGGTGCCAACAATGAGTCTTTCATTAAAAGTAAACAATTCTGATATTTAAAACAAATGTATACTCAATATGCTTATATACGTATAACATTATTTATTGATTTATACATTGGAAATAGCAAAAGAAACGGAATAATTAGTCCCGGGAAAAAATTAAGTTGGATTTCAAAGATTTCAATACAAAATCCATTTAATTGTGCCTAAAATGGCCGGATTTTCTAAGCAATTCGTAAGTCCATACAAAACGGCTTTCAGTTTAAATATATAATAAAAAAACTATTCCTATTAATTTATAATAAATCATGGCCATAATTAGCATTGAAATAGCCCTAACAATGGTATAAATAATATTGTAATAGCATGAGTACCTAGAGCCGGAGCAGCTAACAACTATCGCAGGAGCAGCCCTCGTATGGTTTAACAGCTAATTAATACGAGGGCCACACTGAAAGTTTTGCGTAACTTTTAAATAAAACCATTTAAAACAAAACTAATACATTTACTGCTTCTCAAAATATTCTCCCTTGCATTTTATACATTTATTCATCCGCTCGAACCATTTTTCAAAGCATGATACCCAGTCGCTTGACTGCATGTTTTCGACGTGTTGGTTAAATGTCGCCACTGCATCTTCGGGCGTCTTAAATGTTAAACCTCTCATCAAATCCTTGATTTTCGGGAAAAGGTAAAAGTCACAGGGTGCAAGATCTGGACTATAAGGCGGATGAGCCACGGTCTCCACATTTTCGGAACTCAAAAACGCTTTTGTTTTTTTGCAGTGTGGGGGGACGCATTATCATGATGCAGGAGTATGCGGCTTCGTGGTCGTGTCTCTCGAACTTTTTCAAGACTGTGGGCAAACAAGTTGTGGTGTACCACTCGGCATTTACAGTTCTTTTATTATTTAGAAGGACTATGCAGACATGGCCACTTTTTGAAAAAAAACAAGCGATCATTTGTTTGGCAACGCTTTTGGCTTGTTGAATTTTTGTTGGCCTACTGTCACCTTCAAAGACCCATTCACTAGACTGTTGTTTCTTTTCTGGATCGTAACAATAAATCATGTTTCATCTCCTGTTACGATGTTATATACACCATTTGAACATCCGTTCTTATATTTCCGCAGCATTTCTTGGCACCAGTCGACACGTGCCCGTTTTTGGCCTGAAGTTAGTTCATGAGGAATCCACCGACAACAAAGTTTCCTGACTTTTAAATTTTCGTGTAAAATCTTTTGTATTTGACTCATACCAATCCCTAATTGTCCTCGAATTTCGTCGTAAGTGATTCGTCGGTTTTCTTCTATTAGTCGTCTCACAGCAGCAACGTTTTCTTCAGTGACCGCGGTTGACGGTCGACCTTCACGAAACTCGTCATCGAGACTAACACGGCCCCTATTAAATTCAGCGTACCAACGTCTCACGGTGCTCAGATGTGGTGCTTCAACACCAAATGCATTTTGAAGGCGAGTACTACACTCATGCGGAGAAAGAGAACTTTTAAAATCATAAAAAATCATTGCTCTAAAATCTTTACGCGTCAAATCCATTTTGAATGCAATCGGTTTATTTCGAACTGACAAAAAAAACAAATGACTATCGATTTCCCGCCAATATTTAGTACATTCCTTCCATAAACATTTCCATAAACAAAAGTCTATATTTTTTTTAAATAATCAATTCGAAATTGGAATGAGTGCGAATAGCCAGGAGTGCAAAACTTTCAGTGTGGCCTATGTAGTACATTACTGCAGAGGCCGTGAAGTAAAGGATTGCTGGATGAGTTTGGAGTAGACGGCCGAGTCGTAGACGAGGCCGGATACAACGAGTCCAGCAATCCCTGTTCCGGCCGAGGATTGTATAGTGCTTTTCTCAAACGATGTGAGATTAAAATAAATACAAGGTAATCAATTAAATAATACGTAATTAGCCGCCTTTTTTATTTTCTATACATGCCATTCGAACAAGCCGTTCGAGCACCATGTTTAATCGCACATAAGTATAGTACCATAGATTTTGTTTTTTTTTTATGTCGCAAGTATGCTACAGGTGGTTGGCAGTATGTAATTTTTCCTTTGTCAGTTTAATATTAGTAAGCAAATTTAAAAAGTTACAGTAGCGGACAATAATGGTTTTACTTAGGGTTTTCATACATTACTTCTTGGCGTAAGGCCAAAATTTCATCTTCGTGCAAAATTTCATTCAAATCGGTTCAGCCGTTTAAGCGTGATTGAATAACAAACATCCAAACATCTAAACTTTCGCATTTATAATATTAGTAGGATTAATTATCTACCAATTTACCAAAACCATGCCACCTCTCGCCAGATCCGCGTTCCGTAATTACATGCTTAAAGTAACATGTCCACGCAAAATAACATGTACACGAAAAATTACATGAAAATCATACGTAAACGAATGACTTGCCTACTAATCTGCTCATTACCTAGCTAGGACAAGCACTAATTCCATGTTGTCACCTTGATCGTTTGGAGACTGTCTACTCGTGTAGGTGGTGCAGCCCGTGAGCATTTAGAATAGGCATCGGGTCTATTATAGACAGTAGGAATAGGAATACGGTAGCCTGGTGGTTCAGGCATGCGGCGATCGTGGGTTCGAATACCGGCTCGTATACCAATGAGTTTTCCGGAACTTATGTACGGAATATTTAGTAGTGTTGTATAAGACTCGAGTTCTGGAGTTCCAATTGTGTAGTCTTAAAGTCCTTGAGCGTATGGGCGGAGCCTCGACCCTCTCCCCGCGCAAGTCGCACAACCCGCCGTCGTTTATTAAGCGTTACATATATTAAGTTACAGACGCGTCATCGCGCATCGTTACCAATGCAAGGGTGGACGTTGATGGGTGACATTTGTCATGCTTAATTGAAACGTGATATTTGTCATACATAAATTACATAATTGATTAAGTTCAAAAATTATGTCCCTACTATTATAATACTATTTACTTACGATTAGTGTAGTTCCGTCAGCACGACTAGCACGAGACGGCCGCGACATACACTCGATTTTTCTCGCACTATCGGTCTCTCTCTTATTAGAACATTAGGAAAGAGAGGTATAGTGTGCGAAAAATCGAGAGTATGTCGCGGCTGTCTCGTGCTAGCCGTGCTAGTGAAAACGAAATTCGTTCGAATAACTCTCATTGTCGCTCGAACTAGCAAGCGCGACAGAGAGGGAGATACACGAACGAAGTTCGGTTTCGTTTCGCGGTAGGCCCTCAGCACGCCTAGCACTAGACGGCCGCGACATACTTTCGATTTTTCTCGCACTATACCTCTGTTACTAAATATTCTAATAAGAGAGAGACGGATAGTGCGAAAAAAATATAAAGGTAATAATAATAATCCATACCTACTGTTGCCCTTAGGCCATTTTTTAATGTTGCTATTAATAGGGGCCCATCTAGTAGTTAGCGAGTCACCGTCTGCCAGAGATAAAATGTGAAACAGTTTTATTGGGCAGGCGTCCGATGTTTCATCCAATAGCCCAGCTACTAGTCCATCATTTTCACCCAATAACCCGTTTTATTTAGATTCCATCAACTAGCAATAGACTCTTACACCCCAGCGGGTGCTGTTTCTGTGTGCGTCCCATTACACGGGCAGAGACAGCATCCGCTTGGTGTACTCCTTGCATTTCATTAAATTGTCAAAAGGGCCTCTACGTGTTGGCTCAGAGCTCCACGCACGCCTCCTAAAAGTCCGGGACATCATTGTCCCGTGAGTGGGAAAGACATAATCCATACTATCCATACTTCTATATCCATACTCCATACTAATATTATAAATGCGAAAGTGTGTCTGTCTGTCCGTTACCTTTTGTGTAAGTGTAAGGTTGTTAAGTTTTTAACTAATTTTCGGTATATTTATTACGTTCTATTATAACTAAACTAAACTACTACTATAACTAAACTATATTATGCTGACTGTACAGAAATCGGCCTCGGGTAAATATATACTTATAGATTAGTTGTACGTTAACCATACTTTGTTTCATATCAAATAATAACTGTATCGAACTTGGAGTTGGCATGCAACCCATAGGTAGGTACTTACAATATTTGCCAAGCCCACTATTTTTATTAGAACTTATTCTATTAACACTTGACAGTCATTAATACGAGCAGATAAAACAATATTGTTTCTATAATTGTTCATGCTCCTAGGCAATAGATATTGTAAATATATTTACTAATAAAATTTCTGGTTTTAGCGATTTCCCAATTTGATACTGTTTAGATATTTGATACTTTGATAGAATAGGTATTTACTTGTGTATTCTTTTTCCTCTTCTCTTGTAAAATTTCTTGATATTACGTATTTTCCTCCTGCGCTTATTTAACCCCAAAGACCCAAAATAATTATTGAAAAATTTGTGAGACCTAAGCTAAGATGTACTAACTCTAGTATCGTAAGTTTGTAAGTTACTAAACAAAATCTAAACTATACCTACGTAAATGTTAATTAGGTACAAACGCCAACACAGTTAACTGACCATCCTGTATTTATACAAGAACCTTATTACAGTGCACATAAAGTGCACGGATGGTCAGTCAGCTGTCTTGTCTATAGTACCTACTACTTTACAAACCACGAAATAGATTGTCCACTCTATGCAACAAAATTATCTGTGACTAAAAACTAAACTATACGCAAATATTTATTAGTTACCTACTATACGAATCACAAAACGGATTGTCCACTCTATGCAACAAATATAGTCCACAATTTCCAGAAATATTTAAAAATTTCGGCGCAGCGCAAATTGACACAGGTCCGTCATGCAACGTGTCTCGTCCCGCACTGACCGTATGGACGAAAACGGGGAGGCGTAGGAACTTTGGCGGAATATTTCAGAAAACGAGATATTTTTTTAAGAAAATTAAGAAAGTAAGAAAATGATGCCCTTGTTATTTTTGTATGAAGAAAGTTATAAAATGTCATATTATTCTGATAAAAAATGGAGCAGTAAAACTGTTACAAGTGAAAAAATAGGGGTGACTAGATTTATTTTTCTCTAATTTTTATTGTTAAAATGGATTTCTACGAAAACTATGACCCGTCGCATATCTTGCAGATTATGATATATTTTTTCCGACACCAAAAATGTTACGTTATAATGTATAAAACGGTTACAAAACAACTCTTTTTCACGAAAATTTCCAATTCAGCCTTAATACACGACTCGGTGAACTCGAACACTCCGAGTCCCAAGTCGCGACGAGCGTGAGTCATCTGTCCAGCGACGGGAGGCTAATTTACAAAAGCTATACTAATTGAGTCACGTACGAGTCAAATTATAACAGATGAGCTTTTGTTTGTGCATATTACTTAACAATATCTAATCTATTTCATTTCAGTACTGATTGTTCACTCAAACGGATTAGCTTTTTGTGAAGATAGTTTCAAACATTATTTACGACCAAACCCTAGTCGAGTAGAGTTTCACCGCCATATTTGTTTATCGCAATCGTATTTGCTCAACACAATTTTTGCCTTACTTAGATAATCGTTGTTTAGATTTTGAGACAGTGTACAGTCCAAATATAAGAAAAGGAAAATTATGATAAAACATATTTGAATTATATATTGGGTAATAAAATCTGTTACACACTTACGTATATAAACGGTCATTTTTAATATCATTTAAAATATTATTCAAATCGAATACTATTACCTGCGTCTTTAATGACTGGTTACCAACCTATTTTACCATAATGCTGGTTAGGTCCGACGACGAGCGAAGCGAGGAGTGTTAGGAAGAACTGTGACCTCACGGCGCGCTAGCCAAGCGAGCGAAGCGAGCGTGCCGCGGCAGCGGCTGGCGAAGCGCCAGAAACAATACGCTGGATCTAGTGATGTGCCGTTCCCAGGAATATTCCCCAGGTGGGAATATTCCCATACAAGGGAACATACGGGAATATTGAAATTGTGTATATTTATATATCTTGCTATTAGGGATTCCATGATAACTTGCGCCCTTGATTTTTTTACCAAGACATTAACCAGTGTAATTTACCCGCAAAAGTAAATTCCCAATGTTCCCAGTTATTGGGAATATTCCCCCATCAGAAAAAAACAAATTTTACAAAAGTACTTCTGAAAGTAACAAAAACGATACAAAGTTAATAAAAAACCACAATAAAATATTATAAGAATACAAAATATGAAAATATTTACATATTAAATGGTAATTGAGATAAAAAATCAGAATTAGTACAATAATGCAGTTTTTGGCGAATGGCACTTTCTTTGTCGGGGCACTATTCATTTTATTTACTTTTATTACAACTTTAATTTTCCTAATTTGTATTTCAATATTCCCCTGTTTGAGGAATATTCCCGGGAACAAGGGATTATTCCCGGGAATATGCCCATACGGGAATATTCCCGTTCCCGGGAATATTCCCCGGCACATCGCTAGCTGGATCGCTTCGATTTCGCTCGCTCGGCTCGCGCGCTATTAGGTCGTAGTTCTACCTTACACACCTCCTCGCTTCGCTCGTCGTCGTACTTAATGGATGCTTTCATTATAGTAGATTTAAATTTACACTGATGTGTTTAAATTAAATAAGTTTCTGTCAAAAATTTCATTTTTTGTACAAGCTTTTATTGCCGGCTGTACTTTTCTGTATACCATCATCAACTGCTCATTGAGACGATTCTAACGAGCCCAAACTCGATGGGGTTATGTGGCTTTATTACGGAGTTCCTATGGCCACCTTCTGTCTCTTTCATCAGATCAGCTCGATGGTACCATAATATTGAATTGTCATCCAAACTATAGTTAAACCCAAAATTTCAGCTCAATCGGTCACCGGGAAGTGGGTCAAATTTAACTTGCAAGATTTGACGGACAACACTTAGATACATACTTTTATACTTACATACGAACAAGTCAAGTTAATATAAAGCTTGTAAAAAAGCAAATCTTGTTTCAGTAAAATTATACACTGAACTAGGATGTTGCCAAGGAATTTGCAACACCAAAAGCTCATCTCATACAATCGGCGTCATGGCTAAAATTCTGTTATAGACCGCAATAGACTAGCATTTGTTGCTGGATTGCCAGTAGGAGTTTAGTTAACAATGTCTACGCGATTTCAGTCGATTTCTGTACTATAACAGATTAGGGTTTTGTGAAGGTTTTGCATAAAGAAAAGCTAATCGAGTTCAGTTCTCACTTTGACTCAGATAGTATAGGCTTTGTAAAGTCGCCGACGGCTGTGGGAGTTTTCTATATAGCGAGTCTTCAAAAAAACTGGAGTCTTTCACAGCGACTATTAGTTTCCAAATTAGACTCGCGGCTAGATTTACTATACGACTCCGAGTCTAGCTGCGAAAATGTATTGTATTGAAATTTATAGAATGTTAATAAGTGAAAATAGGCTATTTTCGTCTATCACAATTAAATTATGAAAGTATGTAATTTCTGTAGTTTTGACTACGAAATCCGAATATAATACTATTTTGTTATAAAAACATAAGAAATATTTTTAATTTCAAAATTAAAATCGTATATTTATTATCTGTATGTCACGTGACCAAAAACGCTGACTGCCATTTTGTCTTCTGTGAGTGACGTCAGAACAGCAAATACTAAAACAAGTTTTCGGTGTAAACAACAACAAAAAGTTAAAACATATTTATGTATTTTCTTTCTTTCTTTCTTTCTTTCTTTCTATATTGTGGACGCAAATTGTATTTATTTACAATTTGATACGCTATATTACGCCATCTACGATGGAGGTTGGATTTGTAAAAGCTGACAATACAAATCTACCAAAAATAGACGCAGTAATGATTGCAGTTCTTTGCGTATAATACAGATTTATTTTCTGCTGAATGCAGAAATATCAAAACAGTTTTGTAAGTATATTCTGTTTCATTTTCTGAAACTATATTAGAACAATAAAATATTGTATATTTCCGGTGATAAGTTTACATGTTTTGAGGAGTCTTCAACGTTGAACTATTACAAGTTGGCGCAACAGCAACGATAACGAGTATGAAAGCTCATTTTTAGTTAGAAAATCAGAAGGCATAGATTAGAAAAGTAATAGAAGTACATGCACATTTGACGTGTATCTTCTTAGTAGTCTGTGGTTTGTTATTGCAGTTATGACGTCACGATAATGGCGGCTGCCTTTTTGGCCCGAATATATAATGTTCAAATTTCAACCATTATGATGGGGGGTTGATGGTACCTTTTTTCAGATTTTCGTACATATCTCGAATATCTGTACGAATAGCGTTATAATAACTTCAGACAAAAGATTCTACATAAAATTTCCTACAAAATTGGTCATAATAATTTTTACTCTACTATCAACACTTTGCTTTGGGAGCTACAGGGTGTTAAAGTTAACAAAGACATAAAAAATAGTCTATTTAAGAAAACGTCGTGTTTTCGTAATTGTTCATCATAACTATTATAATTACTTCGGATAAAAGTTTCACCATAAAATTTCCTACAAAATTGGTGATATTTATTTTTACTCTACGATCGATACTTTAGGAGCTACAGAATGTTTAAGTTAAAAAAATAGTCGATTTAAGAAAACGTCACCTGCTTATCGAACATACAATTCCCATGTCGATCCATTGAGAATTTCTCAAAACAAACAAATAAAGCTGCAAAACCACTGATTTCTCACTGACATAGTTGTTCTCCGGGAAAGAGTGCAATTACGACCTGGTGATGTACGGAACGAGTGTAGGGTCTCTCCGTGTGACCCCCAGAAAAATCTGACATTTCAAGATTTGCCTCGGGGTAAAAATTTGGAGTACAGCCTGGCTAAACGTTCAGACCTAGGTCAGGGGTGCTCGACCAAATGTCATAGGTTACCGCGTGCAGTTTTTGACGACCAAAAAAATAAAAAGAAACAAGATTTTTTCGTCAAAATTTTAAAACGCTCCTAGCGAGCTGTCATTTGACCTCAATGTTTCTATGGGCCTCGAGATTCCGAAACCCAAAAATTTTTTTTTCTTTCTTTAACGTTTTTTTTAAATTAATAATTATAATTGTTTTTTTATTTCAATTATTATTACATTCAACCTTGCGTTGTTTGTGAGAAACGTGTCGCCGGAGATCGTGTTTTTTGTAAGGCGCTATCTCGCTCGTTCCTTCGTGTTTTATCCCGTTCTGGTTTTTCGATTTTATGTAATAGATTCTATTATGAAGGACACGTAAACATTAAAGAAAATTCTGAATGTAGGTAATTATGTTTCTTTTCTCAAACATGCTCGGAAATGTATGCGTTAATATCAATCACGAAATGACGACATGAAGTTTCTTATTTAAGGCTCCCTACATTTACCCCTTGGCTTTACGCCAAGAAGTAATGTATGAAAACACTAATTAAAACCATTATTGTCCGCTAATCTAACTTTATAAATTTTCTTACTAATATTAAACCGTCAAAGGAAAAAATAAATACTGCCAACCACCACTAGACTGCGAGCATACTTGCGAAATAAAAAAAAAACAAAATCTATGGTACTATAATCATAATTATTTAAATCGGATACTTGTCCATATTTGTTAGTAGCGTACAGAAAAACTTAATTCTAGTGTTAGTAATTACATACACCGACCGAAAAACCGATGGAAAATGTCGAGATGTGGTCCATTGGTCGCTCTCGCTCCTAAATTTGAATAATGTATTTTGCACGGACACGGACTCACCAGACTCGGCATCGGCACTAACAGGGCACGTTGTTGTTTGCAGGAAGGCGCGGCGCAAGGAGCGCGAGGGCGAGGCGGCGGGCGACCCCAAACTGTACCTGCAAGAGGCGCTGCTGGAGCGGAAGCTGCCCGAGCTGGACATGCGGCAGCTAGTCGACCTGCCGCGCCACCTCGACTACAACGAGTGGCTCGCCTCGCACAGTCAGTATCCACTCCACTCCACACCACACCACACACACATACCCTCCCCTCCCCTCCCCTCCACCTCACCTTACCGCGACATCCACATCCACTGAGATCATCTTAGTTTAACCCTGATTAGCACAGTTCACTATTACGAGTAATAATATATCCAAATCCATCATCTGGGTTGTTTTCTGCAAGAAGGTCTCAGCCATGGAGCTGGCCTCTCCGTCCCAATTCTCTACTAGCCAGCTAACTTCGGAAATCCATACTAATATTATAAATGCGAAAGTGTGTTTGTCTGTCTGTCTGTCTGTTACCTCTTCACGCTTAAACCGCTGAACCGATGGAGATGAAATTTGTTATGGACATAGTTTGAATCCCGAGGAAGGACATAGGATAGTTTTTATCCCGGAAATCATCCCCTGAGGGGGTGAAATGGGGGATGAAAGTTTGTATCGAGCTACGATATAAACGAGTTCCACGCGGACGGAGTCGCGGGCAGAAGCTAGTATGATATAACCAGTCAAATACCCAGAAGCCGGACCTTACATACCATGCATATCATTATGCCGCTCGTGGAGCGTCCAGTGGGTGCATCACCTCCGTGATCTGAATCACTGTAGCACCTAAAGCGTGGCATGTGGCGTTGGACAGTCGAGTTTGCGGGACACCATGCCGAACGCATACGCTAAGTCCGGTCCACAGACTAATACAGACGCGCAATATAAAGCAAGACGATGTTTCATATAGTTGTCTCTGTCACTTCTTATGGTGAGCTGACGTGAGTTAGGATGAGACGAATAGTATGGTATTTTGAGTCTATTGACGATTCGTCTCCATCTACTTGTTCACCACAGTGTTGAAAGGGGATGATTTCCGGGATAAAAACTATCCTATGTCCTTTTCCCCGGGATTCAAACTATCTCCATACCAAATTTCATCTCAATCGGTTCAGCGGTTTAAGCGTGATGAGGTAACAGACAGACAGACACACTTTCGCATTTATAATATTAGTTTGGATGTTTTTGAGGGTGGGTGTTCGTATCTTTTATATATATTTGTAGAATTGGTGTTATTTTATTAGTTTTTAGTTGTAAATATTCCTCGGTAAGTTATATAGTAGGTATAAGTTAATCTTAGTTTTCTTATGGGGGATAGCACCCCCGACCCTGGGGGGACGATTCCCCCAGGGTCTAATGCTCAAACTCCAATGGAGATTTTAATATCAGCAGTAGAGTCATTCATGGATCCAGATGTATCTGTATACAACTCTACAGAAAAAAACTATGATTGTAAATGCGAAGACAACTTACGATATAATTTGAGTGAAGAGTCTAACTATGTTACTTCCAGTCCAGTTCCAGTAGTAGGAGTAGAAACTCCTATTACTCCCGGTCCTACTTTAAATTCAGACGCGAACGATTCTCTTTCGACTCGGGTGCCTGTTGGCCGCGCTCGATACCAAGATACACATATTGCTCCTTTTGTAGTACATGTTCAAAAAGAAGCCAATACTGAGGGCACAACCCTTCACCCAATAACATTTGTTCGATTTATGCAGCGCAATAATATACAGGGCATTGAGGATGGGAGCGTTAACCGTGTGGACAGGAATCGCATCAGCCTCGCTTTTAAGACGCATAGTGATGCCAACAAATTTTTTAGTAACCAAAATTTAGAAAAAGAAAGATGTAAAGTATAGCTTCTGCCCGCGACTCAATCCGCTTGGGACTCGTTTATATCGTAGCTCGATACAAACTTTCATACCCCATTTCACCCCCCTCAGGGGATGATTTCCGGGATAAAAACTATCCTATGTCCTTCCCCGGAATTCAAACTATCTCCATACCAAATTTCATCTCAATCGGTTCAGCGGTTTAAGCGTGAAGAGGTAACAGACAGACAGACACACTTTCGCATATATAATATTAGTATGGATTCGACGACTGCTTTAGCCTAGTTGGTAGTCATCCTGCCTACGAAGCAAGAGGTCCCGGGTTCGAATCCCGGGTAAGAGCATATATTTGTGTGATGAGCACGAATATTTGTTCCTGACTCATGGATGTTTTCTATGTATTTAAGTATTTCAAATGGAAAACGTTTGTTAGATGTTCATGAATAAGGATAATAGGTAGTATTAATTTTAGCCCTCTCATATGTTTGCAGTTTGCAGTGCCCTTG
This sequence comes from Epinotia bilunana, assembly GCA_947049275.1. NCBI lineage: Eukaryota > Metazoa > Arthropoda > Insecta > Lepidoptera > Tortricidae > Epinotia > Epinotia bilunana. The sequence continues at coordinate 275,060 of OX346256.1, read as the reverse complement.
CAGGGCGTCACATGTATACCTTTATGGTTTTCACCATCTGTAACCTGTAATGTGACACGCAATAAACATTTCTATTGCATTCTAAAATGTGGCGTTGGATAGTTGAGTTTGCGGGATACCATGCCGACCGCATACGCCAAGTCCGGTCGGTCTAGGCTACATGCGCACTCAATGCACACAATGTAATTATAATAACGGGTAAAGTAGACATTGTAAACGGCCCTTCCTCAGCGCCCATTATTCAGGTACTTGGGTTTATTCCACGATGGGTTGCCACAATCACCTGGTCTGGGGCTGCTAGGCTTTAGGGAAAATCCGCCACTGGGTGACCTCAATGGGTGTCGATGTCGTGCACCTCACATGTCTCAGTCTACCACAACCACGCGGTGCAATATTCGAAATTACTCAACATCATTAGAATCTCGCACCTCTATTCGCGGGAGGTCGCGAACTTGTGACAGTTGCTTCGTACAGTAACGTCAACATATTACGGAACTTATGCGATGCATATGTTTAGAGTGAGGATCTGTGGCTTGGCTTCTTTCTGTTCGAGGCTGCGTTAGCCAGACTCGCTCTGCCGTTGTTTCTTTGACTTTGTCACGCACGGCCGCTACTACTCGTAGATAAGATGCCACTGAAGTTGGTAGCTATAGCTACTACCGGTTTGATACAATCGAGGACACTACGACGCTCCATGTTTGATTTTTTATTTATTTATTCAGATATGAGCCGTGTTAACGAGCAAATGTAAACGAGTCTTCGCATTCGTGATAATGAATAGTCCATTTGCTATTAATAACATTAATGTCATTGGAATAAGGCTTGCAGATGTATCCTCGTATGTCTTACTCTCGTCTTAAGAAGTAAGTGGACTTTGTGTCTAAAAAAATTGTGAAGAGCGAGTCGATTCGCATCGCACGTGATTCCGCTTCTTGTTTCCGGTTGATACAACCTAAGAGAACTAAGCTCGAGATTTGTTGTTTGTTATTTGAAGACAAAAAATGTAGACAGATGACTCAAAGACAAGCTATAATTGATAAAATACGGAAGACAAGCGCTGGCCATCACTGAAATTGAAATTCATTTGCTGAACTTAAATACGTATATTTTTGAAGGTGGTAGTGGTAGACAATGTTTGTTATCAGTAATATTCATACTTTATTAGAGTTGGCATGCATTATGCTGGGTTGTTACCATTTCGTGACAAATGTGTACGAGTATGGCCTTAAATGTTTTCTTTCTTCAACATTTTTAAGGACAATTCGCAATACCCTGTCCATGTGATACTATAATTTATTTGTAACAACTGTAATACCATGGTGTGCAATAAATAATAGTACATTGCTTACCAAAGGCTGTAAAAGAAAGAAAGCCCGAAACCGCAGGTATTTGTGACCCGAGCCGCAGACGAGGGCTTTCTTTTTTACTGCCCGTGGTGAGTAAACAATTTTAAGTCTTCAACTGGCCATAATGCGAGTTTTACCGTACGCGTAGCGTGCGGTAAAACTCACATTATGGCCAGGTGTGACGTAAATAATTATATTATTATTATTATAAAATACGGAAGACCAGCGCTGGCCCTGCCAGCATTATGCTGAGTTGTGCCCATTTGGTGACAAATGCGTACCTATGTGTCTAAAATTTTGTTAATGCGTTGTTGTCACGAATAAATGTTTTCTTTCTTCAAAATATTGAGCTATTCGTTGATCTTATTATGATGTATTGCCCCAAAGGCAGCGGTATCTTAGCATTAGCTAGATTATGGACATTCTAACTAAATTCCTCAAGCTGAAAACATTTCGACTCCTAAATTAGCAGTTTTCTTGATTCTTTTATGGGTTGGTGTAGTGAAGTGCCGGGGAATATTCCCGTTATGGGAATTTCCCGGGAATATTCCCCACCAGGGGAATATTGAAATACAAATTAGGAAAATTAAAGTTGTAATAAAAGTATATAAAATACCTCTGCTTTAAGCTAAAAACCCCTTACAATTCGTCTAATTATGAAAATATTTGTAAAAAACATCACCTCATTCCATTGCATAAACGTCGTCAATTTGCGGATATTATTTATATACTTAGTATCTTAAATGGTAACATTGATTGTCCGGAATTACTAGCTAAGCTCTCCTTCAATACTCCATCTAGATCTAAAAGATACTTCCCTCCCCTCTCAATTCAATTTACATCACGTAATTATAGAAAAAATAGCTTTTTATTGCTAGCTGGTAAAAGCCTTAATGAACTAACGAAGGAGCGGGATATTGACATTTTCAATAGCAACATCACCACTATAAGACGGATTTTAACAGACGAGTTTTTTAAGTGAGCGATCCCATGCGCGACAGCATATTACTGTAACGGTTGCCTCATATCACTTAATAAATAATACATTTTCTTTTTTTTTTCTTACATAGGTATTCATTGTATGCTTGTGGGTAACACGTAAAATTTAGTGATAACCACCAATTGCATGTTGCTACTGTTGGGAACCTTTAATTGGCTTTCTGTTACTAAAGTTATATAACTAGCTTATATTATTATTTTGAATTGTTAGCTGTTGGTTCTCCGAATAATAAATAAATAAATAAAAAGTAAATAAAATGAATAGTGCCCCGACAAATAAAGTGCCATTCGCCAAAAACTGCATTATTGGACTAATTCTGACTTTTTATCTCAATTACCATTTAATATGTCAATATTTTTTTATATTTTGTATTCGTATAATATTTTATTGTGGTTTTTTTATTAACTTTGTATCGTTTTTGTTACTTTCAGAAGTACTTTTGTAAAATTTGTTTTTTTTCTGATGGGGGAATATTCCCAATAACTGGGAATATTCCCATTGTTAATATTCCCGGGAACATTGGGAATTTACTTTTGCGGGTAAATTACACTGGTTAATGTCTTGGTAAAAAAATCAAGGGCCCAAGTTATCATGGAATCCCTAATAGCAAGATATATAAACATACACAATTTCAATATTCCTGGATGTTCCCTTCTATGGGAATATTCCCGGGAATGTTCCCGGGAATATTTCCACCTGGGGAATATTCCTGGGAACGGCACATCACTAGGTTGGTGTGACGATGGGTCGTCACGACAGTGTTGTTGATGTAAAGAAAACTGCCAAGTTAGTTGGCGTGGCATGCCTACGTTAGGTACTGGACAAATTGCGTGTGTGCTTTTGTGTTCGCGACCAAATATATAAGTAAATTCCAAGATTAGTTTATACAATTTTGACGTTGAACCGCGGATTGAAGGCCTATACCGGTTCGGTGGAATCCAGCTTTGATAATTAATTATCTTGTCGCGATGTTTTTAAACAAGAAGGTGCAGTTAATAGTAATCATTTTAGCCCATTTAATATTGAGAGGTATCACCTCTTTTTTTGGGCATTGTAAGGCAATTCTGCCAATCATAGGTATCTTTTGCCGGCGTCGGCGGGCCTGCCCTGCGGGGCATGATTGCGGATGGCGCGTTACGCCGCGCCGGTTATCGCCGAATAGCTTTCCACTAATTTTCGATAGTTACATTTCACTGACACGGACGAAAGCGTGTAATATTCAATAACGAAGATTTTCGGTAGCTAGTACTATAAAGTTTAATAATAGCAAACCTGTTTAGTCGCAACGAGCAACGTTCAGCAACTCCGGTTCCCTCCCGACCTGTTCGCCTTAATTCCATCTCTCTCGCTCTTATGACGGTTTCCGCGCTTCAGGTCAATCCCATTTGTTCTACTAGGCAGTGATGTTGCAGAACATAGCCCAACACATTTTGCAGTGGAATAGAACAGATGGGAACGCCGGGCTTCCGCCGCCGCACCTGTTCCCCGAGCCTCCCCCTGATCAGACTCGTCACGCTTCAAAGTGGATCGTGGCTGTAAAGGCGACGCTCACATTCCCTCTAACAGCGTCGGCGCACCTGCTCGGCCGATGCTCCCGCCATCTCTATATACAATGATACATATCCATACCCAACATTCGCTTTTTAGCCAGGCTGGCAGCATGATAATCTGGGTCCTGAGTTCTTAACCAGGGGGTAGAAACATTTTGCCTTGTAGGTCTTACCATTACCATACATATATGTCAAACTATTGAATGTGTACTAATGCTCAAGTTCGTCACTGTGCCTTTTGAAATAAATAAATGAAAAGCAGTTAGTCGAGTTTCCCTTTTTAAACAACTATTTGACTCGTATCTGCTCTATATGCCATCTAATTCGGCATATCGCATACCAATGTTATACAAGTATCATTCAGAGAGTAGTATTTTATTCATTCCAATATTACCAATGCATAGCGTGCAAAATTATCTGAGCAATTTATATTTTTAATTAGTCTTTAATTGAATTAAATAAAATACCTTGATTGATTGAAATTAATGGTTATATATTAAAAAAAAAATTTTTTTTAAATTAGTCTTGTTCACATTATTTGATGACATTGTCCGCGCACATATTTTGGGACTTGACCCTAAGGCGGTCTGGACGACAGCGGGCAGCGGGACGGCAAGCAGGTGCCCGTACTTTGAAATCGCTTGAATGTATGAATGAACGCCGCTCACCGCTGCCGCTGGCATACACGTATAGTAAAGGGGCTTATGCTCAGGCTCCCGCAACTTGCTGGCGAGTCGCGTTGCGCGCCGTGCGAGTTGCTCAACGACTCCTGCATCACATCACATCTCGCGCCGCGGCGTCGGTTGACTATGACGATGATGAATAATGAATAAGGCCTGTCTCGCAACATAAAGTGTATTTCTATTTCAGCGTCGGCGCTATTCGAGCACGTGAACCTGGTATACGGCGCCGTGTCGGAGTTCTGCACGGCGAGCTCGTGCCCGGACATGTCGGGCCCGGGCGGGCGCGTGTACGCGTGGGTGGACGAGCGCGGCAAGAAGGCGCGCGTGGCCGCTCCGCAGTACGTCGACTACGTTATGACGCTCACGCAGAACACCGTCAACGACGAGACCCTCTTCCCCACCAAATACGGTACCTATCTTTCCTTCCCTTATATATTGGAAGCCCTTTCAGCTTGTCGGACCCAGCGCCGGATTCGGGGGAGGAGCTGCCCCGAGTCCTCTCTTTCTGTCCGCTCCTTTATTGCCCCCGGGCCTCCAGTCTTCCAAATCCGGCCCTGGGAAGACTTTAGCAGGAGCACTCACACGGACATTTACGACAAATCCGAGCTGCTGCGAAACCGGACCAAATCAAACCCTTTATCATGTACTTTGTCCCAGTGGGGGTACTAGGAATAGTTCGTTAACTACATGGACGGTCCAGTTCCATCGAGAGTCTGGTCCACCATCTCCATTGACCGAATACCGAATGATATGAACCAATGTCAGCGCTTCGAATACTCTGTTGCGTCTTATTTATTGTTATAAAGCGATATTCCAACTAAGTGCTGTGCTAGTCGACATGTATATTACACACCTCCTCACAGGCCTCGCGGTTAAACATAAACGCATAATGACGCATACGTATATTTGTTATTTTTGTGGTTATTCTCCATAAATCCTAAAATCACGACGCAGTGACATAATCATCACCTATAACAGCAACAAGTTAAATTTAGATGTGAGATACTCAGTACACAAGAGATGACGACACACTGGCGAGCGATTGTAACATAACAGATTTACTGTCATTCAGCACAAATGGAAAATTAACAACTCGTCATTATTGATCGAACCTGAATAATGTCAATTTGTAAATCCTCGACGTGATTCAACATTAAAAATTTTATTTGCAAGAAGACAATAGTGATACATTGATCTTATATTTAAATTACATGTAAGGTGCTTAAATGTTCTGCCATGTAGGCATGCAAAACTTATACAAATAATAAGATTAATTAAAATGACAAGTCAAAATGGCAATACAAAACACAAGAAGTCAACACAACAAGTTACAATGACAATATGTTTCATTACATTAAATTACATAACATTCCCAATTAATAATTGGATCGACTTCAAATAAAAAAAAAACAATAGGATTAATTACACGTTAAAATGTCAATAACTTTTATTACATTACAATACATTCACAATTAATGATAGGCTCCACTTAAAATAAAATATAAAAAAAGAAATATACTCTAGTTAGTTATCTAAATATTCATTGATGGAGTAGGAGCACTTAGAGAGAAGTCATTTATTGAGCGCTCCTCCAATTTGTTGTGGATGGCACTCTCTCACATACTTTGGCAGTTTATTAAATATGCAAATTGCCATACAAAATGCGTTGTTCTAGTTCTAGACACTGTTTAGCCCTTGGTAGATGTAACTTATCAGCATGTCGGGTTGATCTAGGAACGTACTTGCTATGCTATGTACCTCGAAATATTTGGGATGCTCCTTTACAAACAAGACTATCTGCTTTATGTACATGCAAGGTAGAGGAAGCATCTTCGTTTCTTTAAACAAGGGCCTACGTGGCTCTCGGAAGTGCGTGTAATACACACAGCACGTATACACCTTTTTGCGCTAGAAATGCCCTCTGAGTGTCCACAGAGTGGCCCCAAATCAGTAAACCATAACTAAGTAGAGATGATACGTAGCCATGGTAAGCTGGCACTTGTCAGTGCCACATCTCGAGATGAAGTACAGCTGAAGTACAGCTCAACCTTCTCAGAGCGAATACTTTGTCTAGCTTTTCGCATACGCTCACTACATGTTTTTTGTAATTCATACATTTTTTCATTATTATAATGTACTAGCTGTTGCCCGCGACTTCGTCCGCGTAGAACTTGTTACCGTCTTAGAAAAATTTTTTGCTATTAAATGGTTGTAGGCGGAACCTTAATTATCGCTGCCCTTAACAAAGTTCTACCATCTTAAGGGACGATTTCCGAGATAAAAACTATCCTATATCCTCAAATTAGGGTCTCAAATTATCTGTACGGAAAATTTCATCTAAATCCGTTCAGGGAATTAGCGTAAAAGGTAACAATGCGATGAGTTCATTAGTTTAAATTGAAAACTCTGTTTTTACACATATCTTAAATATCTTAAAAATCATCAACAGACGTTTCAGCTTAAATTGTAGGTATATTTAACATAATGTATTAAAGAAAGCTACATCACTGAAAATAGTTTTGAAAGCAAACGTAATCTAATGCTAAAAGATGTAGAACTTTCCATCTCCATCCGCCGTCCCCATTTAACGATGTTAGAGAATAATATTATTCTCATTAACCAAAAAAAAAATTAAATTAACAAAATAATCCGCACCTACTTACTACTACACTACTTACCTACTTTTCGGTTCTAGGAGCATCCCAGTTCTAACCTAACCTAACCTACATTTCTGGTAGCTGTTTGGTTCTGTAAGGGTCGTGTTTCGAACTTAACCTAACCTACTTTTCTGCTAGCAGTCCGATTATGTATGACCTATCTTCTACTTCCAACCCTTTTTAACCTCCGTAGAGGATGAATTTTAAGAAACGCTGTAATTAGTTTCCTAGTTTTTAACCGAAGTTACAGATCCCTTACTTTAAAATTGTCTTGTTCCCCGTACCAACATCCAACTCCTTTAGCCCATTTAGGGCATGAATGTGTCCCCCTTATGGAATCAACTAAAAACAGTCTAAAACAGAAGTTACAAATCCCTTTAAAAACGTTTTGCTCTACATACAAACTTTGAACCCCCTTTAACCCCTATATTAGTGAATGAATTTCAAAAAATTCTGAAATCAGTTTTGTAGTCTTTTAACATACAGGCTAAGACCGAAGTTAAAAATCTCTTACTATAACATTTTCTTGGTTTCCATATCTTGAATCCCGTTTTAACCCCTTAGGGGTGGAGTTTTTCCAAAACGCTGAAAGAACTTTTATTTATTCTGATAAGAAATCTTTATACGACCCTTTAAGTCTCCAGCTCAAAAATGAGTGTTTTACTCCAAAGCTTGCACCCCTTTTTAACCCTCTTAGGGAGAGAATTTTCTAAAACGCTGGAATTAATTGTTTATATCAGAATAAGTAATCTTTCTACAAAGTTTCAAATCTCTAGCTCAAAAAAAATGTTTCCCATACAAACCTTGTAACCCTTTTTAACCCCCTTGGGGGTGGATGTTTCCAAAACGATTAAAGTTCTTTTTTGTATTCAAATACGTAATCTGGCTATAAAGTTTCAAGTAGCTCAAAAGGAAAAGTTTCCCTCATACAACTTTTGCACCCCTATTTTAACCCCCGTAGGGGTGGAATTTTGTAAAACACTATTTTTTTTGTATTCATATAAGTAATCTTTCTACAAAGTTTCAAGTTTCTAGCTGAAAAAAAATACTTTTTTGTATTCTAATAGGTAATCTTTCTACAAAGTTTCAAGTCTCTAGTTCAAAAAATTATGTTTCCCCCATACAAACATTGCACCCCTATTTAACCCCCTTAGGGGTGGAATTTTCTAAAACGCAGAAATTACTTTTTTGTATTCTTATAAGTAATCTTTCTAGAAAGTTTCAAGTCTCTAATTCTAAAAATAATGTTTTCCCCATACAAACATTGCACCCCTATTTAACCCCTTTAGGGGTGGAATTTTCTAAAACGCTGAAAGTACTTTTTTGTATCTTAATAAGTAATCTTCCTACAAAGTTTCAAGTCTCTAGTTCAAAAAATAATGTTTTCCCCATACAAACTTTGCACCCCTATTTAATCCCCTCAGGGATGGAATTTCCAAAAATCCCGCCTTATCCCTTGCCTACGATATATAAGGAAGTTCTGGTGTACATTTCAAGTTTCTAGTTCCAGTAGTTTCGGCTGTGCGGTGATGAATCAGGAAGTCTTCTTTTATATATATAGATGTCAAGATTTATTTCATCGTTCCTATACCTAGTCTAGCCATAAGTTCTGTTACTGGCAGTTAACAATGATTTTAAGAAAAATAATAATTCGAATTTCGAATGTTGTGTTTTGACGTAAGTACTTGGATGTTTTTGCCACCATTTATATACAATATAATATTAAAATAAGTAAATTAATAATGGAGTGGGGTGTCAAAGAAAATAGAATTGCTGTGATTGCTCTGCATAAGGTAGGAATGGAGCCGTCCCACATTTTTGAGACACTAAAAAAGTTAGAGATCAGTCGAATGTTTGTGTATCGTACCATTCAAAGATACACCAAAACGTCCTCTGTCGATGACAGTAAAAGATCTGGCCGACCACGTACTGTTAGAACAAAACAAGCCGTTAATGCTGTAAGGGCCAGAATTCGCCGAAATCCCCTAAGAAAACAGAAGATCCTTTCTAAGGAAATGAAAATACCACCTAGGACACTTTCGCGTATAATCAAAGATGACTTGAGTCTTGCAGCTTACCGACGATATACAGGACATATGTTAAATCAGTCACTAAAGGACAAGAGAGTTGAAAGATCAAAAAGCCTTTTATCTCGATACGCACATGGGAAATATAAAAATATTCTTTTCACGGATGAAAAAATTTTTACTATCGAGCAGCACTACAACAAACAAAATGATAAAGTGTACGCACACAACTCTCGAGAAGCTAAAGAGATAGTTGGAAGGATTCAGCGAGGTCATCATCCCGCTTACGTCATGGTTTGGTGGGGTGTGTCGTATCAAGGCGTCTCTGAGATCCATTTTTGCGAAAAAGGAGTGAAAATTTCAGCTAGTGTATCAGGACACGATTTTAGAAACAGTAGTTAAACCACTAAACGACACAATGTTCAAAAATGTACACTGGACCTTTCAGCAGACTCAGCCCCGGGTCATAAAGCTCGCACCACCCAGATTTGGCTGCAAAGGAATGTTCCGGACTTCATCAAGGCAGATGATTGGCCCTCTTCCAGTCCCGACTTAAATCCCCTGGACTATAAATTGTGGTCAGTGTTAGAGGACATGGTCTGCTCTAAACGCCATGCCAATATCGATTCTCTAAAAAAATCTTTGAAGGTAGCAGTGGCAAATTTCCCAATGGATACAGTGCGTGAATCTATAGACGTGTGGCCGGATCGTTTGAGGGCGTGTATTAAAGCTAAAGGCGGGCATTTTGAATAAAAAATATATTGTTTAGAAACCTTATTAACTTACCTATAAATAAACATTTACTTATGGTAAATTAATTACATCCTTTTAAAAATATGTTTCATTTCATTTGTAACAGAACTTATGGCTAGACTAGGTATGTCCTAAATAAAATTACACACGTCTTATCAATATAGATTTTTAGGGTTCCGTAGCCAAATGGCAAAAAACGGAACCCTTATGGATTCGTCATGTCTGTCTGTCCGTCCGTATGTCACAGCTACTTTTTTCCGAAACTAATAACTAGGTATACTGTTGAAACTAGGTAAGTAGATGTATTCTGTGAACCGCATTAAGATTTTCACACAAAAATAGAAAAAAAAAACCAATAAATTTTGGGGGTTCCCCATACTTAGAACTGAAACTAAAAAAAATCATCAAACCCATACGTGTGGGGTATCTATGGATAGGTCTTCAAAAATGATATTGAGAGACACTTCCAAAGTGGTAAAATGTGTGTCCGACTCGCACTTCGCCGGTTTTTAAATCATTACAATCTAGCCAGTTGATAATAGGGTATATTCATGCATTTTTTTAATTTTTTTAAACTATTCTATAAGTAATTATATAACCGGAAAAAATATAACACACAATATTATTGAATGAGCTAAAAAAAATAATTAAAACTTCTATCATTTTCGGACGATTAAAACGCCGCCATTTTGGCGCGCTCATTTTGTGACGTCACCGTGCACTTAGAATAAATAAACAACGAAGTGTTTGATTCACAGTTTTAGTAAAAGTGAGTTAATAAAGCTTGTAAGATCAACTTATTGTAACGGAAGAGCACACAAAAGCTTATTATAAATATTGTATTGCCCCTATTTGTGAAAATAACACTAAAACTGCACCTGACATGATATATTTTCATATGCCCCCAAAGATGCAAAATATAAGGAAAAAGGGGTGTAAGGCGATGAGGAGATATAATGTATCGTGTTTGAGTAGTTTATATTGTTATGAACATCCTTTCGAAGTGATTATTAAATATGTTTGTACCTAAAATCTTTTTTATTAGGACTCCCGAACAATATAAACAATAACCTAACCTAAAAATGTATATACTGATTCATAAAACTATTCTGATTCCCATTTTTTTTGTTATTAATGTTACAAAATATTATGATTTTTGTTGATCAACAGCTGACTACGAGTGTTGATTTTGATCACGAAACGTTTTAGCTAAGTTTCTATGTTTGCACTGTTGATCGAAGTTGAAAGAATTTAATCCTTTCTACTGAGTGTCCTACACAAATTTGTTTTATTTATAAAGATGTTCTCACCATGTAACATTCCTAATACCAACATATCTTTGATTAGGTATATAATGACCATGTGTACTAGTTTTTTATTCCACTTATTTAAGAAAGAGACCTACGAGGTACGTACTTAGTCATCATGAACACATCAATTTCAGGCAGATTATCCGACTTTGCCTTGACAAAACCGCTTCCAGTCATTGTGGCGAGTCTTTTTTCACAAGGAGTCACTGCTTTCAGTTAATAATCCCCAAAAAACACTGATTGTTTATCATAAACAGCGGCAAAACAATGCGAATAACTTTCAATAATCATACAAACGACCTGTTAACAGTAGACACCGAGTGCACGGTGACGTCACGATTCGCTCGGCCAATAGCGTTGCGTTTTGAAAATTTGCGAGGGAATTTGAAAAATACTACTTTTAAATAATTAAGTTTGTTAATAGAAACATGATCATTTGCAAAAATAATCATGTGAGTATATTTATTAAGCAATAAAGATTACTCATGATTTTTTTTGGCCATTTCTGAATCACATGCATATTCCCTATTGTTATTAATGTGTCATGGAAAATTATCCAGCCTGTGCAATTAGTAAAGCGTTTGACACCCTAAATTATACTAAGCTGTATCAAAAAATTCAAGAAAATGGTATACAGGGTCCTGTGCTGGAACTTTTAAAAAGTTATCATAATAAAAGATTTAACGCGGTTAGTATAGGCGGTGAACTGAGTGATCTAATTCCAACCACGCAAGGAACGGCTCAAGGCTCTGTCCTGGGCCCGACCGAGTACCTGCTGTATGTGAACGATATGTGCAACATATTCCAGCATAGCTTGTATACCAATTTGCCGACGACACTTGTCTCATAACAGCGCATGGAGAGCTCGAGGTTGCGCGAACCATGTTGCAAAAAGATTTAGATATATTATGCAAATGGGCTCACGACCTTGGGTTATCTATAAACTATAGCAAAACTAAATTAATGTATATACACTCACCATATAGAAAGTCTGATAAGACACCCAAGATTGTAACCCACGAGCACGGTTGTATGCACACGCTCCCAAGTGACGCCGATTGTAAGTGTACACAACTAGAATTAGTGGAACAGCATACCTACCTTGGATTAAAAATAGATAAAAACTTTAACTGGGGTCCGCACGTTGACCATGTATGTAAAAAACTGAAATGTTCTGTCAAAACCGTGTGTACTTAAGCGTAAAGTTCCTTACAACACGTTAAGGCTACTATATTTGTCACTAGCTGATTCGGTCATAAGCTATGGATTATCCACTTATGGTAGAACATATACAACATATCTAAACAATATATTTAACTTACAGATAAGAATGTTAAAAACTATTGTTCCCCTAAAAATCAAACATAAATATAAACATAACTATGAAAATCTATTTAATCATTGTAAAGTCCTAAGCATTTTTGACAAAATAGACTTAGAGCTATTAGCGCAGTACGGAGATAAAATTGATAAACTCATACAAGTATCGAGACATAGCAACTTACGTACACTTGAAAACTCATCATCATTTGTAGTTCCTAGAAGGAGAAATAACTACGGACAGAGAGCCTGGTCATGTATCGTTCCACGTATATGTAATAAATTCCCCAAACAGTTACTGCTAGAACTTAGTAATAAGAAAGCCAAAAGTCTTAGAAAGTCCATACAATTATATTTGTTAAAGAAATAAATTGTTATGTAAGAGAAATTAGAACAACAACGTATTATTAGAATAATGCTAGCATAGTCTCGCAACTCCTTAACTTAAAAAATCTTTTGTTATTTAAGATTAATAGTTAAGTAATTAACATAGAATTTTTTTTTTTTACTAAATTAAACAGCAAAATTTTTTTTTTTTGTTTTTTAATGCTAAAAAGTAATTACGTCCTAAAAGTAAAATTAATATACTTAATATAGGTCGAAAGAAATACTTCCAGGATATGGAATTACGTGCACCAATGAATTTATTTAATACGAAATTATTAAACTATACAAAATATTACAAATATGTCTATGAAACTACTAAAATGACTAAAACTAAGTTAACCTGAGCTGTGGTCTATTACACTATATTTACATATATCCCCTAAATATATCATATATCCTGACCAATTGGAGATACGTTATATATGAATTTTGTACAAAATAAATGTAAATTTTTGATATTTATTTAAATTAGACAACATCCACTTTGCACGTATTTGAATATGAACCTATTTCATATTGTGGGAAAATTGTTCGTTACGTGTAATGGTAACGTACCCTTTTCTATAGAGCACAGACCAATTGGGTTTGGTTTCCAATAAGTCGACACTCTTGCAAGATGAAGGTGGATTCAGGCCTGGCTAACAGAACAGCAAACAACGATTCTAGTAAGATTCATTTATTTACACAGGTTCAATATACAGAAGTTCGTTCACATTAAGTGTGTAGTGTGTGTGTGTGAGTATTAAACTCGTACTTGTTAATGTTCACAGAGTTCACAATACACTTGATATTCACTTTTAACAAAGATGTCAGTACGATAATATATAGTTTTCATACGAGTGGGACGAGTTACGCTCCGCGCTAGGCTTCCACCGTACTTATTCCGGATTGCACCGTTTATGATCGGAATTGCTACCATAGAGGGTTTATGCAATGTGTGATCGGGACGGGGCTTGGTCCGTACTAAGTAAGGAGGCGGCTTCCACCCTTCACTATGTGAGGCAGTTTGCGGTCGGGATTGCTACCATAGAGGGTTTATGCAATGTGTGACCAGGACTGCTTTGTATAGAGCAAGGTGTTAGCTTGGAGGTGACTGTATGTCAACTGGATCGGGATTGTGACCGCAAAGGGTTTATGCAATGTGTGACCAGGACTGTCCTTGGATGTCAACTGAATATTCTAGCCACCAGGCTACCCTTTTATACCATCTGGTGGCGTGGGTTGGCTAGGGACGCTTGCGTTGGCGTCGCCCGAGTGATGCAATAAATCCCGTTATCTGGATAGCGTCGGTTCCCACGCTATACCGTCCCGTTGGCCGAAGGATGGCTTTGCTTCCTTCCGATAGAACAATGCTGGGTCCGGCGGACCGTTACTAGATCCATTATTTACATCGTCCCTGGGTACCTGAGCCCTGTGCTGCGGCTCGGTATTTAAAATGTTGGTGCTACAATATTGGATAAAATTCAATTTGGGCTGTATTCCTTTGAACAAGAGAAAAATTGGTCATTACGCCAGTAGGTCATTACTTCAGTACTACATGTGACATCATATGATGACTATTGATGACGCTGGGCACCGATTGGTTAAAACCCCCGACGCTAAAAGAGAGGGGTGTTATAAGTTTAACGTGTCTGTGTATCTGTCTGTGGTTTCATGAAAATCTGTTCAGCCGTTTGAAGATCATCAGCTCTTTAATAGTTGATGAGGGGATCTGACTACCTTCCATATGTCCTATCGATTCGAAATTTGGTACCGTGTTACTTCAATGATATTGAAAGTATATGGTAAGGTAACCATGACCTGATCAGCCGTTTGAAGATCATCACTTTAAAAAGGATAAAATAAAAGATTTTTTTTTTAATACCCCTGACAAAAAATAAACAAAAAACTAACAAATAATATGTATTTTAAAACTATTTAAATTACATTACATATATTATGTAAGTTCAAATATTTTTATTTTCCAAGCGTCATTGATGGAACAAAATTGTGTTCGCGATCGCGTTAGGTAAGAATACATTCTGAACTGACCCGAAGCTGGAATCTAAACCATGATACCTTTAACAGTATAAAAAATTAAAAAATATTGATTCAAAAATTTACTTGCTTTGTGGGTAATGTGTTGTGTTCCTGGTGGTGAGTAAGGCCGCAGAATGCTCGCTTTGTTGAGAGTAAGGGACCTGCATTTGTTTGTAGTTGTGAACACTAAGAATTCTTAAATCAGTAAAGGGTCGGCAGCGCGTTTGCAATTCTTCTGGAATCGCAAAGGCATCCATAGGCGACGCTGTCTGCTTACCATCAAGCAAAACCTTATTTTATTTATTTATTTATTAGGCTCACACAACAAATTACAGTCATACATTGAGTACATTATAAGCTTAGTGTCTAGATCTGGACTACAATTCTAAACAGTGTGTGCACAGAAAGATTAATAACTTAGACAAACTATTCACTAGATGGAATATCATATGAGTATTGCCCAACTTACAAGGATAGGCAATGTGCATAACATTTTATTTACATTTAAAATTAACATGACATTTACCAGAATATTGCGTTAATAACTAACTTAAATCTTAATGCCTAATTTGAATGCATCTTTAACTTTATTCTTAAACGAGGGTAGGGTGTGTATAAAGATGTCCAGAGAAGGATGTTCAGCCACCATATCGTTATACAAACGGCACATTCGGACAACGGGATTATAAAATGATGTGTTATTTTTGTAAATTTCGAGTTGGAATAATCTGTGTGATGGATTACGAGCTTTGTACCTGGTAATAAAGTTCAAGAGAGAAAGAAGGGAAGGACAATCAATGTGTGAGTGTACAATTTTGTATAATGTAATCAATTCACTACATTTTCTACGAGATGAAAGAGATGGTATGTTGAATTGTTTCAGCCTGCTGAGGTATGACCTTAGATTGCGCCCTAGCTGAAGCCTGAAGCAAAGGATGTTAAGAAACTGCTTTTGGACTTTTTCTATCCTATCGATATGAACTTTGTAATATGGTGACCAAATAACGCAACCATACTCTAAAGTGCTTCTATTATTTCCACGGAACCTCCAACACGCACGTCTCTTGACGCTAATATTGTAATTCCAGCGAACGAGTTCCCGGCCATGTTCGAGTCGGTGGTGCGGCGCGTGGTGCGGCTGCTGTTCCACGTGGTGGCGCACCTGTACGCGGCGCACTTCCGCGAGCTGGCGCTGCTGCGGCTGCACGCGCACCTGCACCTCACGTTCGCGCACCTCACGGCGCTGGACGCGCGCTTCCAGCTGCTCGACCACAAGGAGACAGAGGTGAGGCACACGACGAGTTCCCGGCATGTTCGAGTCGGTGGTGCGGCTGCTGTTCCACGTGGTGGCGCACCTGTACGCGGCGCACTTCCGCGAGCTGGCGCTGCTGCGGCTGCACGCGCACCTGCACCTCACGTTCGCGCACCTCACGGCGCTGGACGCGCGCTTCCAGCTGCTCGACCACAAGGAGACAGAGGTGAGGCACACGACGAGTTCCCGGCATGTTCGAGTCGGTGGTGCGGCTGCTGTTCCACGTGGTGGCGCACCTGTACGCGGCGCACTTCCGCGAGCTGGCGCTGCTGCGGCTGCACGCGCACCTGCACCTCACGTTCGCGCACCTCACGGCGCTGGACGCGCGCTTCCAGCTGCTCGACCACAAGGAGACAGAGGTGAGGCACACGACGAGTTCCCGGCATGTTCGAGTCGGTGGTGCGGCTGCTGTTCCACGTGGTGGCGCACCTGTACGCGGCGCACTTCCGCGAGCTGGCGCTGCTGCGGCTGCACGCGCACCTGCACCTCACGTTCGCGCACCTCACGGCGCTGGACGCGCGCTTCCAGCTGCTCGACCACAAGGAGACAGAGGTGAGGCACACGACGAGTTCCCGGCATGTTCGAGTCGGTGGTGCGGCTGCTGTTCCACGTGGTGGCGCACCTGTACGCGGCGCACTTCCGCGAGCTGGCGCTGCTGCGGCTGCACGCGCACCTGCACCTCACGTTCGCGCACCTCACGGCGCTGGACGCGCGCTTCCAGCTGCTCGACCACAAGGAGACAGAGGTGAGGCACACGACGAGTTCCCGGCATGTTCGAGTCGGTGGTGCGGCTGCTGTTCCACGTGGTGGCGCACCTGTACGCGGCGCACTTCCGCGAGCTGGCGCTGCTGCGGCTGCACGCGCACCTGCACCTCACGTTCGCGCACCTCACGGCGCTGGACGCGCGCTTCCAGCTGCTCGACCACAAGGAGACAGAGGTGAGGCACACGACGAGTTCCCGGCATGTTCGAGTCGGTGGTGCGGCTGCTGTTCCACGTGGTGGCGCACCTGTACGCGGCGCACTTCCGCGAGCTGGCGCTGCTGCGGCTGCACGCGCACCTGCACCTCACGTTCGCGCACCTCACGGCGCTGGACGCGCGCTTCCAGCTGCTCGACCACAAGGAGACAGAGGTGAGGCACACGACGAGTTCCCGGCATGTTCGAGTCGGTGGTGCGGCTGCTGTTCCACGTGGTGGCGCACCTGTACGCGGCGCACTTCCGCGAGCTGGCGCTGCTGCGGCTGCACGCGCACCTGCACCTCACGTTCGCGCACCTCACGGCGCTGGACGCGCGCTTCCAGCTGCTCGACCACAAGGAGACAGAGGTGAGGCACACGACGAGTTCCCGGCATGTTCGAGTCGGTGGTGCGGCTGCTGTTCCACGTGGTGGCGCACCTGTACGCGGCGCACTTCCGCGAGCTGGCGCTGCTGCGGCTGCACGCGCACCTGCACCTCACGTTCGCGCACCTCACGGCGCTGGACGCGCGCTTCCAGCTGCTCGACCACAAGGAGACAGAGGTGAGGCACACGACGAGTTCCCGGCATGTTCGAGTCGGTGGTGCGGCTGCTGTTCCACGTGGTGGCGCACCTGTACGCGGCGCACTTCCGCGAGCTGGCGCTGCTGCGGCTGCACGCGCACCTGCACCTCACGTTCGCGCACCTCACGGCGCTGGACGCGCGCTTCCAGCTGCTCGACCACAAGGAGACAGAGGTGAGGCACACGACGAGTTCCCGGCATGTTCGAGTCGGTGGTGCGGCTGCTGTTCCACGTGGTGGCGCACCTGTACGCGGCGCACTTCCGCGAGCTGGCGCTGCTGCGGCTGCACGCGCACCTGCACCTCACGTTCGCGCACCTCACGGCGCTGGACGCGCGCTTCCAGCTGCTCGACCACAAGGAGACAGAGGTGAGGCACACGACGAGTTCCCGGCATGTTCGAGTCGGTGGTGCGGCTGCTGTTCCACGTGGTGGCGCACCTGTACGCGGCGCACTTCCGCGAGCTGGCGCTGCTGCGGCTGCACGCGCACCTGCACCTCACGTTCGCGCACCTCACGGCGCTGGACGCGCGCTTCCAGCTGCTCGACCACAAGGAGACAGAGGTGAGGCACACGACGAGTTCCCGGCATGTTCGAGTCGGTGGTGCGGCTGCTGTTCCACGTGGTGGCGCACCTGTACGCGGCGCACTTCCGCGAGCTGGCGCTGCTGCGGCTGCACGCGCACCTGCACCTCACGTTCGCGCACCTCACGGCGCTGGACGCGCGCTTCCAGCTGCTCGACCACAAGGAGACAGAGGTGAGGCACACGACGAGTTCCCGGCATGTTCGAGTCGGTGGTGCGGCTGCTGTTCCACGTGGTGGCGCACCTGTACGCGGCGCACTTCCGCGAGCTGGCGCTGCTGCGGCTGCACGCGCACCTGCACCTCACGTTCGCGCACCTCACGGCGCTGGACGCGCGCTTCCAGCTGCTCGACCACAAGGAGACAGAGGTGAGGCACACGACGAGTTCCCGGCATGTTCGAGTCGGTGGTGCGGCTGCTGTTCCACGTGGTGGCGCACCTGTACGCGGCGCACTTCCGCGAGCTGGCGCTGCTGCGGCTGCACGCGCACCTGCACCTCACGTTCGCGCACCTCACGGCGCTGGACGCGCGCTTCCAGCTGCTCGACCACAAGGAGACAGAGGTGAGGCACACGACGAGTTCCCGGCATGTTCGAGTCGGTGGTGCGGCTGCTGTTCCACGTGGTGGCGCACCTGTACGCGGCGCACTTCCGCGAGCTGGCGCTGCTGCGGCTGCACGCGCACCTGCACCTCACGTTCGCGCACCTCACGGCGCTGGACGCGCGCTTCCAGCTGCTCGACCACAAGGAGACAGAGGTGAGGCACACGACGAGTTCCCGGCATGTTCGAGTCGGTGGTGCGGCTGCTGTTCCACGTGGTGGCGCACCTGTACGCGGCGCACTTCCGCGAGCTGGCGCTGCTGCGGCTGCACGCGCACCTGCACCTCACGTTCGCGCACCTCACGGCGCTGGACGCGCGCTTCCAGCTGCTCGACCACAAGGAGACAGAGGTGAGGCACACGACGAGTTCCCGGCATGTTCGAGTCGGTGGTGCGGCTGCTGTTCCACGTGGTGGCGCACCTGTACGCGGCGCACTTCCGCGAGCTGGCGCTGCTGCGGCTGCACGCGCACCTGCACCTCACGTTCGCGCACCTCACGGCGCTGGACGCGCGCTTCCAGCTGCTCGACCACAAGGAGACAGAGGTGAGGCACACGACGAGTTCCCGGCATGTTCGAGTCGGTGGTGCGGCTGCTGTTCCACGTGGTGGCGCACCTGTACGCGGCGCACTTCCGCGAGCTGGCGCTGCTGCGGCTGCACGCGCACCTGCACCTCACGTTCGCGCACCTCACGGCGCTGGACGCGCGCTTCCAGCTGCTCGACCACAAGGAGACAGAGGTGAGGCACACGACGAGTTCCCGGCATGTTCGAGTCGGTGGTGCGGCTGCTGTTCCACGTGGTGGCGCACCTGTACGCGGCGCACTTCCGCGAGCTGGCGCTGCTGCGGCTGCACGCGCACCTGCACCTCACGTTCGCGCACCTCACGGCGCTGGACGCGCGCTTCCAGCTGCTCGACCACAAGGAGACAGAGGTGAGGCACACGACGAGTTCCCGGCATGTTCGAGTCGGTGGTGCGGCTGCTGTTCCACGTGGTGGCGCACCTGTACGCGGCGCACTTCCGCGAGCTGGCGCTGCTGCGGCTGCACGCGCACCTGCACCTCACGTTCGCGCACCTCACGGCGCTGGACGCGCGCTTCCAGCTGCTCGACCACAAGGAGACAGAGGTGAGGCACACGACGAGTTCCCGGCATGTTCGAGTCGGTGGTGCGGCTGCTGTTCCACGTGGTGGCGCACCTGTACGCGGCGCACTTCCGCGAGCTGGCGCTGCTGCGGCTGCACGCGCACCTGCACCTCACGTTCGCGCACCTCACGGCGCTGGACGCGCGCTTCCAGCTGCTCGACCACAAGGAGACAGAGGTGAGGCACACGACGAGTTCCCGGCATGTTCGAGTCGGTGGTGCGGCTGCTGTTCCACGTGGTGGCGCACCTGTACGCGGCGCACTTCCGCGAGCTGGCGCTGCTGCGGCTGCACGCGCACCTGCACCTCACGTTCGCGCACCTCACGGCGCTGGACGCGCGCTTCCAGCTGCTCGACCACAAGGAGACAGAGGTGAGGCACACGACGAGTTCCCGGCATGTTCGAGTCGGTGGTGCGGCTGCTGTTCCACGTGGTGGCGCACCTGTACGCGGCGCACTTCCGCGAGCTGGCGCTGCTGCGGCTGCACGCGCACCTGCACCTCACGTTCGCGCACCTCACGGCGCTGGACGCGCGCTTCCAGCTGCTCGACCACAAGGAGACAGAGGTGAGGCACACGACGAGTTCCCGGCATGTTCGAGTCGGTGGTGCGGCTGCTGTTCCACGTGGTGGCGCACCTGTACGCGGCGCACTTCCGCGAGCTGGCGCTGCTGCGGCTGCACGCGCACCTGCACCTCACGTTCGCGCACCTCACGGCGCTGGACGCGCGCTTCCAGCTGCTCGACCACAAGGAGACAGAGGTGAGGCACACGACGAGTTCCCGGCATGTTCGAGTCGGTGGTGCGGCTGCTGTTCCACGTGGTGGCGCACCTGTACGCGGCGCACTTCCGCGAGCTGGCGCTGCTGCGGCTGCACGCGCACCTGCACCTCACGTTCGCGCACCTCACGGCGCTGGACGCGCGCTTCCAGCTGCTCGACCACAAGGAGACAGAGGTGAGGCACACGACGAGTTCCCGGCATGTTCGAGTCGGTGGTGCGGCTGCTGTTCCACGTGGTGGCGCACCTGTACGCGGCGCACTTCCGCGAGCTGGCGCTGCTGCGGCTGCACGCGCACCTGCACCTCACGTTCGCGCACCTCACGGCGCTGGACGCGCGCTTCCAGCTGCTCGACCACAAGGAGACAGAGGTGAGGCACACGACGAGTTCCCGGCATGTTCGAGTCGGTGGTGCGGCTGCTGTTCCACGTGGTGGCGCACCTGTACGCGGCGCACTTCCGCGAGCTGGCGCTGCTGCGGCTGCACGCGCACCTGCACCTCACGTTCGCGCACCTCACGGCGCTGGACGCGCGCTTCCAGCTGCTCGACCACAAGGAGACTGTACAAGCACACTCGACATTTTAATATTAAGCTTACGATGCACCCGAGCGTGCGTCATTACGCTGTTTACCTAATACATTTTATTACTTGGTATTTCAGTGCAATAAAGGTACTCAACCAGGACGGTTACATCTTTTACTTAAGATATCGTTCCAAACAACATAACAACCCAACATTAACATATAACGTACGTACATGTAAGGTTTAATAAACTATTAGACCCTACATTTTTGGTCCTTCGAACCGGATTCTCTCAGTGTGATTGTGTCTTCTACACGGTGGCTCAGTTTGGCTGGCTTCCCACAAGCGGGTTCCACCAGTCTGATTGAGCGAGAAGAAACGGGCACGATCGCGCGGGATTGAACCAGACAATCAACATTTCATTCTAAGGAAACAACAACATCAACAATGGAAACTTTGAAGAGACAGTACATCATCTTCGAAACCATCGATAAGATGAAGACCAACTTCCAGAAAGATTCTGCTGGACGTGAAACTGCTGACTACATTGAGAAACGAATGTCAACACTGGAAGCTCTCTGGGAAGAGTTTACCACGAAACATGAAGAGCTCAGGCTTTCAGAGGACAAGACCATTTTGAACGAAGACTACGCCAAGTTGGTAGACAACGTCAAGAGTTTGTACAACATGTTCAAAAACAAGCTAGAGACCTGTGTACTTTCAACAACGGAGGAAAATGGTATTCCATCGCAGGCAGATGAGTTATTCAGCCAACAAACAACCAACTTTAGAGCCTTCACTCGTATGGTCAAGAATATCGACTTCAACCAGATCTCGGAAAGATGGGAAATTGAGGACAAACTACAAATGCTACAGACGAGGTGGAAGGCGATCGACGAAGTGCACTGGAAACTGGACAATATGTTTATTGGTGCAGACATAGATTACGAACAGGAGTACACTCAGCACGAATCCGTCTACGAGTCTACTAAGAAGCAACTTCACCAAAAGCTAAACTCCACGGCTCATCAGCTCCAAGCAGTGCCCAAGGTAGATATTCCAACATTCTCTGGGAACTATACCCAGTGGCCAACATTCATCGATTTATTTTCTGAGGCAATTCATAACAACAACATGATAAGCAAGGCACAGAAAATGCAACATCTGAAAGGCAAGCTTCGCGGCGAGGCGGAGCGCATAGTCCAACATTTATCAGTTTCGGCTGAAAACTACGACACTTGCTGGGAGCTTCTCAACCACCGATACAACAACCTGCAACTACTCTTCACCAAGCAGATGCAATGATTCCTTAACCAACCAACCATACAACAGCAAAGTGCCTTTGAAATTAAGCGACTTCACGATACCAGCATAGAGGTCGTGCACGCCATCCACAACATGGGTGTCGATACTTCATCTTGGGACCCACTTTTGGTGCACATTTTGACCAACAAATTGGATTCCGACACCTACATGGAAGCAAGAAAGAAGCCGCGTGAATTGCCACATTTCGACGAATTCATTGAATTTTTGGAGGGTAAATTCACAGCATTAGAACCTGTGGTCAGGCGGAAACAAACAACTACAAACCAACACAGGACTAGTCCCGGACAAGCCCGAGACTTTCCTCCCGCGCCACAAAACGATGGGCACAACAGCGGCAGGTTAAAGCGATATATTGCGAAATCATATCATGCCAACACAGAACGTAATTGCCCGATATGCAAAACAAATCATATTCTACTCTATTGCAAAACATTTCAGAACATGACTCGCAATTGAACATTTGCGGAAATTGTTTATTCTCGCACAACGGAAAACAATGCACATCAATCAAACGTTGCAAGGTGTGCAATACGGCACATCACACGTCGCTACATGACCTGTTACGTGACACCGCCCGCGCGCCGCCGGCTTCTTCAATGTCGGCGATCCAAGAACAACCTGAAACCTCGGATAAACAACGGAAGTCTAACAATCACGTATCAGGAAACTTCAACGAGGTCCTGCTAGCTACTGTCCAAATTAAGGTCAAGGCTGCTGACGGTACCTTCATGCAGCTTCGCTGTCTTCTGGATCAGGGATCCGAGATAAACCTGATCACTGAATCTGCAGCTCAACGACTTGGCCTCAAGAGACATAAACAGAACGCCACGGTCTCAGGCATTGGAATATCCGCCAAACAAAGCAACGGAACTGTACAATTATTATGCCAGTCACTATACGGGGATCATGAATTCTCTACAGATGCACTAGTTATGAATAACATGATAAACAATTTACCAAATTACTCATTCGAAAAACAACAATGGTCTCATCTCAGCAACATCAACCTAGCAGACCCGGACTACAACATTTCTAGGCCTATAGACGCACTACTGGATGCTGGAGTGTATGCAGATATAATAATGGATGGCATTCTTAGAGGTCCTGCCTATGCCCCAATTGCTCAACAAACAAGACTCGGATGGGTGCTCATGGGAAACGTAAAAACATTCAACTGCCACGCGGTACTCAACAACCTTGAAGACATCGCTCAGTTCTGGGAAATCGAGGAAATAACCGAACAAACTAGCAATATGACTCCAACGGAAGAATATTGCGAAACATTATACAGTACAACAACAAAAAGATTGGAAAGTGGGCGTTACGAGGTGAAAATTCCAATGCAACCCAATTTCGAAGAAAAATTAGGAGCTTCTAAGCCACAGGCAATAGCGCAGTTACTTCAATTAGAGAAACGTTTAGCGCAAAACGAAGAGCTAAGTAACAGCTTCAAAAGAAGAAGATCAACATTTACAAAAAATTGTTTGGCGAAACTCGCCATCCGAACCAATCCAGGAGTTTCTGCTTTGCACTGTGACATACGGTACCAAGGCCGCAGCTTACTTGGCAATGCGGACTATCAAACAGCTGATCGCAGACGACGGGCCACAGTATCCCCTCGCAGCCACGATTTTAGACCAACAACTGTATGTCGACGATCTCCTTGGCGGAAACAATAACCTTGAGGAAGCCAAAACATCGCAACAACAACTCATCAAACTACTACGAGCAGGGGGCTTCAACCTACGCAAATGGGCTAGTAACAACCCTCGCCTGCTTGAGGATTTAACGGAAGATCAAATCAGCCAAAACTTGATCGACTTTAAGAACGTAAATAACAACAAAACACTCGGGGTGCTATGGAATCCCTGCTCAGATCAATTTACGTTCAACATCGCTGACTTAAGTCCGCGCATAGATGACGTCATCACCAAGCGGTCATTGCTATCCGACTTATCAAAACTATATGACCCACTTGGATGGCTCTCTCCAGTTACAATGAGGGGCAAGATCATTTTTCAACAAGTATGGAAACAGCCTCTGTCTTGGGACGAGGCCCTCCCGCATCAAACCCAAGAAGAATGGCGGACCTTTAGAGCCGAGCTGCCAATGCTTAACGATATAACAATTCCAAGATGGGTCGGAGATGTACAACAATTACATGGATACTGCGATGCATCTGAAAAGGGATACGGCTGCGTTATTTATGGCAAAAGTACCAATAAACATGGCCAAATAACAATTAAACAAATAGCCGCAAAGACTAAGTTGGTGGTGCCTTTAACCAGACACGTCACTCTACCGAGACTTGAACTTTGTGGAATGGGCTTACTTGCAAAGTTAATGCGAAAAACTTTAAATTCGCTAAACAATCAGACAGTACAAGTTTATGGATGGACCGATTCAACTGTGGCATTGGGATGGCTACAAGGCGACATAACACGATGGAAGACATTCGTCGCCAACAGAGTCACTCAGGTTACCCAAGTCATGCCCGCCAACTGTTGGAGACATGTGCGGTCGGAAGACAACCCCGCGGATTGCGCAAGTCGAGGCATACTGCCATCGCAACTTTTAACACACCATTTATGGTTTGAAGGCCCACCATCGCTATCTAACGACATAACAACACTAACGGAGACACCAGTATATCAAGAACCCACAGAAGAGCGAAAACACACCAAACAATCATGCTCTCTACAATCGACATCGCCGGTTATAGAAACCCTTCTGAACAATAACAGCTCTATGACACGTTTAGTTCGAACGCTCGGCTGGGTGTCGCGTTTTGCTAACAACGCAAGTGGAAAAAATAAATTGCAGTCGCCGTACTTAACAACGTCGGAACTAAGGAATGCGCAGACTGCAATAATACGGACTGTGCAAAACAAACATTTTAGCGAGGAAATTGCGCAATTAAAGAAACATAAAGCCATATCTAACAAAAGTCGACTTTTAAAACTTAATCCGATATTGGACGCAAATAACGTACTGCGGGTTGGTGGTCGATTAGAACACGCGTGTGTTACATACGCACAGAAACATCCAGCTATCATTCCGCACACCGACAGGCTGACGGAGTTACTGATACAACAAGCCCATAGAACAACACTTCACGGAGGCCCGAGACTCACTCTGGCGCATCTGCGAAACAACTTCTGGATACTACGAGGTGTTAGAACAGTGAAGGATCGGCTTCGTACTTGCATCAGGTGTAACCGATTCAAACCAACAACCAACAATCAAGTTATGGCAGATCTGCCGGCACCCCGAGTAACACCATCGCGACCGTTCACGCACACGGGCGTTGACTTCACTGGCTATGTTGAGGTCAAGGCCAACAAAGGAAGAGGAATTAAAACAACCAAGGGCTACATAACGGTTTTTGTTTGCCTGTCGACTAAGGCTATACACCTTGAGCTAGTCTCAGATTTGAGCTCCGAAACATTCTTAGCGGCACTCCATAGACTGATTGCTCGTCGAGGTTCACCCCAGCATCTCTACAGTGACAACGGTACCAACTTCACAGGTTCAGCTAAGGTGCTGGCGCGAGAAAGGAAGGAAGCTCTTGAACGTTACGTAAACACTGAGCTGTTGGCGTACTTGGCCAACTCCAACATTGAATGGCACTTCAGTGCGCCGGCGTGGCCTACAGCCAATGGGGAATGGGAAGCTGCAGTGAAGAGCACGAAATACCACCTGCGACGTGTTCTCGGAGAGCAGAAGCTGACGTTTGAAGAGTTCTCTACTCTCCTAGCACAGATAGAGAGTTGTCTGAACTCCCGGCCTCTGACGCCGCTAACAGACGACGTAGACGATCTAGCATATCTTAGTCCTGGACATTTTCTGGTCGGCGGTCCAGTACTGGCAGGTCCGCTGTCTCCATAAAAAAGAAACGCGCAACATTCGCACACGCTGGCAACTAACAGAAAAGTTGCACAAGGACTTTTGGAAGCGATGGTCGACTGAATACCTACATACCCTACAAACTCGCAGCAAATGGAACAGCATCAAAAGAAACCTGAAGGTCGGTGACATGGTGTTGGTGAAAGAAGATAACATCCCTCCGGCAAGATGGCTTCTGGGAAAGGTCATAGAAACGCACCCCGGAAAGGATGGTTACGTAAGGGTCGTAACACTGAAAACAAAAACAAGTATTATGAAACGACCAATTACTAAACTGTCACCATTACCAGTAGATGCCACGGACAAAGAAAAAGAAGATTCAAGCTCGGAATCACAAACGCCCAACAAACAACCAACACAAAAACCAACACGCACCCGAAGGGCGACAAAACCGAGCTACAATAGCTACACATGCCTGCTTTTACTTTTGCTGGCATCTTGTGTTCCTGCATCAACACAACAAACAACAAACGTTATCAAGCTAAACCCTAACAAACTAATTTATTTCGATAAATTAGCCGATATGCAGATAATACAGGATCAATGGAAATTGATAGTATACTACAACATGACAACATACTGGGAAGGATTGAAGAGCGTGGAAAACTACGTTAACCGTCTCACCAATATTGGCAGCTATGAAACAGCATTCTCCACCGTCACCGCTCAACTTAAACACGAATTAAGAGAGCTGAAACATTATAACGACATTTTAACAACAGATCATGGATTATATGCGAAGAGAGCAAGGCGAGGCCTTGTTAACGGCGTGGGATAGCCAACTCTCTATTTGGCGTGTTAGATGAGAGATTTGCCCAACAGTACGACAAGGACATCCAGCTTGTGCATAATAACGAAAATCACCTGCTGAGCTTATTAAAAATCATACATCAATAATTGAAGCTGAAAACAACCTCTTGAAGAGACACGAAGAAGTTATGAACCAACAATTTACAGCAATAAATAGGCATCTTGAAGAAACGGACCAACGGAGTAGAGCTGACCATGAAGCCGCAATTAACAACATATACATAACAGCAACCGCGCTTTCCGCTAACATCGTGATGAGCAACCTAAGGCGATTACAACAAATGCTGTTAGACTTAATAACTGACGGCAAGGACGGACGTGTCAACATGCAGCTACTGAAACCCGACCAATTCGAAGCACAACTAAACATCATCTCCGCGCAACTTCCGGGGGAACTATCTCTGCCATGTGCAAACACGAAACATTGCATCAGAGAACATGTCTCTAAATTATAAAGTTGTCCGACAGTTTGTACATAAACTGTCGGACAACTTTATAATTTTCGAGTTTAAATTACCATTAGTAAACACTGAACAATATGAGCTCAATCGAATTATACCGATCCCGCAAATACTATCACGAACAACACAGAGAATCGTGATAACAGCAGAATACATGGCAGTCAACCTAAAAAAGGATGCGGTGATACCATTAACACATCAAGATATTACATCGTGCCTGCAATTTAAAGAACATCATATACTATGTAGTATGACCCTACCTATCTACGACACTAAATCAAGCATTAACATATGTGAAGCTCAATTAATTAACAATAAAAACATATCGGCTTGCAAGACTATATCAACGGAGTGCACCGCCAACTGGATCCGATTACACAGGCCCGGCGCCTGGTTGTTTGCGTGCTGCCAGGAATGTGCTATGCGCACATTTTGTCCAGCCGGTGTGACGCCACTCTTACTACGCGAAACAGGAATTATCACGCTTGATACGGGATGCATGATAAAAGGAGATAACGTTGTCATCCAATCTCACAACAACTTTCACAGTGAGATGACAATAAGCGAAAACAACCTCTACATACTAGAATCTTCAATAAACCGCGTCATCGTTGAGAAAAACTATAGCGTTGTCACTGAAGATCATCGAGAAGCATTACGCAAACTGAAAACCAGCATAAACACTGTGAAGATGCAGCAAGATTCCTTGCAAAATATAACATCATCTCACGAAACGCATCACTACAGCTTCATATCATTTATCGTTATCTGCATGATCGCAGCTAGCGTCTGGGCCGGCACCTACATGAGACGCAGAATGCGGAACACAGCAGCGCGAGCCATCACCAAGGAGAAGAAACGCCAGAAACCGAAAAATGACCGTGGCGATGCGTCGTTTCGACATTTTCGATAGCCGCGCGACTCTGACACCGTCAGTGAGGTGATTGTACATGCCGCAACACATGTTGACAAGGCAACTACGCCTTGATTAGGTTAACTTTCTTTTCTTATTTCTTAAATTTGGCAGCATGTACGAGCACACTCGACATTTTAATATTAAGCTTACGATGCACCCGAGCGTGCGTCATTACGTTGTTTACCTTATACATTTTATTACTTGTTATTTCAGTGCAATAAAGGTACTCAACCAGGACGGTTACATCTTTTACTTAAGATATCGTTCCAAACAACATAACAACCCAACATTAACATATAACGTACGTACATGTAAGGTTTAATAAACTATTAGACCCTACAGAGACAGAGGTGAGGCACACGACGAGTTCCCGGCATGTTCGAGTCGCTGCTTACTTGCTCGTAAAGGGCTTCATAATGCGCAGGCATACCGCCTAAATTACACCCGCGGGCGTTATGTTTTTTTCTTAAATTGTATCTGATCACTCTCCATCATAAAGTAAGGAGGTTTAAAATCAAATACGATGTTTGAAAATCAATAAATTATGTTTATGTTTTTGAATCGTGGCTGAATGCCGAAGGGTCTTTGCCTTACGCGCCTAATGTCAAATGCAACAAAATTGACGATTGACATTTTGTATTTTTTCCCCTCACTGCCTCAGAAAGCCGTCTTTTATCCTTTAAAACCAGTGAGCAAAAACGCATTTTATCCACTAGTGGGGAAAGTGGTTTGACCTTGGAGCGTGTTCAAGTAGCTTTTGTCAGTATAACAAAACGTAAAACGCTCATAATACAAAAAAATCACAGATGATGTATTTCTGTTGCCGCTATAACAACAAATACTAAAAAACTCTATATTACTTAACGTTATTATCTGTTCCGTTCGATGTCCGGGATCCAGAAGAATTGAGGGCGCCACTGCCCACGACCGGAAGTAGCCGTTTGCGTCAAATGAGTCACTCCACACCATCGCTGTGACATCACATCCGCCTTTGCTAACCTGTCAACCCGAGAACGAGCGTCCGTGAACGCGCCGCGATGTTGGTTTTCTCATTGTTGCGTCGGCTGCCGTCGTAGAGATCGGACGTCCCGTAGCTATTTTATAAATTGTGCAACGAGGAATTTTAAGCCTCGATTCTTTAAATCCAGATAACTTCAACCTCGAGGAAGTCCTAAATAACTAAGAAAAGGGAATCGCGAGTGATAACTTTTATTATCGGACTACCCTCTTTTGTAATTTTTTATTTTTTATTTCGTTGTTCGCGAGTATTTTTGGATCGCATTATGAACAACGAGAGTCGCTCCGCGTCGGAGGAGAAGGAACGCGCTTCGCGATCATCTTTTTATAGCCGACGGGCACTACGTAGGACTACGAAGAAATTTAAAAAAGATGCTGTTATAATGACTTATCAAGTTTTAACAAATTTTCTTAATTTTTATTACAAAGTTTTAAATATTACGAAAAATACACAAATTTTCAAATAACGTTGCTTGTTAAAGTTAAAACTTGAAACATGATCATTTTTAACCGATGACGATAAAATTACAGTCGATTATTTTATTAAGTCTGTGTTCTATTGGCACATTGCGTAAATTCTACACGCCAAGTTTGAACAGAAAAGTAGCATTTTGATCCCTCTCGTCGTGGAGAAAAACTTACTTTTCCGAATGAAAGGTGTGAAAAATATATTCTCTTACAGTTTTGTAATATATGTGCAGTAGTACTTAGTTTGTAATGTATGTGCAGGTTCTGCGCGACCTGGAGGTGGCGCTGCGGCTGTCGGAGCCGCCGGGCGCGGCGCGCCGCTCGCCGGTCGTGACGCAGCCGCTCGGCGCCGCGTGACGCGTGACGTGCAACGCGAGACGCGACACGCGCGACGGTGACGTGTGATGCGTGACGTGTGACGTGTGCCGCGTGACATGTGACGCGTGACGGTGACGTGTGACTCGTGACGTGTGACGCGTGACGTGCAACGCGAGACGCGACACGCGCGACGGTGACGTGTGATGCGTGACGTGTGACGTGTGCCGCGTGACATGTGACGCGTGACGGTGACGTGTGACTCGTGACGTGTGACGCGTGACGTGGGATGCGTGACGGTGATGTGTGACGCATGACGTGTGACGCGAGACACGTGACCTGTGACGTGAGACACCTGACGTGTGACGCGTGACGCATGACGTGTGACGCGAGCGCCCCCATGCCTCTACACCTAAGTTAAAACGATTGTTAATTCTATTGTAAATATTTCAATCTGTTAAGTAGTTTTAGGTGATTACGATTAGTTAATACTATTATTTGTGATTGCTTTGGTTGTAAATAAAAGTGATATTTGTTTAACTAATAAACTGAAAGCCTTAAGTTAGTGTTTTTTTTCCCTTTGGTTACTATCCATCCCTGATAGATCGAACATACAATCCACGGAGAAGAGCCCAACTGTTACCTACGCTATGGACAAACAATAGTATTTTTAGGGTTCCGTACCCGCAGGGTAAAAACGGGCCCACCATTCTATTGGCACTTGAACGAGCTCAGAGCCGTTCTGAAAGTGGCTACCTTCCGTCCGTTTTATTTTCCGACCACGGAATAGTACCAATCATGTAAAGTACTAACAGTTCGACAACTATTCGTCAGGAGCGTAATTCTATAACAATTAACAACACAAGTTGACTTGCTACAACCCTAATAGGCACACCTAAAGACGGATGGATATAATTTTAAGCAATTTCA
Organism: Epinotia bilunana; assembly: GCA_947049275.1. Classification (NCBI taxonomy): domain Eukaryota; kingdom Metazoa; phylum Arthropoda; class Insecta; order Lepidoptera; family Tortricidae; genus Epinotia; species Epinotia bilunana. The sequence goes on along the minus strand of OX346256.1, from coordinate 243,405 downwards.
CACTAAACACGCTTGTACTAACAGTTTCTTCTCTTTCCTGGGCCCTTTTCTTTATAATAAAATAAATAAACAATGCTCCGTGTACGATCAAAATAGAAACTAAAATAACAGCATGGTTGCTAACCCTGACCTACGACGAGACAGAAAATTTGCTTACTATAGTGAAATAGTTCTGCAATCGCAAGCATTCTTTTTGTTAAATATATAGTTTTGTTTTCTTGATGCGAGGTAACAAATGTTTAGACAGGCAATCTATATATGTAAAACAAAGGCCGTTTATTAATTTTGTATTAAGCAGTAACCCTGCTAACGAAATTATAAATTTTAAATTAAAGGAAAAATTGAAAAATTTAATGCTCCGAGCCGGAATCGAACCGGCGCACTGTGAATCGAGTAGAACATGCAAATGGGACAAAAACCCTTATCAAATATCCAAAAACTCATTATGGTAGGTCATTACTAATGAGTATACATTAAGAGTCCCACGTGTTATTTTTTCCTGCAACCCCCCCTTACATGAGTAATTAAGGTGACTATATAGGATGAGTGCAAATTTACTATGCATTCATTTGCGTAATTGCTCTTGGCTTAAAAATAATTGTGTGCATTTCCAAGTTATTTGTGTTTATTTCATTATTATGGATTCCAATTTGGAGGGTAAGTAGTATTTTTAGACATATATTGATTATAAAAATATTCATTGTATTTTGTAAAACATCAACATGTTTCCGAATAATCATTGGAATTTTACCCTAACTTTGACTTTCATGGTCAAGAAATTACATGTCGGCATCTGTCTACTCTGTGAAATTTATATATAATATACTTATAACTATAAACCGTCATATTTAATAAACTCCCTATCCAACTTTTGAGTACAACTATTTTTTTTATTTTTTCTTTCAGAATTCGATTTTTGCATTTCAAAAGTCAATTTCTTCGATGTATGGCAGAGACATTTGAAGGAAGCGAGAAACAACGAAATATATACATTTATATCATCTGAGCATGATTTAAGTGGAATAACCGAGGACTCCCAGAGACAAATTAAGGTAAAGATATCCCAATTTTCATCCAGGATAGCTCAGAAGTGGGATGCTGCTGGTAAATGTAGACAGCGATTTCTCGAGAAGAACTCTGACTGGCTTCATGGTGAACCTATCAAGTTTGAAGTTCATAGACGTACGACGATGCCGTCATCATCCACTGAAGCTGTAGCAGGCCCTGGAAGGCCCCAGAAGGAATTCTCGGACTCTAGCCTGAAGACTAAACGACGACGAGTAGAGAATTTAGTTCAATCTACAAGTTCCGAGGAGTTATTGTTTGCAGCAGAAATTTCGTCACGTCAATCGGGCTCCAAGGAAGTGGCTAGAAGAATGAAGAACATAATTGAAGATAACAAGAGCGGCGACACCTCAGGCAACAAAGAAAACACCAAGTCATGCAAAGAAAACGCTAGATGTTTGACGAATGAAGAAGCTTTGGCGTGCTATATAGATAGCAAATTGACTACATGCACATACAACATCATAAGGCAGTCGACTAGTAAGGTAGGGCATACCGTATTTCCATCATTGTATTGTTTAAAAAGGCTAAAGTTGCATGTTATCCTCCTGAAGATAGCTTTTTGATTAATGAAACGCGTGCTGAAATCAACGTTCAGGCAGTTTTAGATAAAACCGCTGAACGTTTGGTTTTATCACTGGAAGATGTTTTAGATAATTTAGTGTCCCCTTGTTCATCATTCAAACTAATTAGTAAATGGGGTTGCGATGGAAGTTCCGGACATAGTACATACAAACAAAAGTTTACGAATAGTAATGACACTGATGAATTTTTGTTTGTATATTCGTTCGTTCCGCTTCAATTACGGGATGATGCTGATAATGTCGTTTGGCAGAATCCACGCCCGTCATCTACTGCATATTGTCGTCCAATAAAGTTTATTTTTTCCAAGGAAACAAAAGAATTGACTATTGCCGAAACAAATCGAGTCTTGGAAGAGATAAACGCTTTATTGCCAACATTATGCAAGGTGATGGGAAGGGAAGTTTCTGTTGAACACATTATGCTTTTTACCATGGTTGACGGAAAAATTTGCAATACTATGACCGAAACTTCTTCTGCTCAAAAATGTTTCATTTGTGGAGCTACTCCAAAAGTTATGAATGATGAATCTAGGGAATATATTGCAAATAATGATAATCTTGGTTTTGGTTTATCAACTCTCCATGCTTGGATTAGATGTTTTGAGTGTTTACTTCACATAAGCTATCGCCTTGAAGTAAAAAAGTGGCAACTTAGAGGAGAAGCCGATAAAGCGAATGTAAAGAAACGCTCACTAGAAATTCAAACTAGATTTAAAACGGAAATGGGACTGATCGTTGATAAACCAAAACCAGGCTTTGGTAATACTAATGATGGAAATACAGCTAGAAGATTTTTTGAAAACCCGGAGCTTAGTGCTGCAATTACAGGGTTAGATGTATCACTCATTAAAAAATTTGATATAATACTTCGAGTTCTATCATCGGGCTATGAAATAAATTTAGAAGCGTTTGAAAATTTGACACGGGATATAAGAAAACATTATTTAAATCTCTATTCGTGGTATTACATGCCTGTTACAGTACACAAATTATTGATTCACAGTAGCGACATTATCCGATCAGCACTATTGCCGATTGGACTGTTATCCGAGGAAGCACAAGAAGCTCGAAACAAAGATTGCAGACGATTTAGGGAACATCACACACAAAAACGATCTCGTCAAGCCACGAATAGAGATTTAATGAATATGCTGTTGATTACATCTGACCCTTTAATTAATAGTTTTAGAAATGTACCAAGGCAAAGAGTAAACTCGTTGTCTTCTGATGTTTTAGCATTGTTGAAACCCCCTAGAGTTAATGAAACGAATGTAGATGTAGTGTCTAGTTTGTTTAGTGTAGATGATCATGACACGTCAATTAATGATTCGCAGGATGAAGATGATGACGGTGAAAGTAATTAATAAAATGACCGCTGTAATTAACTCTAATTGATTTATATGTACCTACTTAAGAATCCTATGTAAATGTAGTTCCTAATTAGTTTTACTTTTCCTTGTAATGGCATGATAATGTTAAAAATGATGTTGATTAAAAGATTACTGCAACAGTAGATTTAGTATTTTATGTGTACATGTAATAAAATATATAATTCATTATTGTACATTCACTTTTATAATATTGTTTTTTCTGAACCTCCACCCTACCCCTCTAAGTCACGAACCAAAGTACTTAACTATACGTATATGTATATTCATACATAATGAGCTCGTATAAGCTCAAAAAACTACTAAAATAATTTTGTCCCATATGCTTGTTCTACTCGATTCACTGTGCGGCGACCATGTGTTAGTATGGGGTGGCGCATCGTTACTGACGATTTCTCAATATAATTTGAGACGTCGGTGCCGTTAAGAAGCCTGAGTCTTCTGGTAGATGTCGCTACACGCCTCCCTAAGGCGTTGTAGGAAGGAACTGATTGAAAGATTTAGCAGCCGAGACAGATTGTTCCGATAGCTCAGTTGGTTAGTAGCAGTGATCGGAATTAGGTGAGCCAAAATACCTATTCTTCGCAAGAGGACATAATATAAAGTGGTTGCAACCGGGTAGGAAAACAGAATTTTCTCTTAAATACCGGGTATTCGTTATTTTTCCGGGTACCAGTCGTAATGTTCAACATATATGTTTTTACTTATAGAACGGAATGTTTAATGTTAATCTAAAAGTTATAACCATTTCATACTTTTTCCTTCCCTTTTTACTACAAACTAACATAAACAATCCCGTACTATTAGTAAAAATATGTATGTTTAACATTACGACTACTTATAGTACCCGGACAAATATCGATTACCCGGTGTTAAAGAAAAAAAATATTTTTCTACCCGGTTGTATCCACTCTACATTATGTCCTGTTGCGAATAATAGGTATTTTGGCTCACCTAATTCCGATCACTGGTTAGTAGCGACGGGCCATGAATGCCTGTGGTCGCCGGTTCGAATCCGGCTCGGAGCATTAGATTATTAAATTTTTCCTTTAATTTAAAATTTGAAGGCCATATATGCCTAAAACACAGATTACACAATATTATGAATATTACGATATTAGCCTTCTAAGACCATTTTTTTAGACGCATTTGCGTATTAATATTGTACCTATACGTACGAATAATCCTGCTAGATATGTTTTGTTGTTAAAAAACTTAATTAGATTATATCCACTTATTGTACTATTCTACCCTAAATAAATCATTTTGTTATTATATTATTATTATAATTCGCTTTTAAGTCTCGTACCTTAATTAGGCCACTCAGCAAGCTTCGTGGCCTAAATGTGGTACTCGACTGAAAAAGCATACGTTATAATAACGATTGCATAATAGTATTTTACGCCTGGAGGTATTGAGTTGAAATTAAAACTATATACCTACTCAAGTCTACAATGCCTTTGCTGTGAAAAAAACACACTTCTAAGTTAACGTAAAAAAAGATACGGCCGTTCATGCCGCAAAAATAGTATTTTATGCAATCGTTATATTATTTATGCTTTTCAGTCGAGTACCACGTTTAGGCCACGAAGCTTGCTGAGTGACCTAATTAAGGTAAGAGACTTAAATAGTATTTTATGCAATCGTTATATTATGTATGCTTTTTCAGTCGAGTACCACGTTTAGGCCACGAAGCTTGCTGAGTGGTCTATTTAAGGTTCGAGACTTAAGAAGCTAATTATATAGCTATTGTATACAATACTTTTTCTACGAGTCAACTGAACTAATTAAACAAACTTGGTATCTATTGCAAAAGTAGTGCAACCAACGGCTTTTTCTTTTTTGTGCGTTGATGTCTATTTACCTTTTGACTTTCTCATGACGGCATCCTATTGGTCAAATACATTATAGTACAGTAAAGGCGCCACGTGATTGGTCCATTTCATTTTAGTTGTCTCAACAGTTATGAAATGTTGAGTTGGGAGCTCCATAGTAAAAAGTATCTGGGGGCACGGCACGGCAGTGCCCCCGCCAAGTCGAGCGCGAAGCAAACACTGCCGTACCATCCTTTACTGGAACCATTTCGCCGCATTTTCAGGCCCCTATTTGAGAACCTCTGGATAAGACCAGAACGCAGAAATTTTCGTCATCCAGTAAGCTATAATCACATACTTAAAATCCAAAATTTCAAGTCTGTAGGTCATTTAGTTCCGAAGTTAAGCGAAAGCACAGTTTCGCATTTATGACACTCACTAGTGCTTCCCATAAACTTAGAGAGCTGAAATTTGGTACAGAGTTAGGGTTTAATGGCCACATAAAGGGAAAACTATAAAAACTAGGATAATCGAAGATCTGGAGTACCTGGTGACCCTGATTAGAAAACACAAGAGCCCAACCAAACTATTAGAGATATATCTATACTGCCTTTACAAAAAATATTCAACTTGGTGGGCCGCTTCATTTGATGTCAAAAATCGAAGGTCTGAAGTATCTGATGAAGAACCGTCAGCTGGTCTCAGCTGTATTAGAGATATGGTAATGCCCCCTTCTACTATTGGTACATAAAAAAATCGATTGTCATTGCAAAAATCCAGCGTAGTGGGACACATCTTATAATTTAAATTTAATCTGGGGGCACAGCAGTGCCCCCGCCAAGTCGAGCAAAACAGCGGCACGGCCGTACCATCTTTTTCTCGAAGCAGTTCAGGCCATTTTCGACCCCCCTATAACTTCGTTGTGGATAAAACTAGAAGCCTGCATTTCCATTAACCAAGCACGCATTGTATAAACACGATATATTTCAAATTTCATTCAATTTGAACCAGCGGTTTAAGATTTATAACTAGTCAAAGTTTCTTAATTTTGTCACTCCCTGACTGACTCACCGATCATCAAAAGTATAAGGCACTTCTAGCAGACATATAAGCTTCAAATTTAGAATACAATTAGTGGTTAGTGTAAAAAGGACGTCAAAAAAATTGCAATTTAAGTCCAGTTTTCCATAACTCACTTTGTAATCTCATACAAAAATATAGGATTACAAAGTTATATTTGCAGTAAATGGGACAAAAAATCAAGAATGGGATATTGACACAATAACCTACATGAAGAAGTGAGATCCCATAAAAAACATTCCATGTAAAAAAGAGGCCAAGTCTCGAAACTCGTTCACCGCAAAAAGTTGTGAGATATTTGGTAGTACCAAAGTCTCAGGCATTCTTATTATTATTTGTTGGCTAGCTAAATAAGATTTTGTGACTTGGCAGTCACACAATAGTTACTACATAGTTTTAGGTATGCAAAAATCCATAAATGCAGTAAAGTTGTGTGATTGCCAAGTTGCAGAATTTTATTTAGTTGCTAGCTAAATAAAGAATAATAAGAATGCCTGAGACTTGGTACTACCAAATATCTCACAACTGTTTGCGGTGGAAGAGTTTCGAGACTTTGCCTCTTTTTTACATTGAAATGTTTTTTATGGGATGTGATTTAAGTTTTGTGTACGAAGTCTTAATTCAAACATTAAGGTCGACGAGTATAAAAAAAGTACTATTTTATAGAGCTCCCAACTCAACATTTCATATTGTTACGTCCACGGGGTGGGTAACGTGATAGAAAATACACTAATTGATCACTAATTAAAAGGAATGCAAACTTTATTACAAAATTACAAATTAACAAGGCTTACTTAATAAATCAATTCACTATGACGCACTTTTCACTCGCTTCGCTTTGTGATTCGCACTGTTCGCAGATTAATTCCAAACTCTGCTCCGCTGCGTTGGCGCGCGGCTTATATATCTGGAGCCCTTCGTACTAGAACATTCCGGAGAAATCTTGAATAATCGGTCCAAGGTCCGATTCTAGGAACGGCGACCCCTCGGTTCATGAATGTTCCAGAGCGTCTAGATTGTTCGATGCTCGTTCGACCCGACGACCGGAACATTCCCGAATATGCTGTCCCTTTCTAGTTGTCTCTTTTACACACTTCTCGAACCTTCTCCATCTAGATGTCTCTCTCTAATTGTGCTGTCTCTTTCTAGTTGTCTCTTTCACACACTTCTCGAACCTTCTCAATCTAGATGTCTCTCTCTGATAGTGCTGTCTCTTTCATTCCTTCGAGAAATTTCGCCATATAATGAAGTGTACTTCAAAGGCCCATAAGGGGTCCTGGAAACGCCTGAAAACGGGTTTTCAGGTTATCGCGCTATCTGATAGAGGCTGTCCTGAAACGGACTGAAAACATGTTTCAGGCGCCTGAAAACAACGGCAACTAGGGTGAATTTTCAATCTTCTAGTATGTGGAAGAGCCACCTCTGAAACGGCCTGAAATCACTTTTCAACCTGCTGAAAACGCTTCTAAAGCATGGAAAATCAGGTTGAAGTTTATACCACCGGCGCAACACTATAACTGTTGAGACACTAAAATGAAATTGACCAATCACGTGGCGCCTTTACTGAACTATAATGTATTTGACCAATACGACGTCGGCGCCGTCATGAGAAAGTCATAAGGTAATAGACGGGGTCCTGTCTCTTGACCAAACAACTTTTAGCCAAATGTATCATTTGACAAATGTTTCATTTGACCTAATGCATTTTTCATCAAAATAGTGGTATTTTCGGGTATTCTTTGAATATCATCAAATAGAAGTCATCAGGTTAGGTTAGGTTTGTTTAATAATAATCCTATAAAGCTTTCTATTTAAGAAAAAAATGCATTAGGTCAAATGAAACTTTTGTCAAATGAAACATTTAGCCAAAAGTTGTTTGGTCTAATCAATCAAATCAATTATTACCCCTTATACCAAGTTTGTTTAATTAGTTCAGTTGACTCGTAGAAAAAGTATTGTATACAATAGTTACATAATTAGCTTTTTAAGTCTCGTACCTTAATTAGGCCACTCAGCTAGCTGTGTGGCTTAAAAATGAGAGACAGTTGTGTGCCTTACTTTAAATCATTAAACATTGTAACATTACCCTGGGCCCTGCTTGTATATTTTGGAAATTGTAATATTTGTCAAATGTAACCCTAACCTATTTAATAAAATTTCCGACACGAGAAAGCTCCCCACAAGGTCACAATATGAAAGTCAGATGCGTAACATACAATGTAAAACTGCTCTTGCAAGAAAAAGTGTATTAGGAATGGCACCCCAAATATATAATAAAATTCCAAGCACAATAAAAAACTTGCGATTAGGACATTTTAAGAATAAATTAAAATTATTATTAATCAATAAATGTTACTATAATATTAAAAAAAAAAAAAAAGACATTGATCTCTAGTTACGTAAGAACATTGGACTTTTATTGGAATTTTATTATATTATAGTTGACTTTTTAAATTTATTGTGAACTAGCTCCCGCCCGCTACTTTTTCCGCGTGGACCCGGGATAAAAACTATCCTATATTTTAATCCAGGCTATAAACTATCTTCGTGCACAATTTCATTCAAATCGGTTCAGCCGTTTAAGCGTGATTGAGTAACAAACATCCAAACATCTAAACTTTCGCATTTATAATATTAGTAGGATGATTGTTAACATTATTTTATTTTTTTTCATTGTATCATTTCATTGCCTCATGTTTTACTTTGACATTCATTAACTTAATTCGTTTTTATTTTTGTTATTAAATTCTATTAATTGTTTGTGACCAATGTAATTTAACTAATAATGAGGTACAATATGAAATTGCATGCAATAATAATATTATATTTGTACGCCAGCCGGTAAAACATAGTGTTTCGCTATACGCATTATTTTTAAGATCTTTTATGTACCTATGTTAAACAAATAAATATATTCTTTTTCTTCTTTCTTCTTCGTGGCCTAAACGTGGTACTCGACTGAAAAAGCATGCATTATATAACGATTGTATAAAATACTATTATACATTCGTTACACAATGAGGGCTCTTAAAGTCGAGTAAGTACCGTGTTTAGGACACGAGGCTTGCCGGCTCAGCGTTTCGTTGGTGCCTTTTGTTCTATGACTAAGGCGACGTTCTATTGGTCAAAATCATTATAGTTTAGTAAAGACGCCATTTGATTGGTCAAATTCATTAGTTGTCTAAACAGTTGTAAAGTCTGGCAAACGAAAGTTCCACCCACTAATCTCAATTACGCGGCAACACTAAACGTCATACATTTTGATCTACAGAGTGGTGCCGCGTAATTGAGTTCACAAAAACGTGTAACGTAGGTACGATACACGTTTTGGTGATTGTAGGTACAATTCTTACGTTCCAAAAACGAGGACTAGAAAGAAATGAATTCATAAATGCAAGATTGTGTGATTTCTCCGGTCAAACCGTACCCCGCTTGCAGTACAGATTTCTACAGAGGAGCTGTACAAACGCCAACACAGTTAACTGATCAGCCTGTATTTATATATATACCTTATTACAATGCACATAAAGTGCACGGATGGTCAGTTAACTGTGTTGGCGATGGTACTATACGGTAGCCTCGTTAAAGTAAGGGGCTCCTAGGCAGCTAAATTACGAACTGGCCATCTTCTAGAAGATCCCTGGTGGGGCGCGCTGGGCACGATGACATCATCGTGCCGGTAGATGGCGCTGCAGCATGACACCAGCACGTTGGAGTTGACCGTGTCGCCTGGAAGTGCCGGTAGGTGGCGCGCACGACGCTGGATCCAGCGATTGCCAACATTTACGCCACTAAAAAACCAAACTCTAGTCTCTACTCGTAGGTATATGGAAGTAGCAAAATAAACCTCTAGCTCACTCACATCTGTATTTCCAGTCTCGGTATCTCAAACTTACCAAACGCCTCTCCTACATAAAATTCATGCCGATAAAATGTCGATGCACATAAACTTTAAAATAATTATTATAAAGTTTATATGCAGTTTATGTTCAGGACAAGCTATGGTAATAATAACGTCAAGTAATTACTTGACGTTATTATTACCATAGCTTGTCCTGAGTATCATAGGTCCATGTCCTACCTAGCCTAGAATCCAAGAAAAAAACATTCGTCATTCGACGTACCGTCAACCGGGGTGATTAGGTACAATTTTGAACTTTGAACGTGATTATAGCGGAATATTTCTATAAGTGCTTACAAAGTTAAGGTTTTAAAACTTTTATCTTGTGTTTCAGAACTCACTCATAATATTATATTTAATAAAAAAATAAATTTAAACCCTTTTTTTTAAAAAAACAGGCCGTCCCTATTCATACTGGATATGGGGTCAATAGAGCCGAATAAGGGTACCAATAGGGGCAATAGGGAAACATGGCTAGCGCTGTCACAAATATAATAAGCTGGCAAATAAGTAGGTAGTGGTGCTTATGTAGGTACTTACTTGCTCTGAATGTACCTAATTGTACCAAAACAAGACTAGGTTTTGGCAGCTCCGTCCCTGTACACCCCTTCGCGTCCCGATTTCAACTTATTACGTCCCTATTAACTTCCAACGGCGTGCCTTTTTACCCCACGCTCGTCCCTAATAACTAGCCTCGTTGCGTCCCGATAAATGCATCACTATTTTTGCATTAAACAAAGATAATGTTGACTAACCGTGTCTAAAACAGGTTCTGCATTAAATTCTGAACACCTTTTGTACCATTGAAAGTACCTACTTTCAGTAAAACCATTAGTTATTAACAAAGTTTTGCAGAGCAAAAAAACTGCCGTCACCGAGACCCAACTTCAAATAGTTTTTTTTTTTTTTTTTTTTTTTTCTGGCTTTGCATAGATTAGCCAATGTCATGTTATTTGAGTTAAAAGTTAGGGAAACAAGGATAAAACGGGATGATTTCGGAAATTTGGAAAGGAGAGGATTGGGTTTTAAACATATAAATTCAAATAGTTAGTTTGACAATCTAGCACCAACTTCATGCCCTTCCAGTGTTGCCCTTACTGAATACAACTATTCTACTATTATTTTAAATAACCCGATAAAATTTCTAATTGGTAGTTTTTGAGAAATTATCGCGTATATGTCATTCCCGGTTTTTGTCCCTATTCTCCACGCCATCTAATACCCCCGGTTGACGGTATTGTAGTATTGCCAGACGCCATATTGTCAAGTGGTTCTGTAACTAAACGGTTGGTCATCCTGAAAATCATTATTATTTCATACCAAGTCATCCTCTGAAGCACAAGAAGGTCTGTATTAGTCTGTGCTCTAAACGTACGACTATCACTTTTTCATTATCTGTGGCGCATATTGATATGTCAATAATTGAAGTTTCCTTTCTGCAGAGATCGTAGTAGAAAACGTAAGATTGCGCGACGATATTTTCGATCGCCCAGCACCAACAAATTCTGAAAGGGAGGTCGAGGATGTGTTCGCGACGCTGGCTCGCAGAGTGAGGGACATGTACGAGAGCACGTGCGGAGCCGCGGCCAGCGGGCAGTGCGGCGCGGCGCAGCGTGAGGCCGACGGGGCCGCCGCGCCCGCCCGCGCCGAGCCCGCCGCGCGCGACTACAGCGGCTTCGACATCGTCAAGGCAACGCAGTACGGCGCCTTCGACCGCGTGCGTGAGCTCGTTGAGGCCGGCTGGGACGTGAACCAGCCGGACCACGAGACCGTGACGCTGTTGCACTGGGCCGCGATCAACAACCGGCGCGAGATCTGCTCGTACCTGCTGGCGCGCGGCGCTCAAGTGGACGCCGTGGGCGGCGAGCTGCGTGCGACGCCGCTGCACTGGGCGGCGCGGCAGGGGCACCTGGAGGCGGCGGTGTTGCTGGTGCGCGCGGGCGCCGAGCTGGCGCGGCGGGACGCGGAGGGCTGCGCGCCTCTGCACCTGGCGGCGCAGTTCGGGCACACGGCGGTGACGGCGTACCTGGTGGCGGCGGGCGGCGCGGGTGCGGCAGACGCGGGCGACGCGGGCGGCATGACGCCACTCATGTGGGCGGCGTGGCGCGTGTCGGCTGTGGACCCGGCGCGCCTGCTGCTATCGCTGGGCGCGTCGACGCGGCCCGCCGATGCGGCGCACGGGAACACTGCGCTTCACTGGGCTATCCTCGCCCGCAACTCCACTGCTGTCTCTACACTTGTTCTTTATGTGAGTATCGCTCTTGGAGGCCATCTCCCCTTATCTCAGGTTGTTTTCATGAGTGGCTGGACCATGTGGATACATTTTTGTGGTAAAAATTGATATTGAACTACGAGGTTTTTGTAGTCTTTATTCTTTTAGTCATGCTGATAGTCTTGTATCCAGCTGTAATAAACATATTATATGGAAGCAGGAACACAACAAAATTCAACAAGAAGGTGTATTTACATGTATAATATATTGCTGTTAGTCTTTTAACTCCGCTTTCACAATGAGTCATACTCACTCTCACATTCCAAAATGAATTCAAACCATGTATTCATAAGTTATTCATTACTAGCTTCTGCCCATGGCTTCATCTGCATGGACCTGGGATAAAAACTATCCTATATCATCTAAATTGGTTGAGCTGTTTAAGCGTGATTGAGTAAGTATTCGACTCGCAAATCAGGGTGTTGAGAGAAAATATATACAACTAATAAAGAATGTGTACAGTAATAGCTCCGCCCAAGTCAAACTAGAGTCGCTAGGAGAAGAGTTCCCTGTCAAACGAGGAGTCAGACAAGGCGATCTACTCTCACCAAAAATTTTCATTTGCGTGCTGGAAGAAGTATTTAAAAAACTTGATTAGACTGACCTAGGCCTAAATGTAAATGGCAAGGAACTAAGTCACTTGAGATTCGCGGATGATATTGTGCTCATGACTAACGATCCAGAGTCCCTAAGACACATGCTGCAAGACCTAACAAGCAGGAGCAGAGAGGTTGGTCTAACAATAAACAAAAGTAAAACTAAAATTATGACCAACAGAATGGAAGTACCCACCACAGTGGCCGGGAGGATATTGAATGGGTACAGTCATACATGTACCCGGCCAACTCATGGCTATGTCTGATCAAATGAACAGAAGGGTCACAAATGCATGGAACAGGTTCTGGTCTCTAAAAACTATTATAAAAAATTAAGATTACCGCATTTCAATAAAAAGAAAAAATTTCAATACATGTATATTGCCAATACTAACATATGGATGCCAAACCTGGGCCGCAAAAGAAAAAATGTCACAAAAACTAATAACGTGCCAGAGGGGAATGCAGAGAAGCATTTTAGGGTACACAAAAGAGACAGAAAACGGGCGAAGGAAATAAGAGAGGTCACGAAATTAGAAGATGTTACTTTTAAATCAAAAACTCTGAAATGGAAGTGGGCGGGCCACATGCTCAGAGGAAAGCAAAAGTGGTCAAACATACTGACAGAGTGGACCCCGCGCTACAACACGAAAAGAAAAAGAGGCAGACAATACAAAAGATGGTCAGATGATTTGAAGAAAACTGCTGGCCCACTATGGACACGACTAGCCAGAGACAGAGAGGCATGGAAGGCAATGGAGGAGGCCTTTGTGTCAAAAGGACACATTGAGCCGACAGTTGTTGCAAACACATAAACAAATAAACAAATATTGTATAAAAATATTATTAACTGTATGTTCGGTAATAAAAGGCTTTGAAATTGAATTGAAATTGAATATTTTACAAGGACAAGACAGTATTTATTTATTATTTTTTATTATTTATTAAGTACAACCACATCATATATATTACATTTCACTTAAAGCTAGTATATTAGGAGGTATTTATTTCTGATATATACAACATAGTAGAAGTACATAACATTGGCTACGCATGTTGCAGTGAGATCAATAAAAGTTATAATAGCTTATACAATACAAAATATGAACTAACCAGCTTAACTAATAGTAACAGAATTTATATGTAAATATCTATATAATTAATAACAGTTACAGAATTATTTTGCTTTTGGCAATAATGCCGATTTAAACTTAGGTAGGCGGTCGTGGAAGAGGTCGATGGATTTATTTTGACTGATAAAGTCGTTAAAACTCGAGCAAATTCTTACCATGGGAGACTGCAATCCAAGGTTTGTCCTGGTGATCGGTGTAGCGAAAGGTTTTGGTACCTATAGGGTGCCGAGGGTAATTGCGAGGAACTGTTAACGAGACTCTTTCTAACAGATTGATACATTTTATTTGCCCATTAACTACCTCGTGCAGGAAACAAAAATCTAACATTCGCCGCCGATCTCGCAAGCTGTCCATCTTAAACTTAGCAAGGCGACTGTTATAGGTATTTCTGTGTGAAAAGCCACGAGTACCAAATGCAAGGTATCTTGTGAACGCCCTTTGTATGCTCTCAACCCGTTGCGAGTGAACCTGATAGAAAGGACTCCAAACAATCGAGGCGGTTTCGAGATGGCTGCGTACCAGAGTGTTGAATAGGATAATTATCGTTTTCTGTTGGTTAAAGTCGCTGGAGTTTCTTCTCAGGAAACCGAGCATCTGTGCGGCCTGTTTTACTATTGAGTCTACGTGAGCATGAAATTTAAGTTGACTATCAAGTATTACACCTAAATCTCTGATTTCAGTCACTTCTGATAGCTCAACACCGCCTATCACAAGTGGTTTTTTCTTATGGCTGTATTTTCATAATAAGACAGTACAATCATAAAAAAACTACCCCGCCCAAAATAGAGAAAAACAGCAACAAAGAAGCACCTTTAATACAAGAACACCAAAACTCGAAAATATACATTGCAGCCTTGAATGAACTTACATAAAACAAAGAAGAAAACCTCAATGAATTGATGTTCGCGCTAAAAAATGTTAATTGGGACATCCTTGGCATAAGCGAAATTAGTAGGATGGGGGAGCACATAGTTGCTCACCCTGATTTCATACTCTACAACATCGGAGAGACTCCAGGTAAACATGGAGTTGGATTTATGATGGTGTAAAAACATATGGCAAATTACATAGAAGGATTTTATGGTGTCTCAGAGCTCATAGCAATACTAAACATACACTTATCAGAGTACAAGGACCCATGAACAATCGCACAAATATACTCACCTACCGAACAGGCTGATACTGAGACTGGACAAGTTTTACGAAGACCTAAACAAAGCATTACAACATAATAGTGATGGGAGACTTGGGAAACGACAACCAGAGGAAGATACAGTCATAGGACCATTTACATACAGTACGAAGACTAGAAGCAGGAATGGTAAGAAGATGATAGACTTCGCGATGGAACATAATTTGAAAATTCTGAACACAATGTATAAGAAAACAAAGGAAAGAATGTGGACATGGGTATCGCCGGATGGAAAATCAAGAAATGAGATAAACTTCGTAATGACAAATAGAGAGGTGTTTCACAAATCTAAAAGTCATCAACAACCTGAATTTTAATACCAACCACTTTATGGTTCGAGCAGAATTGAAGATAGACCCTCCAAAACATTCAAGGCCTAAGGAACAGTTTAAAAATACGAACCCCAACAAGCAGCAATCAGAAATAATAGCCAACACCCTAATGTCGAAACTCAGAATACAAGGCAAAGACAACAAACATGAATATCCAAGAAAAATATAACTGGTTGGTTAGAGAGTTCAATCAAAGATGATGACACATTGTTTGGAAGCATCTTTTCTATATTATAAACCTATTCTATAAACCTTAATAATGCCATTACGTGATAACAAATCATTACTATCTGTTTACTATCAGCAAAATGAAATAGAACAGATTAAGATAAGAATATAGTAGTATGACGCAGCTATATATTCTTTGCAATAATGCATTCTAAGTTATTCTGTTCTAAACACAATACTACATAGTTTTAGGTATGCAAAATCTATAAATGCAGTAAAGTTGTGTGATAGCCAAGTTGCAGAATTTTATTTAATAATAATAAATCAGCCCAGATATGTCCCACTGCTGGGCACAGGCCTCCTCTCACGGATGAGTGAGAGGGACGGGCAGTAGTCCCCACGCTGGCCCAGTGCGGGTTGGGGACTTCACAATACACCTTCGAAATTCTTCGCAGATGTATGCAGGTTTCCTCACGGTGTTTTTCCTTCACCGAAAAGCTATCGGTAAATATCAAATGATATTCCGTACATAAGTCCTGAAAAACTCATTCGAACCCACGACCGCCGTTTGACAGCCACATGCCTAAACCACTAGGCTACTGTAGCTTTTTTTTAATAGAAAATAATCTATTAAAATTGAGCCGAATATGGGCAATCAGGGGAAATAATTCGTGTAGTTTTGTAAATTGGTACAATTATACCTTGTGGTGTCCAGATAAACATAATAAGAGTCCTCTAGGGTCGAGGGTGGGGGCTGTGCTGAGGGTGTAGGGGGGTTGAAGGTACCTTTTTTCAGATTTTTGTACATATCTCGAATATCTGTACGAATAGCGTTATAATTACTTCAGACAAAAGTTTCTACATAAAATTTCCTACAGAATTGGTCATAATTATTTTTCCTCTACGATCAATACTTTGGGAGCTACAGGATGTTTAAGTTAAAAAAAATAGTCGATTTAAGAAAATGTCGTTTTTTCGTAGTTGTTCATCATAACTATTATAATTACTCCAGATAAAAGTTTCTACATAAAATTTCCTACAAAATTGGTCATATTTATTTTTACTCTACGATCGATACTTTAGGAGCTACAGGATGTTCAAGTGAAAAAAATAGTCGATTTAAGAAAACGTCGTTTTTTCGCAGTTGTTCATCATAATTGTTATTTTTTTAAGGATAAGCAAGCTTAGTCACCTGCTTAATTATCGAACATACAATTCCCATGTCGATCCATTGAGAATTTCTAAACAAAACAAACAAATAAAGCTGCAAAACCACTGATTTCTCACTGACATAGTTGTTCTCCGGGAAAGAGTGCAATTACGACCTGGTGATGTATGGAACAAGTGTAGGGTCTCTCCGTGTAACCCCTAGAAAAATCCGACATTTCAATATTTGCCTCGGGGTAAAAAAGTTGGAGTACAGCCTGGCTAAACGGTCGGACGGTAAATTTTATTAATTTTCTTATGCTAAAAGTAGAATTTTATTTAGCTAGAAAATAAAGATTAATAAGAATGCCTGAGACTTGGTACTACGAAATATCTCACAACTTGTTACGGTGGAAGAGATTCGAGACTTGGCCACCTTTTTAAATGGAATGTTTTTTATGGGATCATGTATATATCAGAATAACTTATGGGCTACAATTTATTCACGGGCGAGATCTCAGACTAAATATATATATAATTATTATAAATACTGTAGGGCAACGCTCCACTGGATGTGCCAAATCTGCGTGGCGCCACGCCGGCCGCCATGCTGCAGGCCGCCGCGGGCGCGGGCGCCGGCCGCGACTCCTGGATCGGCAGCAAGGTGCTCGAGCGCGTGCGCGAGCACGCGCTCAAGCACGAGCGCCCGCACATGCTGCGCCGGCTGCTCTACGACAAGGTGACGCGAAGTGGAAGCGCTTCTGTGAAGGGTCCTTTTAACTTATTTCAGGGCCAGCCTCAGGTAGTAGTTTATGGTCTGTGAAGGCTTCATCAATCGCGTGGTACTCGTACCCGCACTGCGACAAGCTGCGAAGGTGACCTAACCTTCAGTGCTGCCACCCAGATCAAATTTAAGTAGTCTTAGTACATCAAATCAAATAATAAAAACTTAATAATTTCAAGAGTGGAGAGATGGAGCCATATTCATTCCGTCATGACGCCGCTGGTTCAGACGTCCAAAGTGGTGTGATTTGAACGTTGCCGGTGGTTGTTGTTGTTGTTGCAGAAGCTGCGCTGGTGGGTGGCGGTGCTGTCGCCCTTCGTGGCGTTCTACCTTTGCGGCCTAGTGCTGGAGGCGCGCGCGCGCTACGCCATCAAGGCGCTGCTGCTGCTGCTGCTGTCCGCCGCGCTGCACGCGCTCGGCTCCGCGCTGCTGGACGACGACCTCAAGAACATCTTCCCGCTCAGCGTCTATCTCGCCACCAAGGCATGACCTTACTTTCTCAATCAATCTATTATTTACTCGGCTAGGAATGTTAGATCCCCGTGACGTGCTGAATAACTTTCGTTTATGTGACTTTCACATGTACATATTTAAACATCCTGGATTAGTTTATTTTATTTATTTCTTATTATGATTCAGCCTTTGGATAGAATGAAAAAATGTACGGGATAGTTCACGCATCTTAGCCAAAGCCAACCAAACAAAACACACTTTTCACAACTTTTGCTCCTTATTACAAGGCAATAAAGTGCACTCATTTTTTCTTTACGTTGGTAGTAGACATAAGAGAATCCTAAAACAATGTATGAAGTTCCGCCTCTTAAAACGTAGTGGTTATATTCTCTTTGATATGATTGTTCTAACACGATTGAATTTGTCTATTGGAAACTAAACAGAAAATAGGAGGTAACTTGCATAATTTATGATAAGAAAGAAAGAAAGAAAGAAAATATTTATTCCTGGGCAAAAGACAAACTGTGGACACGTACGCACACACACATTTGCCACGAAATGGTCACAACTCAGCGTAATGCTGGCAACGCCAGCGCTTACTCTTACGTTGTGGCCATTTGGTGAGGTACGGAACAATGACACCACGATCACACACAAGGACAAATTACAAATAAGTGGGTTTAGAAAACTTATACGCATCGCGGCGAATCTTGATCCCTTTGACAGCTGTCATCTCAGTATAATTTATAACCTTAAAGCACTATTTCCACCAAACGGCCCGCAACGGATCGGAACGGAATGAATTTTATAGTCTTTAATCGATACTGAATCATATAGGTAGCACCAGCAAACGAAAAAAGCATAGAAGGCGAGCTCCTTACAAAATTCTACCCAAATACGTGCCTAAAACCCGTTATGCGCATGGTCAACTGCGCATCCAATCACAGCTACCCAAAATTTCAGCCTATTTCTTATTACCCAACACAAATGAATGCGATTAGTCAATTTACGAATGCATTGCTGTGATTAGCCGTCGTGCATCACGTCGGACGAGAGCTATATATGACAGTGACAACGAAAACGCATAATTGTTGAATGGTTACATGCAACAAGAAGATATTTAGTTGTCATAACGTTCGTGTAATATTTTTAGTTTAAGAAATATTTTTTTTATTTTAGCTACCTACTAAAAGTATAAAAAATTACTGCCTTGGTTTCTACGATGATCGCAATGATGGAGTCAACTAAAGATTCTATCCTATATTGTTAATCTAGTATATTTATTTGTAGGTTATATTTGTAACCATGTTTCTTGAAAACGGCACCAAAGATTACGACCAAATTTGCAATGAAAAAGTTTACGGGGGTGAAAATGTATCCTAGCTGGGTCTCCTATCCGGCAAAATTAGATTGCTCTATTTTTACCCGAATGGGGCTCGGTCGCCCATGTACTAGATAAATAAAAGTACCAAATTATTAATTCTGTGTTTAACTTATTATAAGAGTATTGATGTCAGTTGGCATGATACCATCCCTGCACAAAGTGTGATCATAACAATAAAATAAAAATAATGTTTATCACTGTACTTACTTGTGAAAAGTGATTCCATCTTTTTTGTTGTGCTTGTCCGAACGACTCGCACACCATTTTACCACACAGCAAGGCATATTATTGAAATTGAACATTTGGTTTGTTTGTCACGGCAGCCATGTTCGAACTAAACAGCTGCCTGGCATAGTTCTGACGCCCCGCCTACCATGGCACTCTTTCTGTGGGGCCATTTTACGGCGTTAGTTAGACTTCTATGCTTTTTTCGTTCGCTGTATAGCAATATTTCCACCAAACGGCCCGCAACGGATCGGAACGAAAAGAATTTTCTTTAAACGATACTGAATCATATATGTACTGTTTTTAAGTCTACATTACCAAGCTGCGCACGTAATCGTAACCGAAAGTATGCTGCGACACGCGATCGGCCCCGTTCGCTTGTCGTGGTGTGCGATCGGAACCTTTCGGCTGTCGATGCCGTCGCGTACGATTGAGGCCGTGACAGCCGTCATTCTCGAAAGTGCACGTGCTCGTTTCAAATCATTATCAAGTGTAAGGAAACCGTACACCGCTTTTGCCACAAATTATCAACCCAAACTTTTCTTTTCCTCTTTTGTGTATTATGATATTCTTTTTCTTCTAATGCAATAGCCAATAATACGACGTCAACTTTTACATTTTCATAAATTACAACACGTCAACGTGGTAGGAGCGAAATTATTTGACTGGGTGCGGATACGTTCGCAAGCAACCGTAAGGTGCCGATCGTGTGCGTCGACATCCTGTCGGCCGCGAACGGCTGTTACCGCCCGATCGTGTGCGTCGACATGCTGCCGGACACGATCGGTTGTCGCCGCATCTGTTCGAATTCTTTCCGATCCGATCCGATGCGGGCCGTTCGGTGGAAATAGTGCTTTAAAACAATTTTTACTAAGCTAAGAGCGTTATAAAAACTTATTAAGTAGATAGTCTTTGTTTTGTTCTCCACTTGGGTATTCATTTTCATTTTTTTTTAACACTAGCACACATGTACGCACCCACACATACGCACCCACACGCGCACCCACACACACACACACACACACACACACACACACACACACACACACACACACACACACACACACACACACACACACACACACACACACACACACACACGCATACTCGTATACACACGCACACACGCTCTTATTTTAACTTTTGTATTATTATTTGTAATTTGTACGCATTTGAAAGCACAGCGTCCAACTCCGACGCTTAGGTTCTGCTACTGACCGAGCCCTAATAAGGCCCAGGCTGAAAACCAGCGCTGAACTCTTGTTGTTCAGCACATGCTGAGTCTGGGACCTATAATAATTGCCCCAAAATAATTGAACTGTACTTTTTATTTTTGAGCATATTCTTATTCTGTATTTGTCACTGTTTGTTTATGTCTGTACTTGTTTTTGGGAATAAATTATTATTCTATTCTATTCTATTCTATTAAGTTCGAAAAATAATATTATTCAGAATTTGGCTATTTCAATAGCCTTTACTCACAGGTTACGGAGCTTATATTATAGCTGTAAACATTTGCGAATTGCTATAATAGCAATTCGCAAATGTTGTAATACTAAAACTTTATTCAGCATGACTGTGTCTGACTGGGTCTCTTTGTTTCCCATAAACTTATTGTTCCGAATTTCGATAGTCAGAAATTGATATACATATCTTTTATAGACATTAACATCAATAGTCATAATTTTTGTTAAGTATAACGCTTTATAGTTCTAACATTAATGACCTATAATATTAAGTATTATAATCACAAAAGTCAGAAAATTTATGTCCATAACGATCAAAGGTCTATCGATAATTATTCATTAATATTGTAAGACATATATTCCAACGCACTAATGGTTGTTACTCATATCATCCTTTTAATGCCTAAAGTGAAATACGTCTAAGAGACCAAATCTATAACATCCATAGTCATATATATAATACTCAGAAACATTTCCAGACATACATTTGAAAGGGGTACTAGGTACTACTGTGCGGTGTCATTATGGCATGTACTTTTTATATTTTTATGACTGTTTCGTAAAGAATACGTTTAAATAACTAAGCATGTTTTGTTAGAAACTTTTTTTCTCTGAAATAAGAAATAGCCAAGATATTGGACCTCTAAGGCTGGTCGGTGTAGGTACAACGACGAGCGAAGCGAGGAGGAGTGTTAGGTGTACCGCGACCCTAAGCGCGCGAGCCGAGCGAGCACAGCGAGCGTGCCGCTGCCGCGGTAGCGGCCGGCGAAACGCCAGAACCAATAATCACACAACATAAATCGAAATTTTTACAAGTACAGATTTTTGCCAACTTTCGGGTGAAATATCTTGGCCGTTTATGATTTTAGAGAAAAAAGTTTCAAGCGTGTGTTTGAGGAGTGTGTTGATAGGCTTTAACATTATGAAGTGTGACACCACCATGACATTGAACGATATGACTAACTACCAATCATTATGACTTACGAAAAAATACCTTACAACAATTATTATAAACTAGATTATATACCACCGGGACATTGAATGTTATGGCTAACCAGTTTTATGACTAACAATTATGATGACCTGCAAAAATCGGAACTCCAATTTATATTGTAAAATTTTATGACTTTTGACAATATGACTAGAAAAAATTATGGTGGAAAACGTTATGGACTGAAAAATCGGATCTTAAATTTAATGGGAAACAATAGAGACCCGACTGTGTTACTTGGGTAGTAATTTTTTTGCCTACATTGGTGATTTGTGTGTTGTTTGACGATGGCCTGTGTGTTGGCGTTGGCGGCAGGCGTGGTTCTACATCACGTGGGCGGTGTTCGTGTGGGGCGCGGCGGGCTGGCGCGCGTCGCTGCTGTTCGCGCTCAGCTCGGCGGCGCTGTGGCACTTCTTCCTCAAGTCCTGGCGCGCGGACCCGGGCGTCATCCGCGCCACCACCAGGGACAAGTTCCGGGTATGTGTCCGTGTCACCCGCACACCCGCGTCAACCCTCAGCTCGGCGGCGCTGTGGCACTTCTTCCTCAAGTCCTGGCGCGCGGACCCGGGCGTCATCCGCGCCACCACCAGGGACAAGTTCCGGGTATGTGTCCGTGTCACCCGCACACCCGCGTCAACCCTCAGCTCGGCGGCGCTGTGGCACTTCTTCCTCAAGTCCTGGCGCGCGGACCCGGGCGTCATCCGCGCCACCACCAGGGACAAGTTCCGGGTATGTGTCCGTGTCACCCGCACACCCGCGTCAACCCTCAGCTCGGCGGCGCTGTGGCACTTCTTCCTCAAGTCCTGGCGCGCGGACCCGGGCGTCATCCGCGCCACCACCAGGGACAAGTTCCGGGTATGTGTCCGTGTCACCCGCACACCCGCGTCAACCCTCAGCTCGGCGGCGCTGTGGCACTTCTTCCTCAAGTCCTGGCGCGCGGACCCGGGCGTCATCCGCGCCACCACCAGGGACAAGTTCCGGGTATGTGTCCGTGTCACCCGCACACCCGCGTCAACCCTCAGCTCGGCGGCGCTGTGGCACTTCTTCCTCAAGTCCTGGCGCGCGGACCCGGGCGTCATCCGCGCCACCACCAGGGACAAGTTCCGGGTATGTGTCCGTGTCACCCGCACACCCGCGTCAACCCTCAGCTCGGCGGCGCTGTGGCACTTCTTCCTCAAGTCCTGGCGCGCGGACCCGGGCGTCATCCGCGCCACCACCAGGGACAAGTTCCGGGTATGTGTCCGTGTCACCCGCACACCCGCGTCAACCCTCAGCTCGGCGGCGCTGTGGCACTTCTTCCTCAAGTCCTGGCGCGCGGACCCGGGCGTCATCCGCGCCACCACCAGGGACAAGTTCCGGGTATGTGTCCGTGTCACCCGCACACCCGCGTCAACCCTCAGCTCGGCGGCGCTGTGGCACTTCTTCCTCAAGTCCTGGCGCGCGGACCCGGGCGTCATCCGCGCCACCACCAGGGACAAGTTCCGGGTATGTGTCCGTGTCACCCGCACACCCGCGTCAACCCTCAGCTCGGCGGCGCTGTGGCACTTCTTCCTCAAGTCCTGGCGCGCGGACCCGGGCGTCATCCGCGCCACCACCAGGGACAAGTTCCGGGTATGTGTCCGTGTCACCCGCACACCCGCGTCAACCCTCAGCTCGGCGGCGCTGTGGCACTTCTTCCTCAAGTCCTGGCGCGCGGACCCGGGCGTCATCCGCGCCACCACCAGGGACAAGTTCCGGGTATGTGTCCGTGTCACCCGCACACCCGCGTCAACCCTCAGCTCGGCGGCGCTGTGGCACTTCTTCCTCAAGTCCTGGCGCGCGGACCCGGGCGTCATCCGCGCCACCACCAGGGACAAGTTCCGGGTATGTGTCCGTGTCACCCGCACACCCGCGTCAACCCTCAGCTCGGCGGCGCTGTGGCACTTCTTCCTCAAGTCCTGGCGCGCGGACCCGGGCGTCATCCGCGCCACCACCAGGGACAAGTTCCGGGTATGTGTCCGTGTCACCCGCACACCCGCGTCAACCCTCAGCTCGGCGGCGCTGTGGCACTTCTTCCTCAAGTCCTGGCGCGCGGACCCGGGCGTCATCCGCGCCACCACCAGGGACAAGTTCCGGGTATGTGTCCGTGTCACCCGCACACCCGCGTCAACCCTCAGCTCGGCGGCGCTGTGGCACTTCTTCCTCAAGTCCTGGCGCGCGGACCCGGGCGTCATCCGCGCCACCACCAGGGACAAGTTCCGGGTATGTGTCCGTGTCACCCGCACACCCGCGTCAACCCTCAGCTCGGCGGCGCTGTGGCACTTCTTCCTCAAGTCCTGGCGCGCGGACCCGGGCGTCATCCGCGCCACCACCAGGGACAAGTTCCGGGTATGTGTCCGTGTCACCCGCACACCCGCGTCAACCCTCAGCTCGGCGGCGCTGTGGCACTTCTTCCTCAAGTCCTGGCGCGCGGACCCGGGCGTCATCCGCGCCACCACCAGGGACAAGTTCCGGGTATGTGTCCGTGTCACCCGCACACCCGCGTCAACCCTCAGCTCGGCGGCGCTGTGGCACTTCTTCCTCAAGTCCTGGCGCGCGGACCCGGGCGTCATCCGCGCCACCACCAGGGACAAGTTCCGGGTATGTGTCCGTGTCACCCGCACACCCGCGTCAACCCTCAGCTCGGCGGCGCTGTGGCACTTCTTCCTCAAGTCCTGGCGCGCGGACCCGGGCGTCATCCGCGCCACCACCAGGGACAAGTTCCGGGTATGTGTCCGTGTCACCCGCACACCCGCGTCAACCCTCAGCTCGGCGGCGCTGTGGCACTTCTTCCTCAAGTCCTGGCGCGCGGACCCGGGCGTCATCCGCGCCACCACCAGGGACAAGTTCCGGGTATGTGTCCGTGTCACCCGCACACCCGCGTCAACCCTCAGCTCGGCGGCGCTGTGGCACTTCTTCCTCAAGTCCTGGCGCGCGGACCCGGGCGTCATCCGCGCCACCACCAGGGACAAGTTCCGGGTATGTGTCCGTGTCACCCGCACACCCGCGTCAACCCTCAGCTCGGCGGCGCTGTGGCACTTCTTCCTCAAGTCCTGGCGCGCGGACCCGGGCGTCATCCGCGCCACCACCAGGGACAAGTTCCGGGTATGTGTCCGTGTCACCCGCACACCCGCGTCAACCCTCAGCTCGGCGGCGCTGTGGCACTTCTTCCTCAAGTCCTGGCGCGCGGACCCGGGCGTCATCCGCGCCACCACCAGGGACAAGTTCCGGGTATGTGTCCGTGTCACCCGCACACCCGCGTCAACCCTCAGCTCGGCGGCGCTGTGGCACTTCTTCCTCAAGTCCTGGCGCGCGGACCCGGGCGTCATCCGCGCCACCACCAGGGACAAGTTCCGGGTATGTGTCCGTGTCACCCGCACACCCGCGTCAACCCTCAGCTCGGCGGCGCTGTGGCACTTCTTCCTCAAGTCCTGGCGCGCGGACCCGGGCGTCATCCGCGCCACCACCAGGGACAAGTTCCGGGTATGTGTCCGTGTCACCCGCACACCCGCGTCAACCCTCAGCTCGGCGGCGCTGTGGCACTTCTTCCTCAAGTCCTGGCGCGCGGACCCGGGCGTCATCCGCGCCACCACCAGGGACAAGTTCCGGGTATGTGTCCGTGTCACCCGCACACCCGCGTCAACCCTCAGCTCGGCGGCGCTGTGGCACTCCTTCCTCAAGTCCTGGCGCGCGGACCCGGGCGTCATCCGCGTCACCACCAGGGACAAGTTCCGGGTATGTGTCCGTGTCACCCGCACACCCGCGTCAACCCTCAGCTCGGCGGCGCTGTGGCACTCCTTCCTCAAGTCCTGGCGCGCGGACCCGGGCGTCATCCGCGCCACCACCAGGGACAAGTTCCGGGTATGTGTCCGTGTCACCCGCACACCCGCGTCAACCCTCAGCTCGGCGGCGCTGTGGCACTCCTTCCTCAAGTCCTGGCGCGCGGACCCGGGCGTCATCCGCGCCACCACCAGGGACAAGTTCCGGGTATGTGTCCGTGTCACCCGCACACCCGCGTCAACCATCAGCTCGGCGGCGCTGTGGCACTTCTTCCTCAAGTCCTGGCGCGCGGACCCGGGCGTCATCCGCGCCACCACCAGGGACAAGTTCCGGGTATGTGTCCGTGTCACCCGCACACCCGCGTCAACCCTCAGCTCGGCGGCGCTGTGGCACTTCTTCCTCAAGTCCTGGCGCGCGGACCCGGGCGTCATCCGCGCCACCACCAGGGACAAGTTCCGGGTATGTGTCCGTGTCACCCGCACACCCGCGTCAACCCTCAGCTCGGCGGCGCTGTGGCACTCCTTCCTCAAGTCCTGGCGCGCGGACCCGGGCGTCATCCGCGTCACCACCAGGGACAAGTTCCGGGTATGTGTCCGTGTCACCCGCACACCCGCGTCAACCCTCAGCTCGGCGGCGCTGTGGCACTCCTTCCTCAAGTCCTGGCGCGCGGACCCGGGCGTCATCCGCGCCACCACCAGGGACAAGTTCCGGGTATGTGTCCGTGTCACCCGCACACCCGCGTCAACCCTCAGCTCGGCGGCGCTGTGGCACTCCTTCCTCAAGTCCTGGCGCGCGGACCCGGGCGTCATCCGCGCCACCACCAGGGACAAGTTCCGGGTATGTGTCCGTGTCACCCGCACACCCGCGTCAACCATCAGCTCGGCGGCGCTGTGGCACTTCTTCCTCAAGTCCTGGCGCGCGGACCCGGGCGTCATCCGCGCCACCACCAGGGACAAGTTCCGGGTATGTGTCCGTGTCACCCGCACACCCGCGTCAACCCTCAGCTCGGCGGCGCTGTGGCACTTCTTCCTCAAGTCCTGGCGCGCGGACCCGGGCGTCATCCGCGCCACCACCAGGGACAAGTTCCGGGTATGTGTCCGTGTCACCCGCACACCCGCGTCAACCCTCAGCTCGGCGGCGCTGTGGCACTTCTTCCTCAAGTCCTGGCGCGCGGATCCGGGCGTCATCCGCGCCACCACCAGGGACAAGTTCCGGGTATGTGTCCGTGTCACCCGCACACCCGCGTCAACCCTCAGCTCGGCGGCGCTGTGGCACTTCTTCCTCAAGTCCTGGCGCGCGGACCCGGGCGTCATCTGCGCCACCACCAGGGACAAGTTCCGGGTATGTGTCCGTGTCACCCGCACACCCGCGTCAACCCTCAGCTCGGCGGCGCTGTGGCACTTCTTCCTCAAGTCCTGGCGCGCGGACCCGGGCGTCATCCGCGCCACCACCAGGGACAAGTTCCGGGTATGTGTCCGTGTCACCCGCACACCCGCGTCAACCCTCAGCTCGGCGGCGCTGTGGCACTTCTTCCTCAAGTCCTGGCGCGCGGATCCGGGCGTCATCCGCGCCACCACCAGGGACAAGTTCCGGGTATGTGTCCGTGTCACCCGCACACCCGCGTCAACCCTCAGCTCGGCGGCGCTGTGGCACTTCTTCCTCAAGTCCTGGCGCGCGGACCCGGGCGTCATCCGCGCCACCACCAGGGACAAGTTCCGGGTATGTGTCCGTGTCACCCGCTCACCCGCGTCAACCCTCAGCTCGGCGGCGCTGTGGCACTTCTTCCTCAAGTCCTGGCGCGCGGACCCGGGCGTCATCTGCGCCACCACCAGGGACAAGTTCCGGGTATGTGTCCGTGTCACCCGCTCACCCGCGTCAACCCTCAGCTCGGCGGCGCTGTGGCACTTCTTCCTCAAGTCCAGGCGTGCGGACCCGGGCGTCATCCGCGCCACCACCAGGGACAAGTTCCGGGTATGTGTCCGTGACACCCGCTCACCCGCGTCAACCCTCAGCTCGGCGGCGCTGTGGCACTTCTTCCTCAAGTCCTGGCGCGCGGACCCGGGCGTCATCCGCGCCACCACCAGGGACAAGTTCCGGGTATGTGTCCGTGACACCCGCACACCCGCGTCAACCCTCAGCTCGGCGGCGCTGTGGATTTAAAAAAAACCGGACAAGTGCGAGTCGGACTCGCCCACCTAGGGTTCCGTACAAAATTACAAAAGTATAGTTATCAGATACTACAGTTATAGTCAAAAGCGGACCCCGGGCTTCTGTAGGTGCACAATCGGGAGCGGCGCGCGCAGGAGGAGGGGGTGACGATGATGAGTTGCCAAATGTCATAGTTCTGGGTCAACGGAAAGTTCCGTATAACTTGAGTACTTAGTCGGCCCATAAGTTGACTTCACCGTCGCCGCCGAAGACGAGGTTAGTAAGGTGGTTAGATCTATCAAGTCGAATGCTGTTGGTCATGATGAGGTTAGTAGGCTGATGGTTGTAAGCATCTTAGAATGTATTCTCCCAGTTATCACTCATATTGTTAACTTTTCATTGTCTACTGGGGTTTTCCTTTCTTTGTGGCGTAATGCCCTTGTCATCCCTCTGCCAAAAGTGTCTAACCCCAGCTTACTAAAAGATTTTCGTCCCATTTCTATTCTGCCTTTCCTCTCTAAGGTCTTAGAAGCAGTGGTTCACAAACAGCTGTCAGCTCACATCCACTCTACCCACGTCCTCTCTCAGTATCAATCGGGCTTTCGCCCTGGTCACAGTACAACAACGGCATTTCTTAATATCGTTGAAGATGTGAGGCAGGGTATGGAATTCTCTCAACTAACAGTATTGGTTTTGATAGATTTTTCCAACGCATTTAATGCGGTTAACCACGACCTCTTATTGGCTTCACTTAACCACTTAAATATTTCGTCATCAGCGGCCAAGTGGTTTACTTCCTACCTTCATGATCGCCGTCAGATGGTTCGTGTCGATCGTTCCGTCTCTGATTGGTCTGTTCTTACTTCTGGTGTTCCACAGGGCGGTATTCTTTCTCCGCTGCTTTTTTTCCGTATTTATTAACTCAA
This sequence comes from Epinotia bilunana, assembly GCA_947049275.1. Classification (NCBI taxonomy): domain Eukaryota; kingdom Metazoa; phylum Arthropoda; class Insecta; order Lepidoptera; family Tortricidae; genus Epinotia; species Epinotia bilunana. Next base: position 214,559 of record OX346256.1, on the reverse strand, counting down.
TCACGTCCCACATTGTATGCTCTCACCATCTGTACGCGGACGATTTACAACTATACACCAGGGCAACTACCAGCGGACTAAATAGTGCTATTGACAGTATTAATGATGACCTGTTCCGCATTTCCGCTTGGTCGCGCAGTTTCGGTGTGGCTGTGAACCCGACCAAATGCCAGGCTATTGTGCTCGGGAGCCCCCTTTTACTTTCTTCAGTTGACCTGACACAGGCAACTCCAATTTTCTTTGAAGACGTCCCAATCTCGCTTTCATCACAAGTGAGAAATCTGGGGCTGATTTTTGACTGTGGTCTGACGTGGGAACCGCAGGTGTCTGATGTCTGTCGCAAAGTGACCAACACATTAAGAGCCCTCTACCGATTTAAGAATTTCCTCCCAGTTAGCACCAAGACCCTCCTTGTTCAAGCTCTAGTCTTACCAACCATCGATTATGCTGACGTGTGTTACTCCAATATAACACAGGCTCTGCTAAGTAAGCTGGATCGTCTTTTGAATAACTGCATCCGATTTATTTTTGGACTTCGCAAGTATGACCATATATCCGCTTTTCGCCGTCGACTAAACTGGCTCCCCATTCGTGAACGCAGGTCATTACGAGTCCTTTGCACACTTTCTATTCGACCCTGCCGCGCCAGAATATCTCAGGTCCAAATTTATTTTTGTTCCTGCTCGACCCGGAGGCGTACTCCGCAGTTCCCATAGCCTAAAGCTGTCTGTTCTCCCTCACCGGTCCGGTTTTATGTCTGGTTCTTTTACCGTTTAGGCAATTCGACTCTGGAATGCTCTTCCGCTAACTATCTGTCAAGCACAAAGCAAATTCACTTTCAAGCGCAAGTTACGCAAGTATCTTTCTAGGATGCGTAGGATAGTTGTCAACATAGTATTTTTCACTAGGTACAAAAGGTAGTAATATGTATATATATTAGTGTATATTATTTTGTATATGTGTATGTTTTTTTGTCAGTACGTATGATAGAATCTTGGATTAAGTTTTCATTTAAATTTAAATGCCTGCACCAAATGTTTCTGTTTTGCCCAATGGTTGAATGGTAGAGAATGCCTATGGCATTAAGTCCGCCATTTGTACTATATCTTGTATTGTGCAACGAAGTTTAAATAAATAAATAAATAAAAACAAGTTCTGTCACTGACCATACATTTTAAATTTCGAACATCGAGATATACATAGAGAACATCGAGAAGCATATTTTTACTGTTTTCCAAAACAGAATAATGGTCTGAATCCAGGGATTCCGTTTTCGTTGCGATGTTCCTTACACCATGTATCAGAGTTTAATCTAATCATTAAAAACACTCCATGTTAGAACATCTCGATTAAATTCAGATATGTCGTAAGCAGATAGTTGTTATGATTCGGTAAGTAATTAAATAATCCACTAACAATATGCCGAGGGAAAACCGATCCAAAAAATTGTACCTAGTACGCGGGGTACTGCGTTACAAACTTCAGGGCATCAGCTAACGAGTTTTCCACCGCGATAGAGCCAGCTGACGCGTTCATTTATTAATAGTAGCATATAAACTGTCATCTGACAACATTTCAGTAGAGGGTAAATGACTGAAAAAGTTTTTGTTTTTACAAAACAGAAAGAAAACATTTATTCGTGGACAAAAAAATGTGTATAAAAAACAAAACACAGTAACGTAAAAGTAGCAGGGTCCACGAAAAGGCCCCGACTCAGCATGGTGCTAACCTAGGAGGCCAGCGCTGGTCTTCCGTCGGAACCTTTACATGAGTTACCTCCTGGAAGGCAACACAAAACAAATACCTACGCTAAACATATTTTAAGGAGTAGGTACATAGGTATCTTAAGTAAAAATAAGCAGTACATTACCGTGCGATTTTACGTGTTCGTGTGACCAGCTGACGGGTTTTTCACCACTGTACAACCGGCTGACGATTTTTTTTCGTCATTATATTGGATTAACTATCATTTGATGATAAAATGAATCGGCGGTAAATGGCAAAATTATATTTATTTTTTTACGTGTTTGAGTGGCTGCTGCTGGTCAACCCACCAACGGAGCCGCAGCTGACCTGCACGGGGCTTCATGATGCAACATTCTTAACCCTCTCACAAGTTACCACCCGGGGGAAGTCACTGAAAAAAAATGTACATACCTAGTACTGCGTTACAAACTTCAGGGCATCAGCTGACGAGTTTTCCATCGCGACAGAGCCAACTGACGCGCTGATTTATTAATAGTAGCATATAAACTGTCAACTGACAAAATTTCAGTTTTTATGTTTTTACGTGTTCGTGACTGGCTGACGGCTGACGGGTTTTCCACCACTGTACAGCCAGCTGACGATTTTTTTTCGTCATTATATTGGATTAACTATCATTTGATGATAAAATGAATCGGGGGTAAATGGCAAAATTACATTTTTTTTACGTGTTTGGGTGGCTGCTGCTGGTCAATCCTCCAACGGAGCCGCAGCTGACTTCCACGGGGCTTCATGATACAACTTTCTTAAGCTTCTCAAAAGTTGTCGAACGGGGGAAGTGACTGACAAGAAAAAGCTCCTAGCTCGCGGTCTATTTGGAGTCTCTAAAGAAATCACTTGCCGCAGCCGTAGCCGATATTGGCATGAATGTGGCGCGCGATTCGATCGATGACTGGCCGCGAACATTACAAGCTTTCCGATTAATTATATATATTTAAATTAGCTGTATTATAAGCTCTCAAATCATATATATAATTATTATAAAATGTTTTGTTTGTTACAAAGTATGTGACAGAATAAGTTCTGTCTGTTCTGGCTCATAAGTGAGCCGACTAAGTATATGGTTTAATTTTCAACTCGATTCCTCCACGCGCTCCCGAGATAAACGGTCTTGACAGACAGACAGACGGACAACAAAGTGATCCTATAATGGTTCAGTTTTTCCTTTTGAGGTACGGAACCCTAAAAAAGACTAAGTAGGTAGGCGCATAACAATGCAAACTGTTAGGTACTACATACTCGTACACCAGTGATTAGGTACCTATACACGTAAAAGAGGGAAAAGGTATATATTTTTTCATTCTTCGTCATAAATCGAAAACTGTACATCATACAAATATTTCAAAATCTGTTTATGCTTGTGCTAATGAAACCCTTTCATACGATACCCCACATGACACTGTTAACTCACTTCAAAATATGGATCCCCGCTCCTTGCATTAAGGCCCTGTTTTTTTTTAATTAAAAATGTATAGTTTTGAGATTTTCCCCTGTATTAGGAGTATGAGACGATCTTACTTGCAAAATTTCATAGAGAACTATGAAAGCCCTAGAAAGGGCAACGGCAAGTACCCTATAAATTTTGATTCCCTTGAGAGTGTTGAAATATACGTTTTTATACTCGTCGACCTTAATGTCTGAATTAAGACTTCGTACACCAAACTTAAATCACATACTTTTTACTATCGAGCTCCCAACTCAACATTTCATAACTGTTGAGACAACTAAAATGAACTGGACCAATCACGTGGCGCCTTTACTGAACTATAATGTATTTGACCAATAGGACGCCGTCATGAAAAAGTCAAAAGGTAAATAGACATCAACGCACAAAAAGAAAAAGCCGTTGGTTGCACTTCGTTTAGATACCAAGTTTGTTTAATTAGATCAGTTGACTCGTAGAAAAAGTATTTGCATACAATAGTTATATAATTAGCTTTTTAAGTCTCGTACCTTAATTAGGCCACTCAGCAAGCTTCGTGGCCTAAACGTGTTACTCGACTGAAGAAGCATACATTATATAACGATTACATAAAATACTATTTAAGTCTCGTACCTTAATTAGGTCACTCAGCAAGCTTCGTGGCCTAAACGTGGTACTCGACTGAAAAGCATACATAATATAACGATTGCATAAAATACTATTTTTGCGGCATGAACGGCCGTATCTTTTTTTACGTTAACTTAGAAGTTTGTTTTTTTCACAGCAAAGGCATTGTAGACTTGAGTAGGTATATAGTTTTATATATCAATACTTCCAGGCGTTCCCGAGATAAAGGGTCTTGACACTTTTTTTTTACCTTCACTTAGAAGTTTGATTTTTTCACAGCTTCAAGGGACTGTAGGCTTGAGCATATGGTTTTAATTTCAATTCGATACCTCCAGGCGTCCCTGCGATAAAGGGACAGGAGGAACAGACAGACGGAAAAGAAAGTGATCGTATAAAAGGGTTCCGTTTTTCCTTTTGAGGTACGGAACCCTAAAAAGTAGTTGGGTGTTTAAAGTTTTTTAGATTTCACTTTTAGCTTAAATAGGTTATTAAACGTTTATGAATAACATACTAGTTAGATATTATAGATATGTGTATTACGAGTTCCAAGTGGTTATGGTTTTGTTCCGACCGTGTATGAGGAACCCTGTCCGCAGACGATCATCGAGTTGTCGGAGAGCAGCAGCGGCGGCGGCGGCGGCGGCGGCGGCTTCGACCCGGCGTCCTTCTGCTCGGCGTGCCTCGTGCGCCGCCCGCTGCGCTCCAAGCACTGCTCCGTCTGCAACCGCTGCGTGGCGCGCTTCGACCACCACTGCCCCTGGGTCGGCAACTGCATCGGTGAGTGCCACCTACACAGCCCCTACTTAGGTCCTCATCATCAGCCACCACTGCCGGATCCTCCCACAAAGAGTTCCACAATGAGCGGTCCTGCGCCACCCGCATCCAGCGGACTCCCGCGACCTTTACCAGGTCATCAGTCCACCATTTGGGGGGCCTACCCACGCTGCGCCTTCCGGTACGTGGTCGCCACTCGAGAACCTTTCCGCCCCAACGCCCATCGGTTCTACGTGCAATGTGCCCGGCCACTGCCACTTAAGTTTAGCGATTCGGAGGGCTATATCGATTACCTTGGTTCTGCTGCGGATAGCCTATTTCTGATGCGATCGCGCAGAGAAACTCTCAACATAGCCCTCTCCATTGCCCTTTGGGTGTCTGAGCCTTCTTATGAGGCCCATTGTACGGAGTAGGATTGTACACCTTGTTTAATTAAAACTGCAATGATTACCGAAATACTGATTTATTATAAAACTGAATAGAATGCACTCCGCGGCGGTCGGTTATGCACTGGCCTGGCGGACCGCGGTTTACGTGATGTATGAATTATGAAATGATGAGTACGCGTTTGTTGCTTTGTGCGGTTTGAGACCGTACATGCTCCCGGACGCGAGAAAGAGTTGATGAAATTATTAGATCGAGTATGGTTTTTTTTTATTTTGATGATACAAGATGATAAACAATTTTTCTTATTACTAAAATGATTATACAAAGGTGATACCGACATCTTATTCGTGATTAATTTTGTTAAAACTACCTCTAGTAAATATTGGGGAGGATGCTGTGTTAACCGAGTACACACTTGCACTTTTACCGGGCTTTAGTTTTTTACTAGAACACTGAACTTCACTTTGCTCTGCTTTTACACTATCACATTGATCACTAACACTAACTTCTGGCGCGGGCGCCGGCGACAGCGCCCGACGGCAGGCCGCGCATGCAGAGACGCGTACGCAGCACACGCGAGTCCTCCTGCCGCTATAATGTAGATGGCTACATAATGATGGACATCATGGAACGAAATCTGATATAATCGGATATTTGATCATCTTGATGGACCAAAATCTGCCTAAACATCTTTTCTATGTCAGCAGTCATGGCGTATTGATATGTTCTCCATTTGAGAACTAATGATACGAGATCCTGTTGTAAGTTAGGACCTCTGTACATGAGGTCATTCAAACTGACCCCTGTTGATGTAAGGCCCGAGCCATTGAAGACTACCCTCAAGGACGTCGTGGTGGACTCCAGGCGTTGGATACAGTGATGACCCATGTAGTAACCTGGCGTTGTGTTGCTGTTTGTTCGGTGCATGTGTCCTAAATTGATATATTCGTCTATGAATGCTCTATAGCCCTCTGCAACGTTTGGTTGTTTGTGAAACTTTCTTTCCAATTGATGAATTTGGGCAATTGCCTTTGGTTTTTGATTGACCCAGCTTTTCGTCTATGCCCGGATGTAGCGGTAAGCGCAATACATAGGTTCCATTTATAGAACTCCAAGCAATGATGATCTTCAGTGCTCAAAATATTGTTGTCGGAAATGTCCTCGATCATCCAGAATCTTTGAACGTCGAGGTCATCGACCATGATAACGTTGCATTGGAAGGACTCCGTGGCATTGGCATTTCCACATAAAATCCAACCGATCCTTGTTTGTTGCGCAATCGGTGAAGTATTATTTTCTCTTATGATACCGCTTAAAATGATACGTGAGTATATATCTGCCCCGAGTAACAGATCTACGCGACGGCTCACATAAAACGCAGGGTCTGCTAATTGAATGATATGAATATGAAAGGCCAATATGGTTTTTCAAAGGACCTGTTCGGTAGTTGATTGATCAGTTGTTTCATTATAAACACGTCGGTTTCAAATGTATAATCATTGTGAATAGATCTAATTGTTACTGATGTTAGTCCCTTGCAGTTACTTTCTTTCGCTCCTACTCCAAAGATAACACCTTTGCATCGCTTTATTTGTAGGCCCAAAATTTGGGCTGCATTTTCGCTGATTAGGCAAGTTTGACTGCCTTGATCTATCAAAGCTCGCATCATTTGATAAGTACCGTCTGCTGCCTGTACTCTTATCATTGCTGTTGCTAACAAAACTTCGCCTGCTTCTTTTTGTAATACATAATTTTTATGTTGTAATTGCGGCATTTTGTGTCACCGTAAGACGGCTTTGATATTTTACCGAACACTTCGTGCAGTAATGTATTATGATCCTCGTTGCATACGCGGCATTTTTTCAACGAGCGGCATTCTTTTCCATTGTGGTTATAAAGACAATTTCTGCATAATGACAATTTCGTAATTGTTTGCTGTTTCATGTTAGGCTGTAATTCAAGAAATGTGTTGCAATTAAATATTCCATGATCTTTTTTGCAGACCAGGCAACCTTGTAGAGTGTTTTTACACGTGTTGGGAGTTGCGAAATGATTTGGTAAATGATTTTGACGACTTGTAAATGCTTCATAATAATGTGATTTTTTCACATTACTGTTTGTAGTTTCCTGGGTATAATACTTTTTCTCCATTTCTGGTCTGCGTTTTGATGATTCCAGGGAAGTAAACTTGCTCTCGAGAAATTGAAGCAGCTTGTAGCGAAGGCAAATCTCTCGGGCTTTTCAGGGATTCCACGTAGTCGTTATGCGTGTCTGTGTCCAGCTTGTTAGTGATAATGTAAACGATTAGTGGATCCCAAGAGTCTGTTTGAACGCCGAGTGACTTAATTGCATTAAGGCACTCATTCGTGACATCATGCATCCGTTTGATACCTATTGCAGTTTGTTGCTGTAAAGTTGGTAAATTCATGAGAATACTAAGATGAGAATTAAATATCAACTTAGTATTGTTGAAACGATGGTTCAGAATTTCCCATGCAACTTCATAATTTTCGGAAGTGATATTTAAATGCTGAATAAATTTTTCGGCTTCTCCCTTCAGCTTGCTTTTAAGAAATTGCATTTTTTGCGCCTTTGACAATGATCTGTTGGAATGAATAGCCTCGACAAACAAATCCTTCAAAGACACCCACTGATGATAATTTCCGCTGAAAATTGGGATGTCCATTTGAGGTGTTGCCTTTTCGCGACTAAACTGTGACCACATTTTGCTGTTGATGATTTTTTGATGTCGTGATAACGTTGTTCATACTTGCTAAATGCTTGTTCATACTCTTCGTTAGGTTCGAATAGCTCGCTGTCTATTTTCCAATGAAGACTATCTATGAGAGACCAACGTGATTGTACTGTTTTCAATATATCCTCGAATTCCCACTTTTCAGAGACAGTTTCAAGGTTAATGATATGTATAGTTCTCTCAAATGCTTTGAAATTGCTGTTTTGTTTCCTCAACATCTCTTCTAATTTACTGCTTGTGCCTCTGTCGAGAGGATTCCTGACTGTTGAAGATTGTTGAGGTGTCTGAGGTACGGTCCCAGTACGCTCTGGGTGTACCTGTTGCTGTTGCTCATAATTCCCTTGATGTACCGGAGCGGTTGTCGGAGTGACGAGTGATAACTGATTCATGATATATGTTCGCGCATTTTGATACAACTCCGATGTACGCTGGTAATCGTGAATGAAATACTCGTGCGATGTATCTTCGTCATCGCACAATTTGATATGATTGCATTGAAATTCTTGCCAATACGCTTCTAATGTGCTCAAGCGTTTTTTGATATGTGCTGGGGTCTTGCGATCAGCTCCATCCTTCTTGAAATTGCTAAGGAGTTGCTCCATCGCTAAGACCAGTTAATTCTGATTTGCTATGAGATTTTCCATGTTGATAGCTTAGTTAGATGTAGCAGTGATAGTAAATTGCTGACTCACCGAAGTATCCTGGTTCACTTACTTGACCGCGTCCACGTGTCACAGGAGTGCTGTTATTTCACTTGTACGCGGTGTAAGTCCCACCTTCGGAGGTTCGAAGGACCAAAAAGATGTACGGAGTAGGATTGTACACCTTGTTTAATTAAAACTGCAATGATTACAGAAATACTGATTTATTATAAAACTGAATAGAATGCACTCCGCGGCGGTCGGTTATGCACTGGCCTGGCGGACAGCGGTTTACGTGATGTATGAATTATGAAATGATGAGTACGCGTTTGTCGCTTTGTGCGGTTTGAGACCGTACACCCATAGTAAGCGACCACGTTTCCGTGCCAGAGTATTGGACGAAAAGATGTGCCGTAGACTCCCGAAAAGTTGGACCTACCTAACTGAACAGTCTGTCCTAGGTATATATAATCGTCTACAACTTCGAGCGTAAAGTGTCCGATTGAAATGGGAGTTGGTACTTCATGGAGGTTTGACATGATCTTTGCATCTTCCTCCAGTTCCGTTATCTTTTCGTCGGTCAGCAGTGTGCGCGTGTTGTATGTTACCAGGGCCAGGGGTCGTCGGTGGTGGTAGCCGGATCTTCGCCGGAGATTCTTAGCACCCTGACCCCGCTAGTACCCTGGCCGCTACCATAACCAGGGTACCGGGGGTCGCCGGAACCTCGGGGCCGTGGCTATGTTGTATTCTGCATGGGGGGTATATGCCATAATCGCCACGCTTGGCATGCGGGTTGGCGATCGCAGTGTTGGCACCGAACTCCAGGGATGCTGCTGCCCAGCCCCCGGTGGTCCTGGTCGTAGTTTTAGGACATACCTGTGCTACAGCACAGCGGCCATGTTTATGATCTGTGTTTCTCGTGCGAGGCGATTTTGTGAATGACCATTAATCGATTGTGAAATAGTTTATGATTTTTTGCACATTGTGCAAGGTTTTCAACAGAGGGGTAAACTGGGGGCAACTAAAAGGCTACTCCAGTTGTATGTTCTTACTGCTGCCTTAACCACTTATTGTCAACCGCTCAGGGTCCTCTGAGCAAATAAAGGAATGAACGGAGTCCAGCACTGACTAACCTCTAGCCTTCAAAGGTCCACGCCGGTGCCAAACAGGAAAATACACGAATTCACTGGCGCATGCTTTTATTTACGGAACTAAGCATTAAGTACACTTATTACGTACGTTATTCTAAATTTCTTATATTTTCAAAGCACTAATATTAACACAATGACCACTATTAGGTACTACTTAGGAACACTAGAGTACACTTGCACTGTACTGTACTGCACTTAGTACTTGGGTATCACTTTTTTCTTCGTTTTTCCCGATTTAGAACCTTTTAGAAACTGAACAGTCGCTTATGCCCCTTCGTTCCGCTTATATATTCAACAAAATGGGCGGGTCAAGCCTGTCTCGCCTTATCTTTTCTAACTAGAATGTTCACGCAATTTCGGCGCGCTATGGTCGCACAATTTTAGAGCGCCGGTTCCGCAGTCCAGTGCTTTCTCAACGTCCGTTCTGGCCGCTTCTCATGAAATCTCGTACGTAAACTTTGCACTACACGGCACGCCATTGTTTCCTCACAGACGCACACATATGTCACGTAAACATTATTGGCACTGCCCCCGGTAACTTCTGCCCGCAACAGCAAGTTAATAATAATTTAAAATTTGTAGGTGCCAACAACCACCAGCACTTCGTCGGGTTCCTGGTGAGCCTGATGGCGATGTGCTGCTGGATGCTGTGGGGCGGCGCGCAGTACTACCGCGCCGAGTGTCCCGCGCCCGCGCCCGAGCCCGCGCAGGCCAAGCTCCTCGTGGAGACCCTCGCGCGCTGGGCGCAGTGCAACGCCTGGCTCATGTGGGTGCTGCTGCACGCCACCTTCCACCTCTTCTGGGTCACCGTGCTCACCTTCTGCCAGCTCTACCTGGTACGAACACCAACACCGCGTTACTGCCTGCCTGCTTGCTGGCTGAGCCCGCCGTGCAGACCCTCGCGCGCTGGGCGCAGTGCAACGTCTTACTCATGTGGACGTTGCACGTTGCTCTTGACATTTATAAACATTTTTGCTATTAATTGCATGGTTATTGTCGTCTAAACCATATCATCATTAAGTATAATTCCCTGTTCCCTCATGCGGCCCAGGTGGTGTGCCTCGGCATGACGACCAACGAGCAGCTGAACCGCGGCCGCTACCGGCACTTCGCGGCGCGCGGCGGGCGGTCTCCGTTCTCGCGCGGGCCGCTGCTCAACTGCGTGGACTTCTTCAACGTGCGCGCCTGCGCCGCCTGCGGCCTGGCGCCGCGCCGCGCCGACTGGGCGCGCGCCGGCGCCGGCGAAGAGGACGCCGACGCCGACGCCGACGCCGACGCCGACGCCGACTCGGCGCCGATGCTGCAGCAGCTGGTGTGAGGCGCGCCGCGCGCTAGTGACGATGACGGGGAGCCGGTGTAGCTCCGCCCGGTCGCGCCCGAGGAAGCTCTCTTCCGTCGCCGGGTGCGCCGCCGCCGTGACTATGCGCGCTCTTTCGACGTTCGTTAAAAAAGTGAGACGCGGCTCTTCGAATGAAATAGATAGTAAACGGGACTAAACGGGGTGGAAGAAATGTACCACACTAGAGCGGGTAATCTGTATGGGATGTATATCTCGCTCTAACGGATACTTGCATAGCTATCGCTTTTTAGTTGACATTGAAATAACGTTATTGTGATTTAGTCCTTAGTCGCGTAAGTGCCCGACCTATAACCGCAGCTTTAATTACAGTGAGACAGAAACAAGTTTACTTTGTGTGTATAGTTGTTATATTTGAAACTGAACTTATTCATTCAACATAAGCTTTGTACTTGCATGACCAGAATCCGGAATTATGGTGGCATTTTTGAGCTGTATAGTGACTTCTCATTCGTCGACTTCGTAACATCGGTATTCACGTTATAGAATCTTGACATCTTTTTACCTGCAATTACATAGCACAATAAGTTGCCCAATGTCTATTTTGAAATTGCGGACGTATATTGTAATCTATAGCTACACATTAAAAGTCGATTAATGAGAAGTCACTATGATACTCGTAGCTCAAAAACGCCCCGAAAATTCCGGCCTTGGTACATAAGAAATAAAGATGCTACATCAATATCGGACGGGTGCCATCTTTTTGCAGGAATAAGCTTCCGATCGATGTTTACTACACTTCTTTAAATAATTGACACCTACATTTAATGTGATTTTTATGTTTATTTGTTAGTAGTTAGACTTGCATTTCGAAGCTAGAATAGGCAAATAGAGCCATTGTTTTAGTACAAAGCCTTTGTTTTACGTTAAATGAAAAAGCTCAGTTAATGGCGAAAGTAGGTATACTCCTCGTTCCAACAGTTCACTGCGTCGCTGTCGGTCGGGCAGCTTGCTGCGGGCGAGCTGGCAGCGCGCGGGCGCAGCCGTCACTAGCGCGCCGCTCCGGCCCGGACCCGGCCCGGACCCGGCCCGGACCCGGCCCGGACCCGGACCCGGCGTCGCCCGTGCGTGCGTGGTTCGTTACACATCGATCTCCGCAGATGGACTATATTTTTTGTAGTACAAGTTAGGTTATTTGTATACATGTGTAAGGCTCTCGCTGCGATAATTCTAAACTTTATTATAGTGATGTTTACCAAAAATGTTCCAACGCTTCGCCGAACTCGTAATTTTTGTATAATTATTAAACAATATGGAATTAATGTTTAATAGGTAATTATAGTTATTTCACAAGAACAAATTGTAAAATCTGTTTTTGAATCCCTGAGATTTAAATGGCATACGTAAATTAACAGGATTTACCGAAATGGTGCCGGAATAGGTTTAAAAATGACGTGATATGAAGCAATAACGAAAGCATCGAAAATCTTATAATTTTATATGGACAAGGTTACAAGTTCGCCAGCATACTTTGATATATTGTTGTACACACAATAAAGTTCTTACATACATTCATACATACAAGAATATTTAGACAAATTTTGTGATGCATATGGCACATCCCAATAACAACACATGATGTCATTTTAATCTCTGGGATTTAGGTAAGTAGGCTACTCACACCCGAGCTGCCTGCAGGCCCCCATTTCTCGAGGCGATTGCCGCTTGGTAGTCCTTCGTCGGACGGTTCTAAGTCTACAAGTCCCAGACCAAGACGACCAATGTTACATACATATTGGCTTTGAAACGTCCGGCGAATAGTTAAGCCTCTAACAGACTGGCGCGGCCTGCGGTGGTGGTCAATAGGCCGCAGGCCGCACCAGTGTGATCCAGGCTAAAGGCAGGTTGCATGACGATGTCTAAACGGTGAATTGGGAGCTAGATCGTTCCGAGGTCCTCGCGGCACAGTTTCCCGAACGACCGGTCGGAAGGCTGCATGTGAGTAGGGTGCTTGTGCCAGACTTGTGTGCGTGTTTGGGGGCGAGTGTGTGTGTGCTAGTGGCTAGGGCGGCGCGGCCGTCAGCACCTACTTTAACAAACGATGCTGCCTTCTAATGTAACGTAATGTACTCATATCAAACACTTACGATCCAATTATTTTTGTAACTTGACTCGTTCCCGAGTGCATAATGTAAATTAACGTTAAGGTTTGTAATATTCCTCCTTCTCCGTTATATTAGTCGTTCCGGTAGTTAAGAGAGTTCTATTCACAAATTAATATATTATGAACTAAGATATTGACGCCGAGCTGTGCGCCTTTTGGCAAGTGTCGCATGTTACACGGTACTAAAACAGATAACACATCTACATTGATTTTGAACCATAAAAGTGTCTACCAGCCTATAATTCGATTTTCTTACCAGCCTATATTTGACAGCCGTCATCGCGGTACAATAAACGTCAATGATGACATATGAGGGCATAAATTGTACTGGGATGACAGCTGTCAAATATTGGATGTAAGGGCATTTTCACTATAGCTATGATCGCTATTACATACTGGCTCGTAACGGACCGCAGCGACGTGACGAATGCTCTATGTGCTGCCTGTGAAGTGACGCGGGGTGTCAAATATATGAAGACATGTTGCTGGACACATCTCTGGTGGACATTCACCTTAAGGTGCAATAGTATAAAGGTATCTTGAATGCCGACTCGTGCGGCATGCGGCACTAGCCATAGCAGCGAGTGAAATGCGACGCTTGTGTCACTTGCATCAAGCGACGCGCGACGCGATGTCAAATGCAAGCGCATTTAAAGAACTTACGTCAATCGTGATGCGACGCATTTTGCATTTGCGTTAAGTGATGCTTGACACATGTGCCGTAAGCGGCAAGTGTAGCATGGGATATGTAAATCACTTACGTTATGCGCTTGTAAATGTGTGGGTAGGTAGAGTAGAGGTAGTAACAAATATAAAGTGTGAGTGGTTTGCGAGAGCGTTTCAAACATGCAACGCTCCACATCGCCAGCCACATTCCATTCCTTGAGTGATTTAGGTATACTTGGACGTGTTGTATGTTGTATCCTACTCGTAGTAAGTAAATGTTGCTTTTATTTTTGTAAACATATGATATTTTGCCTTATTATAATATAAATATCAAGTCTTTTAAATCAATGTATGTATTGATGACATTACAAAATTAAAAACAGTATTATATATTTTCTGTTCAGTTATTGCTAGTTAAAACGGCACCACCTATAGGATTTAGGCTCGTTCGCCATACCTAAACAGGGATTCATTAACAGAGAACCTTCTGAACGTAGAATAAGAACTATTATTTATTCTGTGCTATAGGTGTTATGTAAGTATTTCGTATATAGAGAGACAAAGAATAGACGCATTCGAGACGTGGTATTGGACGGGAATGCTCATCAGGATATCCCGGGCTGCCAACGCACAAATGTGTCGACTCTGTCCCAGCTCGGTATCGAACGCGCTTATCCACTGTTGGCCAGCAGCATCGGCTTTCGTGCTTTGGACAAGTAATTAATGCGCAGAGGTGATGCTGATGATAGTCTGGAGAAACTGGTTGTGGTTGGCGAAGTAGAAGGCAAAAGAGCACGCTCACGCTTAGTGATGTGCCGGGGAATATTCCCTTGTTCCCGGGAATATTCCCATTGTTCCGGGGAATATTCCCGGGAACATTGGGAATTTACTTTTGCGGGTAAATTACACTGGTTAATGTCTTGGTAAAAAAATCAAGGGCCCAAGTTATCATGGAATCCCTAATAGCAAGATATATAAACATACACAATTTCAATATTCCCGTATGTTCCCTGGTATGGGAATATTCCTGGGAACGGCACATCACTACTCATCACGCTCAGATCAAGGAAGCCATGTGGCTTGCTGAGGATGTCCTCAAGCAATTTCCAGCAACCATGTCTCGAGACCGATGCAGACAAATCATCAGGGCTACAAAACCCACTGTTGGTTCAATCACGACCCCCAGGAATGAGGGAACGACTGAAGAGAGATAGGTGTTCGTTGTCAATGGCATGCTCTTAGCACGTTGTCCAGTTAGGACCACTTATATTTAACTCAATTTATCACCCCTGTCCATAAGGACAGCACTTCTTTGGCAATGATAGAGAGAGACACTCATTTTCAGGCATTACGCTACTACTGATCCACCGGCGAGGGTAGATGCTATTCGCTAGATTCGCACGGGTAGTTCAGCATATCTTCACATAATTATCTTCTAGGTAGGTTATACATGATCACGTATCACACTGATAGCTATTATACTTGCGCCTCGTCCTCTTAGATATATAATAAGCACAATGTAGTAACACATAAGTGACACCACTCTTCACTGTAGTTGAGAACATTTGTTTTTTTTTGTAGGGTAATTTTGAAACCCTGGCAGGTATCTTAGTTAGACTTGGATCGCGCGCACCCCATTCACATTTTAGTGCTCAACCACTCAGGACGTGTAGTTTTCTCCAGTGTTGTCCAGTTAATTCCCAGACTAGAAGTGCGTTTTTACATCGTGGAAGATGCCAAAAAGGAAGCAAGAAAAAGAATATAAGCATCTGTTAAGCAAAATCAAAAAATTAGAACGTAAAGTCGGATGAAAGCGTATAATTTCGTCTTCTTCATCTTCGGAAGAAGAGGTTTCAGTACATACCTGTACTTACTCGTCTGAGAGAGAAACTACGAACTCAGATAATTTCTTTATGGATATTTGTTTTCACAAAAAACCTACCCGTTACGTAATGAACCGTTTGCGGTTCTTTTATTCTACATTGTTATGGTTTAGCTTATAACTAAACAACTTATTAAGGCTTGTATACCCGCTAAAGTCCTTGAGCGTATGGGCGGAGCCTCGACCCTCTCCCTGCGCAAGTCGCACAACCCGCCGTCGTTTATTAAGCGTTACATAGATTAAGTTACAGACGCGTCATCGCGCATCGTTACCAATGCAAGGGTGGACGTGGGTGGGTGACATTCGTCATGCTTAATTGAAACGTGATATTTGTCATACATAAATTACATAATTGATTAAGTTCAAAAATTATGTCCCTACTATTATAATACTATTTACTTACGATTAGTGTAGTTCCGTCAGCACGACTAGCACGAGACGGCCGCGACATACACTCGATTTTTCTCGCACTATCGGTCTCTCTCTTATTAGAACATTAGGAAAGAGAGGTATAGTGTGAGAAAAATCGAGACTATGTCGCGGCCGTCTCGTGCTAGCCGTGCTAGTGAAAACGAAATTCGTTCGAATAACTCTCATTGTCGCTCGAACTAGCAAGCGCGACAAGAGGGAGATACACAAACGAAGTTCGGTTTCGTTTCGCGGTAGGCCCTCAGCACGCCTAGCACTAGACGGCCGCGACATACTTTCGATTTTTCTCGCACTATACCTCTGTTACTAAATATTCTAATAAGAGAGAGACGGATAGTGCGAAAAAAATATAAAGGTAATGATAATAATCCATACCTACTGTTGCCCTTAGGCCATTTCTAATGTCGCTATTAATAGGGGCCCATCTAGCAGTTAGCGAGTCACCGTCTGGCAGAGATAAAATGTGAAACAGTTTTATTGGGCAGGCGTCCGATGTTTCATCCAATAGCCCAGCTACTAGTCCATCATTTTCACCCAATAACCCGTTTTATTTAGATTCCATCAACTAGCAATAGACTCTTACACCCCAGCGGGTGCTGTTTCTGAGTGCGTCCCATGACACGGGCAGAGACAGCATCCGCTTGGTGTACTCCTTGCATTTCATTAAATTGTCAAAAGGGCCTTTACGTGTTGGCTCAGAGCTCCACGCACGCCTCTCAAAGGTCCGGGACATCATTGTCCCGTGAGCGGGAAAGACATATAACCCATACTATCCATACTTCCATATCCATACTCCATACTAATATTATAAATGTGAAAGTGTGTCTGTCTGTCCGTTACCTTTTGTGTAAGTGTAAGGTTGTTAAGTTTTAAACTAATTTTCGGTATATTTATTACGTTCTACTTCCTTGATTTGATGATGATGGCGTGTACAGTCAGCATCAGATAGTTAGTAGCATCCAAAGTAGCCAAATATATCGTAACACATTCCTTACTCCTACTTATAGTAACAAAGACTATTTCGATGAATGTACGTTCCGATATATTTGGCTAACTTGGCTGCTACTAACTATATTATGCTGACTGTGCAGAAATCGGCCTCGGGTAAATATATTCTAATAGATTAGTTGTACGTTAACCATACTTTGTTTCATATCAAATAATAACTCTGTATCGAACTTGGAGTTGGCATGCAACCCATAGGTAGGTACTTACAATATTTGCCAAGCGCACTATTTTTATTAGAACTTATTCTATTAACACTTGACAGTCATTAATACGAGCGGATAAAACAATATTGTTTCTATAATTGTTCATGCTCCTAAGCAATAGATATTGTAAATATATTTACTAATAAAATGTCTGGTTTTAGCGATTTCCCAATTTTGATACTGTTTAGATATTTGATACTTTGATAGAATAGGTATTTACTTGTGTATTCTTTTTCCTCTTCTCTTGTAAAATTTCTTGATATTACGTATTTTCCTCCTGCGCTTATTTAACCCCAAAGACCCAAAATAATTATTGAAAAATTTGTGAGACCTAAGCTAAGACCTACTAACTCTAGTATCGTAAGTTTGTATGTTACTAACAATCTATGGGCAAACTGGCCTGAAATAAAGAATTTATTATTATTATTATATCTTTATTCTTATTTCATCTTAAGTTAGGTTTTTACAATAAATTTATAAAAAGTAAAATATAAAAACTATATACACAACATAAAATCATTATAAAAACCTAACCTAGGGTACCGCCGAGGCGCGAGGCGGGGCCTAAGCTGCCGGTGGTCAGGGCGTCAGAGACAGGAACCTCCTGACTATCCGCGCAGTATCCAGGAGTACCGCTTCTGTATTTGACCCTTGATCCAGCCATCTAGCGAAAGTCTCTTGAGGTGATGGTCGAGACTCTTCGCTATTAAACCGTTCGCCGAAACGACTATCGGGACGATGATCGTCGAATCAACATCCCACATGGCGGTTACCTCGTGAGCCAGGTCTAGGTACTTGCTGGCTTTGTCCTTCTCGGCCTTCAGGAGGTTCTCATCATGGGGGATGGTGATGTCGACGAGCACTGCCTGGCGTTTCGATCGATCTGTCAGCACAATATCAGGCCTATTGGCAAGAATAGTCCTGTCCGTGATGACAGATCGATCCCAATAGAGCGTGGCACGACCATTTTCGAGAACTGGCGCAGGGGTGTACTTATAGTAAGGCACTTCGGAAACCACAAGACCGTATAGCAGAGCAAGTTGCTGGTGAATAAACCTGGCTACAAGGTTATGTCTGTGCAAGTACTCGCCGTTAGCAAGATGACCACAACCGGAGATAATATGCCTGAGTGACTCCCCGGGACGGCGGCATGCCCGACAAATGTCGACCGTACCCTCCTTCAGGATATACCTCCGGTAATTGTTCGTCATGATAACTTCGTCCGCAATTGCACAGACAAAACCTTCGGTTTCCCCGAAGAGATCCCCGAAACGTAGCCAGTTCACCGACGCGAGCAGATCTACATTGGGCCCTGTGAGGGCCTTGTAGAACCGCCCGTGTAGCTCCTTGCTCCTCCACACCGCCCTGCGGTCCTCGACGCTCATTACTTTAAGTCTGCTCCAGTTCTCGTTTGCCAAGGCGAGCGGGGTGAAGTTTCCGTCTACTGCTACTACGTCACGATGCATCCCACACTCGTTGTTTAGGAAATAATCCCTGAGACTGCACACCTCGCGGTTGTGGAGGTCTTTGGCATTTAAAAAGCCGCGACCTCCACACTTCCGCGAGATGTACAGTCTCATAACAGACGAGCGTGGGTGTAGCATGCGATGCGCAGTAAGCAGTACTCGGACTCTTTGATCCAGGGCATCCAGCTCAGTCTGAGTCCACCTTAGTACGCCAAAGGAGTAAGTAAGCAAGGGCATCACCCAGGCGTTGAAGGCGCGCACCTTGTTGCCGCCCGACAAAAGACTATTAAGTACTTTGGTCAGGCGACAAAAGAAGCGCTCCTTCACCGCCCGCTTTACGCCCTCACCCTCAATACCCAATGACTGTGACATACCAAGATACTTATACGTTTCTGCTTCGGAGATAGATTTGAGGGACATTGTCTCAGAAAGTTGCAAATTTGTTGAATTTACAACTTTCCCCCGCTGTACATGCATGACCGCACACTTATCGACACCAAACTCCATTTTGATGGCGCTACTGAAGACTTCTGTTGTTTTCAGTAGTTCCAACAGGTTATGTCCATTCGGTGCAAATAGCTTAAGGTCATCCATATAGAGCAGATGAGAAATGACCTCACCCTCCCTCCGAAGCCGGCAACCTAGTCCTGAATCCCTCAGCAGGGTGCTAAGCGGATTAATTGCTAGGCAGAACCACAAAGGACTCAGACTGTCGCCCTGGAAGATCCCACGTTAAATCCTTATAGAGTCCTGCGGGCCAGAAGGGCAATCTCCTCCCCCCGGTTGACGAAGGACTGTGGTCCACTGCCCCATGCAAGCGCCTAAGAAGGATCTTAGAACTGCATCAACTTTATACAACTCTAAGATCCTCCTCAGCCATGAATGAGGCACCGAATCATAGGCCTTCTTGTAGTCAATCCAGGCGGCCGAAAGGGCCCCTCTATTCCGCCGGACTCGTTGGCAAATGGTCATGTCTATGAGGAGGAGCTCTTTAGTACCACGAGACCCAACCCTACATCCATTTTGAGCAAAATGGGCCAAAACGTTGTTTGCAACGATGTGTGCGTTAATTTTTGCTCTCAGAATGGTTGTAAGGATTTTGTACAGCGTAGGCAAGCACGTGATGGGTCTGTAATTTTTCGCTTCCGTGGTACTACCGGACTTATAGAGCAGGGAGGTGATACCAGTCGTCAAGAAAGATGGCAGGGAACCGAGCTCAAGGGCCTGCTGGAACTGCGTTGCCAAATGCAGGTGTGAGCATCGAAACCATTTCAGCCAAAAATTGTGTAATCCATCCGGTCCAGGACATTTCCAGTTCGGGGCCAAACGGATGGCACAACTAACGTCTTCGGGGCTGATGGTCCCATTATTATTATTATTATTATTTCCCATCTTGAACTAAAAACAAAATCTAAACTATACCTACGTAAATGTTAATTAGGTACAAACGCCAACACCAGGAATATAAAATCCAGGAATATGGAAGTGTAGGAAGTCTAGGTAGTCTGAATAACACACGCAGATACTATCAGTTGGAGGTTTAATCGAAGACTGATTTGCCAAAGATACATGCCTACCCTATTCTATAATATACTAACTTAGATCTACCCACAATACATATATTACAAGTTAATTGACCATCCTGTATTTATACAAGAACCTTATTACAATGCACATAAAGTGCACGGATGGTCAGTCAGCTGTCTTGTCTATAGTACCTACTACTTTACAAACCACGAAATAGATTGTCCACTCTATGCAACAAAATTATCTGTCACTAAAAACTAAACTATACGCAAATGTTTATTAGTTACCTACTATACGAATCACAAAACGGATTGTCCACTCCATGCAACAAATACAGTCCACAATTTCCACAAATATTTAAAAATTTCGGCGCAGTGCAAATTGACACAGGTCCGTCATGCAACGTGTCTCGTCCCGCACTGACCGTATGGACGAAAACGGGGAGGCGTAGGAACTTTGGCGGAATATTTCAGAAAACGAGATAAATTTTTAACAAAATTAAGAAAGTAAGAAAATGATGCCCTTGTTCATTATTGTATGAAGAAAGTTATAAAATTTCATATTATTCTGATAAAAAATGGAGCAGTAAAATGGTTACAAGTGAAAAAATAGGGGTGACTTTAGATTTCTTTTTCTCTAATTTTTATTGTTAAAATGAATTTATACGAAAACTATGACCCGTCGCATGTCTTGCAGATTATGATATATTTTTTCCGACGGCAAAAATGTTACGTTATAAGGTATAAAACGGTTACAACTCATTTTCACGAAAATTTCGAATGTGCAGCCTTAAGTAACGTTATCCTGTTTTTCAATTCTAATAAGTGACTTTCATCTCATCGAAAGTTTTTTTCGCGGTACTTTATATTATACCCGCGTTTGCCAAATAAAATCGTGGATTATGTTTCTACACGTAACTCGTATTAGAACAAATTATTGTTAATCCATGGTGCAAAACGTATTTACGTTTAATATCATAGCGTGTAACCTGAGCTGCCAATGGGGCTGACTCGACACACTATGGAATATATGCACAAAAAAATTACCATACGGCCTTGTCACAGGTTATATAAGCCTTGTATTTACATGTTTGCCGGCATTGGTATACAGAAACATAATTACCTATAGGTATTTATTTATTTATTTATTGAAGGACCACCAACGGATAACACATCTGAACAATACATTTGGCTTAAATACAAACAACTAAGTAAGATGCTTAGCCACTTATAGGTGACCACAGCTCGCACATGTGTGAAATCAAGAGTAACATAACAAAAAAAAAACATATAAAATTACATGAATGAAGATTCAGATTTTCAGATTAGTAAACATTGGCAAAAGTTTTAAGTAGTAGTAGTAGGTACATTTAAATTTTCGCCTATAAAAAATGTAGAATCTTTGTAAATTGGAGAAGTTAAATATATTATATTGATTAAAGTAATCAATACAACATGTAGATTAAATCAAGTAGTAAGTTACAGGAAATTAGAGGTAGGTACCCGAAGCTAACCAAGAAACAAATGGCAATCACCCACCAGACTCCAGTGATATAAGATATGAGATAACAGATTTTTTGAATTTACTTTTAGTATCGTGGAAGATATCAATACCTCTGGAGTCCGGAATATGGTTGTATAGCCGTACCATTCTTGAGATTGGCGAGTTACTGCCCAATTTTGTTCTTTTGAATTTATCCCTTAAAAGCTTGTTGCCCGTACCCTTGCGAGGTAGCCTGTTTGGAATTGTTATTTGAATATTTTTTAATAATTCCGGGCAGTTTATACCTCTGTTGTTTACTACCTTATACAAAAACATCAGGTCAAGCAATTTTCTTCTGTCTCTAAGAGAGGAAAGGTTAAAATACTTCAGACGCTGTTGATATGACGTTAATAACCGACTTTTGAGCAAAGTGTTTGAAAAGATCCTGCTAAACCAGTTGCTTCGCCATTTCAACACAAATAATTTACTCCACAACCAACAATTTGGGTTCACACGGGGCCGTTCGACGACTGATGCCGCCTCTACACTTATGAGTCACGTTTATGACGCATGGGAACACTCGCAGGACGCTATAGGAGTTTTCTGCGATCTCTCCAAAGCTTTTGATTGCGTAGAGCATAAGATACTCGTACACAAGCTCAAACACTACGGTCTATCAACTGATGCCCTAAACCTTGTTAAATTCTTATTTAAGTCAAAGGATCCAGACAGTCGTTGTCAATGAAACAAAATCAAATGGTTCAAACGTCAAACTTGGAGTACCGCAGGGATCAACCTTTTCTCTTTCTCATATATATAAATGATTTGCCCGATTTAGTGAGGAACAAATGTGAGATAGTACTTTTTGCTGATGATACTTCGCTAATTTTTAAAGTTGATAGGAAGCTAGATGACTATAGCCATGTCAATGAAACTTTAAAAGAAGTACTTGAATGGTTCACAGCAAATAATCTCTTACTGAATGCGAATAAAACTAAATGTGTAAAGTTCTCGCTACCTAATGTAAAACACGTTGCCACACTTATAGAATTAAATGGAGATAAACTTGAACTGGTCGAACACACATTATTTCTAGGCCTCACGTTGGACCACCAGTTACAATGGACACCTCACATATCTGTTTTAGCGAAGAAGCTCAGTTCTGCCGCATATGCAGTAAGACGAATAAGACAATACACAGACGTGGAAACGGCCCGTCTGGTGTACTTTAGTTACTTTCATAGTATTATGTTATGTCTTACAGCATAATAATCTGGGAGAAAGCAGCTGACATAGATACTATCTTCGTTCTGCAAAAGAGAGCCATTCAATCTATGTACAACCTAGGCTCTCGAGACTCGTTGAGAGAACGGTTCAAAGATATAAGTAGGTATCCTTACAGTAGCATCCCAATACATACTAGACGTGATAATGTACACACATAAACATATTAATAATTTTAAGAAGCAGTCTGAAGTCCATAATTTTAATACAAGAAATAAGCACAAACTACTCATGCGCAAATTTCGACTACAGAAAGTAAAAAAAAAACGTTCATGGGTAACTGTATAAGTTTTTATAATAAAGTACCCTTAGACGTTAGGGAACTGTCTTATTGTTCATTCAAACGATACATTAAGAATGCTCTTCTGAAAAAAGGATATGTTCGGTGCAATGCACCTAACACGTGATTTAGCCTCGTGCGTCCCGTCAGCAAAAGACGCATTGAGCAATAAGTTATATTAACTTCGATTTAGTGTACTTTTCGGCTCTATCGCGACCGGGTGCATTCGAACATTAACATTTAACATTTTCAACATCTTTCTAACATATCTTTATAACATTTGTAATTTTAGGATTTTAAGACAATAAACATTTTAATACGTCTCTCCGGACTTTCTAACATTCAAGCTCATCCGCACCCGAATATTGGTCCTTCGAACCGTGGACCTCGCGCGTGTTTGAATTAATTTCAAATAGTGAGTGAGGTGCTTGAACTGGTGAACATCTGTGGGCGGTGAGCTGCATTGAAGGAGAAGCGTAACCAACAGTTGCAGCAGCGAAATAGAAGTGTTCGGTAACGACACAGAAGGCATACAAGTAAGATCTTTCCTTTTTACTAACAAAACATCAAGATGGCGAGCGTTATCCGTCAAGAGGAGATTCAGCGCTCTATCGAGTCTATGCTTACTAACTTTAAAAAGGATAGTGCTGAAAGGAAAAAGAAGGCCGAGTATTTCGAGAGGCGCTTTGATGAATTGAGTCTACTATGGCAAGAATTTGAATTCAATCACGAACAGATAGGGATGATAGAGAGTCAGACTCACCCGTACTTCACTAACCGCACTTACGAAAGTACGAAGCAAACTTACTTGGTTCTTAGTTCTGGTTTGAAGACGGGCTATCAGGCGCTCGAGGCAGGGACAACATCAACTACAACGGTAAAAGAATCAGCCAGAACATCGTCGGAGACCACGGACGAAGATATTCGGAGAAAACGAATCCAGGGAGGTTCAAATCTTAAAGAAGGAGAAACACCAAGAGAGTCTGAGCATGCCCCAGGCGCTCAAATAGAAAGCCAACTACTTAAAATAGATGCTGGAACGTCGAGTAAACATGACGAAATGTATCGCAAACAAACGGCAAACATGAAGGCTTTCGTTAGAACCGTAAAAAGTATAGACGTGAACGCGCTAACAGATAAGTGGGAGTTAGAAGATGCACTTAAGTCCTTACAGGCTCGTTGGAACGCAATAGATGCACTCCATTGGGAATTAGAGAGTGAGGGAACTAAAACAAATGTGGAATACGAGACCTCATTTAATGCACATGAGGAAACATTTAACAGTTTGAAGAAAACTATTAACAAACAGATATGGTCAGGGGCACATCGTGAAAAATCCACACCTACATTAGAAATACCGACTTTCCATGGACACTATAGCACTTGGGTCTCATTTAAAGATTTATTCAGTGAGGCCATTCATAAGAACTCTGCATTATCCAACGCTCAGAAAATGCAGTTTCTAAAAGCCAAAGTGAAGGGAGAAGCGGAAAGACTCATCCAACACCTACAAATAAGTTCGGATAACTACATAGTCTGCTGGGATATTTTAAACAATCGTTATAACAATACTAAGCTAATATTCACTTCTCACATGAATACTTTATTAGGTCTATCAAGCATGCAACAACAATCGGTGACACAATTAAAGAAAATGCATGATACGGCCAACGAATGTCTACACGCAATTAAGAACCTAGGTGTCGATATAAGTACCTGGGACCCAATAATAGTACATATTTTGACGCAAAAACTTGATTCCGAAACTCATATGGACTATGTAGAGTCGCTGAGCAACTCTAGAGCACTACCAGTCCTAAAAGAATTCATGGAAT
Source organism: Epinotia bilunana (assembly GCA_947049275.1). Lineage (NCBI taxonomy): Eukaryota > Metazoa > Arthropoda > Insecta > Lepidoptera > Tortricidae > Epinotia > Epinotia bilunana. The sequence continues at coordinate 189,514 of OX346256.1, read as the reverse complement.
TCATGGAAGGCAAATTTACGAACCTAGAAAGCTCTCGCCGTAAACAGGAATCTGTCATTCCAAAAACATATCCCCCAACAAACTCATCGAGTACAACCCAGCGAAAACCCTTCCAGGCACAACATAATTATCGGCAGTACCCTAACAACAACTACGCAAACAACGGAGTCAATCGAAGTCATGGAACTTTAACGGAGGTGAAAACATTTCATGTTTCAGGCATCAAATGCCCGCTGTGTAACAATCAACATGGCATTTACAACTGCCGACAATTTCTACAAATGCCAATCGAAAAACGTTTTCAAACAGTTAAAAAACTGGCGCTATGTATTAACTGTCTATTTAGTCACCACGGCAATAAATGCAACTCGGCGAAAACGTGCCACAAATGCACCGGCCGACATAACACGTTGATACACGAGGCGTGCGTAAAAACAGTAGCATCAGCACCGGAGCCATCGACCTCAACGTCATCAGCAAATGCGACTATTACTGAAAATAATAAACTGACTAACATTTCGCAATTACCTAAGACAGAAGATTCTGAGATTTTGCTGGCAACAGCTCAAGTAAAGGTTAAAGCTGCTGATGGAACCTATCTGACTCTCAGAGCTTTGATAGATCAAGGTAGTCAGATTTCCCTTATATCCCAACAGGCCGCACAGTTATTAAATTTAAAAAGAGAGAAATGTAGTGGTATTATTTACGGTGTAGGACAGAAACAAAATAGCTGCAAGGGAAAATTAAACATAAAATGTGCTTCCACTTACAACAATTTTGATTTCCATGCGGAGGTTATCATTATGAACAGTCTCATTAAAAACTTACCGAATAAAACGTTTTCTAAGCCATCATGGTCCATTATACAAAACATAAGCCTTGCTGATCCCGAGTTCTATGTTAGCCGACCTATTGACTTATTGCTGGGAGCTGACATTTATCAACTAATTCTTCTGAACGGAATAGTTAGAGGAGACGATGCTGCTCAACCCCTGGCGCAACAAACCCAGCTGGGTTGGCTGCTATGTGGTACTGCTCGTACCTACCACTGTAACGTCGTTATAAACAATTTAGAAGATATAAGACACTTTTGGGAGGTTGAAGACATTTCTGAAGAGGGAGATTTATCTCAAGAGGATCAGGAATGCATTAAACACTATCAGGAGAATACAAGGCGGAATCCTGACGGGAGGTATGAAGTGCGCCTGCCAATGAAACCAAAATACAAAGAAGAACTCGGGGAAACAAAAACAAGAGCAATTGCGCAATTTAGAAATATGGAAAGAAAGCTCGAAAAACAAGAAAGGTTGGCTGAAGCTTACAAAGCCTTTATGGATGAATACCATGAACTAGGGCATATGAAATTAGCCAGAATGACTTCAGGACTAGAGTCGTACTTGCCGCATCACATTGTGGAACGTGCTGAGTCAGCAACAACAAGGTACAGAGTAGTTTTCAATGCATCAATAAAAACATCAACAGGGTGTTCTCTAAATGATTTGATGTACACGGGACCGAATTTACAACAAGATTTGCAAGTACTTTTATTAAAATGGAGACAGTATCAGTACGCATTCACTGCGGACATCGAAAAAATGTACCGTCAGATCCTCGTGAATGAGACTGACCAACAGTTACAAAAAATCATTTGGCGTGACAGACCTGAAAAACCTTTACAAACATTCCAACTGACGACCGTAAGTTATGGAACCAAATCGGCGCCGTTTTTAAGCATGATGACCTTGAAACGACTAGCAGAAGACGAAAGAGAAAACTTCCCAGAAGCAGCAAAAGTAGTGGAGGAGGCATTCTATATGGACGACTTGTTACATGGAGCACACACACTCGAACAGGGGAAGAAATTGATTTCGGATCTGAATAATCTTTTGAGAGCAGGGGGTTTCAATTTACGGAAATGGTCGTCAAACCATGAAGGTATTTTGGAAAACATAAACGAAGAACATGAAATAGATACGATTTTTAACTTTAAAGTTGATAACATAACAAAAACATTAGGATTATGCTGGAACCCTGCCGAAGATTCTTTCACATTCAAATGTAAGATACCCCAAATAACAGGAAAACCGACAAAAAGAACACTTCTATCCGAAATATCCAAATTATATGACCCATTAGGGTGGCTCGCACCATTCGTAACAAAACTAAAAATATTTTTTTCAAAAGTATGGAAAGAACAGACGGGATGGGACCAGTACGTGTCCGACGAACTATACACAGAATGGTCACGAGCAAATATGGATATCGAACAACTGAACGAATGCAAGATACCACGGTGGTTACTATGCGAAGAAGATGACGTCATTCAACTTCATGGGTTCTGTGATGCATCTATACAAGCGTACGCTTGCGTAGTATATGCCAGAATACCGCGTCTATCCAAGGTGGTGCTCGTGGCAGCTAAAACAAAGCTTGTGCCACATAAGAAAACTTTAACGCTTCCCAGACTTGAACTGAGCGGAGCACATTTGCTAACACGATTAATGAAAAAGATAAAACATTCTTTACATCAACGTGAAATTACAACATTTGGATGGACTGACTCCCAAATAGTCCTCGGATGGTTACAAGGTAACCCAAACCGCTGGAAACCCTTTGTGGCCAATAGAACAGGACAAATGAAACAAGTGATGCCCGAAGACCAGTGGAGATATGTTAAGTCATCTGATAATCCGGCAGACGCAGCGAGCAGAGGTCTCACAGCATCTCAATTGAAAAACCATACTTTGTGGTGGCAAGCTCCATCCTGGTTATTAACTTTCCAACCAACTCCCACAAATGCGCAATACACTACTCACGAAGAAGAGAAAACATCCCGCTCAAAAAACTCGAACCAAGATAACACGAATAACAGTACCCTTCTTTGTGTGACGCAATCGGTTAAATCAGAAAACATTATAAATTACTTATTACACAAGTATAGCTCACTTGCAAAAATAATAAGGATCGTCGCATGGATATTACGGGCATTGACACCGACACGTGCCACATTACCTACATATCTCACGTTACCGGAGTTGCATAAAGCTAAATTGACAATTATAAAATTTGTGCAATCGGAAGAAATGGGAACGGACATAGAGTACTTGCGCAAACATAAACGAGTTGAAACAAAGAGTAACATTTTAAAATTAAAACCTTTTATTGACGAGAATAGTACTCTGAGAGTAGGAGGAAGATTGAATGAAGCGAACATTCCATACGAGATGAAGTACCCGAAAATTATCCCAAAAAATACACGCTTCACAACATTGTTGATTGAACAAGCTCACCTTATGTCATTCCATGGTGGTGCCCGGCTTACTATGGCTAAACTTAGAGAACAGTATTGGGTTATGGGCGGAATGAACACGGTGAAGAAACAAGTTGCAAAATGCGTCAGATGCAAGAAAGTTGAAGGAAGAAAACAACACCAGATAATGGGTGCCTTACCTGCAGCTAGAGTGAATGAAGCCAAACCATTCCATCATACAGGTGTCGACTATACAGGATTCGTGGACATCAAAGCCAACAAAGGCCGTGGCATAAAAACATTAAAAGGCTATATTGCCATTTTTGTATGCATGGTGACCAAGGCCGTGCACTTGGAGTTGGTAACTGAACTCACCAGCTCCGCATTCTTAGCTGCTTTACGAAGAATGGCAGCAAGAAAGGGAACACCACGTCATTTGTACTCAGACCAGGGAACAAACTTCATCGGATCCAATAACATATTACAGAGACAATGGCAAGACTTACGTAACATTTTTAAAGACAGTTTCCTAACGGAAATCACAGAGATGGAGATCGAATGGCATTTTAATGCCCCTGCGTGGCCCAGTGCAGGAGGTCTCTGGGAGAGAGCGGTACGGAGTCTTAAACATCATTTGAAGAGAGTGATAGGAGAACAAAAACTTACTTACGAAGAATACGCTACAATCTTAGCCCAACTAGAAGTTTGCTTAAATTCACGCCCATTATGCCCGTTGACTGAAGACATAGACGACCTTGATTTCCTTACTCCATCGCATTTCCTAACGGGCCGGGCTGGAGGAACAGTGATAGAAACAGAAGAGGACGCTAGAACGAGATGGCACCTTACCCAAAAAATATTCAGTGATATTTGGAAGAAATGGAAAGTCGAATATTTAAGCCAACTGTCCATCAGGCCGAAGTGGAACACAGCTCAAACAAACCTTGAAAAGGATGATATGGTAGTAATACACGACGATAACCTTCCCGCGGGAAAGTGGGCCCTTGGAAGAGTTATCGACGTTCACCCTGGACAAGACGGCTATGTCCGAGTCGTCACACTTAAAACAAAAAATGGAATCTTGAAGCGGCCAGTAATAAAACTCTCGAAATTACCATTACCAAAAGAATCCGAACAAACGGAAAAACAACAAACAGATAACCGCACAAGAAACAAGCCGAACAAGAAACTCGGATGCGCCACTGCAATTATAATGGCCTTCCTATACTTCATGTCATTACTAACAATGGGATGCTGCGTACAAGTGACTCGTGTCAATGAAAATCAAGGCCTATACTTCGAAAATATGGGCAACATGCTGCTTATAAAAGATGAATGGAAGTTGGTCGCCTACCAGGACCTAAATCCGTACTGGGAAGGAATAACGGCCTATAGAAAATATAATACACAACTCGAAAACATTTGTAAACAGGTTAAAACATTATCACACTGTGATATTATCATTCTGCAACTACGTCATTCTTATGACGAATTAGAGCATTATAACCGCATTCTGTCGAACCAGCAATTTAATCATGAAGCGCGAAAACGTCGTGGCCTTATTAATGGTATCGGAAACATCGCAAGTACTTTGTTTGGGGTTCTGGATGACAGATTCGCGGAACAATATCAAAAGGACATCGGACTTATACGAAGCAACGAAAAGCATCTAGTCAAACTGTGGAAGAACCAGACGTCTATAATCGAGGCCGAGTATAACATGTTAATAAGAAACAAAGTTACCATCGAAAAACAACATAAAATGATACACGCCCATTTGATTAGCTTAGACCAGGGCATATCCGCCTTACAAAAGGAAGTAAGCACCGCTGAGTGCATGGCGCAATTCACCGTTGTTGCTATGGCCGCCAACAACTTATTAAGTAATTTAAGAAATATTCAGAATACCTTACTAGACACCCTTACAAATATATATAATGGAAAAATGAATATTCATATCATCGACCCTCGACAACTTCAACGAGAACTAAACATTATTTCTGGACAACTTGTAAGCGACCTATCCCTACCAATAGATAACATTCAAATCAATTTACAAACCATCTATCATCTGTTAAAGATTAAAGCCAAGATAACTGACCAATACATGATAATAGAGATTCGTATTCCACTTGTAAGCCGAGACAATTACGATTTATACAACATTATACCTATACAACACAGCGCTGAAAGAAATATGATATCTATTAGTCCCATAGAGAAACACGTAGCCATAAACTTACGAAAGGATGCCTATTTGCCTATAACTGAGAAAGAGATAGAACACTGCGTGAATCGAGACGCCTTAACATACATGTGCTACTTAAAAACTCCTGTATTCAAAATGAACTCCGACAAAGATCTGTGCATTAAAGATGAGAATCATCAATGCAAAACAAACTCAGTCGTTTGTCAAAACAAATGGATTAATCTATCTAAAGTAAATCAGTACCTTTATTTTTGTTGCGACGCGTGTCAGTTACGCGCGCTATGTGGGAATCAGGTTACATCCCAGACAGTAGTCCAGACAAATATTATAAACATAGACGATAATTGCGTTGTAAAAACCGAGAACTTTACTATTCACACGCATCAAAACATGGAAAGCAAGATCGACTTGTCATTTAACATACAAACACCGAAAATAGATCCCATAAACCATATCATAAACATAACTTTACCCAATTTCGGAAATAATACCCTGGATACCACTTATGATGAGAAGGGATTAAAGAACATAAGAGACAAAATAAACATTATGAAACAAAGCGAAACAATTTTGGAAAACTTTTCTACAAACGATATACATCACTATACAGCTATATATTGCCTATGGGGTGTAGTGATCATCGGAATAATAATGTATGCGAGTAGAAGGACACGCTGCCAGTGGAAGCCCAGAGCAGCACCCTCACCCACGAACGTGGAAACGCATGCAGCAGCCGAGCAGAGCCAGGCGACGGAGCCGTCCCCCGCCGTGCGCGTGCGCAGCCCCCGCGGGAGCCGCGGGCTGGCGCGCAATTGCAGTGTTAGTGATAAGTGTAGTGCAAGTGCGAGTAAAGAGAAAAAGTGTAGTGAAAACGAAAACATTGAGTTGAATCAAGTGGACAGAGGCACCTCGCCGGTGTTTAGAAAATTATCGTTTAAGGACTAGTTACCTAGCTGTAGAAACCAACATTGTTGATCATCTTGTATTACTCATATTAAATTTTCATCTCATCTCATCGTTTGCCCCCGCCAAGATGTTCGGTGCAATGCACCTAACACGTGATTTAGCCTCGTGCGTCCCGTCAGCAAAAGACGCATTGAGCAATAAGTTATATTAACCTCGATTTAGTGTACTTTTCGGCTCTATCGCGACCGGGTGCATTCGAACATTAACATTTAACATTTTCAACATCTTTCTAACATATCTTTATAACATTTGTAATTTTAGGATTTTAAGACAATAAACATTTTAATACGTCTCTCCGGACTTTCTAACATTCAAGCTCATCCGCACCCGAATAGGATATTATAAGATCAACGACTACTTGGAAGACAATGAAGCATGGCCAGCCATTCAGGTTCGATAGTCGTTGCTTCCATGCTGTTGGTTTAATTTTATTAATATTTTGACATTTTAATTTAATTATTTTTCTTTTAATTTTTATTTTGACATTAGACTATACATCTCTGTAGCTAATTATTTTTCTTTTTAATTTTAATTTTATTCTGACATAAGAGACTATACATCTCTGTACCTAATTATTTTTCTTTTATAAGTGACAATAGACTCTTTACATCTCTGTATTAGTTATAGTTATTTGTAATAATTTGTATTAATTTGACATTGGAGACTACACATCTCCCGGTGCGTATGTGCCCAGGTTTGTAAGGCTGTTACTCATTAAGAATTGTTATGTTATATTCATGCTTATTGTTGACTTGTGAAAGAGCCCATGTGGCCTACTTACAGAATAAACATTTGATTTGATTTGATTTGATTTAGGGGACGAATAGCTCAAAATCGCCAGAAATCGTTTTTGCACCCTTTCAATACGGTTTTTGTGGACTTCGTAGAAAGGCGACCAAACCTGGGAGCAGTATTCAAGATGGCTTCTTACCAGGGTGCTGAATAGTAGTACATTTGTACGGCTTTGCTTGAAGTGCTTGGTGTTCCTTGCCACAAAGCCCACCATTGCGGAAGCTTTTTTTATTATTAGGTCTAAATGAACATTAAAGGTCAGCTGGTCATCCAACATTACGCCCAAATCGCGTACAACTGAAACTTTTTGCAGGATTATACCGTTTATAGAATACCGAGTGCGTACTGAAGTTTAGTTGCGCGTAAACGTTATGTGATAGCATTTTTCAGTTCAGCGCCATCTTATTACTTTCACACCAGTCAGCCAACCTTTCAGTGTCATCCTGGAGCTTTGAGCGATCATTATCATCTTTGACAGGTCTAATTAACTTTAGGTCATCTGCAAAGAGAAAGGGCTCCGAATATAGGCAGCATTTAACTATGTCATTGATAAAAATTAGGAATAGTAATGGGCCCAAATGTGATCCCTGAGGGACGCCAGAAGAAGCTATATACGCATTTGACTTCACGCCACTAACAGCTACACACAACTTGCGATTCGATAGGTAAGACCTAAACCAGCTCAACAAGGGATCCCCAATGCCACATCCAGAAAGTTTACCCAGCAATACGCCATGGTTTACCCTGTCGAACGCTTTACTAAGGTCGGTATATATTGCATCTACTTGCACTCGGTTATCCATGCAGTTTGTTACTGTTTCGATATATGATGCCAAGTTGGTGCTAGTCGACCTTGACCTAATAAAACCGTGCATGTCCGAAAGTTGTTGAGAAAAATGGCTGTAAACAAAGGGATAGATCAAAGATTCGAACAGTTTTGGTATTGTGGACAGTATAGATATTGGGCGATAATTGCCAATGTCAGATTTCGAGCCGCCTTTATGTATAGGGACTATATTTGGCTCTTTCCATACAGCGGGGAAGGTTTTAGATTGCAGAGATTTATTAAATATGTATTTTAAGGGAAATACTAGCTGCTTAGCACACTTATACAAAAGTACTGGTGGTAAACCGTTTGGACCACAGCCTTTACCTAAATCTAACGTGCTTATCTTGTTTAATAAAGCTCTTTCATCAACAACTATGCTATTTAAGGCACTGGGAAATACGGAGGAAACGCTAGCGACTTGTTGTTGTGTAGTGTGTGGATGCGAATTGAAACCACTATCGTAGATGGATGAGAAGTTTCTAGCAAACAGCTCACATATCACTTCACAACTTTGGGCTACACTGGACAGTCCCAGACAGGACCCAGATGCATGGTAGCTGGTAATAAAGATCTGTTTTTTCGTTTATGTTTTATAAAAGTCCAGAAGTATTTTGAATTTTGTAGGATATTGTTTTCAATTTTTTTGCAATACAAATTGTAGAGCTAAGTGCTTGACCTTCACATCGGTGCTTAATGATATCGAGACTAATTTTATCAAGGGGATTCCGGTATTTCTTAACTCTTTGCCTTAACTTGTATCCTTCCCTCTGTGGGCGTAGCATGGTTGCCATTTTATCACTTATCGTTGTGGTAAAGACGCCCATCACGCTCTGACAAGTATGCGAGTGCGAGAGTGATGGATGCCTTATCCACAACGATAAGTGATAAAATGGCAACCGTGCTACGCCCGCTGCATTCTGATAAGGTCACGCGAGAACCACACAGGATATTTCTTGCCTTTTGGTTTGTAAGAGGTACATATTTTTTAATGGCTAAATAGATTAGAGGATGTTGATAGCATGGCTAGTAAATTTCAATATGAGATAGATCTCATATTGAAATTTACTAGCCATGCTATCAACATCCTCACAAGAGTTCAGTATTAAACACCAGTCCGAACTACCTTGATGGTTTTTCAAGGTAGTTCGATAATTCGTAATAATTAACTTTGTAGAAATTAGGTCTTGGTTGCACGTTGGATGCAAGAGTTGATTCAGAATCCAATTTTACACGGAATCGGAATGCTACTGGAGGATGACGAGTATCTATTACACTTAAGGCGGTCGTACCATTCTCTACGGTTATTTAGTGCCATAAACTCCATGACGAGGTGCCCAAGAGAACATGAACCGAGCAGATTAGGGGCCAAATGTAGCTCGCCGTCAATTTCGGTCCAATCCATGGAAGGAATGTTAAAATCTCCGACTATCAATGAGTTCGAGTAATTTGTCAAGTTGACAGAAGCCCTATGCACGAACTGTTCCACAACGACTGACCTCACCGGTGGATGAAGGTAAACACAGCAAACGCAGAACTTAACAAGGTTATCTTTTCTTTTACTCTATAATAACCCACAAGTCTTCAGAGTCAGTTTCGTACTCTGGGATTCTGTAGGACGCATACTTCTTTTTGACAGCTATCATTACCCCTCCACCGGTTTTCTTGGAACAAGGCAGCTCAAGGTTACGGGCCCTTCTATACACGTTGTACCGATCATCAAAAATTTCCGAATCTCTTACGTTGTCTTGTAACCAAGTCTCAGTGATACAAATAATGTCGTAATTATTAACTGATACATTACATAGGAATTCAACTGTTTTGGTATTTAAACCTCTAGCATTTTGATAATAACAGGTTAATTCAGCGAATAGTACTCTTTAGGAGACACTGTTCATAGATAAGGATCGCAATAAACAACAAGTTACCCTATAGTCTTCTGATAGATTCCAAGTTCTTCAGTACTATCGCTTGAGCCTTATCATCTTTTCGAATGAGTACCCTTCCGCTTCTGACCCACACGTATTTGTATTGTTTCTCCCTCGCTGCCAATCTTGCTTCCTTGTGGATTTTTTTATTATACGGGGTCAGATGTTCCGCTACATAAATTGGCTTGTTGTCGCCGCCTATGCCGAGATGACTAGAATTGAGTTTATTTTCCTTGTTCGCTCTGTTGAAGTTGATCACCGCAGCAAGTAGAAGTATCACGCAGCGTTGCGGACTTTTAAGTTTGACTATAATATTTCGCGGTCTAGAATTTTTGTCGTCGAACTTGCCCGAATCATCGGCCTTAATATCGCATGACACAGTTTTGGCCAATTGCAATGTCGTTGTGATCAAATTTTCTGATTTATATTCCGGTACACACTGGATCTCAACATTAGTTGCCCGAGATTGTTGTTCCATCTCGTTAATTCGATTACATAAATTCTGATTATTGTTTTTTAATAGATCAACCTCCTTCTGTAGCTGTCGGCATATTTCAAATTTTTTCTCGGTCTCACTTATCATTTCTTCGAAATCGGTTTCTTCGGTATCATTCCATTAGGTCGCTTCTGTGAGTGAAAAATCGTTATTTAGGTTCTTTTTATTGTAGATATATCAAATAGTGACTTTTAAAAGTTTTTATAGATGCTTTTAGTTTTTTCATATTCATATTCATATCATTTATTGCGTTTCATGTTGTACATTATTGAACAATTCCAGGAACATGAACCCTGCAAGGGCACAGCAATCTTATAAATATATGGAATACAATTAAATTATGTATTAGAATAGGTATGACTAAGATGCTAAGTTTAATATTAACAGTATGGTACAATTACAAAACAAATACGGGCAGTGATAATAGTTTCCAATGATACACAAGTTATTGAGGTCATACATACACCAGTTTAAGACATAAAAATAGAGTGGTCATTATTAATTTTGTTTATCAAACTAGGTTGATTCTAATATTGTGTGAATTTTTCAGATAGGAAATCTTTTGTGGTGTAATAGCATTTCCGAACTAAGAGGGCCCTTAAATCCTGTTTGATTTTTTTGAAATTTGGTGCGAGTTTAATCGTATCTGGTAGTTTATTGAAAATTTTTACACACATCGCGAATGGACCAGAATGAACCATTTGCAATTTTGACGTTGGTCTTTCAAGTTTATCGCGGGGTCTCAAATTATCCGCTCGTGTGTGTTGAGGAAACAGGTTCATGTTATTCTTTACAAAAATGCAAGCTTCCATGATATATATTGAAGGCAAGGTGAGAATGTCTTGTTCAATAAAATGTTGTTTGCAGCTTTCCATCATCCTTATATTGACAAAAATTCTGATGCATCGTTTTTGTAATATAAACAAATGCATCAAGTCTGTGCTGTTTCCCCACAACACTTGATGGATACCAGAAGGGTAAAATAATGGAGGAGATAAATGATTTGAGTACCTTTGTCAGTCAGGTGTAAAGTTTAAAGTACTTGCGTGTCCCACGTTGGCGGCGCCGCTTTCTTGGTGGCCTTAAGTTTTTCACCTTGTTTGTCTTGTCACACTATAATGTTGAGTGCTAGGATTGATAATGCTTAAGGCAGACGAGACGGGATCCACTGACTAATTGGATTGGAAGGGTTTTTTTTTGAGGACGCGTGAAAGCATCTCGTCATACATTTTTTACGAGAGAGAGAGAGAGAGAGAATGTAAAAGTCGAAAGTGACCGAATGTAATTCTTGATTAAGGATATGGAAATGAACTAAAAAGGATTAATGTTGCTAGATTACAATAATGTAATTTCTAAACATACTGCCCGGGAAGAAATCTTCAGGATTTCTTAGAACACATAATACTAATTGTCTACAATAGTGCAAAATAAACTATATTTTACTAAATAACCTTAAAACTACGTGAACCTCTACATTTAATCTTTGCTGATAAGGGAGAGGGCACAGCTTCAAAACAGGTCGCACGAAGTGGTTGCCTGTAGCAGTTTTCAAGGTAGCAACTCGCACTACACCATCACGACCTGGTGATAACGAAACTATGCGAGCCAGTGTCCAACAATAAGGCGAGGTGTTCTCATTTATTATGAGTACGATATCATTAACCTTTATATTATCCGTGCCTTTAAACCACTTGTTACGGCTTTGCAGATGGATGTTAGGTTAGGTTAGGTTAGGTTAGGTTAGGTTAGAGGGTAGGGGTGCTAGGTCGGGTAACCTCCACGAGTGTCAGGGCTCTTCCAGTTCCTGTGGACCCTCGCGGGTCTGTGGGAAGGGGAAGGGTCCTGGCTGGTGCACCCTGGAGGCAACGTTAAGTGATTCTTCTACGGGGGAATCGCTTATCGGTGCTACAAATAACCCGACGCAGGGGGCCCTTTTGGGTCCCGGAACGGCTCTCTCCGCGTCCCTCTGACCAGCAGATGGCGCGGGAGATGGGCAACGGCCGTAAGGTCGTGGAGAAGGGGTGGTTTAACCAACCACTTACAGGGGAGCCTACGCCAGCTCCCCTTGAATCCCGGAACCCGCAGCACTCTCCCAACGACCCCCATCTGTGGCGGTATGGGGTACGGGAGGTGCCAGCTTTTAGCGCGCGGACCGGAGGGCCTGCCTTAATTGGCCGGCCCGCGGGAAGGAAACCCCTTTAAAAACCCGACAGTGAAGTCGTTAAAACCTCTGGATACCGCCCGACCTCCAGAGTAAATAGGGTTACCCAGGTACAGGGGGCACTGCCTGGGTGGACTCCCCCTTCCCCCTTACTCGTGGGAACAAAATGGAAAACAAACCCAAACCCAAAACCAAACCCAACCCAAAACCCGTGATGATCCAAAACGACGACACTGACAAACTAACATTGGACACAGATGTGGAGACCTTCCGCCCCCGACGAAACTTAGCACGATCACCAGTGCAACAGGTTGGCAGCCCACGTCTCGATCTGAACGCGGCCGCCATCCAGATCGTGCCGAAAAAGGCATACGGCCCAGCGCACGACGGCGCTGGCCGTTTCTTGCCGCGAGTGCGGAGCAGGGAGCGCTCTGTGGAGGGGCCCTCGAGCTCGGTCCAACTGGTGCCACCGGCACTGGAGGGGGGGCAAGAGGCCCGTTACGAGCTAATCCCTAGGGTGGTGCTGACCCGCCTGGACGAGGGGAGCTGCCCCCCGGGAGTTCCGGCGCACGATGCAGAGAAGATTCGGGGCACGTCGCGTTCCGTCTCGCCTGCCACAGCTGACAGGGAGGGGCAGCGGCCGTCCTCCGCCGACGAGGCTGCTCCTCAACAGGCTGAACTGGCTTTGCGGCGTAATCACAGAGCCAGGGCCAGGGGGCGGTTGCCCCTATGCCCGCTGACTCCCTTTAATTTCGGGAACTCGGCGGGGGTGCGGGAGTCGTCCGTCGACTCCCCAGTGCCCCGGTCAGACGCGGAGGACCCGCCGGGGCAGGCGGGGGCGGAGCGGCTCTCGGACTCAAGCCCGGTAACCGTCAGGACCAGATCCAGGTCGGGATCAGCGTCGCCCGTTCCTGAAGGCCGTTTATGGTCCCAGGACGGGCAAAAGAGGCGGCGTCTAGAACTGTCTGAATCGTCCAGTGATGGCGATTTTAAGACTGCGACGGAGGACAGGTCTACGCCTACGACAGGGAAGTATGTCGGAATAGGCAAGGCGCAGTCCGATTACAAGGCGGCGAAGGAGGAATTCCGCCGCAAGGCTGCAGAAGAGGCAGAGGCGGAGGTGGCCAAAATGGTCATCCGCTTGAGACCCGACCGGACAGTAACGCAGAGTACACGAGCGGAGGACCAGCTGGCCTCTGCCTTACACACGCAAATGATGGACAGCACTGACGTGATCAAAGCAGTGATTGCCAAATCAGGCAACCTAAAAGGGACCCACCAGCGGAAGCTGAAGGATGCGGTGGCGGCTTATATGGATGCTGCAACGGTATTGATTAAGCGCACATCCTCGGAAGAGACCGAGAGGCTTGAGGCCCAAAACAAACGCCTGCAAGCTCAGATGACTGAGCTCCAAAGAGAGCTCGGGGAGCTGCGGAGTGAGCTGCGCACAGCTAAAGCAGCTCCCACACCGCAAACTCATATGCCGGAGGACGCCGAACGCAACATAATGGTCAAAGTGGGGACCATGGTAAACGCTCGGCTGGATGCGTTAGAAGATCGGCTCCTCCCACCGACGGCTGTGCGCCCATTGCTCGCGGCGGACAAAAAGGGACAGGGCGCACCGCCTGCCACCAACTCAGCAGTCAACAACGTCGCTGGCACTAGCGGGCGGAAGATGGCAGAGCCTAAAGCGCCTGCTCCTGCTCCTCCAACGGGAAAGAAGGGGAAGAAAAAACCCGTCAAAAAGGCCAAGAAGGATGACCATGTGGCTCTACCAGCTCTGCCAGCCGAAGCCCCTCATGTGCCCCGCCCCATGCCGCCTACGCCGGCGTCCAGGAATGAGACGTGGACAGACGTCATCGGGAAAGGCAAGAAGAAAAAGAAGACTGCCGCGCAGGGAGCAGCGCCACAGTCCAAGCCCAAGCAGACCCAAAAACTGCGGGCACCACGCTCAGCGGCCGTAGTGCTGACGCTGAAACCGGGTGAGGGCCGCCCCACCTACGGGGACATAATTAAAGAGGCTCGGTCGAAGATCGATCTGAAAGACCTCCAGATTGAGGGTGTCCGATTTAAGCGGGCGGTCACTGGAGCGACCATCATTGAGGTACCCGGGGCGACAGCGGGCGAGAAAGCGGATGCTCTCGCGGAAAAGTTGAGGGCAACGCTCAAGAGCGAGGACGTACAAGTCTCGAGGCCCACGAAGTGCTCGGAGGTGCGCATTACGGGTCTCGATGATTCAGTGACACCGGAGGATGTCAAGGCGGCAATTTCAAAGGTTAGCGGGTGCGATGCTGGCCTTGTAAAATGCGGCGAAATCCGTCAGAACTTCTCGGGGTTAGGCACGGCATGGGTCCGTTGCCCAGTAACAGCAGCCAAAAAGCTGGCAGAGGGCGGGCGCCTGCTGGTAGGTTGGGTATCCGCACGGGTGCAGGTACTGGCTGCTAAACCCATGCGCTGCTTCCGGTGCCTCGAGGCGGGACACGTCCGAGCACAGTGCCAATCTCAGGACGATCGGAGCGAGCTGTGCTACCGATGTGGCCAGCCCGGCCACAAGGCAGCCACGTGCACCGCCACGCCGCACTGCCCAGTCTGCGCAGCGGCCAAAAAACCAGCGGGACATGCCGTAGGGAGCAAGTTGTGCGCTGCTCTCAAAAAGAAGGGGAAGTTTGGCACTAGGCCACGGGCCACCCAGCCGAACTTCCACCCGGCCGCCAATGTGACACCAGAGACTGAGGAGGCTGTAGAAATGGAGGAATAATAATGGCCCTCTCCTTCTTGCAGGCGAATCTCAACCACTGCGCCAGGGCTCAGGACCTCTTGTTCCAGAGCATGGCGCAGTGGCTGACCCACGTGGCTGTCGTTTCCGAGCCATACTTTATCCCCCAAAGGGACAATTGGGCTGGGGACCATGATGGCTTGGTAGCGTTAGCCACGCAAACGGCTGCTGGCTCGCCACCGTTCGAGAAAGTCGATAAGGGAAGGGGTTATGTTGCCGGGCGCCTTGGCGGCATCCTTGTTGTCGGTGTCTACTTCTCGCCAAACAGGAGCCTGGCAGATTTCGAGTCTTTCCTGACGGACGTGGGTGCGGTCATTAGGCAAAACCGTCCAAGCTCTGTGCTCGTTGCCGGGGATCTCAACGCCAAGTCCATGGCGTGGGGATCCTCGTCAACGGATGCGCGCGGCCGCGAGTTGGAGGAGTGGGCCATCGCAGAGGGCCTAATCGTTGTGAACAGCGGGTCAGTCGACACGTGCGTGCGGCAACAAGGTGGCTCCATTGTGGACGTGACGTTCGCCAACGCCGCCTTGGCGCGCCGTGTCCAGGGCTGGGCAGTGCTCGAGGGCATCGAGACTTTGTCGGACCACCGTTATATTCGGTTCAGCGTCTCCGCACTAACAGATGCTCCGAGTGGCCCTATCAGCCGCTCTCTGAGAGGAGAGGGACCACGCTGGGCACTAAAACGCCTCGACTGGGACACATTCCATCTTGCCGCCGAAGTCGAGGCTTGGAACCCCGTTCCTGAGGGCCCAGTGGATGTGGAGGAAGAGGCGCAAGCGCTCGGCGGATCCATGACAGCGATTTGCGACGCAGCAATGCCCCGAGCAAAACCCGTGCCTCCGAAACGCCAAGTCCACTGGTGGTCGGTTGAACTCGACCAGCTGAGACAGTCCTGTGTAGCTGCAAGGCGCATGTACAGTCACCAGCGGAGGCGTCGACGCAGGGTCCCCGTCCAAGAGGCGGAACTGTACGCCGTTTACATCCAGTGCACGAAAGACCTTCAGCTGGCCATAAGCCAGGCGAAGGAGGGTTCCCAGCAGGAGATGCTCGAAACGCTCAACAGGGACCCGTGGGGCCGACCATATAAAATGGTCCGCAGCAAACTTCGCCCCTGGGCCCCACCACTGACGAGAAGTCTCGAGCCGAACCTGCTGGGGGACGTGGTCGCGACTCTGTTCCCGGCTAGTGAAGGCTTCTCTCCGCCAGACATGGCGCCGCCCACCGTACCTGGTGACGACGAGGAAGAGGCTCCAAATGTGTCAGTCGGAGAACTCGGAGCAGCTGTTCTCCGATTGAAAGGAAAAAACACGGCCCCTGGACCTGACGGGATCCCGGGCCGCGCCTGGGTCCTAGCCAGTAACACGCTGGAGAACAGACTGCTCAGACTTTTCTCGGGGTGCTTCGAGCAGGCTCTCTTCCCCAGGCAATGGAAGACAGGCAAACTTGTCCTTCTAAAGAAGGAAGGGCGCCCTGCGGATTCCCCGTCTGCATACCGCCCAATAGTCCTGCTCGATGAGGTGGGCAAGCTTTTTGAGCGGATTATAGCTGCCCGCCTCATTAAACATCTCATCCGAGTCGGACCGGATTTGGCGGAGTGCCAGTACGGGTTCCGTAGCGGTCGCTCGACCGTCGACGCCATCCTTCGCGCAAAAGATCTTGCGGACAGGGCGGTGTCAGAAAAAGAAGTGCTATTGGCGGTATCCTTGGATATCGCCAACGCATTTAACACCCTGCCCTGGGGATGCGTGATGGAGGCACTACGTTTCCACCAAGTGCCCGCCTACCTGAGGCAAATGGTCGGCGCGTACCTCTCTGAGAGGTACGTAATTTACCCAGGCCGGGAGGAGTGGGGACGACATCGGATGTCCTGCGGTGTTCCACAGGGGTCGGTCCTAGGGCCACTCCTGTGGAACATCGGCTACGATTGGGTCCTGCGTGGCGCAAATCTTCCAGGAGTCAGTCTAACGTGCTACGCCGACGACACTCTTGTGACGGCCCGCGGGAAGACTTACCGCCATGCTGGTGTACTGGCCACGGCTGGCGTGGCTCACGTGGTAAGGCGAATCCGACTGTTGGGGTTGAAGGTGGCTCTGCAAAAATCAGAAGCCATATGCTTTCACGGGCGCGGCGGGGCCCCTCCACCGGACGCCCACTTAGTGGTGGGGGGCACCACAATCAAAATAGAGCCCACCATGAGGTATCTGGGCCTCACACTCGACGGCCGTTGGAGCTTCCATGCCCATTTCAAACGCTTGTTGCCAAAGCTGATGGGAGCCGCCGGTGCCCTAGGGCGTATACTCCCGAACACGGGGGGGCCTAAGGCGCCGTGTCGGCAGCTGTACATGGGGGTCGTGCGCTCCATGGCCCTCTACGGTGCTCCCGTATGGGCGGAGAACTTGCGGAGCCGGGAAATTGCTCTCCTGCGCAAGGCGCAGGGCGTGATGGCCGTCAGGCAAATACGGGGGTATCGCACCATCTCCGGTGAGGCGGCATGCGTGCTGGCGGGGTCACTCCCTTGGGACCTGGATGCGAGAGCCCTTGCGGCGGCTTACCGTTGGCGCAAGGAGGCGCTTGGTCGCGGTGACTCACCAGCACCAAGAGAGTTGGAGGCCCAACGCGACGCTGCTCGCCTCGAAATGGTGGGAATATGGAAGGAAAGGCTGGCACAACCGTGTGCGGGCCTCAAGACCATCCGGGCAATTCGTCCGGTTCTGGAGCGGTGGCTGGACCGGAGTCATGGCACGTTGACTTTCCGGCTGACGCAGGTCCTCTCGGACCACGGATGTTTCGGGAGGTACCTGCATCGCATACGCCGAGAGTCAAGCCCGCGGTGTCACCACTGTGACAATTGCCCGGAGGAGACGGCCCAGCACACGCTGGAGGTTTGCCCAGCCTGGGAGCAGGAGCGCCGGACACTATGCGCCACTGTTGGCCATGACCTCTCGCTGCCCACGGTAGTAAGTAGTATCGTGGACAGCGACAGGGCATGGAGAGCGGTCCTCGCCTTCTGCGAGACCGTCATGGAGCTGAAGGAGGCGGCCGAGAGACAGAGGGAGGCAACTTCCGAGGATCCCGGTCGCCAACGGCGAGTAGGGCGAAGGCGGCGAGCCTACGACCGCCATATTCCACCCTAACCGTGGCCAGGGCCGGCAGGCTTGGGGAAGTCTGTCGGCCGAATGACAAACTGGCCCGTGATGGCGTGCGCGGGCTCCCGCACACAAAACACCGAGGTGTTGCTGGTGGGGTTCACACCCTCCCGAGTTCGGGGCCTTCACCAGGCCAGTCACCGCCGGGTCGCGGAAGAGTATACACAATCGTGCCCGTAACCCGGCAACACGGTGACGAGGCGGAAAACCGTGGGGTTTTAGTCGGTAGTCCGGGCGGTTCCCGGGAGTCCGACATACCCGCCCAGGCCTCCCCGGCCGGGCGGGATGCGTAAATGCATTTCCCCACGTAAAAAAAAAAAAAAAAAAAAAAAAAAAAAAAAAAAAAAAAAAAAAAAAAAAAAAAAAAAAAAAAAAAAAAGGTTAGAGGGTAGGGGTGCTAGGTCGGGTAACCTCCACGAGTGTCAGGGCTCTTCCAGTTCCTGTGGACCCTCGCGGGTCTGCGGGAAGGGGAAGGGCTCTGGCTGGTGCACCCTGGAGGCAACGGTAAGTGATTCGTCTACGGGGGAATCGCTTACCGGTGCGGTATGGGGTACGGGAGGTGCCAGCTGTAAGCGCGCGGACCGGAGGGCTTGCCTTAATTGGCCGGCCCGCGGGAAGGAAAACCCTATAAAACCCGACAGTGAAGTCGTTAAAACCTCTGGATACCGCCCGACCTCCAGAGTAAATAGGGTTACCCAGGTACAGGGGGCACTGCCTGGGTGGACTCCCTTCCCCCATTCTCGTGGGAACAAAATATGGACGGTAATACCAAAAAAAACAAAAACAAACACAAACTCGAGATGGCCCCAAAAAACGACGACAACGGCACACACACGATGGACAAGGATACGGAGGCCTTCCGCCCCCACCGCAGCCTTGCACGCTCACCAGTGCAATGGGGAGGTGGCAGCCCACGCATCGATTTGAACGCGGCTGCAATTCAGATCGCGCAGAAGAGTGCAGACGGCCCAGCGCGCGATGGCTCTGGCCGCTTCTTGCCGCGAGTGGGGGGTGGGGAGCGCCCCGTCACGAACACACAGCTGCGAGAACTGCGGGTGACCCTCGAAAGAGTGGATACTCCCAGACCAACGAGGAGGAAGACGACAGCGGAAAGCAGTGGATCCGTGTCCGACTGCAGCCTGGAGACCGTCAAATCACGGTCCAGGTCGAACTCGGGCTCATCGGACCATGAAGGGCAAAGGGAGTGTGCTCCAGCAGCGAGCTCTCAACTAAAAGAGCTCACGGCGTCGTTGGAATGCGAAGACACCCCTGTCTCGAGGAGGAAAACGGGTGCCGAAGGCAGCGGAACCGTGTCCGACGGCAGCCTGGAGACGGTAAAGTCACGGTCCAGGTCCAATCCGGGCTCTAGGCCCCCACATGAAGGGAAATCTCGCTTCTGGCGGGACAATGGGCCAAAACGCATTTGCCTGGAGCTGGAGGGTTCCGAGGATGAGGAATCTGGCAGTGAAAAAAATAAGGAGGTAGAGAAGCAGGATCCTGCGTCTCCCTCGGGGGAGAGACCGAGACCGAAACCGCGAACCAAAGCGGAATACACGACGAAAGTGGCTGCGCAGGCGCAATACAACGCCGAGCTGCGTGAAACAATGAGGTTGAGGGCGGAGGAAGAGGTCAACAATATGACCATCCAGACCCGCCACTCCTTCTGCAATGCATCAACCTCCCGGCCATCGGACATGTCGGCAGATGAAGCAGAGGCGGTGCCTGCTGCTGTGCTCCGCAAGCAGGCGCTGGACAGCGTCTCGGTCATTGAAACGGTGCAGAAAACGTCCGGCAACCTTAAAGGCGGTCACCAACGCAAGTTGAAGGTTGCCTGCAACGCGATTAGGGATGCGTTCGGTGTCTTGGAGAAGCGCACATCGTCGGACGAGGTCAAGCACCTGGAAGCGAGTAACGCACGCCTGCAAGCGGAACTGGCCGAGGTGAAAGCAAAACTGGACCGCCTCGAGGCCGAAGTAAGATCAGTGCCCAGGGCACCCTCCCAGGCTGAGACCCAGCCCAGTACACTCCCCCGTGTGGAGAAGGAACCACCTTCGGACCGGGCAACAATCGTTGCTATGTTGAATGCCCGGTTCGAAGCGCTGGAGGTGGAAGGGCGGTTATTACCTGCCAAGAACCTGCGGCCCCAATTGGCGGCTGATAAAACGAAGACGGCTGGCGGAAGACAACCTGCCTTGCCTGAAAATTGGCTAGCAGCAACTGCACCAGTTACCAGCGCGCCTCCCGCGGCCACAAGTAACCAACGCGGGGAAAAAAAGAAAGGGAAAAGAAAGAAGGCATCAATGAGCTCCGAGGCTGCCGCCAGTGCCGCAGCTGCAGCAGCTACAAAGCCGCAACCACAGCCTCCGGCGCCAGAAACGACGACACAGCGCTGGAATAAGGTGGTTAGCTCCGGGGCGAAGGGAAAAGCTGCAACGCAAGCTGAGGCGCAGCCCCAATCCAAGGCGAAAACGCGCCCTAAAACGGGACGTCGCAAGCTCCGCCCTCCAAGGTCTGCGGCAGTGGTGCTGACACTGCAGCCGGACGCGGAAGCAAAAGGGGTGACCTACGCCAAAGTGCTCGCCGAGGCCAAGGACAAGGTCAATCTTGCCGACCTTGGCATCACGAACTTGCGTTTCCGGCGTGCAGTCACTGGTGCGCGGGTCCTGGAGTTGCCGGGAGCCACCAATGGCGAAAAGGCCGACAAGCTGGCCAAAGAACTGGCTGAAAAACTTGGGGAGGGAGTCCGGGTCTACAGGCCGACAAAATGCGCGGAGCTGCGCTTGTCTAACCTGGACGACTCGGTGACTCCCGCTGAGGTGGTCGCCGCCGTCGCTCGAGTTGGTGGCTGCGCTGAGGACCAGGTGAAGACCGGCGAGATCCGTCCGGATCACACTGGCCTCGGTACACTCTGGGTGCGCTGCCCGGTTACAACGGCGAAGAAGGTGGCCGAAGGCGGCCGTTTCTTGGTGGGATGGTCCTCGGCTCAGGTGAGATTACTCGAGTCGAGGCCGATGCGGTGCTTCCGGTGCCTGGAGAGTGGGCACGTCAGAGTACAATGCCAGTCACAGGTGGACCGCAGTGAGTTGTGCTACCGTTGCGGCCAGCCCGGCCACAAGTCGGCGCAGTGTACGGCCGCGCCTCTTTGCGTGCTGTGCCAAGCTGCGGGTAAATCGGCGGATCATGTGCTGGGCTCAAAAGCGTGCTCGGCACCACACCAGAGGAGGATAAAGAGCGTTGGCAATGGCCCCCGGGCCTCCTCGCAGCGTTCCCAGCTAGCCTCAACAACATCCGAGGCCCGCAGCGAGGTGGTAGAGGAAAGGGCCGTTGATTAATGGCCACTCGCTTTCTCCAGGCGAATATCAACCATTCCGCCAGGGCCCAAGACTTGTTGATTCAAAGCCTGGCGGAGTGGTTGATTGGAGTGGGTATTGTCGCCGAGCCCTATTCTGTCCCTCCCAGGGATAACTGGGTCGGAGACCTGGACGGCCTGGTGGCTATTGTCACTGGTTCATCCGCTGGTTCCCCGCCGCCGCAAAGAGTGGAGAGGGGCCACGGATACGTCGCCGCACGGATTGGAGACATAATGGTGATTGGGGCGTACTTCTCGCCGAACCGACCTCTGGCTGAATTCGAGCAGTTCTTGGTGGAGATCGGAGCCAAGATCGGCAGAAGTCGTCCTGGCATGTTGCTCGTCGCCGGTGATTTCAATGCCAAGTGCACGGCGTGGGGATCCCCGGCGACGAATGCTCGTGGAGCGGAGCTGGAGGAGTGGGCGGCTGCTACTGGGTTGGCTGTCCTTAATCAGGGGTCGACCAACACGTGCGTGCGGCAACAGGGCGGATCCATCGTGGACGTCACGTTCGCCAATGCCGCCCTGGTGCGCCGTGTTCGTGGCTGGGAGGTGCGGGAGGACGTGGAGACATTATCGGACCACCGATATATCCAGTTCGAGGTCTCCACCCTTCCAGCAGACTCGAGAAGCCTGAGTCGGCCCTTGCGAGGGGATGGCCCGCGTTGGGCACTCAAGCGCTTGGACCGGGACGCGTTGGTGGAGGCAGCCTTGGTGCAGGCTTGGCTGCCAGCGACCGACGGTCCCATTGATGTCGACGCGGAGGCCGAAAGGATGAGGAGTGCTATGGTGGAGGTGTGCGACGCAGCTATGCCGCGGGTAGGCCTGGTTCCCCCAAGGCGTAGGGTGTACTGGTGGTCCGGGGAACTCGCGCAGCTACGCGAGTCCTGCGTTGCAGCGAGACGCCAGTACACTCACAGCCGGAGGCGTCGGCCGCGTGACGTGCCATTGGAGGAGCTGCTGTATGCCGCATACTCGGAGGCCGTCAAGGTGCTGCAGGGGGCAATCAGCAGGGCCAAGGACCTGGCTGAGGAGGAGATGCTGGAGACTCTCAACAGTGACCCGTGGGGAAGGCCGTACAGGATGGTGAGACGCAAGCTCCGCCCCTGGGCACCCCCACTTACGCAAAGTCTCCAGCCACAGCTCCTTGAACAGGTGGTCGACGGCCTGTTTCCGACGAGAGAGGAGCACACACCTCCACCCATGCTAGCCCCTAGGGGGAGGGTAGCTGACGTGGGCGATGCGCCGGAGGTAACGGAGGGTGAACTGGGGGCGGCGGTGCTACGGCTCCGAGCCAAAAACACTGCCCCCGGCCCCGACGGAGTTCCCGGCCGGGCCTGGGTTCTAGCGCTGGGTCCGATGGAAGCGCGGCTGAGGGCGCTATTCAGCGCATGTCTTGCGCGGGGACAGTTTCCCCGTGTTTGGAAGTCGGGGAAACTGGTCCTTCTGCGTAAGGAGGGGCGACCGGCAGACTCACCTTCGGCCTACAGGCCAATAGTGCTGCTGGACGAGGCTAGCAAACTATTGGAGCGGGTAGTGGCTGCCCGTCTCAACCGGCATCTGGAGGGGGTAGGTCCGGACCTCAGTGACCACCAGTTTGGATTCCGCCGGGGCAGATCCACTATCGATGCTATTGCGCGGGTGAGGGCCCTGGCGGATGAAGCGGTGCTCCACGGGCAGGTAGTATTGGCGGTGTCTCTTGACATCGCCAATGCGTTCAACTCCCTGCCCTGGGCCTCCATTGCGGCCGCATTGAGGCGCCACGCGGTGCCTGAGTACCTGCGGAGGACGGTTGAGGACTATCTCACCGATAGAGCCGTCAGGTACCCAGGGCACGAAGACTGGCAGGAGAAGAGGTTGTCGTGCGGTGTCCCGCAGGGGTCGGTTCTTGGTCCACTCCTGTGGAACATCGGGTACGACTGGGTGCTGAGGGGGCACAATCTGCCGGGGATCAAGGTGACGTGCTACGCCGACGACACCCTGGTGACAGCCCGGGGTAGCACGTACCGGGAGGCGGCGATTCGAGCCACGGCTGGCGTGGCAACGGTGGTGGCCCGAATCAGAAGGTTGGGGCTGGAGGTGGCCCTGAACAAATCCGAGGCCCTGTGTATTCATGGGCCTCGGAGGGCCCCTCCGGCAGGTTCCAACCTGGTTGTGGGAGGAGCGTCCATCGCTGTCAAGTCGACAATGCGGTACCTAGGCATAGTCCTTGACAGCCGTTGGACGTTCAAGGAGCATTTCAGGTGCCTTGCTCCGAAATTAGTCGGGGCGGCGTCGGCACTCAGCCGGCTGTTACCCAACTTGGGCGGGCCGAATGCGAGCTGTCGCAAACTGTACGCGGGGGTGGTGCGGTCAATGGCCCTGTACGGGGCGCCCATTTGGGCCGGATCCCTGACCGCCCAAAATCAAGCCCAGCTGCGAAGGCCGCAGCGGGTTATGGCGGTTAGGATGGCGAGGGCATACCGCACCGTCTCCTACGAGGCGGCTTGCGTGCTGGCGGGGACCCCACCCTGGGACCTCGACGCCTTGGTTCTGGCCGATGTGTATTGGCGTGTCACCGAGGCGCGGGCCAGGGGGGTCCAACCACTTCTGGAGGAGACCAGGCGGTGGAGACTTGACTCCCGCCGTGTCCTCCTTCAGAAGTGGAAAGAAAGGTTGGAAGTGCCTAGTGCCGGCCACTGGACCATCGGGGCGATCCGGCCCGTCTTGGAAAGATGGGTCGGCAGAAAAGGGGGGTTCCTCTCCTTCCACCTCACGCAGATTCTCTCGGGGCACGGCTGCTTTGGGAGATATCTGTGCGGGGTGGCGGGCCGGGAACCGACGGCGGAATGCCACGAGTGCGGCGACGCCGAAGATACGGCGCAGCACACACTGGCGGTGTGCCCAGCTTGGGCAGAGCAGCGGGCCACACTCGTGGCCGTGGTGGGGCATGACCTCTCCCTGCCCGCCGTGGTAGAAGCCATGGTGGGGAGCGACAGGTCATGGAAGGCGGCGGCCTCCTTCTGCGAGGACGTGATGACGCAGAAGGAGGCAGCGGAGCGCGGGAGGGAGGACAATCCGGCCTCCCAACCGATGCGCCGCAAACGCGTGGGGCGACGGCGGTTAGCGTACGACCGCCGACTTCCCCCATAAGGGTACCTGTGGGCGGCAGATACGGGGACGTCTGTCGCCTACACGATGGTCCCCGAGTGGCGGGCGTGCCGTTTCTCGGTGCGCCCCCTTGCGGAGGTAGGGGGAGAATCATCTCCCCAGAGATGAGTCCGCTGCGCGGACAGCCGCTGGCGAGGTTGCGGAAGTGTGCCCAGGGCGTTCCCGTGGCCTCGCCTTATAGCGCAGAGGCGGCACATAGAGGGGTTTTTAGTGGGTAAACCATTGGCCTCATTAGCCGACATGGGAGTCCCACATAACCACCAGGGCCCGTCCCCGCACCCTGGTGGTATGCGTAACGCATTTTCCCCTCTTAAAAAAAAAAAAAAAAAAAAAAAAAGGTTAGGTTAGAGGCACGTCGGGGTGCTAGGTCGGGTAACCTCCACGAGTGTCAGTGCTCTTCCAGTTCCTGTGGACCCTCGCGGGTCGGTGGGAAGGGGAAGGGTCCTGGCTGGTGCACCCTGGAGGCAACGTTAAGTGACTCTTCTACGGGGGAATCGCTTATCGGTGCTACAAATAACCCGACGCAGGGGGCCCTTTTGGGTCCCGGAACGGCTCTCTCCGCGTCCCTCTGTCCAGCAGATGGCGCGGGAGATGGGCAACGGCCGTAAGGTCGTGGAGAAGGGGTGGTTTAACCAACCACTTACAGGGGAGCCTACGCCCGCTCCCCTTGAATCCCGGAACCCGCAGCACTCTCCCAACGACCCCCATCTGTGGCGGTATGGGGTACGGGAGGTGCCAGCTTTTAGCGCGCGGACCGGAGGGCCTGCCTTAATTGGCCGGCCCGCGGGAAGGAAACCCCTTTAAAAACCCGACAGTGAAGTCGTTAAAACCTCTGGATACCGCCCGACCTCCAGAGTAAATAGGGTTACCCAGGTACAGGGGGCACTGCCTGGGTGGACTCCCCCTTCCCCCTTACTCGTGGGAACAAAATGGAAAACAAACCCAAACCCAAAACCAAACCCAACCCAAAACCCGTGATGATCCAAAACGACGACACTGACAAACTAACATTGGACACAGATGTGGAGACCTTCCGCCCCCGACGAAACTTAGCACGATCACCAGTGCAACAGGTTGGCAGCCCACGTCTCGATCTGAACGCGGCCGCCATCCAGATCGTGCCGAAAAAGGCATACGGCCCAGCGCACGACGGCGCTGGCCGCTTCTTGCCGCGAGTGCGGAGCAGGGAGCGCTCTGTGGAGGGGCCCTCGAGCTCGGTCCAACTGGTGCAACCGGCACTGGAGGGGGGGCAAGAGGCCCGTTACGAGCTAATCCCTAGGGTGGTGCTGACCCGCCTGGACGAGGGGAGCTGCCCCCCGGGAGTTCCGGCGCAGGATGCAGAGAAGATTCGGGGCACGTCGCGTTCCGTCTCGCCTGCCACAGCTGACAGGGAGGGGCAGCGGCCGTCCTCCGCCGACGAGGCTGCCCCTCAACAGGCTGAACTGGCTTTGCGGCGAAATCACAGAGCCAGGGCCAGGGGGCGGTTGCCCCTATGCCCGCTGACTCCCTTTAATTTCGGGAACTCGGCGGGGGTGCGGGAGTCGTCCGTCGACTCCCCAGTGCCCCGGTCAGACGCGGAGGACCCGCCGGGGCAGGCGGGGGCGGAGCGGCTCTCGGACTCAAGCCCGGTAACCGTCAGGACCAGATCCAGGTCGGGATCAGCGTCGTCCGTTCCTGAAGGCCGTTTATGGTCCCAGGACGGGCAAAAGAGGCGGCGTCTAGAACTGTCTGAATCGTCCAGTGATGGCGATTTTAAGACTGCGACGGAGGACAGGTCTACGCCTACGACAGGGAAGTATGTCGGAATAGGCAAGGCGCAGTCCGATTACAAGGCGGCGAAGGAGGAATTCCGCCGCAAGGCTGCAGAAGAGGCAGAGGCGGAGGTGGCCAAAATGGTCATCCGCTTGAGACCCGACCGGACAGTAACGCAGAGTACACGAGCGGAGGACCAGCTGGCCTCTGCCTTACACACGCAAATGATGGACAGCACTGACGTGATCAAAGCAGTGATTGCCAAATCAGGCAACCTAAAGGGGACCCACCAGCGGAAGCTGAAGGATGCGGTGGCGGCTTACATGGATGCTGCAACGGTATTGATTAAGCGCACATCCTCGGAAGAGACCGAGAGGCTTGAGGCCCAAAACAAACGCCTGCAAGCTCAGATGACTGAGCTCCAAAGAGAGCTCGGGGAGCTGCGGAGTGAGCTGCGCACAGCTAAAGCAGCTCTCACACCGCAAACTCATATGCCGGAGGACGCCGAACGCGACATAATGGTCAAAGTGGGGACCATGGTAAACGCTCGGCTGGATGCGTTAGAAGATCGGCTTCTCCCACCGACGGCTGTGCGCCCACTACTCGCGGCGGACAAAAAGGGACAGGGCGCACCGCCTGCCACCAACTCAGCAGACAACAACGTCGCTGGCACTAGCGGGCGGAAGATGGCAGAGCCTAAAGCGCCTGCTCCTGCTCCTCCAACGGGAAAGAAGGGGAAGAAAAAACCCGTCAAAAAGGCCAAGAAGGATGACCATGTGGCTCTACCAGCTCTGCCAGCCGAAGCCCCTCATGTGCCCCGCCCCATGCCACCTACGCCGGCGTCCAGGAATGAGACGTGGACAGACGTCATCGGGAAAGGCAAGAAGAAAAAGAAGACTGCCGCGCAGGGAGCTGCGCCACAGTCCAAGCCCAAGCAGACCCAAAAACTGCGGGCACCACGCTCAGCGGCCGTAGTGCTGACGCTGAAGCCGGGAGAGGGCCGCCCCACCTACGGGGACATAATTAAGGAGGCTCGGTCGAAGATCGATCTGAAAGACCTCCAGATTGAGGGTGTCCGATTTAAGCGGGCGGTCACTGGAGCGACCATCATTGAGGTACCCGGGGCGACAGCGGGCGAGAAAGCGGATGCTCTCGCGGAAAAGTTGAGGGCAACGCTCAAGAGCGAGGACGTACAAGTCTCGAGGCCCACGAAGTGCTCGGAGGTGCGCATTACGGGTCTCGATGATTCAGTGACACCGGAGGATGTCAAGGCGGCAATTTCAAAGGTTAGCGGGTGCGATGCTGGCCTTGTAAAATGCGGCGAAATCCGTCAGAACTTCTCGGGGTTAGGCACGGCATGGGTCCGTTGCCCAGTAACAGCAGCCAAAAAGCTGGCAGAGGGCGGGCGCCTGCTGGTAGGTTGGGTATCCGCACGGGTGCAGCTACTGGCTGCTAAACCCATGCGCTGCTTCCGGTGCCTCGAGGCGGGACACGTCCGAGCACAGTGCCAATCTCAGGACGATCGGAGCGAGCTGTGCTACCGATGTGGCCAGCCCGGCCACAAGGCAGCCACGTGCACCGCCACGCCGCACTGCCCAGTCTGCGCAGCGGCCAAAAAACCAGCGGGACATGCCGTAGGGAGCAAGTTGTGCGCTGCTCTCAAAAAGAAGGGGAAGTTTGGCACTAGGCCACGAGCCACCCAGCCGAACTTCCACCCGGCCGCCAATGTGGCACCAGAGACTGAGGAGGCTGTAGAAATGGAGGAATAATAATGGCCCTCTCCTTCTTGCAGGCGAATCTCAACCACTGCGCCAGGGCTCAGGACCTCTTGTTCCAGAGCATGGCGCAGTGGCTGACCCACGTGGCTGTCGTTTCCGAGCCATACTTTATCCCCCAAAGGGACAATTGGGCTGGGGACCATGATGGCTTGGTAGCGTTAGCCACGCAAACGGCTGCTGGCTCGCCACCGTTCGAGAAAGTCGATAAGGGAAGGGGTTATGTTGCCGGGCGCCTTGGCGGCATCCTTGTTGTCGGTGTCTACTTCTCGCCAAACAGGAGCCTGGCAGATTTCGAGTCTTTCCTGACGGACGTGGGTGCGGTCATTAGGCAAAACCGTCCAAGCTCTGTGCTCGTTGCCGGGGATCTCAACGCCAAGTCCATGGCGTGGGGATCCTCGTCAACGGATGCGCGCGGCCGCGAGTTGGAGGAGTGGGCCATCGCAGAGGGCCTAATCGTTGTGAACAGCGGGTCAGTCGACACGTGCGTGCGGCAACAAGGTGGCTCCATTGTGGACGTGACGTTCGCCAACGCCGCCTTGGCGCGCCGTGTCCAGGGCTGGGGAGTGCTCGAGGGCATCGAGACCTTGTCGGACCACCGTTATATTCGGTTCAGCGTCTCCGCACTAACAGATGCTCCGAGTGGCCCTATCAGCCGCTCTCTGAGAGGAGAGGGACCACGCTGGGCACTAAAACGCCTCGACTGGGACACATTCCATCTTGCCGCCGAAGTCGAGGCTTGGAACCCCGTTCCTGAGGGCCCAGTGGATGTGGAGGAAGAGGCGCAAGCGCTCGGCGGATCCATGACAGCGATTTGCGACGCAGCAATGCCCCGAGCAAAACCCGTGCCTCCGAAACGCCAAGTCCACTGGTGGTCGGTTGAACTCGACCAGCTGAGACAGTCCTGTGTAGCTGCAAGGCGCATGTACAGTCACCAGCGGAGGCGTCGACGCAGGGTCCCCGTCCAAGAGGCGGAACTGTACGCCGTATACATCCAGTGCACGAAAGACCTTCAGCTGGCCATAAGCCAGGCGAAGGAGGGTTCCCAGCAGGAGATGCTCGAAACGCTCAACAGGGACCCGTGGGGCCGACCATATAAAATGGTCCGCAGCAAACTTCGCCCCTGGGCCCCACCACTGACGAGAAGTCTCGAGCCGAACCTGCTGGGGGACGTGGTCGCGACTCTGTTCCCGGCTAGTGAAGGCTTCTCTCCGCCAGACATGGCGCCGCCCACCGTACCTGGTGACGACGAGGAAGAGGCTCCAAATGTGTCAGTCGGAGAACTCGGAGCAGCTGTTCTCCGATTGAAAGGAAAAAACACGGCCCCTGGACCTGACGGGATCCCGGGCCGCGCCTGGGTCCTAGCCAGTAACACGCTGGAGAACAGACTGCTCAGACTTTTCTCGGGGTGCTTCGAGCAGGCTCTCTTCCCCAGGCAATGGAAGACAGGCAAACTTGTCCTTCTAAAGAAGGAAGGGCGCCCTGCGGATTCCCCGTCTGCATACCGCCCAATAGTCCTGCTCGATGAGGTGGGCAAGCTTTTTGAGCGGATTATAGCTGCCCGCCTCATTAAACATCTCATCCGAGTCGGACCGGACTTGGCGGAGTGCCAGTACGGGTTCCGTAGCGGTCGCTCGACCGTCGACGCCATCCTTCGCGCAAAAGATCTTGCGGACAGGGCGGTGTCAGAAAAAGAAGTGCTATTGGCGGTATCCTTGGATATCGCCAACGCATTTAACACCCTGCCCTGGGGATGCGTGATGGAGGCACTACGTTTCCACCAAGTGCCCGCCTACCTGAGGCAAATGGTCGGCGCGTACCTCTCTGAGAGGTACGTAATTTACCCAGGCCGGGAGGAGTGGGGACGACATCGGATGTCCTGCGGTGTTCCACAGGGGTCGGTCCTAGGGCCACTCCTGTGGAACATCGGCTACGATTGGGTCCTGCGTGGCGCAAATCTTCCAGGAGTCAGTCTAACGTGCTACGCCGACGACACTCTTGTGACGGCCCGCGGGAAGACTTACCGCCATGCTGGTGTACTGGCCACGGCTGGCGTGGCTCACGTGGTAAGGCGAATCCGACTGTTGGGGTTGAAGGTGGCTCTGCAAAAATCAGAAGCCATATGCTTTCACGGGCGTGGCGGGGCCCCTCCACCGGACGCCCACTTAGTGGTGGGGGGCACCAGAATCAAAATAGAGCCCACCATGAGGTATCTGGGCCTCACACTCGACGGCCGTTGGAGCTTCCATGCCCATTTCAAACGCTTGTTGCCAAAGCTGATGGGAGCCGCCGGTGCCCTAGGGCGTATACTCCCGAACACGGGGGGGCCTAAGGCGCCGTGTCGGCAGCTGTACATGGGGGTCGTGCGCTCCATGGCCCTCTACGGTGCTCCCGTATGGGCGGAGAACCTGCGGAGCCGGGAAATTGCTCTCCTGCGCAAGGCGCAGGGCGTGATGGCCATCAGGCAAATACGGGGGTATCGCACCATCTCCGGTGAGGCGGCATGCGTGCTGGCGGGGTCACTCCCTTGGGACCTGGATGCGAGAGCCCTTGCGGCGGCTTACCGTTGGCGCAAGGAGGCGCTTGGTCGCGGTGACTCACCAGCACCAAGAGAGTTGGAGGCCCAACGCGACGCTGCTCGCCTCGAAATGGTGGGAATATGGAGGGAAAGGCTGGCACAACCGTGTGCGGGCCTCAAGACCATCCGGGCAATTCGTCCGGTTCTGGAGCGGTGGCTGGACCGGAGTCATGGCACGTTGACTTTCCGGCTGACGCAGGTCCTCTCGGACCACGGATGTTTCGGGAGGTACCTGCATCGCATACGCCGAGAGTCAAGCGCGCGGTGTCACCACTGTGACAATTGCCCGGAGGAGACGGCCCAGCACACGCTGGAGGTTTGCCCAGCCTGGGAGCAGGAGCGCCGGACACTATGCGCCACTGTTGGCCATGACCTCTCGCTGCCCACGGTAGTAAGTAGTATCGTGGACAGCGACAGGGCATGGAGAGCGGTCCTCGCCTTCTGCGAGACCGTCATGGAGCTGAAGGAGGCGGCCGAGAGACAGAGGGAGGCAACTTCCGAGGATCCCGGTCGCCAACGGCGAGTAGGGCGAAGGCGGCGAGCCTACGACCGCCATATTCCACCCTAACCGTGGCCAGGGCCGGCAGGCTTGGGGAAGTCTGTCGGCCGAATGACAAACTGGCCCGTGATGGCGTGCGCGGGCTCCCGCGCACAAAACATCGAGGTGTTGCTGGTGGGGTTCACACCCTCCCGAGTTCGGGGCCTTCACCAGGCCAGTCACCGCCGGGTCGCGGAAGAGTATACACAATCGTGCCCGTAACCCGGCAACACGGTGACGAGGCGGAAAACCGTGGGGTTTTAGTCGGTAGTCCGGGCGGTTCCCGGGAGTCCGACATACCCGCCCAGGCCTCCCCGGCCGGGCGGGATGCGTAAAAGCATTTCGCCACGTAAAAAAAAAAAAAAAAAAATGTTAGAGGCACGTCGCTCACAAGCCCAATTCCGCGCGTCGCTCACAAGCGTGTGTGATGCCGCGATGAGGAGGGCGAAGCGGCTGCGCGGCAGGCAGCGGGTCTACTGGTGGTCGGACGAAATTGCCGCCTTCCGCTTAGCCGCCAACGCCGCCCGGCGCCGGTATCAGCACTGCAGGCGCCGGCGACACACGGCCGAGGAGGAGGAGGAGCTGAGGGCCGCACTCATTGCTGCCAAGGAGGCCCTCACGGCCGCAATTGCAAATAGGAAGGACGAGGCCCGCGAGGAGTTCATTTGCACGCTGGACAGGGATCCGTGGGGGCGGCCCTATAAAATAGTGCGGAATAAGACCAGGCACGCCCCCCCTATGGAATCCTTGGAGCCGGAGCTCCTCGCGAGAGTAGTTGAGGGACTCTTTCCAGAGGCACCGGCGTTCGAGCCGCCGAGAATGGCTTTGCCCATCGAGGAGAGGGAGGATCTCGGCGAGGTCCCAGAGCTGACGGATGGCGAGATGCATGGGGCGGTCGTCCACTTAAGAACGTGCAAAAAGGCCCCGGGTCCGGATGGAGTGCCCGGAAGGGTTATCCCGATCGCCCTCAAGCATCTGGGCCTGCGCCTGAGGGGTCTGCTCGACGACTGCCTCAAGGAGGGGGTCTTCCCTCAAAAGTGGAAGGAGGGAAGGCTGTGCCTACTGCGGAAGGAGGGTCGACCGGCTGACTCCCCCTCGGGGTACCGCCCCATTGTCCTTCTGGATGAGGTGGCGAAAATGCTAGAGAGAATCATCGCTCGACGTATCCTCGCCCATCTGGAGGACACGGGCCCGAACATCAGCGAGAGGCAGTTCGGGTTCCGGGAGGGGCGGTCAACAATCGACGCAGTGGGCGCCCTCAGGGACTTTGCCGACGTCGCAAAGGGGAGAAGGGAGGGAGTCGTTGCGGTGTCGTTGGACATTTCTAACGCTTTTGGCTCCCTCCCTTACGAAGTGATTAGGGAGGCACTCTGCTTCCACCAGGTGCCCCCCTATCTGAGAGCGGTTGTGGGGAGCTACCTACAAGAAAGGGTAGTGCTATATGAGGGAGCGGCGGGTCGCCAAGAAAGAAGGATGGAGTGCGGTGTTCCCCAGGGGTCGGTGCTTGGACCCCTGTTGTGGAATATCGGGTTTGACTGGGCGATCCGCGGGTCGCAACTCCCCCAAATGGTCACCATCTGTTATGCGGACGACACAATGGTGGCCGTGAGGGGGACAGAATACAGGGAGACCCTGAGAAGAGCAGCCGTGGCGACGGAGCTGACGGTGGGGAGGATCGCCCTCCTCGGGCTGCGGGTAGCTCTAGACAAGACGGACGCGGTGGTCTTCGGAGGGTGGGGATGGAGACTGTGCCCCGACGAGTCCATCCGCGTGGGTGGTGAGGCGGTCCACGTCAAGGCCCATATTAAATACCTGGGCCTGATTCTGGACCGCAGATGGAACTTCGGGGAGCACTTTAAACAACTAGCTCCCCGACTCGTCGGCGCAGCAGCCGCGCTGGGCCGCCTGCTCCCCAATGTGGGCGGCCCTAAGGCCCCATGTCGGCGCCTCTTCGCCGGCGTCGTCAGGAGCATGGCGATGTATGGGGCGCCGATATGGGCAGAGAGGCTCTCACAAAAAACGAGGGCCCTCCTCCGAAGACCACAGCGAGTGATCGCGCAGAGGATAGGGCGGTGCTACCGGTCGGTATCGTTCGCGGCTGCCTGCGCTCTCGCCGGCACCCTGCCGTGGGAGATCGACGCAAGGCTGCTGGCGGAGAGGCACAGGTGGAGAGTGGCGGCCAGAACAGATGCAGACGAGCGCCTGGCCCCACAGGAGGTGCCCGCGAGGAGGAGGATGGCGGTCGAGCGGGAGAGGGACCGTTGGAAAGGGGCCCTGGAGGAGTCCCCCTATGGCACCAGGACTATAGGGGCACTCCTCCCTAATTTTGAGGGCTGGCTGGATAACCGCAGAGGGAGCCTGGAATACAGGCTGGTGCAGGTAATGACCGGACACGGATGCTTCGGTCATTACCTGCACCAAATTGGGAGGGAGGTGGCACCAAGGTGCCACCACTGTGATGAGGAGGATGATACGGCCCAGCACACCCTAGAGGAATGTGTGAGCTGGGCCGCAGAGCGCCGCAACCTACAGGCGGCGCTCGGAACGGACGATCTCTCGCTGCGCAACGTGGTGGCGAAGATGCTGAGCAGCGAGAGATCATGGGAGGCGGTTGTGACGTACTGCGAGGAGGTGATGTCACGAAAAGAGGAAGCGGAGCGGGAGCGCGAGAAGAGAGCCGACGCGCACCCGCTCCGGCGCAGACGGGTGGGGAGGAGGCGGCTGCAATATATCAACCGCCTACTCCCACAGTAGGGCCTGTGGGTTGGGGACCCACACTTAAGGCCCCACACAGCTGGGGGAGGGGTTGCTGCGTTACCAACCCCTCCCTCCTTCGGCGCGAGGGTGCACCGGTGTAATACCGGGGCAGCCGGGGGACGTCGTGGTAGAATGCTTGCGGTCCCATGGCGTCCCCCTACAACGGCAGTGAGGGTAACGCCGCTGGGTTTTTAGTGGGTAGTTCTCCTCCCCTCCCTCCGACTAGCTCGGAGGGGGTTGCGGGAGGAGAGAGCCCCACATAACCCCCCACCTTGGCCTCCCCCGGGCCCGGGGGGTATGCGCCTCCCTAGACTCTTGAGGCTAGGGGGGATAAACGCATTTTCCCAGCGTTAAAAAAAAAAAAAAAAAAAAGGTTAGAGGCACGTCGGCGTGCGGGGCTGGTAGACCTCCTTGTGGTGCACCCTGGGAGGGGGGAGATAGCCGCTCAGTTGCGCGCTTGCTACCTTCCCTCTGCTAACTACCAGTCGCGGTCACGGGCAGTCTAGTTCTCTCCTGCGTAGGCTTTTGTGCCGTGTTTTTGTGGTTGGCCGCTCCCAGCATGCCTCAGCTCATCTGAGGTGGCAAGGGATGCGGCCTGTTCCTGTGGTGGAGGTGCTTTGCACCAGAAATGGTTGCGAAGGGTGCGGCGATGTGCCAGGTGCACTCGATATAAAGTCGACGCCGGACCAACCGAGGTCACAGTCGTTGAAATGCAGTCGAGTTCACTCCTGCGTGGGCCTTAGTGCCGTGTTTTGGTGGTTGGCCGCTCCCAGCATGCCTCAGCTCATCTGAGGTGGCAAGGGATGCGGCCGTCTTAGACCTCTGTCTTTGGGGCTTTTTGCCTACGGCCAGCGGCCGTCTTCGGGCGGCGTGGGATGGTGGGCCTTTCAAGGCTCGCGGCGCGGCGGGCTGAGTTTCTGCTCCCCGTCGGGCAACCCGTAACCCGCATTGAGCGGACTGGGGGCGTTGCTCATTGAGAGTAGCGCCGCGTGGAAGAAAACCACTATAATAAATCACCCCAATCCCAAGGTTGAGCGGATCGTGCCGATGGGATGCGTGGCTGGAGGGAGTCCAGCCCCTAACGTGCGGGGGAGCTCACCCCAGAAAAAAGAGACGACGATATGGATGCATTGGGGGATTCAACATCATGACAAGCAGTTTAAATTTTCTCCGGGCGGGTAACCAATCCCGTCCATCCGCTTCGGCGGGTGGCTGCCCCACCGTATACGGAGGGGGCAAAAACTGCTTCGTAGGTCGGCCAGATGCCGGCCTCCGTGAACACGAATTTGGCGATATCACACCGGACATAGATTGTGGAGGAGTCCTGAGGCTGAGGGGCGGCGGTGGGGCCGATGGAGGTGAACCCGAACCCGACCCAGCCCAAACCAAAACAAGATGCAGTGCTGAGAAAGCGGCGGAGAAGGGCGCCCCTATGGCGCGCACCGACAGTTCTACGGAGAAGAAAGAGGCCTTCCGACCCCGCACCACCCTCGTACGCTCACCAGTGCAATGGGAGGGTGGCAGCCCGCGCATCGACCTTAACGCGGCCGCCATTCAGATCGCGCCGAGATCTAATACAGTCGGCCCAGCGCGCGACGCTGCTGGCCGCTTCTTGCCGCGAGGGCGGAGTAGGGAGCGCACCGTAGAGGGGGCGTCGTGCTCAGGGTGGGAAGCCCCAAAGGAGAGGAGCGCGCCGGCGCTGGTACCGGAGGGCAGGCGAGAGGCCCGTTTGGAGAAAATCCCCCGGGTGATTCTGACCCGTTTGGACGAGGGAAGCGTGCCACGGGGGGATCCGGCGCAGGATGCGGACGAGTCTGGGCGCTCAGTGCGATCCGTCTCGCCTGTCGGAGCTGACGTGGAGGGGCAGCGGCCATCCTGCGCCGACGAGGCTAATGCTCCGCAGAGGAAAGCCAGAGCCAGGGCCAGGGGGCGGGTGCGCCCATGCTTGACTCCGTTCAAGTTTGGAGACCCAGAGGGGGCGCAGGAGTCGTCCGGTGACTCCTTAGTGCCCTGGTTTGACGCGGAGGACCCGCCGGTGCCGGCGGTGGCGGGCGTGCCTGACGAGGCGGACAGAGGCTCCCAATCCCTCGGTGCGCGTGCCCAGCCACTGTGCGGAAAGCTCTGGCAGGCGCCCCTAAAGAGGCCTCGCCTCCAGGAAGATGAGGATAAGGACAAGGACGAGTCCAGCCAGTCCACGACGAGTGGCCACTCACCTCCGGTGATGAGGGGGAAAGGCCGCTTGCCCGCTGACATGGCAAGGGCCAAAGAGGCATATAAGGCGGCTAGGGATGACCTCAGACTCCAGGCTGAGAGTGAGGTGGCCACCTATATCCAATCAGTGGAAACGGCGGCTAACGACCGAGTAGACCACCTAATGAACCGGCCAGCGTTAGGCGGGACCACTCAAACGGCGCGCACTTCTGCTGATATGCAGGCCGAGGTAGATGAGGATCTCGAGGTAATTGAAAAAGTGGCAAATAGATCGGGACATCTGAAGGGCACGTATGTAAAGGCCCTACATGGCGTAGTCACCAGGCTCGGCAGGAACTTCGCAGCCATGAAGTTACTTACTGCATCGGAGGAAGTCGTCCGGCTGGAGGTAGCAAATGCACAGCTGGCATGGCAATTGGCGGAGGTGCGCAAAGAGGTAGCCCAATTGCGTGCCCAGCCTCCAGCAGCGACAGAACAGGATCTGAGAAAGCTGGTCGAAGAGGTGGCACGCTCCAACCGGGACCAGCTCTGCACCATGCTCAACACCCGGCTGGCGGGCATTGAGCGCCGACTCCTCCCGGAGCCACGGGCAGGCCCCTCATCGGCCGCCAACGAAGAAATAGAAGAGCGGCCTGTCAGCGAGCTTGGCAAAGGTCAAGGCTACTCAAATGCAGTCCAACCGAGACAAGCTGTTCCGGGTTCCAATCCAGTAGCGGGGAAACAAAAAAAGAGGAAAAATAAAACCAGCCTGGCTGCTAAGGAGGCAGCCGCTTCCCGACAGGCTCCACTGTCATCAGCGCCCATATCCGCCCCGGCGACGCCTGCTGGTGAAAACAATAAAGACGCGCTGACGGATTTTGTGTGGAAAAATTCTAAAAATAAGGGGAAAGCACTAAATCGTGTCCAACCACTCCAACCTGTGGAGCAAATGCGGCCCAAGGGAAACTTGAAAAAACCAAGGAGAATATGTCCCCCCCGCTCTGCGGCCGTGGTTCTGACACTGCTACAGCCGCAAGCTGAGGAGAAAAAAGCCACTTACGGGTCGATACTTGCCGAGGCAAAGGCTAAGGTGCAGATCACCGAACTCGACATCCAAGGGCTTCGCTTCAGAAAAGCGCGCACCGGTGCCACCGTGCTGGAGGTACCCGGAGCTGACTGTGGCAGAAAAGCAGACGCACTTGCCAGAAAGCTGGAGGCAGTTCTGGACCCTGAGGTGGTTCGGATCTCAAGGCCCACCAAACGCGAAGAAATGCGTATCTCAGGCCTTGACGAATCGGTCCAATCCCAGGATGTCGTGGAGGCCGTTGCGCAAGCCGGAGGGTGTTCTACGACTGACATCAGATGTGGAGAGGTGGTGGTCGGCCCTTCGGGGCTAGGGACCGTGTGGTTAAGCTGCCCGGTCGCAGCCGCTAAAAAGGTAGTGGAGGCAGGTAGACTGCTGGTTGGATGGGTGTCTGCGCAAGTTAAACTGCTCGATGCCCGCCCTCTGCGGTGCTTCCGCTGCCTTGAGGTAGGCCACGTGGCTGCAAAATGCAAAGCGGAGGTAGACCGGAGCCAGCAGTGCTACCGTTGCGGCCAGATAGGACACAGAGCAAGCGCATGTTCAGCAGCCCCGGAATGCACGCTGTGCAGAGACAGGCCGACCTGCAAACCACAGGATGGGGAGCAAAGTATGCAACCCTCCCAAACGGAAGACCCGCGCTGCTGATGGCCCCAGTGCCCCCTCTCAGCCCGACCGCCGGGATGGCAACGCCGATTCCCAGGACGAGGAGATTATAATGACGGTAGGGTAGTATGGCCACCCGTCACTTCCTCCAGGCGAACATCAACCACTGCGCCAGAGCTCAGGACCTTCTGTTCCAGAGCATGGCGGAGTGGATGATACATATAGTGGTGGTGGCCGAGCCTTACTCGGTTCCGCCGAGGGACAACTGGGTGGGCGACCACGAGGGCGCGGTTGCCATAGCCACGCAGACATCGATTGGTTCCGCGCCACTCGCAAACGTGGTAAGAGGCAGGGGGTACGTTTCGGCATGCATCGGTGGCATAATGATCGTCGGAGTGTACTTCTCGCCAAACAGGACCCTGGCTGATTTTGAGACGTTCCTTGACGAGGTCGGAGCACTCGTTGGTAGAAGACGCCCGGAACTAGTGCTCGTCGCCGGGGATCTCAACGCCAAGTCCACGGCGTGGGGATCCCCTGCGACGACCCCGAAAGGGCAACTGCTGGAGGAGTGGGCCGTTACAACCGGGCTAGAGGTGCTCAACCGAGGGACGGTCGACACGTGCGTGCGGCAAAACGGTGGCTCCATTGTGGACATCACTTTCGCAAATGCTGCTCTGGCGCGCAAGATCCAGGGATGGGAAGTGATGGAGGGCGTGGAGACCCTATCAGACCACAGATATGTCCGATATCAAGTCCCCACCCACCCAACGACGAACCGGGACAGCCCAAGCCGCCCCCGGAGAGACGATGCCCCCCGATGGGCTTTGAAGCGCCTGGACCGGGACGTTCTCTACGAGGCAGCCCTGGTTCAAGCTTGGACGGAGGAGCCCGAAGACCCGGTGGAGGTGGAGCGGGAGGCGGCTAAACTCGGCGACGCCATGGTGGTGGTCTGCGATGCCGCAATGCCGCGGGCCAAAGCGGCCTCTCCGAAGCGTCACGTGTACTGGTGGACCGCAGAACTCACACAGCTGCGCAACTCTTGTGTGGCTGCAAGACGCCAATACACCAGGAGCCGGAGGCGGAGGAGACGCGATCGGGCCCTGGAGGATAGGCTGTACGCAGAATACAGGGAGGCCAGCAAAACCCTGTGCGCAGCCATCGGCCAGGCAATGGACCTGGCGGAGCAGGAAATGCTAGAGACGTTGAACAGCGACCCGTGGGGGAGGCCGTACAAGAGGGTGAGGTGCAAGCTACGCCCTTGGGCTCCTCCGCTCACGGAAAGCCTCGAACCGGACCTCCTAAGCCGGATCGTGGACACTCTGTTCCCGGAAAGGGGTGACCATACCCCCCCGCATATGGATACAACGAACAGGGCGCACGTGGAGGTCGCTCCCCCCGAGGTCACAGAAGGAGAGTTAGGAGCGGCGGTACTGAGGCTTCGTCCCAAAAACACCGCTCCGGGTCCTGACGGCATTCCCGGGCGTGCGTGGGTGCTGCCACTCGGCCCGTTGGAGCCAAGAGTGAGG
Source organism: Epinotia bilunana (assembly GCA_947049275.1). Lineage (NCBI taxonomy): Eukaryota > Metazoa > Arthropoda > Insecta > Lepidoptera > Tortricidae > Epinotia > Epinotia bilunana. The sequence goes on along the minus strand of OX346256.1, from coordinate 149,662 downwards.
GCACTGTTCAGCGCCTGCCTTCGACAGGGGCAGATACCCCGCGCCTGGAAGTCGGGAAAATTGGTCCTGCTCCAAAAGAAGGGAAGACCGGCTGACTCACCATCCGCCTACCGGCCTATAGTACTGCTGGACGAGGTGGCAAAACTTTTCGAGCGAATTGTCGCAAACCGCCTCGTCCGGCACCTGGAGGGGCCAGGGCCAGATCTGAGCGCGTGCCAGTTCGGTTTCCGTCGGGGCAGGTCCACCATCGACGCCATAGCGCGGGTGAGGGCCCTGGCGGATGACGCGGTGTCCCAGGGAGAGGTGGTGCTGGCAGTATCCCTCGACATCGCTAACGCGTTCAACACCCTCCCCTGGGAGACCATCAAAGAGGCGCTCAGATACCACCACGTGCCGGAGTATCTGGGCAGGGTAGTAGCCGCATACCTGTCAGAGAGGACCATCCGGTACCCCACCAAAGATCGGTGGATAGAAAAAAACATGTCGTGCGGTGTCCCACAGGGTTCAGTCTTAGGACCGCTCCTGTGGAACATCGGCTACGACTGGGTGCTGCGCAGCGCCAACCTACGGGGGGTCAAACTAACATGTTACGCCGACGACACCCTCGTAACGGCCCGTGGCGGCACATTCAGAGATGCCTCCCTCCTGGCTACGGCGGGCGTGGCCCACGTAGTGGACAAAATCCGGAAACTGGGACTACAGGTTGCGCTGCACAAGTCAGAAGCCCTATGTTTCCACGGACCCCGAAGGGCGCCTCCACCTGGTGCACAAATTGTTGTCGGCGGAGTCTCTGTTGGCGTCGAGAAGACGATGAAGTACCTTGGACTCGTCCTTGACAGCCGATGGAATTTCAAGGAGCATTTCCGGCGACTGGCCCCAAAGCTCGTGGGTGCAGCCTCCGCCCTAAGCCGGCTTCTTCCGAACGTGGGCGGGCCGAAAGCAGGCTGCCGCCGACTGTATACGGGCGTGGTGCGGTCGATGGCCCTGTACGGGGCACCCATCTGGGTGGACGCCCTGTCCGCCTACCAGAACAGGGCCTACCTGCGGCAACCGCAAAGGGTCATGGCGGTCAGGGTATCGAGGGCGTATCGCACCACCTCGTTTGAGGCGGCCTGCGTTTTGGCGGGCACCCCACCCTGGGAGCTGGATGCCGAGGTGGTGGCGGAGGTGTACAGTCGGGTAGCCGAGTCCCGCCACAGAGGAGACCAACCAGGCCTGGAGGAGATAAGGCGATGGCGAGAAGCCGCCCACCAAACCCTTCTCCGGAAGTGGACGGAAGCTCTGGAGCAGCCGAGTGCCGGCCACTGGACCATAGCGGCAGTGCAGCCAGTCCTACAGCGATGGCTTAACAGGAAGTGGGGTGCGGTTTCCTTCCACCTGGCACAGATACTAACGGGCCATGGCTGCTTTGGGCGGTATCTGTGGAAGATTGCAAGGAGGGAACCGACACCAGTCTGTCACCAGTGCGGAGGGGTGGAAGATACTGCACAGCACACGCTGGAATTGTGTCCCGCCTTTGCCGAAGAGAGGGCTCGCCTCTCACTTGCAGTGGGACCCGACATCTCGCTGCCAGCCATGATTCAATCTATGGTCGACAGCGAGAGGTCGTGGCATGTGGCTGTCTCCTTTTGCGAGGAGGTAATGCGGCAGAAGGAGACGGCGGAGCGGGCCAGGGAGGACTCCAATGCGTCCGACCAACAGCGCCGCAGGCGCCCTGGGCGCAGACGGCAGGCACACGACCGCCGGCTGCCCCCTTAGTAAGGACCTCCGGGTGGCAGGCATGGGGACAACTGTCGCCCACTGGATCGAGGTCCCAGTGTAGGAGTGCGGGCGACAAGTACGCCACAAATGCTAGTGGCGGGGGAACACACAACCAATTCCCCCACAGCTGGGTCCAATGAGTTGGACAACTGCTGGCGGAGTCGCGGATGTGTGCGAGAGCGTTCCCGTGGCTCCGCCAAAGGCAGAGTGAAGAGCTCCCCAGGGTTTTTAGCCGGTATGAATCCGGCATATCCATCGCGCATACCCCAAGCGCGATGGAATCTATGAAGACTTTCCCTGGGTAAAAAAAAAAAAAAAAAAAAAAGGTTAGAGGCACGTCAGCGAGGAGTCCTGGACGGCAGTGGTCGAGTTCGGCGACGCGGTGATGCCGCGAAAGGAGATGGCGGAGCGCGAGCGCGAAGGCGACGCAAACGCGCCCCCACAACGTCGCCGAAGACCTGGCAGGCGGCGTGCGGCCTATGCTGGCCGTATGCTACCGGCATGACGAGGACCTGCGGGTGATGGATAGGGAGGCCATCACTCGCATTAAGAGGTCCTGAGCTGGAAAACTTCGCGAGTGTTCCGTGAAGTCTCCAGCGGAGTGGGCCCGGGGCATTAGTGCCTCGGCCCCTGGAGTCGGGCCCGCGAGGGCAGCGCTGACGGGGTAACGGTGTGCAATCGCGTTCCCGGAACCCCGTCCAATGGCGAGCGAAGGAACACCCCAGGGGTTTTAGTCCGTGGGAGTCGGACATACCCACTTGGTTTCTCCCGAACCGAGTGGGATCCATAACGGATTTCCCCTGGGTAAACAAAAAAAAAAAAAAAAAAAAAGGTTAGAGGCACGCACACAAGTGGTTGGAGAGACTCGCAGTCCCGGGCGCAAGTCGGGAGCTAGTGGCGGCGGTTCGGCCTGTTCTGAAAGAGTGGGTCGAACGGAAGCACGGTGCCCCAACCTACCATCTCTCGCAGCTCCTGACTGGGCATGGCTGCTTTGGCAGGTACCTGTGCGTGGTGGTGGCCAGGGAGCCGACAGCGGCATGTCACCATTGCGGAAGGAAGGGCTGCGGACACGGCTGAACACACGCGCTCGGACTGACCTGCATGGGCGGAACCCCGTGCTATCCTGTCCGCGGCTGTTGGGAGTGACCTGTCGCTGCCGGCGTTGGTCGCCAAAATGGCCGGCAGCGAGGAGTCCTGGAAGGCAGTGGTCGAGTTCGGCGACGCGGTGATGCCGCGAAAGGAGATGGCGGAGCGCGAGCGCGAAGGCGACGCAAACGCGCCCCCACAACGTCGCCGAAGACCTGGCAGGCGGCGTGCGGCCTATGCTGGCCGTATGCCACCGGCATGACGAGGATCTGCGGGTGATGGATAGGGAGGCCCTCACTCGCATTAAGAGGTCCTGAGCTGGAAGACTTCGCGAGTGTTCCGTGAAGTCTTCAGCGGAGTGGGCGCGGGGCATTAGTGCCTCGGCCCCTGGAGTCGGGCCCGCGAGGGCAGCGCTGACGGGGTAACGGTGTGCAATCGCGTTCCCGGAACCCCGTCCAATGGCGAGCGAAGGATCACCCCAGGGGTTTTAGTCCGTGGGAGTCGGACATACCCACTTGGTTTCTCCCGAACCGGGTGGGATCCATAACGGATTTCCCCTGGGTAAACAAAAAAAAAAAAACAAAAAAAGGTTAGGTTTTTTTTTTTTTTGTTTTTTTTTTTTTTTTTTGGTAAGGCCTGAAGGGCCAAAGACGAGAGTCCTTGCTTTTGTTTACGAAGTTTTTACAAGATGTATAGAGTGCGGACCGAGGAAAATCCATCATGGACGACTGGGAAGGGGACCCAGACAGTGTCGGACTCTTACCGACTAAAAACCTCGGTCATCACTCTCTACATCGCTCTCGACTTGCTCAAAAATTTTCGGGGGAGGTTAGGTTAGGTTAGGTTAGGTTGTCGTGGTGGGGGGGCTTGTGTGTTCCTAGGATCCCCGAGGCTATACCGGACAGGGCTACCCATACCGGGAAGGCGAGGGGGGAGGAGCCAGACTAAGAGCGGCACAACAGGAGGGCAAGGGGCTCTCTCCACATCCTTCTGATCACCAGAAGGCGTAGGAGATGAGCGAGCAAAGAGGAGGAAGGACGAAAGTCGGAGGAGGAGTGGTTCTAACAAACCACAGGGGAGTCTACGCCAGCTCCCCTTAAATCCCGGAACCCGCAGCACTCTCCCAACGACCCCCATTAGGGGCGGTATGGGGTACGGGAGGTGCCAGCATTTGCGCGCGGACCGGAGGGCTTGCCTTAATTGGCCGGCCCGCGGGAAGGAAATCCCTTTAAAAACCCGACAGTGAAGTCGTAAAAACCTCTGGATACCGCCCGACCTCCAGAGTAAATAGGGTTACCCAGGTACAGGGGGCACTGCCTGGGTGGACCTCTTTTCCCCCATACTCGTGGGAATCAAATGGCAACATACACAAAAAACAATAAAGAAATGGAAGAGGACTCGACAAACGACACTGGCAACGATATGGATAATGGTGATTTGGCGGCGGAAGTTGGCACCCCGATGGTGCCCACTGAAGCCATTGACGTATGCGCGGCGAAAATGCAACCGGTAGTTCTTTTGCCCAGACTACCTGATACAGAACTGAGGAAAAGAGGGCACTTGGAACAGGAGGATGACCCGAAGCCCGAAAACGGACCAAAAGTCAATACGGCTCGCCGAGGGAAAGCCGTGGCTCAAACATGCGGGAGGCTCAAGGCCAGACGGTTGGGGCTGGAAGAAAACAGCTTGACTGTTATCCCCGAGGGCCGAGAAAGGAGCCCGGTGGATGAGGGGCGCGTTTCGCCAATCCTGGCGCCAGGCGATCTCGTCATAGAGGGCATCCGCAAAGAGGTCCACGCGATCATTGATGAGGCTCGAAAGTCGGGGAACCTCAATGGAAGGGTTCATAGCCGCATCAACCGTGCCTGCCGGGAGATCCTGCTCGGTGCGGATAACCTGGGATCGCGACAGACGGGTGACGAAGTCCGGGTCCTCAGGGCGGACAATAAGAGGATGCGCGAACAGCTCGCGCTTATGCAGACGGAAATTAAGGCCCTAAGGACGGCCTTCTCGGAGAGGAAGGCCGCGCCCAAGGGTGACGGTCAGACTCCTGTCTCGAACATCTCTGAGGCTCTGAGGCAGCTCAGAGATGAAATGAGGAACGAGCAGGAGGAACTAAAGAGGGATCTGATCGTCACCTTGGGTGACATCATAAATATTCGTCTGGATGACGTGAGACGGCGTCTTCCGCCAGAACCTGTCCTACGCCCCCCACTGGCGGCGGACCGAAGGGAGGCAACGGGCGGGGCCGTGCAACCACCGCAGCCAGGAGCTGCGCAAGCGCCAGCCAAGGCCCCGGCAGCGGAGAAAAAAAAGAAAAAAAAGAAGGAAAAAAAGGGGCCAGCTGAGGCGCCAGCGGCGCAGAAACAGGCGCCAGCCAAGGCGCCGGTGGCAGCTGAAGAGGCTAACCGCCGAACTCCAGCGGGACCGGCTCCCCATGCGAGTCGTGCGCTGCGACAGCCGCGGCCCACACAACCTCCGCCGCCCCCGCCGACCGATGAGGGAACATGGTCTTCGGCCGTAGGGAGGAAGGCCCGTAATAGGGCAAACAAGGCAGCGAAAGCGGCAGCTCGGCCTGCCGCCAAACCGGCGCCCCCGAGACTGGTTCCCCCCAAGACAGCCGCCGTTGTTGTGGCCTTGAGGCCGGGGTCTGAGGCAACATATGCCTCCATATTAACCAAGGCCACCAAATCGTTCGGCCTAGCGGAGGTAGGCCTCGACCATGTGCGCGTCCGGAAGACGGCAGATGGGGCGCGTATTCTCGAGGTCCAAGGTTCGGACAATGGGAGAGCAGCCGACCTTCTGAGGGAAAAGCTCGAGATGGTGATCGGTGAGGATGCCCGAGTCTACCGGCCGGTAAAGATGGCCACAATAAGAGTGTCCGGCCTGATGGAGTCGGCTAACATCGAGGCGGTTGCGGCAGCGGTGGCGGAACAAGGGGGCTGCAGCGTTGGTGACATCAAAGCCGGTGCCATCAGAGCCAACTACAGCGGGACAGGGGCAACGCTGGTGAAGTGCCCGCTGGTAGTTGCCAAAAAGCTGGCGGACGGTGGGAGACTCATGGTGGGCTGGTCAAGCGCAACCGTGAGGGCGCTGGACCCTGCACCTTTCAGGTGCTACAGGTGCATGGGGACGGGGCACACCCGCGCGACGTGCCCTTCGCCAGTAGAGAGGGGACACCTGTGCTTCCGGTGCAGCAAGCCGGGGCACAGGGCGGCGTCATGCACGGAGGCGCCGTTCTGTGCGGTGTGCCACCAGGCCAAGCGCTCGGCCGGGCACTTAATGGGTGGGTTGTCCTGCGACCCGCCCGTCGTCAGAGGACGTGTGGAGCCCATCCGGGAGTCGGAGAGTAGCCGTCAGGCGAGTGAGGGACAGAACATGGAAACCTAATGCCAGTACGACCGCAAGAACTTCTACAGACAAACGCCAACCACTCCGCCCGTGCACAGGACCTCGTATTGCAGGTCATGGCGGAGTGGGGCATAAGCGTTGCGGTCGTTGCTGAGCCCTGGTGCGTCCCTCCTCAGCCAAACTGGGTGGGGGCCACGGACGGGAGTGTGGCCCTCGTCGCTCCGGCGTTCGGGGATTTCCCCCCGTTGGTGGGAATTGAGAGGGGACAAGGATTCGCGGCGGCCGAGTGGGAGAAGATAGTAATTGTGGGAGCGTATTTCTCCCCCAATCGGCCGCTGCCTGCCTTCGAAAGGTTCCTGGAGGAGCTGGGTGGCGTCATAAGACGGGCAGCGCCAAAACCCGTAATGTTGCTGGGGGACCTCAATGCGAAGAGCGCTGCATGGGGTTCCCCAGTCACTACTGTCAGAGGGACGGCCCTATTTGATTGGTCTGTGGCGCTGGGGCTAGTAGTAATTAACAGAGGGAATGCGCAAACGTGTGTGCGGTGGCAGGGGGGATCCATAGTGGACGTCACGTTCGCCGCCCCTGTCGTCGCTGATCGCATAGAGGATTGGCGGGTCCTGGAGGAGGTTGAGACCCTCTCAGACCATATGTACATAAGGATGAGGGTCTCCCTCAGACCCGTGGCTCCGGCGCCAGTGGCGGAAAGGCGACGGCGAAATGGCGGTTTCCCCAGGTGGTCCCTGGCCAGCCTGGACAGGGAGTTGGCAGAGGAGGCTGCAATTGTGGAGGCCTGGTGTGCGGCCCCACCGACCGGAGTGCCTCGCTCACAAAAGTATGTGATGCGGGTATGAGGAGGGCGAAACGACTGTCCGGGAAGAAACAGGTTTACTGGTGGTCGGTGGAGATAGCGGCACTCAGGGTTGCGGCCAACGCCGCCCGCCGAAATTACACTAGATGCAGGCGCCGAAGGCACACAGTGGAGGAGGAGGAGCTCCTCCACAGAGCCCTGGTCCAGGCCAAGGAGGCGCTTCAGCTGGCAATAACGAAGAGGAAGGAAGAGGCCCGAGCAGAGTTTTTGGAGACGCTGGATAGAGATCCATGGGGGCGGCCCTACAAACTAGTCAGGAATAAAATGAAGTCCACTCCCCCCATGGACTCGATGGACCCGGGACTGCTGCAGGCGGTAGTGGAGGGCCTCTTTCCGGAGGCGCCAGAGTTCGTTCCCCCGGCAATGGCGGCGCCTCTTGTGGAGCCAGAGGGTCCGCTGGACCCGCCTCCAATTGAGGAATGGGAGGTATATAGGGCAATCGTTAAATTAAAGTCCTGCAAAAAGGCCCCGGGGCCGGACGGAGTGCCGGGGAAAGTGGCTGCCCTGGCACTTAAACAACTAGGGGGCCGATTGCTGGACGTGTTTAACGATTGCCTGAAAGAGGGTTACTTCCCACAATGTTGGAAGGAGGGCAGGTTGTGCCTGCTGCGGAAAGAGGGCCGTCCGGCTGACTCCCCCTCGGGATACCGCCCCATAGTGCTGCTTGACGAGGTCGCCAAAATGCTGGAACGCGTCATAGCATGGCGCCTCGTCAAGCACCTGGACGACACGGGCCCGAACATTAGCGACAGGCAATTCGGGTTCCGCGTGGGGCGGTCCACCATTGACGCAGTGGGCACACTGAAGGAGTTCTCGGACCTGGCGGGGGAAAAAGGTCAGGGAGCCATTGCGGTATCGCTGGATATTGCTAACGCTTTCGGCTCCCTCCCTTATGGAGTTATCAATGAGGCGCTCCGGTTTCACAGAGCGCCTCTATATTTGAGGAGAATCATAGAGCACTACCTTACGGGGAGGGTAGTGCTCTATGAAGTAGGAGGCCAGCGCTTCACGCGCAACATGGAGTGTGGGGTCCCGCAGGGGTCAGTTCTGGGGCCGCTGCTCTGGAATGTGGGATATGATTGGGCCATCAGAGGGGCCCAACTCCCCCGCATGGTAACAATCTGCTATGCAGATGACACCATGGTCGCCGTGCGGGGGAGAGAAGTGAGGGAGACACTAAGAAGGGCAGCGGTGGCCACGGAACTGATTGTTGGGCGGATCAGTCTCCTAGGCCTCAGGGTTGCACTCGCAAAAACGGATGCAGTGGTCTTCGGAGGGAGAGGTTGGCGGCTCCGCGCCGTCGAGACGATCCCCGTTGGGGGTGAAGTGATCCAGGTCAAGGCCCATATCAAATACTTGGGCCTGATCCTGGATCGCAAATGGGATTTCGGGGAGCACTTTAAACAACTAGCTCCCCGACTCGTCGGCGCCGCGGCTGCAATGGGCCGCCTATTACCAAACATAGGCGGCCCAAAGGCCCCATGTCGGCGCCTTTTTGCTAACGTTGTGCGTAGCATGGCATTATACGGGGCGCCGATATGGGCAGACCGACTGACAGAGAGGACGAGGGCTCTACTCCGAAGACCACAGAGGGTAATCACCCAGAGAATGGGCCGATGCTTCCGGACGGTGTCGTTCGCGGCTGCGTGCGCCCTGGCCGGGACACTGCCGTGGGAGCTGGACGCGAGGCTGCTGGCGGAGCGCCACAGGGAGCGGGTGGAGGCCAGGACGAGCGAGGAGCGCCTGGCTCCCCAAGAGATTGCCGAAAGGCGACGGATGGCGGTCCGGCGGGAGCGGGACCGCTGGAAAGAGATGCTGGAGGACTCCCCCTATGGCACGCGTACCATAGGGGCACTCCTCCCGTCCCTAGAGGGTTGGCTGGACCGCAAGACGGGCAGCCTCGCGTTCAGGCTGGTGCAGGTAATGACCGGGCATGGCTGCTTCGGTCATTACCTGCACAACATTGGGAGGGAGCAGACCCCAGTCTGCCACCACTGCGGTGCGGAGGATGACACGGCCCAGCACACTCTGGTGGAATGTACGAGCTGGGCCGTGGAGCGCCGTGCGCTCGTTGCGGCGCTAGGGACGGACGATCTCTCGCTGCACAGTGTTGTGAGTTGTATGCTGAGCAGCGAGAGATCGTGGAAGGCAGCGGTGGACTTCGCGGAGGAGGTGATGTCGCGAAAAGAGCAAGCGGAGCGGGAGCGCGAAGAAAGAGCTGACGCGCACCCGCTCCGGCGCAAACGGGTGGGGAGAAGGCGGTTGCAATACATCAACCGCCTTCTCCCCCAATAAGGCCGGTGGGCCGGGGACCCACCATCTAAGGCCTTACACGTCTGGGGGAGGGGTTGTTGCGTTGCCAATCCCTCCCTCCTTCGGCGCGAGGGTGCCCCCGGTATAACGCCGGGGCAGCCGGGGGGACGTCGTGGTAGAATGCTCGCGACCCCATGGCGTCCCCCTATAACGGCAGTGAGGGTAACGCCGCTGGGTTTTTAGTGGGTAGTTCTCCTCCCCTCCCTCCGACTAGTGCGGAGGGGGTTGCGGGAGGGGAGAGCCCCACATAACCCCCCACTTTGGCCTCCCCGGGCCCGGGGGGTATGCGCCCCCCTAGACTCTTCAGTCTAGGGGGGACAAACGCATTTTCCCAGCGATAAAAAAAAAAAAAAAAAAAAAAAAGGTTAGGTTAGGTTAGGTTCCCCCGGGGTGCTAGGTCGGGTAACCTCCACGAGTGTCAGGGCTCTTCCAGTTCCTGTGGACCCTCGCGGGTCTGCGGGAAGGGGAAGGGTCCTGGCTGGTGCACCCTGGAGGCAACGGTAAGTGATTCTTCTACGGGAGAAACGCTTACCGGTGCTACCAATAACCCGACGCAGGGGGCTCCCTTGGGGGCCCTGGAACGGCCCTCTCTGCGTCCCTCTGAGCAGCAGACGGCGCTGGAGATGGGCAACGGCCGTAAGGCCGTGGAGAAGGGGTGGTCTAACCAACCACCGACAGGGGAGTCTACGCCAGCTCCCCTTGAATCCCGGAACCCGCAGCACTCTCCCAACGACCCCCATCTGTGGCGGTATGGGGTACGGGAGGTGCCAGCTGTAAGCGCGCGGACCGGAGGGCTTGCCTTAATTGGCCGGCCCGCGGGAAGGAAAACCCTATAAAACCCGACAGTGAAGTCGTTAAAACATCTGGATACCGCCCGACCTCCAGATTAAATAGGGTTACCCAGGTACAGGGGGCACTGCCTGGGTGGACTCTTCTTCCCCCACACTCGTGGGAACAAAAATGAACAATACAAATAAAAATAACACCAATAACAATGAGATAACAGACGACGGTGGAAAACCGACAGTGGACACCGAGACGGAGGCCTTCCGCCCCCGCCGCAGCCTGGCACGCTCACCAGTGCTGTGGGAGAGCGGAAGCCCACACATCAATCTGGACGCGGATATGTTCCGGATCGCGCCCATAAATGCAGACGGCCCAGCGGACGACGGCTCTGGCTGCCTCTTGCCACGAGGGGGCAAGGAGCGCCCCGCGCGGGCGGCCCCGCGCTCAGCACAACTGGTGGCCGCGGTGCCGAGAGGGCGGACCAGCGGCCCGCCAGCACGAGATAGCTCAGGCCGCTTCCAGTCGCGAGGACAGGGCAAGGAGTGCTCCGCGGAGGCTCCTGAGGAGGTCTTGCGCTCTAGCCAACACTTGGCTGTGTATGCAGATCGGGGGGAGGCCCCAAATGTGGAGAGCACACTGACGCCGGTGCAATCTTCCGCAGGAGGAGGAGAGGCCCGCTTTGAAAAGGTCGCCCAAGTGGTGCTGACCCGGCTGGCCGAGGGGATCTTGGTTCCTAGGGATCCGGCACGGGATGATGATACGGACGAGACAATGTTTACAGCGCAATCCGTTTCGCCCGCTTGCGCTGGTGCCAGTGCTGACACGAAAGGGCAGCGGCCGTCTTCCGGTGCTGAGGTGAAAGCTCCAAAAACCAAAACCAAAACCGCGAGTGGGAGGCGGGCGCGCAAATACGCGCTCACTCCCTTCAAATTTGGAGCTCCAGTGGAGGCGCGGGAGTCGTCTGTGGACTCCCCAATGCCCCGATCGGACGCGGAGGACTTCCCGGGGGTGGCGAATGTGCCCTACGAAGCGGAGATAGGACCCAACTCCTACAGTGCAGATGCCCAGCCACTGCGCGGAAGACTATGGCAGATGCCCAGAAAGAAGCGGCGCCTCCAGGACGAGGATGAGGACGAGTCCAGCCAGTCCGCGGCGAGTGGCTCTTCACCTCCGGTGACGAGGGGGAGGGGCCACCCGACAGCTGACATGGCGAAAGCCAAAGAGGCATTTAAGGCCGCCAGGGACGATCTGGAGGTTGAGAGAGAGGAAGTTCCTGGCGTTCATCGGGTGCCATCGCCTCGCCCTCAGAGAGGCTTCATAAGGCTAACAACCGACTCTGTGGTGGGTGACCTCTCTTTGGCTTCGCTCACCCAGCGAGTTCAGGGTAGCTTGGAGTCCGTGGATTTGGTGGCCACCAAGTCGAACAACCTCAAAGGCACTTCCGTGAAGGCCCTCAGGGACTCCGTCGCGTCGATCCGAGAGGTGTTCGAAGTCCTCATTGAGCGCACTTCCTCGGAAGAGACGCGGCGACTACAGGCACAAAACGATCGCCTGCGCGAGGAGCTGACTGAGCTTCGCGCTGAGATGGTCCAGCTGAGGAGGGAGGTCCAGGTCCAGTACAGGAGGCAGTCTCCGAACCCTTCTCCAGCCAAGGGAAAGACCCTACCCGCCAGTGAGACGACTAGCGGGGACGACGTGGTGCGGTCCATCACGGCCCAGGTGGGGCTGATGCTGGACGCTAGGTTCGGAGCCTTAGAGCTTGAGGGCAGGCTGCTCCCGGCCCAACCAACGCGGCCCCCGCTGGCCGGTGACGGGAAACGCCAAGCTGAGCGGGCTGCCTCTCGGAGCCGAGAGCCCCCGTCCGCGTCCGCGTCCGGGTCTGTGCCCGCTCTCGGGCCGGCTCCGAGGCGAGGGCCCCCGAATCTAGCGGAGGAGCCCCGAAAAGGGGATAAAGAGAAGGGAAAGAAGAGCAAGAAGAAGGCGAAGAAGCCGACTCTGGCCGCGGCTGAGGCCTCCGCCTCCAGAAAAGACAATCTTGAGACGTCGCGTCCCCTTCCACCGGCTCATGTGCCCCGCCGGTTGCCGCCTGCGTCGGCGTCTATAAATGAGACGTGGACAGATGTAGTCGCGAAAGGGAGAAAGAAGACTGCCGCGCAGGGAGCGGCGCCACAGTCCAAGCCCAAGCGGACCCGAAAACTGCGGGCACCACGCACAGCGGCCGTTGTGGTGACGCTAAAGCCGGGAGAGGGTCGCCCCACCTATGGGGAAATACTTAAGGAGGCACGGTCGAAGATTGACCTGAAAGACCTGCAGATTGATGGAGTGCGCTTCAAACGGGCGGTCACGGGAGCGACCATCATTGAAGTGCCCGGGGCGACAGGCAGCGAGAAAGCGGACGCTCTCGCAGATAAATTAAGGACTGCGCTAAGCAGCGACGACGTCCTGATCTCGAGGCCCACGAAATGCGCGGAAATGCGCATCACGGGTCTCGACGACTCTGTGACGTCTGAAGACGTCAAGGTCGCGATCACAAAGGCTGCTGGGTGTGCTGCTGACCTGGTAAGATGCGGCGAAGTCCGTCAGGATTTCTCGGGCCTTGGAACAGCATGGATCCGTTGCCCGGTGACAGCAGCTAAAAAGCTTGCCGAGGAAGGGCGTTTGCTAGTAGGATGGGTCTCAGCACGGGTGCAGCTGCTGGATTCCAAACCCTTGCGCTGCTACCGGTGCCTCGAGGTGGGACACGTCCGCGCGCAGTGCGGAGCACAGGAGGATCGGAGCGAGCTGTGCTACCGATGCGGCCAGCCCGGCCACAAGGCGGCCACGTGCACTGCCACGCCGCACTGCCCAGTCTGCGCTGCGGCCAAAAAACTGGCGGGACACGCCGTAGGGAGCAAGTCGTGCACTGCTCCCAAAAAGAAGGGGAAGCTCGGCAATGGGCCACGAGTCGCCCGGCCGGACCTCCACCCGCCCATCAATATGGCAGTAGAGGCTGAGGAGGCTACAGGAATGGAGATCCAATAAATGGCCCTCTCATTCCTACAGGCGAATCTCAACCACTGCGCCAGGGCTCAGGACCTCCTATTCCAGAGCATGGCGGAGTGGTTGATCCACGTGGCTGTCGTTTCCGAGCCTTATTTTATCCCCCAAAGGGACAATTGGGCTGGGGACCATGATGGCTTGGTAGCGATAGCCACGCAAACTTCTGCTGGCTCGCCACCGTTTGAGAAAATCCATACAGGAAGAGGTTATGTTGCCGGGCTCCTTGGCGGCATCCTTGTGGTCGGTGTTTACTTCTCGCCTAACAGGAGCCTGGCAGATTTTGAGTCCTTCCTGACGGACGTGGGAGCCGTCATCAGACGATGTCATCCATGCCCCGTGCTCATTGCCGGGGATCTCAACGCCAAGTCGGTGGCCTGGGGATCCCCGTCAACAGATGCCCGCGGCCGGGAATTGGAGGAGTGGGCCATCACAGCGGGACTAACTGTGGTAAACAGCGGGTCAGTAAACACGTGCGTGCGGCAACAGGGCGGGTCCATTGTGGACGTGACGTTCGCCAGCACCGCCCTGGCGCGCCGTGTCCAGGACTGGGAAGTGCTCGAGGGCGTCGAGACTCTATCGGATCACCGATACATCCGGTACAGAGTCGCCGCTTTACCGGACATCCCGAGCGGCCCCATTAGCCTTACTCTGAGAGGAGAAGGCCCACGCTGGGCACTAAAACGCCTCGACCGGGACCTATTTCAACTTGCCGTCGAAGTTGAGGCCTGGAATCCGGTTCCTGTGGGACCTGTCGACGTGGAGGAAGAGGCGCAAGCGCTCGGTGGATCGATGACGGCAATTTGCGACGCAGCAATGCCCCGAGCGAAACCTCTGCCTCCAAAACACCAGGTCCACTGGTGGTCGGCTGAACTCGACCAGCTACGACAGTCCTGCGTAGCGGCCAGACGTGTGTACAGCCACCAGCGGAGGCGCCGGCGCAGGGACCTCGTCCAGGAAACGGAGCTGTATGCCGTCTACATCCAGCACACGAAAGGCCTACAGCTAGCCATAAGCCAGGCGAAGGAGAGTTCCCAGCAGGAGATGCTTGAAACGCTGAACAGGGACCCGTGGGGTCGACCATATAAAATGGTTCGAAACAAACTTCGCCCCTGGGCCCCTCCACTGACGCGAAGTATCGAGCCGAACCTGCTGCGGGACGTGGTCGCGGCTCTGTTCCCGGCAAATGACGGCTTTTCTCCGCCAGCAATGGCACCGTCCACCGTACCTGGCGGCAACGAGGAGTTCCCAAATGTCTCGGTCGGGGAACTCGGTGCAGCAGTCCTCCGATTAAAGGGCAAAAACACAGCCCCTGGACCTGACGGGATCCCAGGCCGCGCCTGGGTCTTGGCGAGCAACGCGTTAGAGAGCAGATTGCTCAGGCTTTTCTCAGGGTGCTTCGAGCAGGCCCTCTTCCCCCGGCAATGGAAGACGGGCAAGCTTGTTCTTCTGAAGAAGGAAGGGCGCCCTGCAGATTCCCCGTCTGCATACCGCCCAATAGTCCTGCTCGATGAGGTGGGCAAGCTTTTTGAGCGGATTATCGCTGCCCGCCTCATTAAGCATCTCATCCGAGTCGGACCGGATCTGGCGGAGTGCCAGTACGGGTTTCGTAGTGGTCGCTCGACCGTCGACGCCATCCTCCGCGTTAAAGATCTTGCGGACAGGGCGGTGTCAGATAACGAGGTGGTTTTGGCGGTATCCCTGGATATCACCAACGCATTTAACACCCTGCCCTGGGGATGCGTGCTGGAGGCCCTACGTTACCATCAAGTGCCCGCCTACTTGAGGCAAATGGTCGGCGCGTACCTCTCCGAGAGGTACGTAATTTACCCAGGCAGGAAGGAGTGGGGACGACACGAAATGTCGTGCGGTGTTCCACAGGGGTCGGTCTTAGGGCCACTCCTGTGGAACATTGGTTATGACTGGGTCCTGCGTGGCGCTAACCTCCCAGGCGTCAATTTGACATGTTATGCCGATGACACCCTTGTTACAGCCCGCGGGAAAACGCACCGCCATGCCAGCATATTGGCCACGGCTGGGGTGGCGCACGTTGTCAGCAGAATCAGGCGACTGGGGCTGAAAGTGGCTCTACAGAAATCGGAAGCGATATGCTTTCACGGGCCCCGTAAAGCGCCTCCGTCGGATTCGCATATTGTGGTGGGGGGCACCAGGATTAAAGTAGAGCCGTCCATGAAGTACCTAGGCCTCACACTCGACAGCAGGTGGAGGTTTCAGACTCACTTTAAGCGCCTGTTGCCGAAGCTGATGGCAGCCGCCGGCGCTCTAGGGCGAATACTCCCGAACACGGGGGGGCCCAAGGCGTCGTGTCGGCAGTTGTACATGGGGGTCGTGCGTTCCATGGCCCTCTACGGTGCTCCCGTATGGGCGGAAATCCTGCGGAAGCAAGAAATCGCTCTGCTAAGTAAGCCGCAGCGCGTGATGGCTGTCAGGCTGATACGGGGATATCGTACCGTCTCCAGCGAGGCAGCATGCGTGCTGGCGGGAACACTTCCTTGGGACCTTGGACCGGCCAGTAATAAAACTCTCGAAATTACCATTACCAAAAGAATCCGAACAAACGGAAAAACAACAAACAGATAACCGCACAAGAAACAAGCCGAACAAGAAACTCGGATGCGCCACTGCAATTATAATGGCCTTCCTATACTTCATGTCATTACTAACAATGGGATGCTGCGTACAAGTGACTCGTGTCAATGAAAATCAAGGCCTATACTTCGAAAATATGGGCAACATGCTGCTTATAAAAGATGAATGGAAGTTGGTCGCCTACCAGGACCTAAATCCGTACTGGGAAGGAATAACGGCCTATAGAAAATATAATACACAACTCGAAAACATTTGTAAACAGGTTAAAACATTATCACACTGTGATATTATCATTCTGCAACTACGTCATTCTTATGACGAATTAGAGCATTATAACCGCATTCTGTCGAACCAGCAATTTAATCATGAAGCGCGAAAACGTCGTGGCCTTATTAATGGTATCGGAAACATCGCAAGTACTTTGTTTGGGGTTCTGGATGACAGATTCGCGGAACAATATCAAAAGGACATCGGACTTATACGAAGCAACGAAAAGCATCTAGTCAAACTGTGGAAGAACCAGACGTCTATAATCGAGGCCGAGTATAACATGTTAATAAGAAACAAAGTTACCATCGAAAAACAACATAAAATGATACACGCCCATTTGATTAGCTTAGACCAGGGCATATCCGCCTTACAAAAGGAAGTAAGCACCGCTGAGTGCATGGCGCAATTCACCGTTGTTGCTATGGCCGCCAACAACTTATTAAGTAATTTAAGAAATATTCAGAATACCTTACTAGACACCCTTACAAATATATATAATGGAAAAATGAATATTCATATCATCGACCCTCGACAACTTCAACGAGAACTAAACATTATTTCTGGACAACTTGTAAGCGACCTATCCCTACCAATAGATAACATTCAAATCAATTTACAAACCATCTATCATCTGTTAAAGATTAAAGCCAAGATAACTGACCAATACATGATAATAGAGATTCGTATTCCACTTGTAAGCCGAGACAATTACGATTTATACAACATTATACCTATACAACACAGCGCTGAAAGAAATATGATATCTATTAGTCCCATAGAGAAACACGTAGCCATAAACTTACGAAAGGATGCCTATTTGCCTATAACTGAGAAAGAGATAGAACACTGCGTGAATCGAGACGCCTTAACATACATGTGCTACTTAAAAACTCCTGTATTCAAAATGAACTCCGACAAAGATCTGTGCATTAAAGATGAGAATCATCAATGCAAAACAAACTCAGTCGTTTGTCAAAACAAATGGATTAATCTATCTAAAGTAAATCAGTACCTTTATTTTTGTTGCGACGCGTGTCAGTTACGCGCGCTATGTGGGAATCAGGTTACATCCCAGACAGTAGTCCAGACAAATATTATAAACATAGACGATAATTGCGTTGTAAAAACCGAGAACTTTACTATTCACACGCATCAAAACATGGAAAGCAAGATCGACTTGTCATTTAACATACAAACACCGAAAATAGATCCCATAAACCATATCATAAACATAACTTTACCCAATTTCGGAAATAATACCCTGGATACCACTTATGATGAGAAGGGATTAAAGAACATAAGAGACAAAATAAACATTATGAAACAAAGCGAAACAATTTTGGAAAACTTTTCTACAAACGATATACATCACTATACAGCTATATATTGCCTATGGGGTGTAGTGATCATCGGAATAATAATGTATGCGAGTAGAAGGACACGCTGCCAGTGGAAGCCCAGAGCAGCACCCTCACCCACGAACGTGGAAACGCATGCAGCAGCCGAGCAGAGCCAGGCGACGGAGCCGTCCCCCGCCGTGCGCGTGCGCAGCCCCCGCGGGAGCCGCGGGCTGGCGCGCAATTGCAGTGTTAGTGATAAGTGTAGTGCAAGTGCGAGTAAAGAGAAAAAGTGTAGTGAAAACGAAAACATTGAGTTGAATCAAGTGGACAGAGGCACCTCGCCGGTGTTTAGAAAATTATCGTTTAAGGACTAGTTACCTAGCTGTAGAAACCAACATTGTTGATCATCTTGTATTACTCATATTAAATTTTCATCTCATCTCATCGTTTGCCCCCGCCAAGATGTTCGGTGCAATGCACCTAACACGTGATTTAGCCTCGTGCGTCCCGTCAGCAAAAGACGCATTGAGCAATAAGTTATATTAACCTCGATTTAGTGTACTTTTCGGCTCTATCGCGACCGGGTGCATTCGAACATTAACATTTAACATTTTCAACATCTTTCTAACATATCTTTATAACATTTGTAATTTTAGGATTTTAAGACAATAAACATTTTAATACGTCTCTCCGGACTTTCTAACATTCAAGCTCATCCGCACCCGAATAGGATATTATAAGATCAACGACTACTTGGAAGACAATGAAGCATGGCCAGCCATTCAGGTTCGATAGTCGTTGCTTCCATGCTGTTGGTTTAATTTTATTAATATTTTGACATTTTAATTTAATTATTTTTCTTTTAATTTTTATTTTGACATTAGACTATACATCTCTGTAGCTAATTATTTTTCTTTTTAATTTTAATTTTATTCTGACATAAGAGACTATACATCTCTGTACCTAATTATTTTTCTTTTATAAGTGACAATAGACTCTTTACATCTCTGTATTAGTTATAGTTATTTGTAATAATTTGTATTAATTTGACATTGGAGACTACACATCTCCCGGTGCGTATGTGCCCAGGTTTGTAAGGCTGTTACTCATTAAGAATTGTTATGTTATATTCATGCTTATTGTTGACTTGTGAAAGAGCCCATGTGGCCTACTTACAGAATAAACATTTGATTTGATTTGATTTGATTTAGGGGACGAATAGCTCAAAATCGCCAGAAATCGTTTTTGCACCCTTTCAATACGGTTTTTGTGGACTTCGTAGAAAGGCGACCAAACCTGGGAGCAGTATTCAAGATGGCTTCTTACCAGGGTGCTGAATAGTAGTACATTTGTACGGCTTTGCTTGAAGTGCTTGGTGTTCCTTGCCACAAAGCCCACCATTGCGGAAGCTTTTTTTATTATTAGGTCTAAATGAACATTAAAGGTCAGCTGGTCATCCAACATTACGCCCAAATCGCGTACAACTGAAACTTTTTGCAGGATTATACCGTTTATAGAATACCGAGTGCGTACTGAAGTTTAGTTGCGCGTAAACGTTATGTGATAGCATTTTTCAGTTCAGCGCCATCTTATTACTTTCACACCAGTCAGCCAACCTTTCAGTGTCATCCTGGAGCTTTGAGCGATCATTATCATCTTTGACAGGTCTAATTAACTTTAGGTCATCTGCAAAGAGAAAGGGCTCCGAATATAGGCAGCATTTAACTATGTCATTGATAAAAATTAGGAATAGTAATGGGCCCAAATGTGATCCCTGAGGGACGCCAGAAGAAGCTATATACGCATTTGACTTCACGCCACTAACAGCTACACACAACTTGCGATTCGATAGGTAAGACCTAAACCAGCTCAACAAGGGATCCCCAATGCCACATCCAGAAAGTTTACCCAGCAATACGCCATGGTTTACCCTGTCGAACGCTTTACTAAGGTCGGTATATATTGCATCTACTTGCACTCGGTTATCCATGCAGTTTGTTACTGTTTCGATATATGATGCCAAGTTGGTGCTAGTCGACCTTGACCTAATAAAACCGTGCATGTCCGAAAGTTGTTGAGAAAAATGGCTGTAAACAAAGGGATAGATCAAAGATTCGAACAGTTTTGGTATTGTGGACAGTATAGATATTGGGCGATAATTGCCAATGTCAGATTTCGAGCCGCCTTTATGTATAGGGACTATATTTGGCTCTTTCCATACAGCGGGGAAGGTTTTAGATTGCAGAGATTTATTAAATATGTATTTTAAGGGAAATACTAGCTGCTTAGCACACTTATACAAAAGTACTGGTGGTAAACCGTTTGGACCACAGCCTTTACCTAAATCTAACGTGCTTATCTTGTTTAATAAAGCTCTTTCATCAACAACTATGCTATTTAAGGCACTGGGAAATACGGAGGAAACGCTAGCGACTTGTTGTTGTGTAGTGTGTGGATGCGAATTGAAACCACTATCGTAGATGGATGAGAAGTTTCTAGCAAACAGCTCACATATCACTTCACAACTTTGGGCTACACTGGACAGTCCCAGACAGGACCCAGATGCATGGTAGCTGGTAATAAAGATCTGTTTTTTCGTTTATGTTTTATAAAAGTCCAGAAGTATTTTGAATTTTGTAGGATATTGTTTTCAATTTTTTTGCAATACAAATTGTAGAGCTAAGTGCTTGACCTTCACATCGGTGCTTAATGATATCGAGACTAATTTTATCAAGGGGATTCCGGTATTTCTTAACTCTTTGCCTTAACTTGTATCCTTCCCTCTGTGGGCGTAGCATGGTTGCCATTTTATCACTTATCGTTGTGGTAAAGACGCCCATCACGCTCTGACAAGTATGCGAGTGCGAGAGTGATGGATGCCTTATCCACAACGATAAGTGATAAAATGGCAACCGTGCTACGCCCGCTGCATTCTGATAAGGTCACGCGAGAACCACACAGGATATTTCTTGCCTTTTGGTTTGTAAGAGGTACATATTTTTTAATGGCTAAATAGATTAGAGGATGTTGATAGCATGGCTAGTAAATTTCAATATGAGATAGATCTCATATTGAAATTTACTAGCCATGCTATCAACATCCTCACAAGAGTTCAGTATTAAACACCAGTCCGAACTACCTTGATGGTTTTTCAAGGTAGTTCGATAATTCGTAATAATTAACTTTGTAGAAATTAGGTCTTGGTTGCACGTTGGATGCAAGAGTTGATTCAGAATCCAATTTTACACGGAATCGGAATGCTACTGGAGGATGACGAGTATCTATTACACTTAAGGCGGTCGTACCATTCTCTACGGTTATTTAGTGCCATAAACTCCATGACGAGGTGCCCAAGAGAACATGAACCCAGCAGATTAGGGGCCAAATGTAGCTCGCCGTCAATTTCGGTCCAATCCATGGAAGGAATGTTAAAATCTCCGACTATCAATGAGTTCGAGTAATTTGTCAAGTTGACAGAAGCCCTATGCACGAACTGTTCCACAACGACTGACCTCACCGGTGGATGAAGGTAAACACAGCAAACGCAGAACTTAACAAGGTTATCTTTTCTTTTACTCTATAATAACCCACAAGTCTTCAGAGTCAGTTTCGTACTCTGGGATTCTGTAGGACGCATACTTCTTTTTGACAGCTATCATTACCCCTCCACCGGTTTTCTTGGAACAAGGCAGCTCAAGGTTACGGGCCCTTCTATACACGTTGTACCGATCATCAAAAATTTCCGAATCTCTTACGTTGTCTTGTAACCAAGTCTCAGTGATACAAATAATGTCGTAATTATTAACTGATACATTACATAGGAATTCAACTGTTTTGGTATTTAAACCTCTAGCATTTTGATAATAACAGGTTAATTCAGCGAATAGTACTCTTTAGGAGACACTGTTCATAGATAAGGATCGCAATAAACAACAAGTTACCCTATAGTCTTCTGATAGATTCCAAGTTCTTCAGTACTATCGCTTGAGCCTTATCATCTTTTCGAATGAGTACCCTTCCGCTTCTGACCCACACGTATTTGTATTGTTTCTCCCTCGCTGCCAATCTTGCTTCCTTGTGGATTTTTTTATTATACGGGGTCAGATGTTCCGCTACATAAATTGGCTTGTTGTCGCCGCCTATGCCGAGATGACTAGAATTGAGTTTATTTTCCTTGTTCGCTCTGTTGAAGTTGATCACCGCAGCAAGTAGAAGTATCACGCAGCGTTGCGGACTTTTAAGTTTGACTATAATATTTCGCGGTCTAGAATTTTTGTCGTCGAACTTGCCCGAATCATCGGCCTTAATATCGCATGACACAGTTTTGGCCAATTGCAATGTCGTTGTGATCAAATTTTCTGATTTATATTCCGGTACACACTGGATCTCAACATTAGTTGCCCGAGATTGTTGTTCCATCTCGTTAATTCGATTACATAAATTCTGATTATTGTTTTTTAATAGATCAACCTCCTTCTGTAGCTGTCGGCATATTTCAAATTTTTTCTCGGTCTCACTTATCATTTCTTCGAAATCGGTTTCTTCGGTATCATTCCATTAGGTCGCTTCTGTGAGTGAAAAATCGTTATTTAGGTTCTTTTTATTGTAGATATATCAAATAGTGACTTTTAAAAGTTTTTATAGATGCTTTTAGTTTTTTCATATTCATATTCATATCATTTATTGCGTTTCATGTTGTACATTATTGAACAATTCCAGGAACATGAACCCTGCAAGGGCACAGCAATCTTATAAATATATGGAATACAATTAAATTATGTATTAGAATAGGTATGACTAAGATGCTAAGTTTAATATTAACAGTATGGTACAATTACAAAACAAATACGGGCAGTGATAATAGTTTCCAATGATACACAAGTTATTGAGGTCATACATACACCAGTTTAAGACATAAAAATAGAGTGGTCATTATTAATTTTGTTTATCAAACTAGGTTGATTCTAATATTGTGTGAATTTTTCAGATAGGAAATCTTTTGTGGTGTAATAGCATTTCCGAACTAAGAGGGCCCTTAAATCCTGTTTGATTTTTTTGAAATTTGGTGCGAGTTTAATCGTATCTGGTAGTTTATTGAAAATTTTTACACACATCGCGAATGGACCAGAATGAACCATTTGCAATTTTGACGTTGGTCTTTCAAGTTTATCGCGGGGTCTCAAATTATCCGCTCGTGTGTGTTGAGGAAACAGGTTCATGTTATTCTTTACAAAAATGCAAGCTTCCATGATATATATTGAAGGCAAGGTGAGAATGTCTTGTTCAATAAAATGTTGTTTGCAGCTTTCCATCATCCTTATATTGACAAAAATTCTGATGCATCGTTTTTGTAATATAAACAAATGCATCAAGTCTGTGCTGTTTCCCCACAACACTTGATGGATACCAGAAGGGTAAAATAATGGAGGAGATAAATGATTTGAGTACCTTTGTCAGTCAGGTGTAAAGTTTAAAGTACTTGCGTGTCCCACGTTGGCGGCGCCGCTTTCTTGGTGGCCTTAAGTTTTTCACCTTGTTTGTCTTGTCACACTATAATGTTGAGTGCTAGGATTGATAATGCTTAAGGCAGACGAGACGGGATCCACTGACTAATTGGATTGGAAGGGTTTTTTTTTGAGGACGCGTGAAAGCATCTCGTCATACATTTTTTACGAGAGAGAGAGAGAGAGAGAATGTAAAAGTCGAAAGTGACCGAATGTAATTCTTGATTAAGGATATGGAAATGAACTAAAAAGGATTAATGTTGCTAGATTACAATAATGTAATTTCTAAACATACTGCCCGGGAAGAAATCTTCAGGATTTCTTAGAACACATAATACTAATTGTCTACAATAGTGCAAAATAAACTATATTTTACTAAATAACCTTAAAACTACGTGAACCTCTACATTTAATCTTTGCTGATAAGGGAGAGGGCACAGCTTCAAAACAGGTCGCACGAAGTGGTTACCTGTAGCAGTTTTCAAGGTAGCAACTCGCACTACACCATCACGACCTGGTGATAACGAAACTATGCGAGCCAGTGTCCAACAATAAGGCGAGGTGTTCTCATTTATTATGAGTACGATATCATTAACCTTTATATTATCCGTGCCTTTAAACCACTTGTTACGGCTTTGCAGATGGATGTTAGGTTAGGTTAGGTTAGGTTAGGTTAGGTTACAGGGGCAACGCGCAAACGTGCGTGCGGTGGCAGGGGGGATCTGTGGTGGACGTAACGCTCGCGACCCCGGTCGTTGCCAATCGCATTGAGGATTGGCGGGTCCTCGAGGAGGTAGAGACCCTCTCAGACCACGTATATATACGCATGAGGGTCTCTCCCAGACCAGTACCTCCGGTGCCCGTGGCGGAAGGGCGGCGACGGAATGGTGGCTTCCCTAGATGGTCTCTGGTCAGCTTGGACAGGGATATGGCAGAGGAGGCTGCGATAGTAGAAGCCTGGTGCACGCCTCCACCGGCCGACGCAGGTCTGGAGGAGCGGGCAGTTCGCTTTCGTGCCTCCCTCACAGCAGTGTGTGATGCAGGCATGAAGAGGTCGAAGCGACTGCCGGGCAAGAAACAGGTCTACTGGTGGTCGGCGGAGATAGCGGCTCTCCGAAACACCGCTAATGCCGCCCGCCGGGAATATACACGCTGCAGGCGCCGGCGGCACACTGCCGAAGAGGAGGAGCTACTCCACAGGGCTCTGGTCGAGGCCAAGGAAGCGCTGCAAGTCGTCATTGCCAAAAGAAAGGAAGAAGCCCGAGCAGAGTTCCTTGAAACGTTGGACAGGGATCCATGGGGGCGACCTTACAAAGTAGTAAGGAATAAAATGAAGTCTGCTCCCCCCATGGATTCATTAGAGCCGGGACTGCTGCAGATAGTCATTGAGGGCCTCTTCCCTGAGGCGCCGGAATTTATTCCCCCGGCTATGGTAGTACCCATTGAGGACCCAGAGGGACCATTTGACGCGCCCCCAGTCACCGATGGGGAAATACATAGGGCAGTCATCAGACTGCGGTCCTGCAAGAAGGCACCGGGGCCAGATGGAGTGCCAGGGAAAGTAGCTGCCCTGGCAATTAAACAACTGGGGGCCCGATTGCGGGATGTCTATAATGACTGCCTCAAAGAGGGTTACTTTCCTCAATGCTGGAAAGAGGGCAGGTTGTGCCTGCTGCGTAAAGAGGGTCGTCCGGCGGACTCTCCCTCAGGATATCGCCCCATAGTTCTGCTTGACGAGGTCGGCAAAATGTTAGAAAGGATCCTGGTATGGCGCCTCGTCAAGCATCTAGAGGACACAGGCCCAAACATAAGCGACCGGCAGTTCGGGTTCCGTATGGGGCGGTCGACCATAGACGCAGTGGGCGCATTAAAAGAGTTTTCGGACTTAGCGGCGGGAAAAGGGGAGGGGGCCATTGCGGTATCACTGGATATCGCAAACGCATTCGGCTCCCTCCCTTATGAAGTAATAAATGAGGCACTTCGCTATCACGGAGCGCCTCCATACCTGAGGAAAATCATAGAGCACTATCTCACGGGGAGAGTGGTGCTCTATGAAGTAGGAGGGCGGCGTCTTGTGCGCAACATGGAGTGTGGTGTTCCACAGGGGTCCGTTCTAGGGCCCCTGCTATGGAACATAGGTTTCGATTGGGCCATCAGAGGGGCCCAACTCCCCGGCATGGTCACCATATGCTATGCAGACGATACTATGGTGGCCGTGAGGGGGAAACAATATGAGGAGACCCGGCGGAGGGCAGCAATTGCCACGGACCTCACGGTGGGCCGCATAAGCCTCCTCGGCCTCAAAGTGGCGCTGTCCAAATCAGAAGCAGTAGTTTTTGGAGGGAGGGGCTGGCGGCCTGGAAGAGAGGACTCGATCCCGGTTAGGAGTGAAGCGGTCCAGGTTAGGTCTCACATAAAGTATCTGGGCCTTATCCTGGACCGGAGGTGGAACTTCGAGGAACATTTTGTGAGGCTGGCTCCTCGACTCGTCGGTACGGCTTCGGCGCTTAGCCGCTTGCTCCCTAATGTCGGGGGCCCGAAAGCCTTGTGTCGCCGCCTCTATGCCAATGTTGTGAGGAGCATGGCGCTGTATGGGGCCCCAATTTGGGCCTCAAGGATCAAGGACAAGGCGAAAGCCCTCCTCAGAAGGCCGCAGAGGGTGGTGGCTCAGCGGATGATAAGGAGCTACAGCACAGTGGCGCATGCGGCCGTGTGCGCCCTGGCTGGGACCGTCCCATGGGAGCTGGACGCTCAATTGTTGGCTGAGCGTCACCGGGAGAAGGCAGAGGCCAGGAATAACGACGAGCGCCTGGCCCCTAGGGAGTGGGAGGCGAGGCGGCTGATGGCTGCCAGACGCGAGCGAGACCGCTGGAAGAGTCTGCTGGAGGGGTCCCCCGCTGGTGTCTACACATTAGCGGCGCTCCTCCCGTCGTTCGACGCGTGGCTGGACCGCAAGAGTGGGACAATTACATACAGAATGGTGCAGGTATTGACCGGACACGGATGCTTCGGTCACTACCTGCACCGTATCGGGAGGGAGCCAACACCGGCCTGTCACCACTGTGGGGCAGACGACGACACGGCCCAGCATACTCTTCAAGAGTGCCCACGCTGGGTCGTGGAAAGAACAAAATTTATGCGGGCAATAGAGTCGAGGGACCTCTCGCTCCGCAATATTGTGTCAAACATGTTGAGGAGTGAGAGTTGCTGGAGGGCAGCAGAAAGCTTCTGCGAGGAAGTGATGTTGAAGAAAGAGAAAGGGGAGCGAGAGCGCGAGGATAGTGCGAATGCGCATCCGCTCCGGCGCAGACGACGGGGAAGAAGGCGAGCACAATATATCAACCGTCTTATCCCCCAGTAGGGCCTGTGGGTTGGGGACCCACAGTCTAGGTCCTACACGTCTGAGGGAGGGGTTGTGCGTACCAACCCTTCCCTCCTATGGCGCGAGGGTGCCCCCGGTGTAACCGGGGCAGCCGGGGGGACGTCGTGGTCGAGTCTTATGGATCCCATGGCGCCCCCCTATAACGGCAGCGAGGGTGTCCGCCGCAGAGGTTTTAGTGGGTATTCCCGTCCAGCCACCATCATCAAGATGGCGGTGCGGAAGGGCGAGTCCCACATACCCCCCCACCCCGGGGGGGATGCGTAAAAGCATTTCCTCTGCGAAAAAAAAAAAAAAAAAAAAAAAAAAAAAAAAAAAAAAAAAAAAAGGTTAGGTTAGGTTAGAGGCACGTCGGGGTGCTAGGTCGGGTAACCTCCACGAGTGTCAGTGCTCTTCCAGTTCCTGTGGACCCTCGCGGGTCGGTGGGAAGGGGAAGGGTCCTGGCTGGTGCACCCTGGAGGCAACGTTAAGTGACTCTTCTACGGGGGAATCGCTTATCGGTGCTACAAATAACCCGACGCAGGGGGCCCTTTTGGGTCCCGGAACGGCTCTCTCCGCGTCCCTCTGTCCAGCAGATGGCGCGGGAGATGGGCAACGGCCGTAAGGTCGTGGAGAAGGGGTGGTTTAACCAACCACTTACAGGGGAGCCTACGCCCGCTCCCCTTGAATCCCGGAACCCGCAGCACTCTCCCAACGACCCCCATCTGTGGCGGTATGGGGTACGGGAGGTGCCAGCTTTTAGCGCGCGGACCGGAGGGCCTGCCTTAATTGGCCGGCCCGCGGGAAGGAAACCCCTTTAAAAACCCGACAGTGAAGTCGTTAAAACCTCTGGATACCGCCCGACCTCCAGAGTAAATAGGGTTACCCAGGTACAGGGGGCACTGCCTGGGTGGACTCCCCCTTCCCCCTTACTCGTGGGAACAAAATGGAAAACAAACCCAAACCCAAAACCAAACCCAACCCAAAACCCGTGATGATCCAAAACGACGACACTGACAAACTAACATTGGACACAGATGTGGAGACCTTCCGCCCCCGACGAAACTTAGCACGATCACCAGTGCAACAGGTTGGCAGCCCACGTCTCGATCTGAACGCGGCCGCCATCCAGATCGTGCCGAAAAAGGCATACGGCCCAGCGCACGACGGCGCTGGCCGCTTCTTGCCGCGAGTGCGGAGCAGGGAGCGCTCTGTGGAGGGGCCCTCGAGCTCGGTCCAACTGGTGCAACCGGCACTGGAGGGGGGGCAAGAGGCCCGTTACGAGCTAATCCCTAGGGTGGTGCTGACCCGCCTGGACGAGGGGAGCTGCCCCCCGGGAGTTCCGGCGCAGGATGCAGAGAAGATTCGGGGCACGTCGCGTTCCGTCTCGCCTGCCACAGCTGACAGGGAGGGGCAGCGGCCGTCCTCCGCCGACGAGGCTGCCCCTCAACAGGCTGAACTGGCTTTGCGGCGAAATCACAGAGCCAGGGCCAGGGGGCGGTTGCCCCTATGCCCGCTGACTCCCTTTAATTTCGGGAACTCGGCGGGGGTGCGGGAGTCGTCCGTCGACTCCCCAGTGCCCCGGTCAGACGCGGAGGACCCGCCGGGGCAGGCGGGGGCGGAGCGGCTCTCGGACTCAAGCCCGGTAACCGTCAGGACCAGATCCAGGTCGGGATCAGCGTCGTCCGTTCCTGAAGGCCGTTTATGGTCCCAGGACGGGCAAAAGAGGCGGCGTCTAGAACTGTCTGAATCGTCCAGTGATGGCGATTTTAAGACTGCGACGGAGGACAGGTCTACGCCTACGACAGGGAAGTATGTCGGAATAGGCAAGGCGCAGTCCGATTACAAGGCGGCGAAGGAGGAATTCCGCCGCAAGGCTGCAGAAGAGGCAGAGGCGGAGGTGGCCAAAATGGTCATCCGCTTGAGACCCGACCGGACAGTAACGCAGAGTACACGAGCGGAGGACCAGCTGGCCTCTGCCTTACACACGCAAATGATGGACAGCACTGACGTGATCAAAGCAGTGATTGCCAAATCAGGCAACCTAAAGGGGACCCACCAGCGGAAGCTGAAGGATGCGGTGGCGGCTTACATGGATGCTGCAACGGTATTGATTAAGCGCACATCCTCGGAAGAGACCGAGAGGCTTGAGGCCCAAAACAAACGCCTGCAAGCTCAGATGACTGAGCTCCAAAGAGAGCTCGGGGAGCTGCGGAGTGAGCTGCGCACAGCTAAAGCAGCTCTCACACCGCAAACTCATATGCCGGAGGACGCCGAACGCGACATAATGGTCAAAGTGGGGACCATGGTAAACGCTCGGCTGGATGCGTTAGAAGATCGGCTTCTCCCACCGACGGCTGTGCGCCCACTACTCGCGGCGGACAAAAAGGGACAGGGCGCACCGCCTGCCACCAACTCAGCAGACAACAACGTCGCTGGCACTAGCGGGCGGAAGATGGCAGAGCCTAAAGCGCCTGCTCCTGCTCCTCCAACGGGAAAGAAGGGGAAGAAAAAACCCGTCAAAAAGGCCAAGAAGGATGACCATGTGGCTCTACCAGCTCTGCCAGCCGAAGCCCCTCATGTGCCCCGCCCCATGCCACCTACGCCGGCGTCCAGGAATGAGACGTGGACAGACGTCATCGGGAAAGGCAAGAAGAAAAAGAAGACTGCCGCGCAGGGAGCTGCGCCACAGTCCAAGCCCAAGCAGACCCAAAAACTGCGGGCACCACGCTCAGCGGCCGTAGTGCTGACGCTGAAGCCGGGAGAGGGCCGCCCCACCTACGGGGACATAATTAAGGAGGCTCGGTCGAAGATCGATCTGAAAGACCTCCAGATTGAGGGTGTCCGATTTAAGCGGGCGGTCACTGGAGCGACCATCATTGAGGTACCCGGGGCGACAGCGGGCGAGAAAGCGGATGCTCTCGCGGAAAAGTTGAGGGCAACGCTCAAGAGCGAGGACGTACAAGTCTCGAGGCCCACGAAGTGCTCGGAGGTGCGCATTACGGGTCTCGATGATTCAGTGACACCGGAGGATGTCAAGGCGGCAATTTCAAAGGTTAGCGGGTGCGATGCTGGCCTTGTAAAATGCGGCGAAATCCGTCAGAACTTCTCGGGGTTAGGCACGGCATGGGTCCGTTGCCCAGTAACAGCAGCCAAAAAGCTGGCAGAGGGCGGGCGCCTGCTGGTAGGTTGGGTATCCGCACGGGTGCAGCTACTGGCTGCTAAACCCATGCGCTGCTTCCGGTGCCTCGAGGCGGGACACGTCCGAGCACAGTGCCAATCTCAGGACGATCGGAGCGAGCTGTGCTACCGATGTGGCCAGCCCGGCCACAAGGCAGCCACGTGCACCGCCACGCCGCACTGCCCAGTCTGCGCAGCGGCCAAAAAACCAGCGGGACATGCCGTAGGGAGCAAGTTGTGCGCTGCTCTCAAAAAGAAGGGGAAGTTTGGCACTAGGCCACGAGCCACCCAGCCGAACTTCCACCCGGCCGCCAATGTGGCACCAGAGACTGAGGAGGCTGTAGAAATGGAGGAATAATAATGGCCCTCTCCTT
The DNA here is from genome assembly GCA_947049275.1 of Epinotia bilunana. Classification (NCBI taxonomy): domain Eukaryota; kingdom Metazoa; phylum Arthropoda; class Insecta; order Lepidoptera; family Tortricidae; genus Epinotia; species Epinotia bilunana. The sequence continues at coordinate 119,822 of OX346256.1, read as the reverse complement.
CTTGCAGGCGAATCTCAACCACTGCGCCAGGGCTCAGGACCTCTTGTTCCAGAGCATGGCGCAGTGGCTGACCCACGTGGCTGTCGTTTCCGAGCCATACTTTATCCCCCAAAGGGACAATTGGGCTGGGGACCATGATGGCTTGGTAGCGTTAGCCACGCAAACGGCTGCTGGCTCGCCACCGTTCGAGAAAGTCGATAAGGGAAGGGGTTATGTTGCCGGGCGCCTTGGCGGCATCCTTGTTGTCGGTGTCTACTTCTCGCCAAACAGGAGCCTGGCAGATTTCGAGTCTTTCCTGACGGACGTGGGTGCGGTCATTAGGCAAAACCGTCCAAGCTCTGTGCTCGTTGCCGGGGATCTCAACGCCAAGTCCATGGCGTGGGGATCCTCGTCAACGGATGCGCGCGGCCGCGAGTTGGAGGAGTGGGCCATCGCAGAGGGCCTAATCGTTGTGAACAGCGGGTCAGTCGACACGTGCGTGCGGCAACAAGGTGGCTCCATTGTGGACGTGACGTTCGCCAACGCCGCCTTGGCGCGCCGTGTCCAGGGCTGGGGAGTGCTCGAGGGCATCGAGACCTTGTCGGACCACCGTTATATTCGGTTCAGCGTCTCCGCACTAACAGATGCTCCGAGTGGCCCTATCAGCCGCTCTCTGAGAGGAGAGGGACCACGCTGGGCACTAAAACGCCTCGACTGGGACACATTCCATCTTGCCGCCGAAGTCGAGGCTTGGAACCCCGTTCCTGAGGGCCCAGTGGATGTGGAGGAAGAGGCGCAAGCGCTCGGCGGATCCATGACAGCGATTTGCGACGCAGCAATGCCCCGAGCAAAACCCGTGCCTCCGAAACGCCAAGTCCACTGGTGGTCGGTTGAACTCGACCAGCTGAGACAGTCCTGTGTAGCTGCAAGGCGCATGTACAGTCACCAGCGGAGGCGTCGACGCAGGGTCCCCGTCCAAGAGGCGGAACTGTACGCCGTATACATCCAGTGCACGAAAGACCTTCAGCTGGCCATAAGCCAGGCGAAGGAGGGTTCCCAGCAGGAGATGCTCGAAACGCTCAACAGGGACCCGTGGGGCCGACCATATAAAATGGTCCGCAGCAAACTTCGCCCCTGGGCCCCACCACTGACGAGAAGTCTCGAGCCGAACCTGCTGGGGGACGTGGTCGCGACTCTGTTCCCGGCTAGTGAAGGCTTCTCTCCGCCAGACATGGCGCCGCCCACCGTACCTGGTGACGACGAGGAAGAGGCTCCAAATGTGTCAGTCGGAGAACTCGGAGCAGCTGTTCTCCGATTGAAAGGAAAAAACACGGCCCCTGGACCTGACGGGATCCCGGGCCGCGCCTGGGTCCTAGCCAGTAACACGCTGGAGAACAGACTGCTCAGACTTTTCTCGGGGTGCTTCGAGCAGGCTCTCTTCCCCAGGCAATGGAAGACAGGCAAACTTGTCCTTCTAAAGAAGGAAGGGCGCCCTGCGGATTCCCCGTCTGCATACCGCCCAATAGTCCTGCTCGATGAGGTGGGCAAGCTTTTTGAGCGGATTATAGCTGCCCGCCTCATTAAACATCTCATCCGAGTCGGACCGGACTTGGCGGAGTGCCAGTACGGGTTCCGTAGCGGTCGCTCGACCGTCGACGCCATCCTTCGCGCAAAAGATCTTGCGGACAGGGCGGTGTCAGAAAAAGAAGTGCTATTGGCGGTATCCTTGGATATCGCCAACGCATTTAACACCCTGCCCTGGGGATGCGTGATGGAGGCACTACGTTTCCACCAAGTGCCCGCCTACCTGAGGCAAATGGTCGGCGCGTACCTCTCTGAGAGGTACGTAATTTACCCAGGCCGGGAGGAGTGGGGACGACATCGGATGTCCTGCGGTGTTCCACAGGGGTCGGTCCTAGGGCCACTCCTGTGGAACATCGGCTACGATTGGGTCCTGCGTGGCGCAAATCTTCCAGGAGTCAGTCTAACGTGCTACGCCGACGACACTCTTGTGACGGCCCGCGGGAAGACTTACCGCCATGCTGGTGTACTGGCCACGGCTGGCGTGGCTCACGTGGTAAGGCGAATCCGACTGTTGGGGTTGAAGGTGGCTCTGCAAAAATCAGAAGCCATATGCTTTCACGGGCGTGGCGGGGCCCCTCCACCGGACGCCCACTTAGTGGTGGGGGGCACCAGAATCAAAATAGAGCCCACCATGAGGTATCTGGGCCTCACACTCGACGGCCGTTGGAGCTTCCATGCCCATTTCAAACGCTTGTTGCCAAAGCTGATGGGAGCCGCCGGTGCCCTAGGGCGTATACTCCCGAACACGGGGGGGCCTAAGGCGCCGTGTCGGCAGCTGTACATGGGGGTCGTGCGCTCCATGGCCCTCTACGGTGCTCCCGTATGGGCGGAGAACCTGCGGAGCCGGGAAATTGCTCTCCTGCGCAAGGCGCAGGGCGTGATGGCCATCAGGCAAATACGGGGGTATCGCACCATCTCCGGTGAGGCGGCATGCGTGCTGGCGGGGTCACTCCCTTGGGACCTGGATGCGAGAGCCCTTGCGGCGGCTTACCGTTGGCGCAAGGAGGCGCTTGGTCGCGGTGACTCACCAGCACCAAGAGAGTTGGAGGCCCAACGCGACGCTGCTCGCCTCGAAATGGTGGGAATATGGAGGGAAAGGCTGGCACAACCGTGTGCGGGCCTCAAGACCATCCGGGCAATTCGTCCGGTTCTGGAGCGGTGGCTGGACCGGAGTCATGGCACGTTGACTTTCCGGCTGACGCAGGTCCTCTCGGACCACGGATGTTTCGGGAGGTACCTGCATCGCATACGCCGAGAGTCAAGCGCGCGGTGTCACCACTGTGACAATTGCCCGGAGGAGACGGCCCAGCACACGCTGGAGGTTTGCCCAGCCTGGGAGCAGGAGCGCCGGACACTATGCGCCACTGTTGGCCATGACCTCTCGCTGCCCACGGTAGTAAGTAGTATCGTGGACAGCGACAGGGCATGGAGAGCGGTCCTCGCCTTCTGCGAGACCGTCATGGAGCTGAAGGAGGCGGCCGAGAGACAGAGGGAGGCAACTTCCGAGGATCCCGGTCGCCAACGGCGAGTAGGGCGAAGGCGGCGAGCCTACGACCGCCATATTCCACCCTAACCGTGGCCAGGGCCGGCAGGCTTGGGGAAGTCTGTCGGCCGAATGACAAACTGGCCCGTGATGGCGTGCGCGGGCTCCCGCGCACAAAACATCGAGGTGTTGCTGGTGGGGTTCACACCCTCCCGTGTTCGGGGCCTTCACCAGGCCAGTCACCGCCGGGTCGCGGAAGAGTATACACAATCGTGCCCGTAACCCGGCAACACGGTGACGAGGCGGAAAACCGTGGGGTTTTAGTCGGTAGTCCGGGCGGTTCCCGGGAGTCCGACATACCCGCCCAGGCCTCCCCGGCCGGGCGGGATGCGTAAAAGCATTTCGCCACGTAAAAAAAAAAAAAAAAAAATGTTAGAGGCACGTCGCTCACAAGCCCAATTCCGCGCGTCGCTCACAAGCGTGTGTGATGCCGCGATGAGGAGGGCGAAGCGGCTGCGCGGCAGGCAGCGGGTCTACTGGTGGTCGGACGAAATTGCCGCCTTCCGCTTAGCCGCCAACGCCGCCCGGCGCCGGTATCAGCACTGCAGGCGCCGGCGACACACGGCCGAGGAGGAGGAGGAGCTGAGGGCCGCACTCATTGCTGCCAAGGAGGCCCTCACGGCCGCAATTGCAAATAGGAAGGACGAGGCCCGCGAGGAGTTCATTTGCACGCTGGACAGGGATCCGTGGGGGCGGCCCTATAAAATAGTGCGGAATAAGACCAGGCACGCCCCCCCTATGGAATCCTTGGAGCCGGAGCTCCTCGCGAGAGTAGTTGAGGGACTCTTTCCAGAGGCACCGGCGTTCGAGCCGCCGAGAATGGCTTTGCCCATCGAGGAGAGGGAGGATCTCGGCGAGGTCCCAGAGCTGACGGATGGCGAGATGCATGGGGCGGTCGTCCGCTTAAGAACGTGCAAAAAGGCCCCGGGTCCGGATGGAGTGCCCGGAAGGGTTATCCCGATCGCCCTCAAGCATCTGGGCCTGCGCCTGAGGGGTCTGCTCGACGACTGCCTCAAGGAGGGGGTCTTCCCTCAAAAGTGGAAGGAGGGAAGGCTGTGCCTACTGCGGAAGGAGGGTCGACCGGCTGACTCCCCCTCGGGGTACCGCCCCATTGTCCTTCTGGATGAGGTGGCGAAAATGCTAGAGAGAATCATCGCTCGACGTATCCTCGCCCATCTGGAGGACACGGGCCCGAACATCAGCGAGAGGCAGTTCGGGTTCCGGGAGGGGCGGTCAACAATCGACGCAGTGGGCGCCCTCAGGGACTTTGCCGACGTCGCAAAGGGGAGAAGGGAGGGAGTCGTTGCGGTGTCGTTGGACATTTCTAACGCTTTTGGCTCCCTCCCTTACGAAGTGATTAGGGAGGCACTCTGCTTCCACCAGGTGCCCCCCTATCTGAGAGCGGTTGTGGGGAGCTACCTACAAGAAAGGGTAGTGCTATATGAGGGAGCGGCGGGTCGCCAAGAAAGAAGGATGGAGTGCGGTGTTCCCCAGGGGTCGGTGCTTGGACCCCTGTTGTGGAATATCGGGTTTGACTGGGCGATCCGCGGGTCGCAACTCCCCCAAATGGTCACCATCTGTTATGCGGACGACACAATGGTGGCCGTGAGGGGGACAGAATACAGGGAGACCCTGAGAAGAGCAGCCGTGGCGACGGAGCTGACGGTGGGGAGGATCGCCCTCCTCGGGCTGCGGGTAGCTCTAGACAAGACGGACGCGGTGGTCTTCGGAGGGTGGGGATGGAGACTGTGCCCCGACGAGTCCATCCGCGTGGGTGGTGAGGCGGTCCACGTCAAGGCCCATATTAAATACCTGGGCCTGATTCTGGACCGCAGATGGAACTTCGGGGAGCACTTTAAACAACTAGCTCCCCGACTCGTCGGCGCAGCAGCCGCGCTGGGCCGCCTGCTCCCCAATGTGGGCGGCCCTAAGGCCCCATGTCGGCGCCTCTTCGCCGGCGTCGTCAGGAGCATGGCGATGTATGGGGCGCCGATATGGGCAGAGAGGCTCTCACAAAAAACGAGGGCCCTCCTCCGAAGACCACAGCGAGTGATCGCGCAGAGGATAGGGCGGTGCTACCGGTCGGTATCGTTCGCGGCTGCCTGCGCTCTCGCCGGCACCCTGCCGTGGGAGATCGACGCAAGGCTGCTGGCGGAGAGGCACAGGTGGAGAGTGGCGGCCAGAACAGATGCAGACGAGCGCCTGGCCCCACAGGAGGTGCCCGCGAGGAGGAGGATGGCGGTCGAGCGGGAGAGGGACCGTTGGAAAGGGGCCCTGGAGGAGTCCCCCTATGGCACCAGGACTATAGGGGCACTCCTCCCTAATTTTGAGGGCTGGCTGGATAACCGCAGAGGGAGCCTGGAATACAGGCTGGTGCAGGTAATGACCGGACACGGATGCTTCGGTCATTACCTGCACCAAATTGGGAGGGAGGTGGCACCAAGGTGCCACCACTGTGATGAGGAGGATGATACGGCCCAGCACACCCTAGAGGAATGTGTGAGCTGGGCCGCAGAGCGCCGCAACCTACAGGCGGCGCTCGGAACGGACGATCTCTCGCTGCGCAACGTGGTGGCGAAGATGCTGAGCAGCGAGAGATCATGGGAGGCGGTTGTGACGTACTGCGAGGAGGTGATGTCACGAAAAGAGGAAGCGGAGCGGGAGCGCGAGAAGAGAGCCGACGCGCACCCGCTCCGGCGCAGACGGGTGGGGAGGAGGCGGCTGCAATATATCAACCGCCTACTCCCACAGTAGGGCCTGTGGGTTGGGGACCCACACTTAAGGCCCCACACAGCTGGGGGAGGGGTTGCTGCGTTACCAACCCCTCCCTCCTTCGGCGCGAGGGTGCACCGGTGTAATACCGGGGCAGCCGGGGGACGTCGTGGTAGAATGCTTGCGGTCCCATGGCGTCCCCCTACAACGGCAGTGAGGGTAACGCCGCTGGGTTTTTAGTGGGTAGTTCTCCTCCCCTCCCTCCGACTAGCTCGGAGGGGGTTGCGGGAGGAGAGAGCCCCACATAACCCCCCACCTTGGCCTCCCCCGGGCCCGGGGGGTATGCGCCTCCCTAGACTCTTGAGGCTAGGGGGGATAAACGCATTTTCCCAGCGTTAAAAAAAAAAAAAAAAAAAAGGTTAGAGGCACGTCGGCGTGCGGGGCTGGTAGACCTCCTTGTGGTGCACCCTGGGAGGGGGGAGATAGCCGCTCAGTTGCGCGCTTGCTACCTTCCCTCTGCTAACTACCAGTCGCGGTCACGGGCAGTCTAGTTCTCTCCTGCGTAGGCTTTTGTGCCGTGTTTTTGTGGTTGGCCGCTCCCAGCATGCCTCAGCTCATCTGAGGTGGCAAGGGATGCGGCCTGTTCCTGTGGTGGAGGTGCTTTGCACCAGAAATGGTTGCGAAGGGTGCGGCGATGTGCCAGGTGCACTCGATATAAAGTCGACGCCGGACCAACCGAGGTCACAGTCGTTGAAATGCAGTCGAGTTCACTCCTGCGTGGGCCTTAGTGCCGTGTTTTGGTGGTTGGCCGCTCCCAGCATGCCTCAGCTCATCTGAGGTGGCAAGGGATGCGGCCGTCTTAGACCTCTGTCTTTGGGGCTTTTTGCCTACGGCCAGCGGCCGTCTTCGGGCGGCGTGGGATGGTGGGCCTTTCAAGGCTCGCGGCGCGGCGGGCTGAGTTTCTGCTCCCCGTCGGGCAACCCGTAACCCGCATTGAGCGGACTGGGGGCGTTGCTCATTGAGAGTAGCGCCGCGTGGAAGAAAACCACTATAATAAATCACCCCAATCCCAAGGTTGAGCGGATCGTGCCGATGGGATGCGTGGCTGGAGGGAGTCCAGCCCCTAACGTGCGGGGGAGCTCACCCCAGAAAAAAGAGACGACGATATGGATGCATTGGGGGATTCAACATCATGACAAGCAGTTTAAATTTTCTCCGGGCGGGTAACCAATCCCGTCCATCCGCTTCGGCGGGTGGCTGCCCCACCGTATACGGAGGGGGCAAAAACTGCTTCGTAGGTCGGCCAGATGCCGGCCTCCGTGAACACGAATTTGGCGATATCACACCGGACATAGATTGTGGAGGAGTCCTGAGGCTGAGGGGCGGCGGTGGGGCCGATGGAGGTGAACCCGAACCCGACCCAGCCCAAACCAAAACAAGATGCAGTGCTGAGAAAGCGGCGGAGAAGGGCGCCCCTATGGCGCGCACCGACAGTTCTACGGAGAAGAAAGAGGCCTTCCGACCCCGCACCACCCTCGTACGCTCACCAGTGCAATGGGAGGGTGGCAGCCCGCGCATCGACCTTAACGCGGCCGCCATTCAGATCGCGCCGAGATCTAATACAGTCGGCCCAGCGCGCGACGCTGCTGGCCGCTTCTTGCCGCGAGGGCGGAGTAGGGAGCGCACCGTAGAGGGGGCGTCGTGCTCAGGGTGGGAAGCCCCAAAGGAGAGGAGCGCGCCGGCGCTGGTACCGGAGGGCAGGCGAGAGGCCCGTTTGGAGAAAATCCCCCGGGTGATTCTGACCCGTTTGGACGAGGGAAGCGTGCCACGGGGGGATCCGGCGCAGGATGCGGACGAGTCTGGGCGCTCAGTGCGATCCGTCTCGCCTGTCGGAGCTGACGTGGAGGGGCAGCGGCCATCCTGCGCCGACGAGGCTAATGCTCCGCAGAGGAAAGCCAGAGCCAGGGCCAGGGGGCGGGTGCGCCCATGCTTGACTCCGTTCAAGTTTGGAGACCCAGAGGGGGCGCAGGAGTCGTCCGGTGACTCCTTAGTGCCCTGGTTTGACGCGGAGGACCCGCCGGTGCCGGCGGTGGCGGGCGTGCCTGACGAGGCGGACAGAGGCTCCCAATCCCTCGGTGCGCGTGCCCAGCCACTGTGCGGAAAGCTCTGGCAGGCGCCCCTAAAGAGGCCTCGCCTCCAGGAAGATGAGGATAAGGACAAGGACGAGTCCAGCCAGTCCACGACGAGTGGCCACTCACCTCCGGTGATGAGGGGGAAAGGCCGCTTGCCCGCTGACATGGCAAGGGCCAAAGAGGCATATAAGGCGGCTAGGGATGACCTCAGACTCCAGGCTGAGAGTGAGGTGGCCACCTATATCCAATCAGTGGAAACGGCGGCTAACGACCGAGTAGACCACCTAATGAACCGGCCAGCGTTAGGCGGGACCACTCAAACGGCGCGCACTTCTGCTGATATGCAGGCCGAGGTAGATGAGGATCTCGAGGTAATTGAAAAAGTGGCAAATAGATCGGGACATCTGAAGGGCACGTATGTAAAGGCCCTACATGGCGTAGTCACCAGGCTCGGCAGGAACTTCGCAGCCATGAAGTTACTTACTGCATCGGAGGAAGTCGTCCGGCTGGAGGTAGCAAATGCACAGCTGGCATGGCAATTGGCGGAGGTGCGCAAAGAGGTAGCCCAATTGCGTGCCCAGCCTCCAGCAGCGACAGAACAGGATCTGAGAAAGCTGGTCGAAGAGGTGGCACGCTCCAACCGGGACCAGCTCTGCACCATGCTCAACACCCGGCTGGCGGGCATTGAGCGCCGACTCCTCCCGGAGCCACGGGCAGGCCCCTCATCGGCCGCCAACGAATAAATAGAAGAGCGGCCTGTCAGCGAGCTTGGCAAAGGTCAAGGCTACTCAAATGCAGTCCAACCGAGACAAGCTGTTCCGGGTTCCAATCCAGTAGCGGGGAAACAAAAAAAGAGGAAAAATAAAACCAGCCTGGCTGCTAAGGAGGCAGCCGCTTCCCGACAGGCTCCACTGTCATCAGCGCCCATATCCGCCCCGGCGACGCCTGCTGGTGAAAACAATAAAGACGCGCTGACGGATTTTGTGTGGAAAAATTCTAAAAATAAGGGGAAAGCACTAAATCGTGTCCAACCACTCCAACCTGTGGAGCAAATGCGGCCCAAGGGAAACTTGAAAAAACCAAGGAGAATATGTCCCCCCCGCTCTGCGGCCGTGGTTCTGACACTGCTACAGCCGCAAGCTGAGGAGAAAAAAGCCACTTACGGGTCGATACTTGCCGAGGCAAAGGCTAAGGTGCAGATCACCGAACTCGACATCCAAGGGCTTCGCTTCAGAAAAGCGCGCACCGGTGCCACCGTGCTGGAGGTACCCGGAGCTGACTGTGGCAGAAAAGCAGACGCACTTGCCAGAAAGCTGGAGGCAGTTCTGGACCCTGAGGTGGTTCGGATCTCAAGGCCCACCAAACGCGAAGAAATGCGTATCTCAGGCCTTGACGAATCGGTCCAATCCCAGGATGTCGTGGAGGCCGTTGCGCAAGCCGGAGGGTGTTCTACGACTGACATCAGATGTGGAGAGGTGGTGGTCGGCCCTTCGGGGCTAGGGACCGTGTGGTTAAGCTGCCCGGTCGCAGCCGCTAAAAAGGTAGTGGAGGCAGGTAGACTGCTGGTTGGATGGGTGTCTGCGCAAGTTAAACTGCTCGATGCCCGCCCTCTGCGGTGCTTCCGCTGCCTTGAGGTAGGCCACGTGGCTGCAAAATGCAAAGCGGAGGTAGACCGGAGCCAGCAGTGCTACCGTTGCGGCCAGATAGGACACAGAGCAAGCGCATGTTCAGCAGCCCCGGAATGCACGCTGTGCAGAGACAGGCCGACCTGCAAACCACAGGATGGGGAGCAAAGTATGCAACCCTCCCAAACGGAAGACCCGCGCTGCTGATGGCCCCAGTGCCCCCTCTCAGCCCGACCGCCGGGATGGCAACGCCGATTCCCAGGACGAGGAGATTATAATGACGGTAGGGTAGTATGGCCACCCGTCACTTCCTCCAGGCGAACATCAACCACTGCGCCAGAGCTCAGGACCTTCTGTTCCAGAGCATGGCGGAGTGGATGATACATATAGTGGTGGTGGCCGAGCCTTACTCGGTTCCGCCGAGGGACAACTGGGTGGGCGACCACGAGGGCGCGGTTGCCATAGCCACGCAGACATCGATTGGTTCCGCGCCACTCGCAAACGTGGTAAGAGGCAGGGGGTACGTTTCGGCATGCATCGGTGGCATAATGATCGTCGGAGTGTACTTCTCGCCAAACAGGACCCTGGCTGATTTTGAGACGTTCCTTGACGAGGTCGGAGCACTCGTTGGTAGAAGACGCCCGGAACTAGTGCTCGTCGCCGGGGATCTCAACGCCAAGTCCACGGCGTGGGGATCCCCTGCGACGACCCCGAAAGGGCAACTGCTGGAGGAGTGGGCCGTTACAACCGGGCTAGAGGTGCTCAACCGAGGGACGGTCGACACGTGCGTGCGGCAAAACGGTGGCTCCATTGTGGACATCACTTTCGCAAATGCTGCTCTGGCGCGCAAGATCCAGGGATGGGAAGTGATGGAGGGCGTGGAGACCCTATCAGACCACAGATATGTCCGATATCAAGTCCCCACCCACCCAACGACGAACCGGGACAGCCCAAGCCGCCCCCGGAGAGACGATGCCCCCCGATGGGCTTTGAAGCGCCTGGACCGGGACGTTCTCTACGAGGCAGCCCTGGTTCAAGCTTGGACGGAGGAGCCCGAAGACCCGGTGGAGGTGGAGCGGGAGGCGGCTAAACTCGGCGACGCCATGGTGGTGGTCTGCGATGCCGCAATGCCGCGGGCCAAAGCGGCCTCTCCGAAGCGTCACGTGTACTGGTGGACCGCAGAACTCACACAGCTGCGCAACTCTTGTGTGGCTGCAAGACGCCAATACACCAGGAGCCGGAGGCGGAGGAGACGCGATCGGGCCCTGGAGGATAGGCTGTACGCAGAATACAGGGAGGCCAGCAAAACCCTGTGCGCAGCCATCGGCCAGGCAATGGACCTGGCGGAGCAGGAAATGCTAGAGACGTTGAACAGCGACCCGTGGGGGAGGCCGTACAAGAGGGTGAGGTGCAAGCTACGCCCTTGGGCTCCTCCGCTCACGGAAAGCCTCGAACCGGACCTCCTAAGCCGGATCGTGGACACTCTGTTCCCGGAAAGGGGTGACCATACCCCCCCGCATATGGATACAACGAACAGGGCGCACGTGGAGGTCGCTCCCCCCGAGGTCACAGAAGGAGAGTTAGGAGCGGCGGTACTGAGGCTTCGTCCCAAAAACACCGCTCCGGGTCCTGACGGCATTCCCGGGCGTGCGTGGGTGCTGCCACTCGGCCCGTTGGAGCCAAGAGTGAGGGCACTGTTCAGCGCCTGCCTTCGACAGGGGCAGATACCCCGCGCCTGGAAGTCGGGAAAATTGGTCCTGCTCCAAAAGAAGGGAAGACCGGCTGACTCACCATCCGCCTACCGGCCTATAGTACTGCTGGACGAGGTGGCAAAACTTTTCGAGCGAATTGTCGCAAACCGCCTCGTCCGGCACCTGGAGGGGCCAGGGCCAGATCTGAGCGCGTGCCAGTTCGGTTTCCGTCGGGGCAGGTCCACCATCGACGCCATAGCGCGGGTGAGGGCCCTGGCGGATGACGCGGTGTCCCAGGGAGAGGTGGTGCTGGCAGTATCCCTCGACATCGCTAACGCGTTCAACACCCTCCCCTGGGAGACCATCAAAGAGGCGCTCAGATACCACCACGTGCCGGAGTATCTGGGCAGGGTAGTAGCCGCATACCTGTCAGAGAGGACCATCCGGTACCCCACCAAAGATCGGTGGATAGAAAAAAACATGTCGTGCGGTGTCCCACAGGGTTCAGTCTTAGGACCGCTCCTGTGGAACATCGGCTACGACTGGGTGCTGCGCAGCGCCAACCTACGGGGGGTCAAACTAACATGTTACGCCGACGACACCCTCGTAACGGCCCGTGGCGGCACATTCAGAGATGCCTCCCTCCTGGCTACGGCGGGCGTGGCCCACGTAGTGGACAAAATCCGGAAACTGGGACTACAGGTTGCGCTGCACAAGTCAGAAGCCCTATGTTTCCACGGACCCCGAAGGGCGCCTCCACCTGGTGCACAAATTGTTGTCGGCGGAGTCTCTGTTGGCGTCGAGAAGACGATGAAGTACCTTGGACTCGTCCTTGACAGCCGATGGAATTTCAAGGAGCATTTCCGGCGACTGGCCCCAAAGCTCGTGGGTGCAGCCTCCGCCCTAAGCCGGCTTCTTCCGAACGTGGGCGGGCCGAAAGCAGGCTGCCGCCGACTGTATACGGGCGTGGTGCGGTCGATGGCCCTGTACGGGGCACCCATCTGGGTGGACGCCCTGTCCGCCTACCAGAACAGGGCCTACCTGCGGCAACCGCAAAGGGTCATGGCGGTCAGGGTATCGAGGGCGTATCGCACCACCTCGTTTGAGGCGGCCTGCGTTTTGGCGGGCACCCCACCCTGGGAGCTGGATGCCGAGGTGGTGGCGGAGGTGTACAGTCGGGTAGCCGAGTCCCGCCACAGAGGAGACCAACCAGGCCTGGAGGAGATAAGGCGATGGCGAGAAGCCGCCCACCAAACCCTTCTCCGGAAGTGGACGGAAGCTCTGGAGCAGCCGAGTGCCGGCCACTGGACCATAGCGGCAGTGCAGCCAGTCCTACAGCGATGGCTTAACAGGAAGTGGGGTGCGGTTTCCTTCCACCTGGCACAGATACTAACGGGCCATGGCTGCTTTGGGCGGTATCTGTGGAAGATTGCAAGGAGGGAACCGACACCAGTCTGTCACCAGTGCGGAGGGGTGGAAGATACTGCACAGCACACGCTGGAATTGTGTCCCGCCTTTGCCGAAGAGAGGGCTCGCCTCTCACTTGCAGTGGGACCCGACATCTCGCTGCCAGCCATGATTCAATCTATGGTCGACAGCGAGAGGTCGTGGCATGTGGCTGTCTCCTTTTGCGAGGAGGTAATGCGGCAGAAGGAGACGGCGGAGCGGGCCAGGGAGGACTCCAATGCGTCCGACCAACAGCGCCGCAGGCGCCCTGGGCGCAGACGGCAGGCACACGACCGCCGGCTGCCCCCTTAGTAAGGACCTCCGGGTGGCAGGCATGGGGACAACTGTCGCCCACTGGATCGAGGTCCCAGTGTAGGAGTGCGGGCGACAAGTACGCCACAAATGCTAGTGGCGGGGGAACACACAACCAATTCCCCCACAGCTGGGTCCAATGAGTTGGACAACTGCTGGCGGAGTCGCGGATGTGTGCGAGAGCGTTCCCGTGGCTCCGCCAAAGGCAGAGTGAAGAGCTCCCCAGGGTTTTTAGCCGGTATGAATCCGGCATATCCATCGCGCATACCCCAAGCGCGATGGAATCTATGAAGACTTTCCCTGGGTAAAAAAAAAAAAAAAAAAAAAAGGTTAGAGGCACGTCAGCGAGGAGTCCTGGACGGCAGTGGTCGAGTTCGGCGACGCGGTGATGCCGCGAAAGGAGATGGCGGAGCGCGAGCGCGAAGGCGACGCAAACGCGCCCCCACAACGTCGCCGAAGACCTGGCAGGCGGCGTGCGGCCTATGCTGGCCGTATGCTACCGGCATGACGAGGACCTGCGGGTGATGGATAGGGAGGCCATCACTCGCATTAAGAGGTCCTGAGCTGGAAAACTTCGCGAGTGTTCCGTGAAGTCTCCAGCGGAGTGGGCCCGGGGCATTAGTGCCTCGGCCCCTGGAGTCGGGCCCGCGAGGGCAGCGCTGACGGGGTAACGGTGTGCAATCGCGTTCCCGGAACCCCGTCCAATGGCGAGCGAAGGAACACCCCAGGGGTTTTAGTCCGTGGGAGTCGGACATACCCACTTGGTTTCTCCCGAACCGAGTGGGATCCATAACGGATTTCCCCTGGGTAAACAAAAAAAAAAAAAAAAAAAAAGTTTAGAGGCACGCACACAAGTGGTTGGAGAGACTCGCAGTCCCGGGCGCAAGTCGGGAGCTAGTGGCGGCGGTTCGGCCTGTTCTGAAAGAGTGGGTCGAACGGAAGCACGGTGCCCCAACCTACCATCTCTCGCAGCTCCTGACTGGGCATGGCTGCTTTGGCAGGTACCTGTGCGTGGTGGTGGCCAGGGAGCCGACAGCGGCATGTCACCATTGCGGAAGGAAGGGCTGCGGACACGGCTGAACACACGCGCTCGGACTGACCTGCATGGGCGGAACCCCGTGCTATCCTGTCCGCGGCTGTTGGGAGTGACCTGTCGCTGCCGGCGTTGGTCGCCAAAATGGCCGGCAGCGAGGAGTCCTGGAAGGCAGTGGTCGAGTTCGGCGACGCGGTGATGCCGCGAAAGGAGATGGCGGAGCGCGAGCGCGAAGGCGACGCAAACGCGCCCCCACAACGTCGCCGAAGACCTGGCAGGCGGCGTGCGGCCTATGCTGGCCGTATGCCACCGGCATGACGAGGATCTGCGGGTGATGGATAGGGAGGCCCTCACTCGCATTAAGAGGTCCTGAGCTGGAAGACTTCGCGAGTGTTCCGTGAAGTCTTCAGCGGAGTGGGCGCGGGGCATTAGTGCCTCGGCCCCTGGAGTCGGGCCCGCGAGGGCAGCGCTGACGGGGTAACGGTGTGCAATCGCGTTCCCGGAACCCCGTCCAATGGCGAGCGAAGGATCACCCCAGGGGTTTTAGTCCGTGGGAGTCGGACATACCCACTTGGTTTCTCCCGAACCGGGTGGGATCCATAACGGATTTCCCCTGGGTAAACAAAAAAAAAAAAACAAAAAAAGGTTAGGTTTTTTTTTTTTTTTGTTTTTTTTTTTTTTTTTTGGTAAGGCCTGAAGGGCCAAAGACGAGAGTCCTTGCTTTTGTTTACGAAGTTTTTACAAGATGTATAGAGTGCGGACCGAGGAAAATCCATCATGGACGACTGGGAAGGGGACCCAGACAGTGTCGGACTCTTACCGACTAAAAACCTCGGTCATCACTCTCTACATCGCTCTCGACTTGCTCAAAAATTTTCGGGGGAGGTTAGGTTAGGTTAGGTTAGGTTGTCGTGGTGGGGGGGCTTGTGTGTTCCTAGGATCCCCGAGGCTATACCGGACAGGGCTACCCATACCGGGAAGGCGAGGGGGGAGGAGCCAGACTAAGAGCGGCACAACAGGAGGGCAAGGGGCTCTCTCCACATCCTTCTGATCACCAGAAGGCGTAGGAGATGAGCGAGCAAAGAGGAGGAAGGACGAAAGTCGGAGGAGGAGTGGTTCTAACAAACCACAGGGGAGTCTACGCCAGCTCCCCTTAAATCCCGGAACCCGCAGCACTCTCCCAACGACCCCCATTAGGGGCGGTATGGGGTACGGGAGGTGCCAGCATTTGCGCGCGGACCGGAGGGCTTGCCTTAATTGGCCGGCCCGCGGGAAGGAAATCCCTTTAAAAACCCGACAGTGAAGTCGTAAAAACCTCTGGATACCGCCCGACCTCCAGAGTAAATAGGGTTACCCAGGTACAGGGGGCACTGCCTGGGTGGACCTCTTTTCCCCCATACTCGTGGGAATCAAATGGCAACATACACAAAAAACAATAAAGAAATGGAAGAGGACTCGACAAACGACACTGGCAACGATATGGATAATGGTGATTTGGCGGCGGAAGTTGGCACCCCGATGGTGCCCACTGAAGCCATTGACGTATGCGCGGCGAAAATGCAACCGGTAGTTCTTTTGCCCAGACTACCTGATACAGAACTGAGGAAAAGAGGGCACTTGGAACAGGAGGATGACCCGAAGCCCGAAAACGGACCAAAAGTCAATACGGCTCGCCGAGGGAAAGCCGTGGCTCAAACATGCGGGAGGCTCAAGGCCAGACGGTTGGGGCTGGAAGAAAACAGCTTGACTGTTATCCCCGAGGGCCGAGAAAGGAGCCCGGTGGATGAGGGGCGCGTTTCGCCAATCCTGGCGCCAGGCGATCTCGTCATAGAGGGCATCCGCAAAGAGGTCCACGCGATCATTGATGAGGCTCGAAAGTCGGGGAACCTCAATGGAAGGGTTCATAGCCGCATCAACCGTGCCTGCCGGGAGATCCTGCTCGGTGCGGATAACCTGGGATCGCGACAGACGGGTGACGAAGTCCGGGTCCTCAGGGCGGACAATAAGAGGATGCGCGAACAGCTCGCGCTTATGCAGACGGAAATTAAGGCCCTAAGGACGGCCTTCTCGGAGAGGAAGGCCGCGCCCAAGGGTGACGGTCAGACTCCTGTCTCGAACATCTCTGAGGCTCTGAGGCAGCTCAGAGATGAAATGAGGAACGAGCAGGAGGAACTAAAGAGGGATCTGATCGTCACCTTGGGTGACATCATAAATATTCGTCTGGATGACGTGAGACGGCGTCTTCCGCCAGAACCTGTCCTACGCCCCCCACTGGCGGCGGACCGAAGGGAGGCAACGGGCGGGGCCGTGCAACCACCGCAGCCAGGAGCTGCGCAAGCGCCAGCCAAGGCCCCGGCAGCGGAGAAAAAAAAGAAAAAAAAGAAGGAAAAAAAGGGGCCAGCTGAGGCGCCAGCGGCGCAGAAACAGGCGCCAGCCAAGGCGCCGGTGGCAGCTGAAGAGGCTAACCGCCGAACTCCAGCGGGACCGGCTCCCCATGCGAGTCGTGCGCTGCGACAGCCGCGGCCCACACAACCTCCGCCGCCCCCGCCGACCGATGAGGGAACATGGTCTTCGGCCGTAGGGAGGAAGGCCCGTAATAGGGCAAACAAGGCAGCGAAAGCGGCAGCTCGGCCTGCCGCCAAACCGGCGCCCCCGAGACTGGTTCCCCCCAAGACAGCCGCCGTTGTTGTGGCCTTGAGGCCGGGGTCTGAGGCAACATATGCCTCCATATTAACCAAGGCCACCAAATCGTTCGGCCTAGCGGAGGTAGGCCTCGACCATGTGCGCGTCCGGAAGACGGCAGATGGGGCGCGTATTCTCGAGGTCCAAGGTTCGGACAATGGGAGAGCAGCCGACCTTCTGAGGGAAAAGCTCGAGATGGTGATCGGTGAGGATGCCCGAGTCTACCGGCCGGTAAAGATGGCCACAATAAGAGTGTCCGGCCTGATGGAGTCGGCTAACATCGAGGCGGTTGCGGCAGCGGTGGCGGAACAAGGGGGCTGCAGCGTTGGTGACATCAAAGCCGGTGCCATCAGAGCCAACTACAGCGGGACAGGGGCAACGCTGGTGAAGTGCCCGCTGGTAGTTGCCAAAAAGCTGGCGGACGGTGGGAGACTCATGGTGGGCTGGTCAAGCGCAACCGTGAGGGCGCTGGACCCTGCACCTTTCAGGTGCTACAGGTGCATGGGGACGGGGCACACCCGCGCGACGTGCCCTTCGCCAGTAGAGAGGGGACACCTGTGCTTCCGGTGCAGCAAGCCGGGGCACAGGGCGGCGTCATGCACGGAGGCGCCGTTCTGTGCGGTGTGCCACCAGGCCAAGCGCTCGGCCGGGCACTTAATGGGTGGGTTGTCCTGCGACCCGCCCGTCGTCAGAGGACGTGTGGAGCCCATCCGGGAGTCGGAGAGTAGCCGTCAGGCGAGTGAGGGACAGAACATGGAAACCTAATGCCAGTACGACCGCAAGAACTTCTACAGACAAACGCCAACCACTCCGCCCGTGCACAGGACCTCGTATTGCAGGTCATGGCGGAGTGGGGCATAAGCGTTGCGGTCGTTGCTGAGCCCTGGTGCGTCCCTCCTCAGCCAAACTGGGTGGGGGCCACGGACGGGAGTGTGGCCCTCGTCGCTCCGGCGTTCGGGGATTTCCCCCCGTTGGTGGGAATTGAGAGGGGACAAGGATTCGCGGCGGCCGAGTGGGAGAAGATAGTAATTGTGGGAGCGTATTTCTCCCCCAATCGGCCGCTGCCTGCCTTCGAAAGGTTCCTGGAGGAGCTGGGTGGCGTCATAAGACGGGCAGCGCCAAAACCCGTAATGTTGCTGGGGGACCTCAATGCGAAGAGCGCTGCATGGGGTTCCCCAGTCACTACTGTCAGAGGGACGGCCCTATTTGATTGGTCTGTGGCGCTGGGGCTAGTAGTAATTAACAGAGGGAATGCGCAAACGTGTGTGCGGCGGCAGGGGGGATCCATAGTGGACGTCACGTTCGCCGCCCCTGTCGTCGCTGATCGCATAGAGGATTGGCGGGTCCTGGAGGAGGTTGAGACCCTCTCAGACCATATGTACATAAGGATGAGGGTCTCCCTCAGACCCGTGGCTCCGGCGCCAGTGGCGGAAAGGCGACGGCGAAATGGCGGTTTCCCCAGGTGGTCCCTGGCCAGCCTGGACAGGGAGTTGGCAGAGGAGGCTGCAATTGTGGAGGCCTGGTGTGCGGCCCCACCGACCGGAGTGCCTCGCTCACAAAAGTATGTGATGCGGGTATGAGGAGGGCGAAACGACTGTCCGGGAAGAAACAGGTTTACTGGTGGTCGGTGGAGATAGCGGCACTCAGGGTTGCGGCCAACGCCGCCCGCCGAAATTACACTAGATGCAGGCGCCGAAGGCACACAGTGGAGGAGGAGGAGCTCCTCCACAGAGCCCTGGTCCAGGCCAAGGAGGCGCTTCAGCTGGCAATAACGAAGAGGAAGGAAGAGGCCCGAGCAGAGTTTTTGGAGACGCTGGATAGAGATCCATGGGGGCGGCCCTACAAACTAGTCAGGAATAAAATGAAGTCCACTCCCCCCATGGACTCGATGGACCCGGGACTGCTGCAGGCGGTAGTGGAGGGCCTCTTTCCGGAGGCGCCAGAGTTCGTTCCCCCGGCAATGGCGGCGCCTCTTGTGGAGCCAGAGGGTCCGCTGGACCCGCCTCCAATTGAGGAATGGGAGGTATATAGGGCAATCGTTAAATTAAAGTCCTGCAAAAAGGCCCCGGGGCCGGACGGAGTGCCGGGGAAAGTGGCTGCCCTGGCACTTAAACAACTAGGGGGCCGATTGCTGGACGTGTTTAACGATTGCCTGAAAGAGGGTTACTTCCCACAATGTTGGAAGGAGGGCAGGTTGTGCCTGCTGCGGAAAGAGGGCCGTCCGGCTGACTCCCCCTCGGGATACCGCCCCATAGTGCTGCTTGACGAGGTCGCCAAAATGCTGGAACGCGTCATAGCATGGCGCCTCGTCAAGCACCTGGACGACACGGGCCCGAACATTAGCGACAGGCAATTCGGGTTCCGCGTGGGGCGGTCCACCATTGACGCAGTGGGCACACTGAAGGAGTTCTCGGACCTGGCGGGGGAAAAAGGTCAGGGAGCCATTGCGGTATCGCTGGATATTGCTAACGCTTTCGGCTCCCTCCCTTATGGAGTTATCAATGAGGCGCTCCGGTTTCACAGAGCGCCTCTATATTTGAGGAGAATCATAGAGCACTACCTTACGGGGAGGGTAGTGCTCTATGAAGTAGGAGGCCAGCGCTTCACGCGCAACATGGAGTGTGGGGTCCCGCAGGGGTCAGTTCTGGGGCCGCTGCTCTGGAATGTGGGATATGATTGGGCCATCAGAGGGGCCCAACTCCCCCGCATGGTAACAATCTGCTATGCAGATGACACCATGGTCGCCGTGCGGGGGAGAGAAGTGAGGGAGACACTAAGAAGGGCAGCGGTGGCCACGGAACTGATTGTTGGGCGGATCAGTCTCCTAGGCCTCAGGGTTGCACTCGCAAAAACGGATGCAGTGGTCTTCGGAGGGAGAGGTTGGCGGCTCCGCGCCGTCGAGACGATCCCCGTTGGGGGTGAAGTGATCCAGGTCAAGGCCCATATCAAATACTTGGGCCTGATCCTGGATCGCAAATGGGATTTCGGGGAGCACTTTAAACAACTAGCTCCCCGACTCGTCGGCGCCGCGGCTGCAATGGGCCGCCTATTACCAAACATAGGCGGCCCAAAGGCCCCATGTCGGCGCCTTTTTGCTAACGTTGTGCGTAGCATGGCATTATACGGGGCGCCGATATGGGCAGACCGACTGACAGAGAGGACGAGGGCTCTACTCCGAAGACCACAGAGGGTAATCACCCAGAGAATGGGCCGATGCTTCCGGACGGTGTCGTTCGCGGCTGCGTGCGCCCTGGCCGGGACACTGCCGTGGGAGCTGGACGCGAGGCTGCTGGCGGAGCGCCACAGGGAGCGGGTGGAGGCCAGGACGAGCGAGGAGCGCCTGGCTCCCCAAGAGATTGCCGAAAGGCGACGGATGGCGGTCCGGCGGGAGCGGGACCGCTGGAAAGAGATGCTGGAGGACTCCCCCTATGGCACGCGTACCATAGGGGCACTCCTCCCGTCCCTAGAGGGTTGGCTGGACCGCAAGACGGGCAGCCTCGCGTTCAGGCTGGTGCAGGTAATGACCGGGCATGGCTGCTTCGGTCATTACCTGCACAACATTGGGAGGGAGCAGACCCCAGTCTGCCACCACTGCGGTGCGGAGGATGACACGGCCCAGCACACTCTGGTGGAATGTACGAGCTGGGCCGTGGAGCGCCGTGCGCTCGTTGCGGCGCTAGGGACGGACGATCTCTCGCTGCACAGTGTTGTGAGTTGTATGCTGAGCAGCGAGAGATCGTGGAAGGCAGCGGTGGACTTCGCGGAGGAGGTGATGTCGCGAAAAGAGCAAGCGGAGCGGGAGCGCGAAGAAAGAGCTGACGCGCACCCGCTCCGGCGCAGACGGGTGGGGAGAAGGCGGTTGCAATACATCAACCGCCTTCTCCCCCAATAAGGCCGGTGGGCCGGGGACCCACCATCTAAGGCCTTACACGTCTGGGGGAGGGGTTGTTGCGTTGCCAATCCCTCCCTCCTTCGGCGCGAGGGTGCCCCCGGTATAACGCCGGGGCAGCCGGGGGGACGTCGTGGTAGAATGCTCGCGACCCCATGGCGTCCCCCTATAACGGCAGTGAGGGTAACGCCGCTGGGTTTTTAGTGGGTAGTTCTCCTCCCCTCCCTCCGACTAGTGCGGAGGGGGTTGCGGGAGGGGAGAGCCCCACATAACCCCCCACTTTGGCCTCCCCGGGCCCGGGGGGTATGCGCCCCCCTAGACTCTTCAGTCTAGGGGGGACAAACGCATTTTCCCAGCGATAAAAAAAAAAAAAAAAAAAAAAAAGGTTAGGTTAGGTTAGGTTCCCCCGGGGTGCTAGGTCGGGTAACCTCCACGAGTGTCAGGGCTCTTCCAGTTCCTGTGGACCCTCGCGGGTCTGCGGGAAGGGGAAGGGTCCTGGCTGGTGCACCCTGGAGGCAACGGTAAGTGATTCTTCTACGGGAGAAACGCTTACCGGTGCTACCAATAACCCGACGCAGGGGGCTCCCTTGGGGGCCCTGGAACGGCCCTCTCTGCGTCCCTCTGAGCAGCAGACGGCGCTGGAGATGGGCAACGGCCGTAAGGCCGTGGAGAAGGGGTGGTCTAACCAACCACCGACAGGGGAGTCTACGCCAGCTCCCCTTGAATCCCGGAACCCGCAGCACTCTCCCAACGACCCCCATCTGTGGCGGTATGGGGTACGGGAGGTGCCAGCTGTAAGCGCGCGGACCGGAGGGCTTGCCTTAATTGGCCGGCCCGCGGGAAGGAAAACCCTATAAAACCCGACAGTGAAGTCGTTAAAACATCTGGATACCGCCCGACCTCCAGATTAAATAGGGTTACCCAGGTACAGGGGGCACTGCCTGGGTGGACTCTTCTTCCCCCACACTCGTGGGAACAAAAATGAACAATACAAATAAAAATAACACCAATAACAATGAGATAACAGACGACGGTGGAAAACCGACAGTGGACACCGAGACGGAGGCCTTCCGCCCCCGCCGCAGCCTGGCACGCTCACCAGTGCTGTGGGAGAGCGGAAGCCCACACATCAATCTGGACGCGGATATGTTCCGGATCGCGCCCATAAATGCAGACGGCCCAGCGGACGACGGCTCTGGCTGCCTCTTGCCACGAGGGGGCAAGGAGCGCCCCGCGCGGGCGGCCCCGCGCTCAGCACAACTGGTGGCCGCGGTGCCGAGAGGGCGGACCAGCGGCCCGCCAGCACGAGATAGCTCAGGCCGCTTCCAGTCGCGAGGACAGGGCAAGGAGTGCTCCGCGGAGGCTCCTGAGGAGGTCTTGCGCTCTAGCCAACACTTGGCTGTGTATGCAGATCGGGGGGAGGCCCCAAATGTGGAGAGCACACTGACGCCGGTGCAATCTTCCGCAGGAGGAGGAGAGGCCCGCTTTGAAAAGGTCGCCCAAGTGGTGCTGACCCGGCTGGCCGAGGGGATCTTGGTTCCTAGGGATCCGGCACGGGATGATGATACGGACGAGACAATGTTTACAGCGCAATCCGTTTCGCCCGCTTGCGCTGGTGCCAGTGCTGACACGAAAGGGCAGCGGCCGTCTTCCGGTGCTGAGGTGAAAGCTCCAAAAACCAAAACCAAAACCGCGAGTGGGAGGCGGGCGCGCAAATACGCGCTCACTCCCTTCAAATTTGGAGCTCCAGTGGAGGCGCGGGAGTCGTCTGTGGACTCCCCAATGCCCCGATCGGACGCGGAGGACTTCCCGGGGGTGGCGAATGTGCCCTACGAAGCGGAGATAGGACCCAACTCCTACAGTGCAGATGCCCAGCCACTGCGCGGAAGACTATGGCAGATGCCCAGAAAGAAGCGGCGCCTCCAGGACGAGGATGAGGACGAGTCCAGCCAGTCCGCGGCGAGTGGCTCTTCACCTCCGGTGACGAGGGGGAGGGGCCACCCGACAGCTGACATGGCGAAAGCCAAAGAGGCATTTAAGGCCGCCAGGGACGATCTGGAGGTTGAGAGAGAGGAAGTTCCTGGCGTTCATCGGGTGCCATCGCCTCGCCCTCAGAGAGGCTTCATAAGGCTAACAACCGACTCTGTGGTGGGTGACCTCTCTTTGGCTTCGCTCACCCAGCGAGTTCAGGGTAGCTTGGAGTCCGTGGATTTGGTGGCCACCAAGTCGAACAACCTCAAAGGCACTTCCGTGAAGGCCCTCAGGGACTCCGTCGCGTCGATCCGAGAGGTGTTCGAAGTCCTCATTGAGCGCACTTCCTCGGAAGAGACGCGGCGACTACAGGCACAAAACGATCGCCTGCGCGAGGAGCTGACTGAGCTTCGCGCTGAGATGGTCCAGCTGAGGAGGGAGGTCCAGGTCCAGTACAGGAGGCAGTCTCCGAACCCTTCTCCAGCCAAGGGAAAGACCCTACCCGCCAGTGAGACGACTAGCGGGGACGACGTGGTGCGGTCCATCACGGCCCAGGTGGGGCTGATGCTGGACGCTAGGTTCGGAGCCTTAGAGCTTGAGGGCAGGCTGCTCCCGGCCCAACCAACGCGGCCCCCGCTGGCCGGTGACGGGAAACGCCAAGCTGAGCGGGCTGCCTCTCGGAGCCGAGAGCCCCCGTCCGCGTCCGCGTCCGGGTCTGTGCCCGCTCTCGGGCCGGCTCCGAGGCGAGGGCCCCCGAATCTAGCGGAGGAGCCCCGAAAAGGGGATAAAGAGAAGGGAAAGAAGAGCAAGAAGAAGGCGAAGAAGCCGACTCTGGCCGCGGCTGAGGCCTCCGCCTCCAGAAAAGACAATCTTGAGACGTCGCGTCCCCTTCCACCGGCTCATGTGCCCCGCCGGTTGCCGCCTGCGTCGGCGTCTATAAATGAGACGTGGACAGATGTAGTCGCGAAAGGGAGAAAGAAGACTGCCGCGCAGGGAGCGGCGCCACAGTCCAAGCCCAAGCGGACCCGAAAACTGCGGGCACCACGCACAGCGGCCGTTGTGGTGACGCTAAAGCCGGGAGAGGGTCGCCCCACCTATGGGGAAATACTTAAGGAGGCACGGTCGAAGATTGACCTGAAAGACCTGCAGATTGATGGAGTGCGCTTCAAACGGGCGGTCACGGGAGCGACCATCATTGAAGTGCCCGGGGCGACAGGCAGCGAGAAAGCGGACGCTCTCGCAGATAAATTAAGGACTGCGCTAAGCAGCGACGACGTCCTGATCTCGAGGCCCACGAAATGCGCGGAAATGCGCATCACGGGTCTCGACGACTCTGTGACGTCTGAAGACGTCAAGGTCGCGATCACAAAGGCTGCTGGGTGTGCTGCTGACCTGGTAAGATGCGGCGAAGTCCGTCAGGATTTCTCGGGCCTTGGAACAGCATGGATCCGTTGCCCGGTGACAGCAGCTAAAAAGCTTGCCGAGGAAGGGCGTTTGCTAGTAGGATGGGTCTCAGCACGGGTGCAGCTGCTGGATTCCAAACCCTTGCGCTGCTACCGGTGCCTCGAGGTGGGACACGTCCGCGCGCAGTGCGGAGCACAGGAGGATCGGAGCGAGCTGTGCTACCGATGCGGCCAGCCCGGCCACAAGGCGGCCACGTGCACTGCCACGCCGCACTGCCCAGTCTGCGCTGCGGCCAAAAAACTGGCGGGACACGCCGTAGGGAGCAAGTCGTGCACTGCTCCCAAAAAGAAGGGGAAGCTCGGCAATGGGCCACGAGTCGCCCGGCCGGACCTCCACCCGCCCATCAATATGGCAGTAGAGGCTGAGGAGGCTACAGGAATGGAGATCCAATAAATGGCCCTCTCATTCCTACAGGCGAATCTCAACCACTGCGCCAGGGCTCAGGACCTCCTATTCCAGAGCATGGCGGAGTGGTTGATCCACGTGGCTGTCGTTTCCGAGCCTTATTTTATCCCCCAAAGGGACAATTGGGCTGGGGACCATGATGGCTTGGTAGCGATAGCCACGCAAACTTCTGCTGGCTCGCCACCGTTTGAGAAAATCCATACAGGAAGAGGTTATGTTGCCGGGCTCCTTGGCGGCATCCTTGTGGTCGGTGTTTACTTCTCGCCTAACAGGAGCCTGGCAGATTTTGAGTCCTTCCTGACGGACGTGGGAGCCGTCATCAGACGATGTCATCCATGCCCCGTGCTCATTGCCGGGGATCTCAACGCCAAGTCGGTGGCCTGGGGATCCCCGTCAACAGATGCCCGCGGCCGGGAATTGGAGGAGTGGGCCATCACAGCGGGACTAACTGTGGTAAACAGCGGGTCAGTAAACACGTGCGTGCGGCAACAGGGCGGGTCCATTGTGGACGTGACGTTCGCCAGCACCGCCCTGGCGCGCCGTGTCCAGGACTGGGAAGTGCTCGAGGGCGTCGAGACTCTATCGGATCACCGATACATCCGGTACAGAGTCGCCGCTTTACCGGACATCCCGAGCGGCCCCATTAGCCTTACTCTGAGAGGAGAAGGCCCACGCTGGGCACTAAAACGCCTCGACCGGGACCTATTTCAACTTGCCGTCGAAGTTGAGGCCTGGAATCCGGTTCCTGTGGGACCTGTCGACGTGGAGGAAGAGGCGCAAGCGCTCGGTGGATCGATGACGGCAATTTGCGACGCAGCAATGCCCCGAGCGAAACCTCTGCCTCCAAAACACCAGGTCCACTGGTGGTCGGCTGAACTCGACCAGCTACGACAGTCCTGCGTAGCGGCCAGACGTGTGTACAGCCACCAGCGGAGGCGCCGGCGCAGGGACCTCGTCCAGGAAACGGAGCTGTATGCCGTCTACATCCAGCACACGAAAGGCCTACAGCTAGCCATAAGCCAGGCGAAGGAGAGTTCCCAGCAGGAGATGCTTGAAACGCTGAACAGGGACCCGTGGGGTCGACCATATAAAATGGTTCGAAACAAACTTCGCCCCTGGGCCCCTCCACTGACGCGAAGTATCGAGCCGAACCTGCTGCGGGACGTGGTCGCGGCTCTGTTCCCGGCAAATGACGGCTTTTCTCCGCCAGCAATGGCACCGTCCACCGTACCTGGCGGCAACGAGGAGTTCCCAAATGTCTCGGTCGGGGAACTCGGTGCAGCAGTCCTCCGATTAAAGGGCAAAAACACAGCCCCTGGACCTGACGGGATCCCAGGCCGCGCCTGGGTCTTGGCGAGCAACGCGTTAGAGAGCAGATTGCTCAGGCTTTTCTCAGGGTGCTTCGAGCAGGCCCTCTTCCCCCGGCAATGGAAGACGGGCAAGCTTGTTCTTCTGAAGAAGGAAGGGCGCCCTGCAGATTCCCCGTCTGCATACCGCCCAATAGTCCTGCTCGATGAGGTGGGCAAGCTTTTTGAGCGGATTATCGCTGCCCGCCTCATTAAGCATCTCATCCGAGTCGGACCGGATCTGGCGGAGTGCCAGTACGGGTTTCGTAGTGGTCGCTCGACCGTCGACGCCATCCTCCGCGTTAAAGATCTTGCGGACAGGGCGGTGTCAGATAACGAGGTGGTTTTGGCGGTATCCCTGGATATCACCAACGCATTTAACACCCTGCCCTGGGGATGCGTGCTGGAGGCCCTACGTTACCATCAAGTGCCCGCCTACTTGAGGCAAATGGTCGGCGCGTACCTCTCCGAGAGGTACGTAATTTACCCAGGCAGGAAGGAGTGGGGACGACACGAAATGTCGTGCGGTGTTCCACAGGGGTCGGTCTTAGGGCCACTCCTGTGGAACATTGGTTATGACTGGGTCCTGCGTGGCGCTAACCTCCCAGGCGTCAATTTGACATGTTATGCCGATGACACCCTTGTTACAGCCCGCGGGAAAACGCACCGCCATGCCAGCATATTGGCCACGGCTGGGGTGGCGCACGTTGTCAGCAGAATCAGGCGACTGGGGCTGAAAGTGGCTCTACAGAAATCGGAAGCGATATGCTTTCACGGGCCCCGTAAAGCGCCTCCGTCGGATTCGCATATTGTGGTGGGGGGCACCAGGATTAAAGTAGAGCCGTCCATGAAAGAAAGAAAGAAAGAAAGAAAGATACATTTATTCACAAACACACAGGACACACATGGTTATTAAATAATAAAATAAACAAGAAAAGCACATGAAACATGAAACAAGTGTGTCTCTGCGGCAGTGAACCGGACACTGGCTCAGCATTATGCTGAGGTGTCAGACACCTGCAGCGCTGATTTTCAGCCAGCACCGTTGGTGACTCACGGAAACGTCATACAATTTAATATATATATAAACTACTATACTAATATACTATTGGGATAGGCGAGAGAGAAATCAATATAATTTTAAAAACCAGGTGAGAGCTGTGTACGTACTACCTACATGCAGCATCAATATAATTAAAAAAAAAAATAACATTCGACATTCAAATTCATTCTTACTTTTAAAACAACAAGTAAATAAAATAAAAATTTCAAAATTACTAATTGGCATATTTTTGCTGTCACAGTGCTGGATTAGGATATCGATTTCTGGAGCGTCAACAAATAACCCTTAAGCATGAAGTACCTAGGCCTCACACTCGACAGCAGGTGGAGGTTTCAGACTCACTTTAAGCGCCTGTTGCCGAAGCTGATGGCAGCCGCCGGCGCTCTAGGGCGAATACTCCCGAACACGGGGGGGCCCAAGGCGTCGTGTCGGCAGTTGTACATGGGGGTCGTGCGTTCCATGGCCCTCTACGGTGCTCCCGTATGGGCGGAAATCCTGCGGAAGCAAGAAATCGCTCTGCTAAGTAAGCCGCAGCGCGTGATGGCTGTCAGGCTGATACGGGGATATCGTACCGTCTCCAGCGAGGCAGCATGCGTGCTGGCGGGAACACTTCCTTGGGACCTTGATGCGAGGGCCCTAGCGACGGTTTACTGCTGGCGCAAGGAGGCACTCGGCCGGGGTGACTCGCCAGCACCGAGAGAAGTGGAGGCGCAGCGCGATGCTGCTCGCCTGGAGATGGTGGCGAGGTGGAAAGAGAGGCTGGCGCAACCAAGTGCAGGCCTTAAGACCATCCGGGCAGTTCGTCCGGTTCTTGAGCAGTGGTTGGACCGGAGTCATGGCGCGATGACTTTCCGGCTGACGCAGGTCCTCTCGGATCACGGGTGTTTCGGGAGGTACCTGCATCGCATAGGCCGAGAGCCAAATGCGCAGTGTCACCACTGCGACAACTGCCCGGAGGAGACGGCCCAGCACACGCTGGAGGTATGCCCAGCCTGGGATGAGGAGCGTAGGACGCTGTGCGCCACAGTAGGCCATGACCTCTCGCTGCCCACGGTAGTACGCAATATCGTGGACAGCGACAGGGCATGGAAAGCGGTTCTCGCCTTTTGCGAGACCGTGATAGACCGGAAGGAGGCGGCCGAGAGACAGAGGGAAGCAACCTCGGAGGATCCCGGCCGTCAACGGCGAGCAGGGCGGAGGCGGCGAGCCTATGCCCGTCACTTCCCACCCTAACCGTGGCCAGGGCCGGCTGGCTTGGGGAAGTCTGCCGGCCGTATCACTAACTGGCCCGAGATGGCGTTGCGCGTGTTCCCGCGCGCCACTCCGTAGTCGTCGCAGGAAGGGTTGAACACCTCACCCTCCTGCCACAGAGTTTGGGGCCTCCCACCAGGCCAATCACCGCCGGGTCGCGGAAGAGTGCTTCGGCGTACCCGTAACCCGGCAATATGGTGATGAGGGGGAACACCGTGGGGTTTTAGACGGTAGTCCGGGCGGTTCCCGGGAGCCCGTCATACCCGTCCTGGCTACCCCGGCCGGACGGGATGCGTAAAGGCATTTCCCCACGTAAAAAAAAAAAAAAAAAAAAAAAAAAAAAAAAAAAAAAAAAAGGTTAGGTTCCCCCAAATAAGACCAATAAAAATGAGACAACAGACGACGGTGGAAACCCGACAGTGGACACCGAAACGGAGACCTTCCGCCCCCGCCGCAGCCTGGCACGCTCACCAGTGCTGTGGGAGAGCGGAAGCCCACACATAAATCTGGACGCGGACATGTTCCGGATCGCGCCCATAAATGAAGACGGCTCTGGCTGCCTCTTGCCACGAGGGGGCAAGGAGCGCCCCGCGCGGGCGGCCCCGCGCTCAGCACAACTGGCGGCCGCGGTGCCGAGAGGGCGGACCAGCGGCCCGCCTGCACGAGATAGCTCAGGCCGCTTCCAGTCACGAGGACAAAGCAAGGAGTGCTCCGCGGAGGCTCCTGAGGAGGTCTTGCGCTCTAGCCAACACTTGGCTGTGTATGCAGATCGGGGGGAGGCCCCAAATGTGGAGAGCACACTGACGCCGGTGCAACCTTCCGCAGGAGGAGGAGAGGTCCGCTTTGAAAAGGTCGCTCAAGTGGTGCTGACCCGGCTGGCCGAGGGGATCATGGTTCCTAGGGATCCGGCACGGGATGAAGACACGGACGAGACAATGCTTACAGCGCAATCCGTCTCGTCCGCTTGCGCTGGTGCCAGTGCTGACACGAAAGGGCAGCGGCCGTCTTCCGGTGCTGAGGTGAACGCACCAAAAACCAAATCCAAAACCGTGAGTGGGAGGCGGGCGCGCAAATACGCGCTCACTCCCTTCAAATTTGGAGCTCCAGTGGAGGCGCGGGAGTCGTCTGTGGACTCCCCAATGCCCCGGTCGGACGCGGAGGACTTCCCGGGGGTGGCGAATGTGCCCTATGTAGCGGAGATAGGATTCAACTCCCACAGTGCAGATGCCCAGCCACTGCGCGGGAGACTATGGCAGATGCCCAGAAAGAAGCGGCGCCTCCAGGACGAGGATGAGGATGAGTCCAGCCAGTCCGCGGCGAGTGGCTCTTCACCTCCGGTGACGAGGGGGAGGGGCCACCCGACAGCTGACATGGCGAAAGCCAAAGAGGCATTTAAGGCCGCCAGGGACGATCTGGAGGTTGAGAGAGAGGAAGCTCCTGGCGCTCATCGGATGCCATCGCCTCGCCCTCAGAGAGGCTTCATAAGGCTGACAACCGACTCTGTGGTGGGTGACCTCTCCTTAGCTTCCCTCACCCAGCGAGTCCAGGGTAGCTTAGAGTCCGTGGATTTGGTAGCCACCAAATCGAGCAACCTCAAAGGCACAGCCGTGAAGGCCCTCAGGGACTCCGTCGCGTCGATCCGAGAGGTGTTCGAAGTCCTCATTGAGCGCACTTCCTCGGAAGAGACGCGGCGACTGCAGGCGCAAAACGATCGCCTGCGCGAGGAGCTGACTGAGCTTCGCGCTGAGATGGTCCAGCTGAGGAGGGAGGTCCAGGTCCAGTACAGGAGGCAGTCTCCGAACCCTTCTCCAGCCAAGGGAAAGACCCTACCCGCCAGTGAGACGACTAGCGGGGACGACGTGGTGCGGTCCATCACGGCCCAGGTGGGGCTGATGCTGGACGCTAGGTTCGGAGCCTTAGAGCTTGAGGGCAGGCTGCTCCCGGCCCAACCAATGCGGCCCCCGCTGGCCGCTGACGGGCAACGCCAAGCTGAGCGGGCTGCCTCTCGGAGCCGGGAGCCCCCGTCCGCGTCCGCGTCCGGGTCCGTGCCCGCTCTCAGGCCGGCTCCGAGGCGAGGGCCCCCGAATCTAGCGGAGGAGCCCCGAAAAGGGGATAAAGAGAAGGGAAAGAAGAGCAAGAAGAAGGCGAAGAAGCCGACTCTGGCCGCAGTTGAGGCCTCCGCCTCCAGAAAAGACACTCTTGAGTCGTCGCGTCCGCTTCCACCGGCTCATGTGCCCCGCCCGTTGCCGCCTGCGTCGGCGTCTATAAATGAGACGTGGACAAATGTAGTCGCGAAAGGGAGAAAGAAGACTGCCGCGCAGGGAGCGGCGCCACAGCCCAAGCCCAAGCGGACCCGAAAACTGCGGGCACCACGCTCAGCGGCCGTTGTGCTGACGCTGAAGCCGGGAGAGGGCCGCCCCACCTATGGGGAAATACTTAAGGAGGCACGGTCGAAGATTGACCTCAAAGACCTGCAGATTGAGGGAGTGCGCTTCAAACGGGCGGTCACGGGAGCGACCATCATTGAAGTGCCCGGGGCGACAGGCAGCGAGAAAGCGGACGCTCTCGCAGATAAATTAAGGACTGCGCTAAGCAGCGACGACGTCCTGATCTCGAGGCCCACGAAATGCGCGGAAATGCGCATTACGGGTCTCGATGACTCTGTGACGTCTGAAGACGTCAAGGTCGCGATCGTAAAGGCTGGTGGGTGTGCTGCTGACCTGGTAAAATGCGGCGAAGTCCGTCAGGATTTCTCGGGCCTCGGAACAGCATGGATCCGTTGCCCGGTGACAGCAGCCAAAAAGCTTGCCGAGGAAGGGCGTTTGCTGGTAGGATGGGTCTCAGCACGGGTGCAGCTGCTGGATTCGAAACCCATGCGCTGCTACCGGTGCCTCGAGGTGGGACACGTCCGCGCGCAGTGCGGAGCACAGGAGGATCGGAGCGAGCTGTGCTACCGATGCGGCCAGCCCGGCCACAAGGCGGCCACGTGCACTGCCATGCCGCACTGCCCAGTCTGCGCTGCGGCTAAAAAACTGGCAGGACACGCCGTGGGGAGCAAGTCGTGCACTGCTCCCAAAAAGAAGGGGAAGCTCGGCAATGGGCCACGAGTCGCCCGGCCGGACCTCCACCCGCCCATCAATATGGCAGTAGAGGCTGAGGAGGCTACAGAAATGGAGATCCAATAAATGGCCCTCTCATTCCTACAGGCGAATCTCAACCACTGCGCCAGGGCTCAGGACCTCCTGTTCCAGAGCATGGCGGAGTGGTTGATCCACGTGGCTGTCGTTTCCGAGCCCTACTTTATCCCCCAACGGGACAATTGGGCTGGGGACCACGACGGCTTGGTAGCGATAGTCACACAAACGGTGGCTGGCTCGGCACCGTTCACGAGAGTAGAGAAAGGAAGAGGCTTCGTAGCCGGAATCATTGGCGGCATCCTAGTAGTAGGTGTCTACTTTTCGCCTAACAGGACTCTGGCGGAATTTGAGTCATTCCTGACGGACCTGGGATCGCTTATTAACAGAAGCCACCCAAACCCTTTGCTCGTTGCGGGGGATCTCAACGCCAAGTCCGTGGCTTGGGGATCCCCGTCAACGGACGTCCGTGGTCGCGAACTGGAGGAATGGGCCATCGCAATGGGTCTTGCCGTGATCAACACAGGGTCGGTAAACACATGCGTGCGGCAACAGGGCGGCTCCATCGTGGACGTGACGTTCGCAAATGCCGCCCTGGCGCGCCGTGTCCAGGGCTGGGAAGTGCTCGAGAGCGTGGAGACGTTGTCCGATCACCGGTACATCCGGTACAGCGTCTCCACGCTATCGGATAATCCGACTGGCCCCATTTGCCGGTCCCTGAATAGAGAAGGACCACGCTGGGCACTAAAACGCCTTGACAGAGACCTGTTCGATCTTGCCGTGAACGTCGAGGCCTGGAATCCGGTCCCCGAGGGCCTAGTGGACGTGGAGGAAGAGGCGCAAGCGCTCGGTGGAGCGATGACGAACATCTGTGACGCGGCAATGCCCCGAGTAAAACCTTTTCCTCCAAAACGGCAGGTCTACTGGTGGTCAGCCGAGCTTGAACAGCTCCGAGAATCATGCGTCGCCGCAAGACGCATGTACAGCCACCAGCGGAGGCGTCGACGCAGAGATCGCGCACAGGAGGCAGAACTCTACGCGATTTACATCCAGCGCACGAAGGGCCTACAAGTGGCGATCAGCCAGGCGAAAGAGGGTTCCCAGCAGGAGATGCTGGAGACGCTCAACAGGGACCCGTGGGGCCGACCATATAAAATGGTCCGCAACAAGCTCCGCCCCTGGGTACCTCCATTGACGCGGACTCTCGAGCCAAACCTGCTGCGGAGCGTGGTCGCGGCCCTGTTTCCGACCAGCGAGGGCTTTACTCCGCCAGCAATGGCGCAGCCAACGGCAACCGGAGATGTAGTGGAGGACTTCCCTAGCGTGTCTGGTGGTGAACTCGGAGCAGCGATTCTTAAGCTGAAAGCCAAAAACACAGCCCCTGGACCCGACGGAATCCCAGGTCGGGCCTGGGTCTTGGCCAATAATGCGTTGGAGGCAAGACTGCTCAAGATTTTCTCGGCCTGCTTCGAGCAAGCCGTTTTCCCCCGTCAGTGGAAAGTTGGCAAACTTGTGCTCCTCAGGAAGGAAGGGCGCCCAGCGGACTCACCAGCCGCATACCGCCCCATTGTTCTGCTTGATGAGGTGGGCAAGCTATTTGAGCGCATTATCGCTGCCCGCCTCATCAAGCATCTTATTCGTGTCGGCCCGGACGTAGCGGACTGCCAGTACGGCTTCCGCAGTGGTCGCTCAACCGTAGATGCCATCCTCCGCGTAAAAGAGCTAGCGAACAAGGCGGTGTCCGAGAACGAAGTGGTGACACCCTGCCTTGGGGATGCGTGATGGAGGCGCTGCGGTACCACCAAGTGCCCGCCTACTTGAGGCACATGGTCGGCGCGTACCTCTCCGAGAGGTACGTAATCTACCCAGGTCGGGAGGAATGGGGAAGGCACCAAATGTCTTGCGGTGTTCCACAGGGGTCGGTCTTGGGACCACTCCTGTGGAACATCGGTTACGATTGGGTCCTGCGCGGCGCAAATCTTCCAGGCGTCAACTTGACGTGCTACGCAGATGACACGCTGGTGACAGTGCGCGGGAAAACGCACCGTCAGGTCGGCATTTTGGCTACGGCAGGCGTAGCGCACGTAGTCGGTCGTATCCGGCTATTGGGGCTAAAAGTAGCGCTCCAAAAATCGGAAGCTATTTGCTTCCACGGACCTCGGAATGCACCACCACCGGATGCGCACATTGTGGTGGGCGGAACCAGGATAAAAATCGGGACAACTATGAGGTACCTGGGCCTCACACTCGATAGCAGGTGGAGGTTTCAGGCTCACTTTAAGCGCCTGTTGCCGAAGCTGATGGCAGCCGCCGGCGCTCTAGGGCGAATACTCCCTAACACGGGGGGGCCCAAGGCGTCGTGTCGGCAGTTGTACATGGGGGTTGTGAGTTCCATGGCCCTCTACGGTGCTCCCGTATGGGCGGAAAGCCTGCGAAAGCAAGAAATCGCTCTGCTAAACAAGCCGCAGCGCGTGATGGCTGTCAGGCTGATACGGGGATATCGTACCGTCTCCAGCGAGGCAGCATGCGTGCTGGCGGGAACACTTCCTTGGGACCTTGATGCGAGGGCCCTAGCGACGGTTTACCGCTGGCGCAAGGAGGCGCTCGGCCGGGGTGACTCGCCAGCACCGAGAGAAGTGGAGGCGCAGCGCGATGCTGCTCGCCTGGAGATGGTGGTGAGGTGGAAAGAGAGGCTGGCGCAACCAAGTGCAGGCCTTAAGACCATCCGGGCAGTTCGTCCGGTTCTTGAGCAGTGGTTGGACCGGAGTCATGGCGCGATGACTTTCCGGCTGACGCAGGTCCTCTCGGATCACGGGTGTTTCGGGAGGTACCTGCATCGCATAGGCCGAGAGCCAAATGCGCAGTGTCACCACTGCGACAACTGCCCGGAGGAGACGGCCCAGCACACGCTGGAGGTATGCCCAGCCTGGGATGAGGAGCGTAGGACGCTGTGCGCCACAGTAGGCCATGACCTCTCGCTGCCCACGGTAGTACGCAATATCGTGGACAGCGACAGGGCATGGAAAGCGGTTCTCGCCTTCTGCGAGACCGTGATAGACCGGAAGGAGGCGGCCGAGAGACAGAGGGAAGCAAACTCGGAGGATCCCGGCCGTCAACGGCGAGCAGGGCGGAGGCGGCGAGCCTATGCCCGTCACTTCCCACCCTAACCGTGGCCAGGGCCGGCTGGCTTGGGGAAGTCCGCCGGCCGTATCACTAACTGGCCCGAGATGGCGTTGCGCGTGTTCCCGCGCGCCACTCCGTAGTCGTCGCAGGAAGGGTTGAACACCTCACCCTCCTGCCACAGAGTTTGGGGCCTCCCACCAGGCCAATCACCGCCGGGTCGCGGAAGAGTGCTTCGGCGTACCCGTAACCCGGCAATATGGTGATGAGGGGGAACACCGTGGGGTTTTAGACGGTAGTCCGGGCGGTTCCCGGGAGCCCGTCATACCCGTCCTGGCTGCCCCGGCCGGACGGGATGCGTAAAGGCATTTCCCCACGTAAAAAAAAAAAAAAAAAAAAAAAGGTTAGGTTCCCCCTAGTCCTCGACAGCAGGTGGACTTTTTGGGCGCATTTCGAGCGCCTCGGGCCAAAGCTACTAGGTGCAGCCGCAGCTCTCGGGCGCATACTTCCCAATACGGGGGGGCCCAAGGCTTCTTGCCGGCGGCTGTACCTCGGAGTGGTGCGATCAATGGCCCTGTACGGGGCGCCCGTATGGGCCGACGCCCTAGGCAGCCGGACCTCTGCGCTGCTGCGAAGATCGCAGCGTGTAATGGGCGTCAGGGCAATCCGGGGATACCGCACGGTCTCCACCGAGGCGGCGTGCGTTCTGGCTGGTTCATTGCCCTGGGATCTTGAAGCCAGAACCCTCGCAGCAGTGTACTTTTGGCGTGAGGAGGCACGATCCCGGGACCATCTACCTGCACCGAGGGAGGTGGAGGCGAAGCGTGAGGAGCTTCACCTCCAGGCGGTCGAGCGGTGGAAGGAGAGGCTGGCAACACCATCTGCCGGCCTCAGGACGATTGAGGCGGTGCGACCGGTGTTGTCGCAATGGTTGGAGCGCAGTTATGGGACACTCACCTTCCGGCTGACGCAGGTACTTACGGGGCACGGTTGCTTCGGACGGTACCTGTGTCGCATAGCCGGGAGAGAACCCACCATGGAGTGCCATAGCTGCGGTGAGGCCGAGGACACAGCTCAGCACACCCTGGAACTGTGTCCGGCCTGGGCGAGTCAGAGGGACGAACTGGCCCAGGTAGTTGGCGGCGACCTGTCGCTGCCGGCCGTGGTAAAATCTATGGTCGACAGCGACAGGTCGTGGAATGCAATGCTTTCCTTCTGTGAGGAAGTAATGGCACAGAAGGAAAGGGCGGAACGGGCCAGGGAGGACGCCGCAGAGGCGCCCCAACAGCGCCGCCGGAGAGTTGGTCGCAGGAGGCTGGCGTTCGACCGCCGACTGCCACCATAAGGAGGACCTCCAGGCGACGAACACGGGGACGTTCGCCGTCTGAAGGAGCAAGGTCCTCGGGTTGGGTGGTGTGCCAAGTGTTCGAGACACACCACACCACTTTGTGATAGCAGGGGGACAGGTGAGTCCCCCAGAGTCGTGTCCGCCTTGCGGACGACCACCGACCGAGACGCGGAAGTGAAATGGTCCCCGTATCTCGGCCAATTAGTGGTTGCGTCGAACACCCGGGGGTTTTTAGTCAGTAGGAGTCTGACATAACCACCGCTCCTCCCCGTGGAGTGGTGGTGTCCATGAGGATTTTCCCCCGGCAAAAAAAAAAAAAAAAAAGGTTAGGTTCCCCCCCAGGGTCGAGGTCCCAGTGTAGGAGTGCGGGCGACAAGTACGCCACAAATGCTAGTGGCGGGGGAACACACAACCAATTCCCCCACAGCTGGGTCCAATGAGTTGGACAACTGCTGGCGGAGTCGCGGATGTGTGCGAGAGCGTTCCCGTGGCTCCGCCAAAGGCAGAGTGAAGAGCTCCCCAGGGTTTTTAGCCGGTACGAATCCGGCATATCCATCGCGCATACCCCAAGCGCGATGGAATCTATGAAGATTTTCCCTGGGTAAAAAAAAAAAAAAAAAAAAAAAGGTTCCCCCCCAGGGTGCCCGCCTTGTTGGGGCGGGGGGGCTTAGTAACCGTGGACTGGTCACCCACGGTGAAGCTAAGAGGCACCCAGGGCCGGCCTGTTAGGGCCGCCGGCTGGCCCGAGGAGGGCGCTCCTAGCGGGCTTAGCGAAGCCCGCTTAGGATGCGTAAGGGAGGGGCCGTAGAAGAAGAGGAGTGCCGGTATTGCGGTTCGCCGTTCTCCCTATCTTCTGCGGCCGAGGCGGGATCGCAGGGGGAGAGGCGTGTTAGTATTACGGTGCGCCACTCTCCCTACCCCCTGCGAACTTGGCGGGGCCGTTCCGCCGAAACGGCATTGGTGAGACCGCAGAGGAAGAGGAATGCCGGTATTACGGTGCGCCGCTTTCCCTATCCTCTGCGGCCGAGACGTGGTCGGTGGCGGAACCACAGACCTGATCCGCCACCGGGTGCTGGATTTTTCTGCACCCACGATCTCCTCGTAGCGGACTCAGGGGGGATCCGCTACTGTACAGGTGGAGATCGAGCAGGCAGGCGCGTCCTAACATCTGGCGCGCCTCACGTGGAGGGCCTCAGGGCATCCGTGAGGAGCCGCTTGTGGGCGGCTGCCGCCGGCGGGGTTGCGGATGTGTGCGCAAGCGTTCCCGTAACCTCGCCACATGGCGGCGAGGCGGCAAGTGGGGGGGTTTTTAGTGGGTACACCGTGGGTCTCATAAGCTCATACGGGAGTCCCACATAACCACTCGGGTCACCCCCTGCACCCGGGTGGTATGCGTAACGCATTTTCCCCCCCTAAACAAAAAAAAAAAAAAAAAGGTTAGGTTAGGTTTTTTTTTTTTTTTTCTTTTTTTTTTTTTTTCCTGATCTCCCTCCAACATAATCGGAGCCTATTTTAAGCCATACAGTTTCACTCCAGTTCCATCGATTATGCCTCTCGCACTTTCATGCTGCATACTTTTTCTTTCTAACGTCCTTCCTCATTCTTACCTTGCTTTGTCTACTCTAACTAGCTATATTGTTCATTTATACATACTTTGTCTTGATCTATCTAACATTCCGTTTCCTTCCTCTTTTCCATACCATCATATCTATCTAGCCGTCCTCTATTACCATACTTTATTATTTTCTTACTGTATCAACAATAGGGGTGAAGAGGATTCCCGGGTGTTTCTTTATTCAACAATATTTTATTCTTACAGTTTTTTGACTTAACTATGGTTAGGTTAGGTTAGGTTTTTTTTTTTTTTCTTTTTTTTTTTTCTTTTTTTTTTTTCCTGATCTCCCTCCAACTTAATCGGAGCCTATTTTAAGCCAAACAGTTTCACTCCAGTTCCATCGATTATGCCTCTCGCACTTTCATGCTGCATACTTTTTCTTTCTAACGTCCTTCCTCATTCTTACCTTGCTTTGTCTACTCTAACTAGCTATATTGTTTATTTATACATACTTTGTCTTGATCTATCTAACATTCCGTTTCCTTCCTCTTTTCCATACCATCATATCTATCTAGCCGTCCTCTATTACCATACTTTATCATTTTCTTACTGTGTCAACAATAGGGGGGAAGAGGATTCCCGGGTGTTTCTTTATTTATATTCAACAATATTTTATTCTTACAGTTTTTTGACTTAACTATCTTACCACTATGTATTACAATTTTACTTCTTATTTTTAACTTATGATGCTAACAATGTTTCAGTTTTTACAATTTTTTCTAGATTGTTCCACTTTCTTGTATTACTCATATTAAATTTTCATCTCATCTCATCGTTTGCCCCCGCCAAGATGTTCGGTGCAATGCACCTAACACGTGATTTAGCCTCGTGCGTCCCGTCAGCAAAAGACGCATTGAGCAATAAGTTATATTAACCTCGATTTAGTGTACTTTTCGGCTCTATCGCGACCGGGTGCATTCGAACATTAACATTTAACATTTTCAACATCTTTCTAACATATCTTTATAACATTTGTAATTTTAGGATTTTAAGACAATAAACATTTTAATACGTCTCTCCGGACTTTCTAACATTCAAGCTCATCCGCACCCGAATAGGATATTATAAGATCAACGACTACTTGGAAGACAATGAAGCATGGCCAGCCATTCAGGTTCGATAGTCGTTGCTTCCATGCTGTTGGTTTAATTTTATTAATATTTTGACATTTTAATTTAATTATTTTTCTTTTAATTTTTATTTTGACATTAGACTATACATCTCTGTAGCTAATTATTTTTCTTTTTAATTTTAATTTTATTCTGACATAAGAGACTATACATCTCTGTACCTAATTATTTTTCTTTTATAAGTGACAATAGACTCTTTACATCTCTGTATTAGTTATAGTTATTTGTAATAATTTGTATTAATTTGACATTGGAGACTACACATCTCCCGGTGCGTATGTGCCCAGGTTTGTAAGGCTGTTACTCATTAAGAATTGTTATGTTATATTCATGCTTATTGTTGACTTGTGAAAGAGCCCATGTGGCCTACTTACAGAATAAACATTTGATTTGATTTGATTTGATTTAGGGGACGAATAGCTCAAAATCGCCAGAAATCGTTTTTGCACCCTTTCAATACGGTTTTTGTGGACTTCGTAGAAAGGCGACCAAACCTGGGAGCAGTATTCAAGATGGCTTCTTACCAGGGTGCTGAATAGTAGTACATTTGTACGGCTTTGCTTGAAGTGCTTGGTGTTCCTTGCCACAAAGCCCACCATTGCGGAAGCTTTTTTTATTATTAGGTCTAAATGAACATTAAAGGTCAGCTGGTCATCCAACATTACGCCCAAATCGCGTACAACTGAAACTTTTTGCAGGATTATACCGTTTATAGAATACCGAGTGCGTACTGAAGTTTAGTTGCGCGTAAACGTTATGTGATAGCATTTTTCAGTTCAGCGCCATCTTATTACTTTCACACCAGTCAGCCAACCTTTCAGTGTCATCCTGGAGCTTTGAGCGATCATTATCATCTTTGACAGGTCTAATTAACTTTAGGTCATCTGCAAAGAGAAAGGGCTCCGAATATAGGCAGCATTTAACTATGTCATTGATAAAAATTAGGAATAGTAATGGGCCCAAATGTGATCCCTGAGGGACGCCAGAAGAAGCTATATACGCATTTGACTTCACGCCACTAACAGCTACACACAACTTGCGATTCGATAGGTAAGACCTAAACCAGCTCAACAAGGGATCCCCAATGCCACATCCAGAAAGTTTACCCAGCAATACGCCATGGTTTACCCTGTCGAACGCTTTACTAAGGTCGGTATATATTGCATCTACTTGCACTCGGTTATCCATGCAGTTTGTTACTGTTTCGATATATGATGCCAAGTTGGTGCTAGTCGACCTTGACCTAATAAAACCGTGCATGTCCGAAAGTTGTTGAGAAAAATGGCTGTAAACAAAGGGATAGATCAAAGATTCGAACAGTTTTGGTATTGTGGACAGTATAGATATTGGGCGATAATTGCCAATGTCAGATTTCGAGCCGCCTTTATGTATAGGGACTATATTTGGCTCTTTCCATACAGCGGGGAAGGTTTTAGATTGCAGAGATTTATTAAATATGTATTTTAAGGGAAATACTAGCTGCTTAGCACACTTATACAAAAGTACTGGTGGTAAACCGTCTGGACCACAGCCTTTACCTAAATCTAACGTGCTTATCTTGTTTAATAAAGCTCTTTCATCAACAACTATGCTATTTAAGGCACTGGGAAATACGGAGGAAACGCTAGCGACTTGTTGTTGTGTAGTGTGTGGATGCGAATTGAAACCACTATCGTAGATGGATGAGAAGTTTCTAGCAAACAGCTCACATATCACTTCACAACTTTGGGCTACACTGGACAGTCCCAGACAGGACCCAGATGCATGGTAGCTGGTAATAAAGATCTGTTTTTTCGTTTATGTTTTATAAAAGTCCAGAAGTATTTTGAATTTTGTAGGATATTGTTTTCAATTTTTTTGCAATACAAATTGTAGAGCTAAGTGCTTGACCTTCACATCGGTGCTTAATGATATCGAGACTAATTTTATCAAGGGGATTCCGGTATTTCTTAACTCTTTGCCTTAACTTGTATCCTTCCCTCTGTGGGCGTAGCATGGTTGCCATTTTATCACTTATCGTTGTGGTAAAGACGCCCATCACGCTCTGACAAGTATGCGAGTGCGAGAGTGATGGATGCCTTATCCACAACGATAAGTGATAAAATGGCAACCGTGCTACGCCCGCTGCATTCTGATAAGGTCACGCGAGAACCACACAGGATATTTCTTGCCTTTTGGTTTGTAAGAGGTACATATTTTTTAATGGCTAAATAGATTAGAGGATGTTGATAGCATGGCTAGTAAATTTCAATATGAGATAGATCTCATATTGAAATTTACTAGCCATGCTATCAACATCCTCACAAGAGTTCAGTATTAAACACCAGTCCGAACTACCTTGATGGTTTTTCAAGGTAGTTCGATAATTCGTAATAATTAACTTTGTAGAAATTAGGTCTTGGTTGCACGTTGGATGCAAGAGTTGATTCAGAATCCAATTTTACACGGAATCGGAATGCTACTGGAGGATGACGAGTATCTATTACACTTAAGGCGGTCGTACCATTCTCTACGGTTATTTAGTGCCATAAACTCCATGACGAGGTGCCCAAGAGAACATGAACCGAGCAGATTAGGGGCCAAATGTAGCTCGCCGTCAATTTCGGTCCAATCCATGGAAGGAATGTTAAAATCTCCGACTATCAATGAGTTCGAGTAATTTGTCAAGTTGACAGAAGCCCTATGCACGAACTGTTCCACAACGACTGACCTCACCGGTGGATGAAGGTAAACACAGCAAACGCAGAACTTAACAAGGTTATCTTTTCTTTTACTCTATAATAACCCACAAGTCTTCAGAGTCAGTTTCGTACTCTGGGATTCTGTAGGACGCATACTTCTTTTTGACAGCTATCATTACCCCTCCACCGGTTTTCTTGGAACAAGGCAGCTCAAGGTTACGGGCCCTTCTATACACGTTGTACCGATCATCAAAAATTTCCGAATCTCTTACGTTGTCTTGTAACCAAGTCTCAGTGATACAAATAATGTCGTAATTATTAACTGATACATTACATAGGAATTCAACTGTTTTGGTATTTAAACCTCTAGCATTTTGATAATAACAGGTTAATTCAGCGAATAGTACTCTTTAGGAGACACTGTTCATAGATAAGGATCGCAATAAACAACAAGTTACCCTATAGTCTTCTGATAGATTCCAAGTTCTTCAGTACTATCGCTTGAGCCTTATCATCTTTTCGAATGAGTACCCTTCCGCTTCTGACCCACACGTATTTGTATTGTTTCTCCCTCGCTGCCAATCTTGCTTCCTTGTGGATTTTTTTATTATACGGGGTCAGATGTTCCGCTACATAAATTGGCTTGTTGTCGCCGCCTATGCCGAGATGACTAGAATTGAGTTTATTTTCCTTGTTCGCTCTGTTGAAGTTGATCACCGCAGCAAGTAGAAGTATCACGCAGCGTTGCGGACTTTTAAGTTTGACTATAATATTTCGCGGTCTAGAATTTTTGTCGTCGAACTTGCCCGAATCATCGGCCTTAATATCGCATGACACAGTTTTG
The DNA here is from genome assembly GCA_947049275.1 of Epinotia bilunana. Lineage (NCBI taxonomy): Eukaryota > Metazoa > Arthropoda > Insecta > Lepidoptera > Tortricidae > Epinotia > Epinotia bilunana. The sequence goes on along the minus strand of OX346256.1, from coordinate 77,822 downwards.
GCCAATTGCAATGTCGTTGTGATCAAATTTTCTGATTTATATTCCGGTACACACTGGATCTCAACATTAGTTGCCCGAGATTGTTGTTCCATCTCGTTAATTCGATTACATAAATTCTGATTATTGTTTTTTAATAGATCAACCTCCTTCTGTAGCTGTCGGCATATTTCAAATTTTTTCTCGGTCTCACTTATCATTTCTTCGAAATCGGTTTCTTCGGTATCATTCCATTAGGTCGCTTCTGTGAGTAAAAAATCGTTATTTAGGTTCTTTTTATTGTAGATATATCAAATAGTGACTTTTAAAAGTTTTTATAGATGCTTTTAGTTTTTTCATATTCATATTCATATCATTTATTGCGTTTCATGTTGTACATTATTGAACAATTCCAGGAACATGAACCCTGCAAGGGCACAGCAATCTTATAAATATATGGAATACAATTAAATTATGTATTAGAATAGGTATGACTAAGATGCTAAGTTTAATATTAACAGTATGGTACAATTACAAAACAAATACGGGCAGTGATAATAGTTTCCAATGATACACAAGTTATTGAGGTCATACATACACCAGTTTAAGACATAAAAATAGAGTGGTCATTATTAATTTTGTTTATCAAACTAGGTTGATTCTAATATTGTGTGAATTTTTCAGATAGGAAATCTTTTGTGGTGTAATAGCATTTCCGAACTAAGAGGGCCCTTAAATCCTGTTTGATTTTTTTGAAATTTGGTGCGAGTTTAATCGTATCTGGTAGTTTATTGAAAATTTTTACACACATCGCGAATGGACCAGAATGAACCATTTGCAATTTTGACGTTGGTCTTTCAAGTTTATCGCGGGGTCTCAAATTATCCGCTCGTGTGTGTTGAGGAAACAGGTTCATGTTATTCTTTACAAAAATGCAAGCTTCCATGATATATATTGAAGGCAAGGTGAGAATGTCTTGTTCAATAAAATGTTGTTTGCAGCTTTCCATCATCCTTATATTGACAAAAATTCTGATGCATCGTTTTTGTAATATAAACAAATGCATCAAGTCTGTGCTGTTTCCCCACAACACTTGATGGATACCAGAAGGGTAAAATAATGGAGGAGATAAATGATTTGAGTACCTTTGACAGTCAGGTGTAAAGTTTAAAGTACTTGCGTGTCCCACGTTGGCGGCGCCGCTTTCTTGGTGATGAGGTGGCGAAAATGCTAGAGAGAATCATCGCTCGACGTATCCTCGCCCATCTGGAGGACACGGGCCCGAACATCAGCGAGAGGCAGTTCGGGTTCCGGGAGGGGCGGTCAACAATCGACGCAGTGGGCGCCCTCAGGGACTTTGCCGACGTCGCAAAGGGGAGAAGGGAGGGAGTCGTTGCGGTGTCGTTGGACATTTCTAACGCTTTTGGCTCCCTCCCTTACGAAGTGATTAGGGAGGCACTCTGCTTCCACCAGGTGCCCCCCTATCTGAGAGCGGTTGTGGGGAGCTACCTACAAGAAAGGGTAGTGCTATATGAGGGAGCGGCGGGTCGCCAAGAAAGAAGGATGGAGTGCGGTGTTCCCCAGGGGTCGGTGCTTGGACCCCTGTTGTGGAATATCGGGTTTGACTGGGCGATCCGCGGGTCGCAACTCCCCCAAATGGTCACCATCTGTTATGCGGACGACACAATGGTGGCCGTGAGGGGGACAGAATACAGGGAGACCCTGAGAAGAGCAGCCGTGGCGACGGAGCTGACGGTGGGGAGGATCGCCCTCCTCGGGCTGCGGGTAGCTCTAGACAAGACGGACGCGGTGGTCTTCGGAGGGTGGGGATGGAGACTGTGCCCCGACGAGTCCATCCGCGTGGGTGGTGAGGCGGTCCACGTCAAGGCCCATATTAAATACCTGGGCCTGATTCTGGACCGCAGATGGAACTTCGGGGAGCACTTTAAACAACTAGCTCCCCGACTCGTCGGCGCAGCAGCCGCGCTGGGCCGCCTGCTCCCCAATGTGGGCGGCCCTAAGGCCCCATGTCGGCGCCTCTTCGCCGGCGTCGTCAGGAGCATGGCGATGTATGGGGCGCCGATATGGGCAGAGAGGCTCTCACAAAAAACGAGGGCCCTCCTCCGAAGACCACAGCGAGTGATCGCGCAGAGGATAGGGCGGTGCTACCGGTCGGTATCGTTCGCGGCTGCCTGCGCTCTCGCCGGCACCCTGCCGTGGGAGATCGACGCAAGGCTGCTGGCGGAGAGGCACAGGTGGAGAGTGGCGGCCAGAACAGATGCAGACGAGCGCCTGGCCCCACAGGAGGTGCCCGCGAGGAGGAGGATGGCGGTCGAGCGGGAGAGGGACCGTTGGAAAGGGGCCCTGGAGGAGTCCCCCTATGGCACCAGGACTATAGGGGCACTCCTCCCTAATTTTGAGGGCTGGCTGGATAACCGCAGAGGGAGCCTGGAATACAGGCTGGTGCAGGTAATGACCGGACACGGATGCTTCGGTCATTACCTGCACCAAATTGGGAGGGAGGTGGCACCAAGGTGCCACCACTGTGATGAGGAGGATGATACGGCCCAGCACACCCTAGAGGAATGTGTGAGCTGGGCCGCAGAGCGCCGCAACCTACAGGCGGCGCTCGGAACGGACGATCTCTCGCTGCGCAACGTGGTGGCGAAGATGCTGAGCAGCGAGAGATCATGGGAGGCGGTTGTGACGTACTGCGAGGAGGTGATGTCACGAAAAGAGGAAGCGGAGCGGGAGCGCGAGAAGAGAGCCGACGCGCACCCGCTCCGGCGCAGACGGGTGGGGAGGAGGCGGCTGCAATATATCAACCGCCTACTCCCACAGTAGGGCCTGTGGGTTGGGGACCCACACTTAAGGCCCCACACAGCTGGGGGAGGGGTTGCTGCGTTACCAACCCCTCCCTCCTTCGGCGCGAGGGTGCACCGGTGTAATACCGGGGCAGCCGGGGGACGTCGTGGTAGAATGCTTGCGGTCCCATGGCGTCCCCCTACAACGGCAGTGAGGGTAACGCCGCTGGGTTTTTAGTGGGTAGTTCTCCTCCCCTCCCTCCGACTAGCTCGGAGGGGGTTGCGGGAGGAGAGAGCCCCACATAACCCCCCACCTTGGCCTCCCCCGGGCCCGGGGGGTATGCGCCTCCCTAGACTCTTGAGGCTAGGGGGGATAAACGCATTTTCCCAGCGTTAAAAAAAAAAAAAAAAAAAAGGTTAGAGGCACGTCGGCGTGCGGGGCTGGTAGACCTCCTTGTGGTGCACCCTGGGAGGGGGGAGATAGCCGCTCAGTTGCGCGCTTGCTACCTTCCCTCTGCTAACTACCAGTCGCGGTCACGGGCAGTCTAGTTCTCTCCTGCGTAGGCTTTTGTGCCGTGTTTTTGTGGTTGGCCGCTCCCAGCATGCCTCAGCTCATCTGAGGTGGCAAGGGATGCGGCCTGTTCCTGTGGTGGAGGTGCTTTGCACCAGAAATGGTTGCGAAGGGTGCGGCGATGTGCCAGGTGCACTCGATATAAAGTCGACGCCGGACCAACCGAGGTCACAGTCGTTGAAATGCAGTCGAGTTCACTCCTGCGTGGGCCTTAGTGCCGTGTTTTGGTGGTTGGCCGCTCCCAGCATGCCTCAGCTCATCTGAGGTGGCAAGGGATGCGGCCGTCTTAGACCTCTGTCTTTGGGGCTTTTTGCCTACGGCCAGCGGCCGTCTTCGGGCGGCGTGGGATGGTGGGCCTTTCAAGGCTCGCGGCGCGGCGGGCTGAGTTTCTGCTCCCCGTCGGGCAACCCGTAACCCGCATTGAGCGGACTGGGGGCGTTGCTCATTGAGAGTAGCGCCGCGTGGAAGAAAACCACTATAATAAATCACCCCAATCCCAAGGTTGAGCGGATCGTGCCGATGGGATGCGTGGCTGGAGGGAGTCCAGCCCCTAACGTGCGGGGGAGCTCACCCCAGAAAAAAGAGACGACGATATGGATGCATTGGGGGATTCAACATCATGACAAGCAGTTTAAATTTTCTCCGGGCGGGTAACCAATCCCGTCCATCCGCTTCGGCGGGTGGCTGCCCCACCGTATACGGAGGGGGCAAAAACTGCTTCGTAGGTCGGCCAGATGCCGGCCTCCGTGAACACGAATTTGGCGATATCACACCGGACATAGATTGTGGAGGAGTCCTGAGGCTGAGGGGCGGCGGTGGGGCCGATGGAGGTGAACCCGAACCCGACCCAGCCCAAACCAAAACAAGATGCAGTGCTGAGAAAGCGGCGGAGAAGGGCGCCCCTATGGCGCGCACCGACAGTTCTACGGAGAAGAAAGAGGCCTTCCGACCCCGCACCACCCTCGTACGCTCACCAGTGCAATGGGAGGGTGGCAGCCCGCGCATCGACCTTAACGCGGCCGCCATTCAGATCGCGCCGAGATCTAATACAGTCGGCCCAGCGCGCGACGCTGCTGGCCGCTTCTTGCCGCGAGGGCGGAGTAGGGAGCGCACCGTAGAGGGGGCGTCGTGCTCAGGGTGGGAAGCCCCAAAGGAGAGGAGCGCGCCGGCGCTGGTACCGGAGGGCAGGCGAGAGGCCCGTTTGGAGAAAATCCCCCGGGTGATTCTGACCCGTTTGGACGAGGGAAGCGTGCCACGGGGGGATCCGGCGCAGGATGCGGACGAGTCTGGGCGCTCAGTGCGATCCGTCTCGCCTGTCGGAGCTGACGTGGAGGGGCAGCGGCCATCCTGCGCCGACGAGGCTAATGCTCCGCAGAGGAAAGCCAGAGCCAGGGCCAGGGGGCGGGTGCGCCCATGCTTGACTCCGTTCAAGTTTGGAGACCCAGAGGGGGCGCAGGAGTCGTCCGGTGACTCCTTAGTGCCCTGGTTTGACGCGGAGGACCCGCCGGTGCCGGCGGTGGCGGGCGTGCCTGACGAGGCGGACAGAGGCTCCCAATCCCTCGGTGCGCGTGCCCAGCCACTGTGCGGAAAGCTCTGGCAGGCGCCCCTAAAGAGGCCTCGCCTCCAGGAAGATGAGGATAAGGACAAGGACGAGTCCAGCCAGTCCACGACGAGTGGCCACTCACCTCCGGTGATGAGGGGGAAAGGCCGCTTGCCCGCTGACATGGCAAGGGCCAAAGAGGCATATAAGGCGGCTAGGGATGACCTCAGACTCCAGGCTGAGAGTGAGGTGGCCACCTATATCCAATCAGTGGAAACGGCGGCTAACGACCGAGTAGACCACCTAATGAACCGGCCAGCGTTAGGCGGGACCACTCAAACGGCGCGCACTTCTGCTGATATGCAGGCCGAGGTAGATGAGGATCTCGAGGTAATTGAAAAAGTGGCAAATAGATCGGGACATCTGAAGGGCACGTATGTAAAGGCCCTACATGGCGTAGTCACCAGGCTCGGCAGGAACTTCGCAGCCATGAAGTTACTTACTGCATCGGAGGAAGTCGTCCGGCTGGAGGTAGCAAATGCACAGCTGGCATGGCAATTGGCGGAGGTGCGCAAAGAGGTAGCCCAATTGCGTGCCCAGCCTCCAGCAGCGACAGAACAGGATCTGAGAAAGCTGGTCGAAGAGGTGGCACGCTCCAACCGGGACCAGCTCTGCACCATGCTCAACACCCGGCTGGCGGGCATTGAGCGCCGACTCCTCCCGGAGCCACGGGCAGGCCCCTCATCGGCCGCCAACGAAGAAATAGAAGAGCGGCCTGTCAGCGAGCTTGGCAAAGGTCAAGGCTACTCAAATGCAGTCCAACCGAGACAAGCTGTTCCGGGTTCCAATCCAGTAGCGGGGAAACAAAAAAAGAGGAAAAATAAAACCAGCCTGGCTGCTAAGGAGGCAGCCGCTTCCCGACAGGCTCCACTGTCATCAGCGCCCATATCCGCCCCGGCGACGCCTGCTGGTGAAAACAATAAAGACGCGCTGACGGATTTTGTGTGGAAAAATTCTAAAAATAAGGGGAAAGCACTAAATCGTGTCCAACCACTCCAACCTGTGGAGCAAATGCGGCCCAAGGGAAACTTGAAAAAACCAAGGAGAATATGTCCCCCCCGCTCTGCGGCCGTGGTTCTGACACTGCTACAGCCGCAAGCTGAGGAGAAAAAAGCCACTTACGGGTCGATACTTGCCGAGGCAAAGGCTAAGGTGCAGATCACCGAACTCGACATCCAAGGGCTTCGCTTCAGAAAAGCGCGCACCGGTGCCACCGTGCTGGAGGTACCCGGAGCTGACTGTGGCAGAAAAGCAGACGCACTTGCCAGAAAGCTGGAGGCAGTTCTGGACCCTGAGGTGGTTCGGATCTCAAGGCCCACCAAACGCGAAGAAATGCGTATCTCAGGCCTTGACGAATCGGTCCAATCCCAGGATGTCGTGGAGGCCGTTGCGCAAGCCGGAGGGTGTTCTACGACTGACATCAGATGTGGAGAGGTGGTGGTCGGCCCTTCGGGGCTAGGGACCGTGTGGTTAAGCTGCCCGGTCGCAGCCGCTAAAAAGGTAGTGGAGGCAGGTAGACTGCTGGTTGGATGGGTGTCTGCGCAAGTTAAACTGCTCGATGCCCGCCCTCTGCGGTGCTTCCGCTGCCTTGAGGTAGGCCACGTGGCTGCAAAATGCAAAGCGGAGGTAGACCGGAGCCAGCAGTGCTACCGTTGCGGCCAGATAGGACACAGAGCAAGCGCATGTTCAGCAGCCCCGGAATGCACGCTGTGCAGAGACAGGCCGACCTGCAAACCACAGGATGGGGAGCAAAGTATGCAACCCTCCCAAACGGAAGACCCGCGCTGCTGATGGCCCCAGTGCCCCCTCTCAGCCCGACCGCCGGGATGGCAACGCCGATTCCCAGGACGAGGAGATTATAATGACGGTAGGGTAGTATGGCCACCCGTCACTTCCTCCAGGCGAACATCAACCACTGCGCCAGAGCTCAGGACCTTCTGTTCCAGAGCATGGCGGAGTGGATGATACATATAGTGGTGGTGGCCGAGCCTTACTCGGTTCCGCCGAGGGACAACTGGGTGGGCGACCACGAGGGCGCGGTTGCCATAGCCACGCAGACATCGATTGGTTCCGCGCCACTCGCAAACGTGGTAAGAGGCAGGGGGTACGTTTCGGCATGCATCGGTGGCATAATGATCGTCGGAGTGTACTTCTCGCCAAACAGGACCCTGGCTGATTTTGAGACGTTCCTTGACGAGGTCGGAGCACTCGTTGGTAGAAGACGCCCGGAACTAGTGCTCGTCGCCGGGGATCTCAACGCCAAGTCCACGGCGTGGGGATCCCCTGCGACGACCCCGAAAGGGCAACTGCTGGAGGAGTGGGCCGTTACAACCGGGCTAGAGGTGCTCAACCGAGGGACGGTCGACACGTGCGTGCGGCAAAACGGTGGCTCCATTGTGGACATCACTTTCGCAAATGCTGCTCTGGCGCGCAAGATCCAGGGATGGGAAGTGATGGAGGGCGTGGAGACCCTATCAGACCACAGATATGTCCGATATCAAGTCCCCACCCACCCAACGACGAACCGGGACAGCCCAAGCCGCCCCCGGAGAGACGATGCCCCCCGATGGGCTTTGAAGCGCCTGGACCGGGACGTTCTCTACGAGGCAGCCCTGGTTCAAGCTTGGACGGAGGAGCCCGAAGACCCGGTGGAGGTGGAGCGGGAGGCGGCTAAACTCGGCGACGCCATGGTGGTGGTCTGCGATGCCGCAATGCCGCGGGCCAAAGCGGCCTCTCCGAAGCGTCACGTGTACTGGTGGACCGCAGAACTCACACAGCTGCGCAACTCTTGTGTGGCTGCAAGACGCCAATACACCAGGAGCCGGAGGCGGAGGAGACGCGATCGGGCCCTGGAGGATAGGCTGTACGCAGAATACAGGGAGGCCAGCAAAACCCTGTGCGCAGCCATCGGCCAGGCAATGGACCTGGCGGAGCAGGAAATGCTAGAGACGTTGAACAGCGACCCGTGGGGGAGGCCGTACAAGAGGGTGAGGTGCAAGCTACGCCCTTGGGCTCCTCCGCTCACGGAAAGCCTCGAACCGGACCTCCTAAGCCGGATCGTGGACACTCTGTTCCCGGAAAGGGGTGACCATACCCCCCCGCATATGGATACAACGAACAGGGCGCACGTGGAGGTCGCTCCCCCCGAGGTCACAGAAGGAGAGTTAGGAGCGGCGGTACTGAGGCTTCGTCCCAAAAACACCGCTCCGGGTCCTGACGGCATTCCCGGGCGTGCGTGGGTGCTGCCACTCGGCCCGTTGGAGCCAAGAGTGAGGGCACTGTTCAGCGCCTGCCTTCGACAGGGGCAGATACCCCGCGCCTGGAAGTCGGGAAAATTGGTCCTGCTCCAAAAGAAGGGAAGACCGGCTGACTCACCATCCGCCTACCGGCCTATAGTACTGCTGGACGAGGTGGCAAAACTTTTCGAGCGAATTGTCGCAAACCGCCTCGTCCGGCACCTGGAGGGGCCAGGGCCAGATCTGAGCGCGTGCCAGTTCGGTTTCCGTCGGGGCAGGTCCACCATCGACGCCATAGCGCGGGTGAGGGCCCTGGCGGATGACGCGGTGTCCCAGGGAGAGGTGGTGCTGGCAGTATCCCTCGACATCGCTAACGCGTTCAACACCCTCCCCTGGGAGACCATCAAAGAGGCGCTCAGATACCACCACGTGCCGGAGTATCTGGGCAGGGTAGTAGCCGCATACCTGTCAGAGAGGACCATCCGGTACCCCACCAAAGATCGGTGGATAGAAAAAAACATGTCGTGCGGTGTCCCACAGGGTTCAGTCTTAGGACCGCTCCTGTGGAACATCGGCTACGACTGGGTGCTGCGCAGCGCCAACCTACGGGGGGTCAAACTAACATGTTACGCCGACGACACCCTCGTAACGGCCCGTGGCGGCACATTCAGAGATGCCTCCCTCCTGGCTACGGCGGGCGTGGCCCACGTAGTGGACAAAATCCGGAAACTGGGACTACAGGTTGCGCTGCACAAGTCAGAAGCCCTATGTTTCCACGGACCCCGAAGGGCGCCTCCACCTGGTGCACAAATTGTTGTCGGCGGAGTCTCTGTTGGCGTCGAGAAGACGATGAAGTACCTTGGACTCGTCCTTGACAGCCGATGGAATTTCAAGGAGCATTTCCGGCGACTGGCCCCAAAGCTCGTGGGTGCAGCCTCCGCCCTAAGCCGGCTTCTTCCGAACGTGGGCGGGCCGAAAGCAGGCTGCCGCCGACTGTATACGGGCGTGGTGCGGTCGATGGCCCTGTACGGGGCACCCATCTGGGTGGACGCCCTGTCCGCCTACCAGAACAGGGCCTACCTGCGGCAACCGCAAAGGGTCATGGCGGTCAGGGTATCGAGGGCGTATCGCACCACCTCGTTTGAGGCGGCCTGCGTTTTGGCGGGCACCCCACCCTGGGAGCTGGATGCCGAGGTGGTGGCGGAGGTGTACAGTCGGGTAGCCGAGTCCCGCCACAGAGGAGACCAACCAGGCCTGGAGGAGATAAGGCGATGGCGAGAAGCCGCCCACCAAACCCTTCTCCGGAAGTGGACGGAAGCTCTGGAGCAGCCGAGTGCCGGCCACTGGACCATAGCGGCAGTGCAGCCAGTCCTACAGCGATGGCTTAACAGGAAGTGGGGTGCGGTTTCCTTCCACCTGGCACAGATACTAACGGGCCATGGCTGCTTTGGGCGGTATCTGTGGAAGATTGCAAGGAGGGAACCGACACCAGTCTGTCACCAGTGCGGAGGGGTGGAAGATACTGCACAGCACACGCTGGAATTGTGTCCCGCCTTTGCCGAAGAGAGGGCTCGCCTCTCACTTGCAGTGGGACCCGACATCTCGCTGCCAGCCATGATTCAATCTATGGTCGACAGCGAGAGGTCGTGGCATGTGGCTGTCTCCTTTTGCGAGGAGGTAATGCGGCAGAAGGAGACGGCGGAGCGGGCCAGGGAGGACTCCAATGCGTCCGACCAACAGCGCCGCAGGCGCCCTGGGCGCAGACGGCAGGCACACGACCGCCGGCTGCCCCCTTAGTAAGGACCTCCGGGTGGCAGGCATGGGGACAACTGTCGCCCACTGGATCGAGGTCCCAGTGTAGGAGTGCGGGCGACAAGTACGCCACAAATGCTAGTGGCGGGGGAACACACAACCAATTCCCCCACAGCTGGGTCCAATGAGTTGGACAACTGCTGGCGGAGTCGCGGATGTGTGCGAGAGCGTTCCCGTGGCTCCGCCAAAGGCAGAGTGAAGAGCTCCCCAGGGTTTTTAGCCGGTATGAATCCGGCATATCCATCGCGCATACCCCAAGCGCGATGGAATCTATGAAGACTTTCCCTGGGTAAAAAAAAAAAAAAAAAAAAAAGGTTAGAGGCACGTCAGCGAGGAGTCCTGGACGGCAGTGGTCGAGTTCGGCGACGCGGTGATGCCGCGAAAGGAGATGGCGGAGCGCGAGCGCGAAGGCGACGCAAACGCGCCCCCACAACGTCGCCGAAGACCTGGCAGGCGGCGTGCGGCCTATGCTGGCCGTATGCTACCGGCATGACGAGGACCTGCGGGTGATGGATAGGGAGGCCATCACTCGCATTAAGAGGTCCTGAGCTGGAAAACTTCGCGAGTGTTCCGTGAAGTCTCCAGCGGAGTGGGCCCGGGGCATTAGTGCCTCGGCCCCTGGAGTCGGGCCCGCGAGGGCAGCGCTGACGGGGTAACGGTGTGCAATCGCGTTCCCGGAACCCCGTCCAATGGCGAGCGAAGGAACACCCCAGGGGTTTTAGTCCGTGGGAGTCGGACATACCCACTTGGTTTCTCCCGAACCGAGTGGGATCCATAACGGATTTCCCCTGGGTAAACAAAAAAAAAAAAAAAAAAAAAGTTTAGAGGCACGCACACAAGTGGTTGGAGAGACTCGCAGTCCCGGGCGCAAGTCGGGAGCTAGTGGCGGCGGTTCGGCCTGTTCTGAAAGAGTGGGTCGAACGGAAGCACGGTGCCCCAACCTACCATCTCTCGCAGCTCCTGACTGGGCATGGCTGCTTTGGCAGGTACCTGTGCGTGGTGGTGGCCAGGGAGCCGACAGCGGCATGTCACCATTGCGGAAGGAAGGGCTGCGGACACGGCTGAACACACGCGCTCGGACTGACCTGCATGGGCGGAACCCCGTGCTATCCTGTCCGCGGCTGTTGGGAGTGACCTGTCGCTGCCGGCGTTGGTCGCCAAAATGGCCGGCAGCGAGGAGTCCTGGAAGGCAGTGGTCGAGTTCGGCGACGCGGTGATGCCGCGAAAGGAGATGGCGGAGCGCGAGCGCGAAGGCGACGCAAACGCGCCCCCACAACGTCGCCGAAGACCTGGCAGGCGGCGTGCGGCCTATGCTGGCCGTATGCCACCGGCATGACGAGGATCTGCGGGTGATGGATAGGGAGGCCCTCACTCGCATTAAGAGGTCCTGAGCTGGAAGACTTCGCGAGTGTTCCGTGAAGTCTTCAGCGGAGTGGGCGCGGGGCATTAGTGCCTCGGCCCCTGGAGTCGGGCCCGCGAGGGCAGCGCTGACGGGGTAACGGTGTGCAATCGCGTTCCCGGAACCCCGTCCAATGGCGAGCGAAGGATCACCCCAGGGGTTTTAGTCCGTGGGAGTCGGACATACCCACTTGGTTTCTCCCGAACCGGGTGGGATCCATAACGGATTTCCCCTGGGTAAACAAAAAAAAAAAAACAAAAAAAGGTTAGGTTTTTTTTTTTTTTTTTTTTTTTTTTTTTTTTTTGGTAAGGCCTGAAGGGCCAAAGACGAGAGTCCTTGCTTTTGTTTACGAAGTTTTTACAAGATGTATAGAGTGCGGACCGAGGAAAATCCATCATGGACGACTGGGAAGGGGACCCAGACAGTGTCGGACTCTTACCGACTAAAAACCTCGGTCATCACTCTCTACATCGCTCTCGACTTGCTCAAAAATTTTCGGGGGAGGTTAGGTTAGGTTAGGTTAGGTTGTCGTGGTGGGGGGGCTTGTGTGTTCCTAGGATCCCCGAGGCTATACCGGACAGGGCTACCCATACCGGGAAGGCGAGGGGGGAGGAGCCAGACTAAGAGCGGCACAACAGGAGGGCAAGGGGCTCTCTCCACATCCTTCTGATCACCAGAAGGCGTAGGAGATGAGCGAGCAAAGAGGAGGAAGGACGAAAGTCGGAGGAGGAGTGGTTCTAACAAACCACAGGGGAGTCTACGCCAGCTCCCCTTAAATCCCGGAACCCGCAGCACTCTCCCAACGACCCCCATTAGGGGCGGTATGGGGTACGGGAGGTGCCAGCATTTGCGCGCGGACCGGAGGGCTTGCCTTAATTGGCCGGCCCGCGGGAAGGAAATCCCTTTAAAAACCCGACAGTGAAGTCGTAAAAACCTCTGGATACCGCCCGACCTCCAGAGTAAATAGGGTTACCCAGGTACAGGGGGCACTGCCTGGGTGGACCTCTTTTCCCCCATACTCGTGGGAATCAAATGGCAACATACACAAAAAACAATAAAGAAATGGAAGAGGACTCGACAAACGACACTGGCAACGATATGGATAATGGTGATTTGGCGGCGGAAGTTGGCACCCCGATGGTGCCCACTGAAGCCATTGACGTATGCGCGGCGAAAATGCAACCGGTAGTTCTTTTGCCCAGACTACCTGATACAGAACTGAGGAAAAGAGGGCACTTGGAACAGGAGGATGACCCGAAGCCCGAAAACGGACCAAAAGTCAATACGGCTCGCCGAGGGAAAGCCGTGGCTCAAACATGCGGGAGGCTCAAGGCCAGACGGTTGGGGCTGGAAGAAAACAGCTTGACTGTTATCCCCGAGGGCCGAGAAAGGAGCCCGGTGGATGAGGGGCGCGTTTCGCCAATCCTGGCGCCAGGCGATCTCGTCATAGAGGGCATCCGCAAAGAGGTCCACGCGATCATTGATGAGGCTCGAAAGTCGGGGAACCTCAATGGAAGGGTTCATAGCCGCATCAACCGTGCCTGCCGGGAGATCCTGCTCGGTGCGGATAACCTGGGATCGCGACAGACGGGTGACGAAGTCCGGGTCCTCAGGGCGGACAATAAGAGGATGCGCGAACAGCTCGCGCTTATGCAGACGGAAATTAAGGCCCTAAGGACGGCCTTCTCGGAGAGGAAGGCCGCGCCCAAGGGTGACGGTCAGACTCCTGTCTCGAACATCTCTGAGGCTCTGAGGCAGCTCAGAGATGAAATGAGGAACGAGCAGGAGGAACTAAAGAGGGATCTGATCGTCACCTTGGGTGACATCATAAATATTCGTCTGGATGACGTGAGACGGCGTCTTCCGCCAGAACCTGTCCTACGCCCCCCACTGGCGGCGGACCGAAGGGAGGCAACGGGCGGGGCCGTGCAACCACCGCAGCCAGGAGCTGCGCAAGCGCCAGCCAAGGCCCCGGCAGCGGAGAAAAAAAAGAAAAAAAAGAAGGAAAAAAAGGGGCCAGCTGAGGCGCCAGCGGCGCAGAAACAGGCGCCAGCCAAGGCGCCGGTGGCAGCTGAAGAGGCTAACCGCCGAACTCCAGCGGGACCGGCTCCCCATGCGAGTCGTGCGCTGCGACAGCCGCGGCCCACACAACCTCCGCCGCCCCCGCCGACCGATGAGGGAACATGGTCTTCGGCCGTAGGGAGGAAGGCCCGTAATAGGGCAAACAAGGCAGCGAAAGCGGCAGCTCGGCCTGCCGCCAAACCGGCGCCCCCGAGACTGGTTCCCCCCAAGACAGCCGCCGTTGTTGTGGCCTTGAGGCCGGGGTCTGAGGCAACATATGCCTCCATATTAACCAAGGCCACCAAATCGTTCGGCCTAGCGGAGGTAGGCCTCGACCATGTGCGCGTCCGGAAGACGGCAGATGGGGCGCGTATTCTCGAGGTCCAAGGTTCGGACAATGGGAGAGCAGCCGACCTTCTGAGGGAAAAGCTCGAGATGGTGATCGGTGAGGATGCCCGAGTCTACCGGCCGGTAAAGATGGCCACAATAAGAGTGTCCGGCCTGATGGAGTCGGCTAACATCGAGGCGGTTGCGGCAGCGGTGGCGGAACAAGGGGGCTGCAGCGTTGGTGACATCAAAGCCGGTGCCATCAGAGCCAACTACAGCGGGACAGGGGCAACGCTGGTGAAGTGCCCGCTGGTAGTTGCCAAAAAGCTGGCGGACGGTGGGAGACTCATGGTGGGCTGGTCAAGCGCAACCGTGAGGGCGCTGGACCCTGCACCTTTCAGGTGCTACAGGTGCATGGGGACGGGGCACACCCGCGCGACGTGCCCTTCGCCAGTAGAGAGGGGACACCTGTGCTTCCGGTGCAGCAAGCCGGGGCACAGGGCGGCGTCATGCACGGAGGCGCCGTTCTGTGCGGTGTGCCACCAGGCCAAGCGCTCGGCCGGGCACTTAATGGGTGGGTTGTCCTGCGACCCGCCCGTCGTCAGAGGACGTGTGGAGCCCATCCGGGAGTCGGAGAGTAGCCGTCAGGCGAGTGAGGGACAGAACATGGAAACCTAATGCCAGTACGACCGCAAGAACTTCTACAGACAAACGCCAACCACTCCGCCCGTGCACAGGACCTCGTATTGCAGGTCATGGCGGAGTGGGGCATAAGCGTTGCGGTCGTTGCTGAGCCCTGGTGCGTCCCTCCTCAGCCAAACTGGGTGGGGGCCACGGACGGGAGTGTGGCCCTCGTCGCTCCGGCGTTCGGGGATTTCCCCCCGTTGGTGGGAATTGAGAGGGGACAAGGATTCGCGGCGGCCGAGTGGGAGAAGATAGTAATTGTGGGAGCGTATTTCTCCCCCAATCGGCCGCTGCCTGCCTTCGAAAGGTTCCTGGAGGAGCTGGGTGGCGTCATAAGACGGGCAGCGCCAAAACCCGTAATGTTGCTGGGGGACCTCAATGCGAAGAGCGCTGCATGGGGTTCCCCAGTCACTACTGTCAGAGGGACGGCCCTATTTGATTGGTCTGTGGCGCTGGGGCTAGTAGTAATTAACAGAGGGAATGCGCAAACGTGTGTGCGGCGGCAGGGGGGATCCATAGTGGACGTCACGTTCGCCGCCCCTGTCGTCGCTGATCGCATAGAGGATTGGCGGGTCCTGGAGGAGGTTGAGACCCTCTCAGACCATATGTACATAAGGATGAGGGTCTCCCTCAGACCCGTGGCTCCGGCGCCAGTGGCGGAAAGGCGACGGCGAAATGGCGGTTTCCCCAGGTGGTCCCTGGCCAGCCTGGACAGGGAGTTGGCAGAGGAGGCTGCAATTGTGGAGGCCTGGTGTGCGGCCCCACCGACCGGAGTGCCTCGCTCACAAAAGTATGTGATGCGGGTATGAGGAGGGCGAAACGACTGTCCGGGAAGAAACAGGTTTACTGGTGGTCGGTGGAGATAGCGGCACTCAGGGTTGCGGCCAACGCCGCCCGCCGAAATTACACTAGATGCAGGCGCCGAAGGCACACAGTGGAGGAGGAGGAGCTCCTCCACAGAGCCCTGGTCCAGGCCAAGGAGGCGCTTCAGCTGGCAATAACGAAGAGGAAGGAAGAGGCCCGAGCAGAGTTTTTGGAGACGCTGGATAGAGATCCATGGGGGCGGCCCTACAAACTAGTCAGGAATAAAATGAAGTCCACTCCCCCCATGGACTCGATGGACCCGGGACTGCTGCAGGCGGTAGTGGAGGGCCTCTTTCCGGAGGCGCCAGAGTTCGTTCCCCCGGCAATGGCGGCGCCTCTTGTGGAGCCAGAGGGTCCGCTGGACCCGCCTCCAATTGAGGAATGGGAGGTATATAGGGCAATCGTTAAATTAAAGTCCTGCAAAAAGGCCCCGGGGCCGGACGGAGTGCCGGGGAAAGTGGCTGCCCTGGCACTTAAACAACTAGGGGGCCGATTGCTGGACGTGTTTAACGATTGCCTGAAAGAGGGTTACTTCCCACAATGTTGGAAGGAGGGCAGGTTGTGCCTGCTGCGGAAAGAGGGCCGTCCGGCTGACTCCCCCTCGGGATACCGCCCCATAGTGCTGCTTGACGAGGTCGCCAAAATGCTGGAACGCGTCATAGCATGGCGCCTCGTCAAGCACCTGGACGACACGGGCCCGAACATTAGCGACAGGCAATTCGGGTTCCGCGTGGGGCGGTCCACCATTGACGCAGTGGGCACACTGAAGGAGTTCTCGGACCTGGCGGGGGAAAAAGGTCAGGGAGCCATTGCGGTATCGCTGGATATTGCTAACGCTTTCGGCTCCCTCCCTTATGGAGTTATCAATGAGGCGCTCCGGTTTCACAGAGCGCCTCTATATTTGAGGAGAATCATAGAGCACTACCTTACGGGGAGGGTAGTGCTCTATGAAGTAGGAGGCCAGCGCTTCACGCGCAACATGGAGTGTGGGGTCCCGCAGGGGTCAGTTCTGGGGCCGCTGCTCTGGAATGTGGGATATGATTGGGCCATCAGAGGGGCCCAACTCCCCCGCATGGTAACAATCTGCTATGCAGATGACACCATGGTCGCCGTGCGGGGGAGAGAAGTGAGGGAGACACTAAGAAGGGCAGCGGTGGCCACGGAACTGATTGTTGGGCGGATCAGTCTCCTAGGCCTCAGGGTTGCACTCGCAAAAACGGATGCAGTGGTCTTCGGAGGGAGAGGTTGGCGGCTCCGCGCCGTCGAGACGATCCCCGTTGGGGGTGAAGTGATCCAGGTCAAGGCCCATATCAAATACTTGGGCCTGATCCTGGATCGCAAATGGGATTTCGGGGAGCACTTTAAACAACTAGCTCCCCGACTCGTCGGCGCCGCGGCTGCAATGGGCCGCCTATTACCAAACATAGGCGGCCCAAAGGCCCCATGTCGGCGCCTTTTTGCTAACGTTGTGCGTAGCATGGCATTATACGGGGCGCCGATATGGGCAGACCGACTGACAGAGAGGACGAGGGCTCTACTCCGAAGACCACAGAGGGTAATCACCCAGAGAATGGGCCGATGCTTCCGGACGGTGTCGTTCGCGGCTGCGTGCGCCCTGGCCGGGACACTGCCGTGGGAGCTGGACGCGAGGCTGCTGGCGGAGCGCCACAGGGAGCGGGTGGAGGCCAGGACGAGCGAGGAGCGCCTGGCTCCCCAAGAGATTGCCGAAAGGCGACGGATGGCGGTCCGGCGGGAGCGGGACCGCTGGAAAGAGATGCTGGAGGACTCCCCCTATGGCACGCGTACCATAGGGGCACTCCTCCCGTCCCTAGAGGGTTGGCTGGACCGCAAGACGGGCAGCCTCGCGTTCAGGCTGGTGCAGGTAATGACCGGGCATGGCTGCTTCGGTCATTACCTGCACAACATTGGGAGGGAGCAGACCCCAGTCTGCCACCACTGCGGTGCGGAGGATGACACGGCCCAGCACACTCTGGTGGAATGTACGAGCTGGGCCGTGGAGCGCCGTGCGCTCGTTGCGGCGCTAGGGACGGACGATCTCTCGCTGCACAGTGTTGTGAGTTGTATGCTGAGCAGCGAGAGATCGTGGAAGGCAGCGGTGGACTTCGCGGAGGAGGTGATGTCGCGAAAAGAGCAAGCGGAGCGGGAGCGCGAAGAAAGAGCTGACGCGCACCCGCTCCGGCGCAAACGGGTGGGGAGAAGGCGGTTGCAATACATCAACCGCCTTCTCCCCCAATAAGGCCGGTGGGCCGGGGACCCACCATCTAAGGCCTTACACGTCTTACACACGGCCGTGGAGAAGGGGTGGTCTAACCAACCACCGACAGGGGAGTCTACGCCAGCTCCCCTTGAATCCCGGAACCCGCAGCACTCTCCCAACGACCCCCATCTGTGGCGGTATGGGGTACGGGAGGTGCCAGCTGTAAGCGCGCGGACCGGAGGGCTTGCCTTAATTGGCCGGCCCGCGGGAAGGAAAACCCTATAAAACCCGACAGTGAAGTCGTTAAAACATCTGGATACCGCCCGACCTCCAGATTAAATAGGGTTACCCAGGTACAGGGGGCACTGCCTGGGTGGACTCTTCTTCCCCCACACTCGTGGGAACAAAAATGAACAATACAAATAAAAATAACACCAATAACAATGAGATAACAGACGACGGTGGAAAACCGACAGTGGACACCGAGACGGAGGCCTTCCGCCCCCGCCGCAGCCTGGCACGCTCACCAGTGCTGTGGGAGAGCGGAAGCCCACACATCAATCTGGACGCGGATATGTTCCGGATCGCGCCCATAAATGCAGACGGCCCAGCGGACGACGGCTCTGGCTGCCTCTTGCCACGAGGGGGCAAGGAGCGCCCCGCGCGGGCGGCCCCGCGCTCAGCACAACTGGTGGCCGCGGTGCCGAGAGGGCGGACCAGCGGCCCGCCAGCACGAGATAGCTCAGGCCGCTTCCAGTCGCGAGGACAGGGCAAGGAGTGCTCCGCGGAGGCTCCTGAGGAGGTCTTGCGCTCTAGCCAACACTTGGCTGTGTATGCAGATCGGGGGGAGGCCCCAAATGTGGAGAGCACACTGACGCCGGTGCAATCTTCCGCAGGAGGAGGAGAGGCCCGCTTTGAAAAGGTCGCCCAAGTGGTGCTGACCCGGCTGGCCGAGGGGATCTTGGTTCCTAGGGATCCGGCACGGGATGATGATACGGACGAGACAATGTTTACAGCGCAATCCGTTTCGCCCGCTTGCGCTGGTGCCAGTGCTGACACGAAAGGGCAGCGGCCGTCTTCCGGTGCTGAGGTGAAAGCTCCAAAAACCAAAACCAAAACCGCGAGTGGGAGGCGGGCGCGCAAATACGCGCTCACTCCCTTCAAATTTGGAGCTCCAGTGGAGGCGCGGGAGTCGTCTGTGGACTCCCCAATGCCCCGATCGGACGCGGAGGACTTCCCGGGGGTGGCGAATGTGCCCTACGAAGCGGAGATAGGACCCAACTCCTACAGTGCAGATGCCCAGCCACTGCGCGGAAGACTATGGCAGATGCCCAGAAAGAAGCGGCGCCTCCAGGACGAGGATGAGGACGAGTCCAGCCAGTCCGCGGCGAGTGGCTCTTCACCTCCGGTGACGAGGGGGAGGGGCCACCCGACAGCTGACATGGCGAAAGCCAAAGAGGCATTTAAGGCCGCCAGGGACGATCTGGAGGTTGAGAGAGAGGAAGTTCCTGGCGTTCATCGGGTGCCATCGCCTCGCCCTCAGAGAGGCTTCATAAGGCTAACAACCGACTCTGTGGTGGGTGACCTCTCTTTGGCTTCGCTCACCCAGCGAGTTCAGGGTAGCTTGGAGTCCGTGGATTTGGTGGCCACCAAGTCGAACAACCTCAAAGGCACTTCCGTGAAGGCCCTCAGGGACTCCGTCGCGTCGATCCGAGAGGTGTTCGAAGTCCTCATTGAGCGCACTTCCTCGGAAGAGACGCGGCGACTACAGGCACAAAACGATCGCCTGCGCGAGGAGCTGACTGAGCTTCGCGCTGAGATGGTCCAGCTGAGGAGGGAGGTCCAGGTCCAGTACAGGAGGCAGTCTCCGAACCCTTCTCCAGCCAAGGGAAAGACCCTACCCGCCAGTGAGACGACTAGCGGGGACGACGTGGTGCGGTCCATCACGGCCCAGGTGGGGCTGATGCTGGACGCTAGGTTCGGAGCCTTAGAGCTTGAGGGCAGGCTGCTCCCGGCCCAACCAACGCGGCCCCCGCTGGCCGGTGACGGGAAACGCCAAGCTGAGCGGGCTGCCTCTCGGAGCCGAGAGCCCCCGTCCGCGTCCGCGTCCGGGTCTGTGCCCGCTCTCGGGCCGGCTCCGAGGCGAGGGCCCCCGAATCTAGCGGAGGAGCCCCGAAAAGGGGATAAAGAGAAGGGAAAGAAGAGCAAGAAGAAGGCGAAGAAGCCGACTCTGGCCGCGGCTGAGGCCTCCGCCTCCAGAAAAGACAATCTTGAGACGTCGCGTCCCCTTCCACCGGCTCATGTGCCCCGCCGGTTGCCGCCTGCGTCGGCGTCTATAAATGAGACGTGGACAGATGTAGTCGCGAAAGGGAGAAAGAAGACTGCCGCGCAGGGAGCGGCGCCACAGTCCAAGCCCAAGCGGACCCGAAAACTGCGGGCACCACGCACAGCGGCCGTTGTGGTGACGCTAAAGCCGGGAGAGGGTCGCCCCACCTATGGGGAAATACTTAAGGAGGCACGGTCGAAGATTGACCTGAAAGACCTGCAGATTGATGGAGTGCGCTTCAAACGGGCGGTCACGGGAGCGACCATCATTGAAGTGCCCGGGGCGACAGGCAGCGAGAAAGCGGACGCTCTCGCAGATAAATTAAGGACTGCGCTAAGCAGCGACGACGTCCTGATCTCGAGGCCCACGAAATGCGCGGAAATGCGCATCACGGGTCTCGACGACTCTGTGACGTCTGAAGACGTCAAGGTCGCGATCACAAAGGCTGCTGGGTGTGCTGCTGACCTGGTAAGATGCGGCGAAGTCCGTCAGGATTTCTCGGGCCTTGGAACAGCATGGATCCGTTGCCCGGTGACAGCAGCTAAAAAGCTTGCCGAGGAAGGGCGTTTGCTAGTAGGATGGGTCTCAGCACGGGTGCAGCTGCTGGATTCCAAACCCTTGCGCTGCTACCGGTGCCTCGAGGTGGGACACGTCCGCGCGCAGTGCGGAGCACAGGAGGATCGGAGCGAGCTGTGCTACCGATGCGGCCAGCCCGGCCACAAGGCGGCCACGTGCACTGCCACGCCGCACTGCCCAGTCTGCGCTGCGGCCAAAAAACTGGCGGGACACGCCGTAGGGAGCAAGTCGTGCACTGCTCCCAAAAAGAAGGGGAAGCTCGGCAATGGGCCACGAGTCGCCCGGCCGGACCTCCACCCGCCCATCAATATGGCAGTAGAGGCTGAGGAGGCTACAGGAATGGAGATCCAATAAATGGCCCTCTCATTCCTACAGGCGAATCTCAACCACTGCGCCAGGGCTCAGGACCTCCTATTCCAGAGCATGGCGGAGTGGTTGATCCACGTGGCTGTCGTTTCCGAGCCTTATTTTATCCCCCAAAGGGACAATTGGGCTGGGGACCATGATGGCTTGGTAGCGATAGCCACGCAAACTTCTGCTGGCTCGCCACCGTTTGAGAAAATCCATACAGGAAGAGGTTATGTTGCCGGGCTCCTTGGCGGCATCCTTGTGGTCGGTGTTTACTTCTCGCCTAACAGGAGCCTGGCAGATTTTGAGTCCTTCCTGACGGACGTGGGAGCCGTCATCAGACGATGTCATCCATGCCCCGTGCTCATTGCCGGGGATCTCAACGCCAAGTCGGTGGCCTGGGGATCCCCGTCAACAGATGCCCGCGGCCGGGAATTGGAGGAGTGGGCCATCACAGCGGGACTAACTGTGGTAAACAGCGGGTCAGTAAACACGTGCGTGCGGCAACAGGGCGGGTCCATTGTGGACGTGACGTTCGCCAGCACCGCCCTGGCGCGCCGTGTCCAGGACTGGGAAGTGCTCGAGGGCGTCGAGACTCTATCGGATCACCGATACATCCGGTACAGAGTCGCCGCTTTACCGGACATCCCGAGCGGCCCCATTAGCCTTACTCTGAGAGGAGAAGGCCCACGCTGGGCACTAAAACGCCTCGACCGGGACCTATTTCAACTTGCCGTCGAAGTTGAGGCCTGGAATCCGGTTCCTGTGGGACCTGTCGACGTGGAGGAAGAGGCGCAAGCGCTCGGTGGATCGATGACGGCAATTTGCGACGCAGCAATGCCCCGAGCGAAACCTCTGCCTCCAAAACACCAGGTCCACTGGTGGTCGGCTGAACTCGACCAGCTACGACAGTCCTGCGTAGCGGCCAGACGTGTGTACAGCCACCAGCGGAGGCGCCGGCGCAGGGACCTCGTCCAGGAAACGGAGCTGTATGCCGTCTACATCCAGCACACGAAAGGCCTACAGCTAGCCATAAGCCAGGCGAAGGAGAGTTCCCAGCAGGAGATGCTTGAAACGCTGAACAGGGACCCGTGGGGTCGACCATATAAAATGGTTCGAAACAAACTTCGCCCCTGGGCCCCTCCACTGACGCGAAGTATCGAGCCGAACCTGCTGCGGGACGTGGTCGCGGCTCTGTTCCCGGCAAATGACGGCTTTTCTCCGCCAGCAATGGCACCGTCCACCGTACCTGGCGGCAACGAGGAGTTCCCAAATGTCTCGGTCGGGGAACTCGGTGCAGCAGTCCTCCGATTAAAGGGCAAAAACACAGCCCCTGGACCTGACGGGATCCCAGGCCGCGCCTGGGTCTTGGCGAGCAACGCGTTAGAGAGCAGATTGCTCAGGCTTTTCTCAGGGTGCTTCGAGCAGGCCCTCTTCCCCCGGCAATGGAAGACGGGCAAGCTTGTTCTTCTGAAGAAGGAAGGGCGCCCTGCAGATTCCCCGTCTGCATACCGCCCAATAGTCCTGCTCGATGAGGTGGGCAAGCTTTTTGAGCGGATTATCGCTGCCCGCCTCATTAAGCATCTCATCCGAGTCGGACCGGATCTGGCGGAGTGCCAGTACGGGTTTCGTAGTGGTCGCTCGACCGTCGACGCCATCCTCCGCGTTAAAGATCTTGCGGACAGGGCGGTGTCAGATAACGAGGTGGTTTTGGCGGTATCCCTGGATATCACCAACGCATTTAACACCCTGCCCTGGGGATGCGTGCTGGAGGCCCTACGTTACCATCAAGTGCCCGCCTACTTGAGGCAAATGGTCGGCGCGTACCTCTCCGAGAGGTACGTAATTTACCCAGGCAGGAAGGAGTGGGGACGACACGAAATGTCGTGCGGTGTTCCACAGGGGTCGGTCTTAGGGCCACTCCTGTGGAACATTGGTTATGACTGGGTCCTGCGTGGCGCTAACCTCCCAGGCGTCAATTTGACATGTTATGCCGATGACACCCTTGTTACAGCCCGCGGGAAAACGCACCGCCATGCCAGCATATTGGCCACGGCTGGGGTGGCGCACGTTGTCAGCAGAATCAGGCGACTGGGGCTGAAAGTGGCTCTACAGAAATCGGAAGCGATATGCTTTCACGGGCCCCGTAAAGCGCCTCCGTCGGATTCGCATATTGTGGTGGGGGGCACCAGGATTAAAGTAGAGCCGTCCATGAAGTACCTAGGCCTCACACTCGACAGCAGGTGGAGGTTTCAGACTCACTTTAAGCGCCTGTTGCCGAAGCTGATGGCAGCCGCCGGCGCTCTAGGGCGAATACTCCCGAACACGGGGGGGCCCAAGGCGTCGTGTCGGCAGTTGTACATGGGGGTCGTGCGTTCCATGGCCCTCTACGGTGCTCCCGTATGGGCGGAAATCCTGCGGAAGCAAGAAATCGCTCTGCTAAGTAAGCCGCAGCGCGTGATGGCTGTCAGGCTGATACGGGGATATCGTACCGTCTCCAGCGAGGCAGCATGCGTGCTGGCGGGAACACTTCCTTGGGACCTTGATGCGAGGGCCCTAGCGACGGTTTACTGCTGGCGCAAGGAGGCACTCGGCCGGGGTGACTCGCCAGCACCGAGAGAAGTGGAGGCGCAGCGCGATGCTGCTCGCCTGGAGATGGTGGCGAGGTGGAAAGAGAGGCTGGCGCAACCAAGTGCAGGCCTTAAGACCATCCGGGCAGTTCGTCCGGTTCTTGAGCAGTGGTTGGACCGGAGTCATGGCGCGATGACTTTCCGGCTGACGCAGGTCCTCTCGGATCACGGGTGTTTCGGGAGGTACCTGCATCGCATAGGCCGAGAGCCAAATGCGCAGTGTCACCACTGCGACAACTGCCCGGAGGAGACGGCCCAGCACACGCTGGAGGTATGCCCAGCCTGGGATGAGGAGCGTAGGACGCTGTGCGCCACAGTAGGCCATGACCTCTCGCTGCCCACGGTAGTACGCAATATCGTGGACAGCGACAGGGCATGGAAAGCGGTTCTCGCCTTTTGCGAGACCGTGATAGACCGGAAGGAGGCGGCCGAGAGACAGAGGGAAGCAACCTCGGAGGATCCCGGCCGTCAACGGCGAGCAGGGCGGAGGCGGCGAGCCTATGCCCGTCACTTCCCACCCTAACCGTGGCCAGGGCCGGCTGGCTTGGGGAAGTCTGCCGGCCGTATCACTAACTGGCCCGAGATGGCGTTGCGCGTGTTCCCGCGCGCCACTCCGTAGTCGTCGCAGGAAGGGTTGAACACCTCACCCTCCTGCCACAGAGTTTGGGGCCTCCCACCAGGCCAATCACCGCCGGGTCGCGGAAGAGTGCTTCGGCGTACCCGTAACCCGGCAATATGGTGATGAGGGGGAACACCGTGGGGTTTTAGACGGTAGTCCGGGCGGTTCCCGGGAGCCCGTCATACCCGTCCTGGCTACCCCGGCCGGACGGGATGCGTAAAGGCATTTCCCCACGTAAAAAAAAAAAAAAAAAAAAAAAAAAAAAAAAAAAAAAAAAAAAAAAAAAAAAAAGGTTAGGTTCCCCCAAATAAGACCAATAAAAATGAGACAACAGACGACGGTGGAAACCCGACAGTGGACACCGAAACGGAGACCTTCCGCCCCCGCCGCAGCCTGGCACGCTCACCAGTGCTGTGGGAGAGCGGAAGCCCACACATAAATCTGGACGCGGACATGTTCCGGATCGCGCCCATAAATGAAGACGGCTCTGGCTGCCTCTTGCCACGAGGGGGCAAGGAGCGCCCCGCGCGGGCGGCCCCGCGCTCAGCACAACTGGCGGCCGCGGTGCCGAGAGGGCGGACCAGCGGCCCGCCTGCACGAGATAGCTCAGGCCGCTTCCAGTCACGAGGACAAAGCAAGGAGTGCTCCGCGGAGGCTCCTGAGGAGGTCTTGCGCTCTAGCCAACACTTGGCTGTGTATGCAGATCGGGGGGAGGCCCCAAATGTGGAGAGCACACTGACGCCGGTGCAACCTTCCGCAGGAGGAGGAGAGGTCCGCTTTGAAAAGGTCGCTCAAGTGGTGCTGACCCGGCTGGCCGAGGGGATCATGGTTCCTAGGGATCCGGCACGGGATGAAGACACGGACGAGACAATGCTTACAGCGCAATCCGTCTCGTCCGCTTGCGCTGGTGCCAGTGCTGACACGAAAGGGCAGCGGCCGTCTTCCGGTGCTGAGGTGAACGCACCAAAAACCAAATCCAAAACCGTGAGTGGGAGGCGGGCGCGCAAATACGCGCTCACTCCCTTCAAATTTGGAGCTCCAGTGGAGGCGCGGGAGTCGTCTGTGGACTCCCCAATGCCCCGGTCGGACGCGGAGGACTTCCCGGGGGTGGCGAATGTGCCCTATGTAGCGGAGATAGGATTCAACTCCCACAGTGCAGATGCCCAGCCACTGCGCGGGAGACTATGGCAGATGCCCAGAAAGAAGCGGCGCCTCCAGGACGAGGATGAGGATGAGTCCAGCCAGTCCGCGGCGAGTGGCTCTTCACCTCCGGTGACGAGGGGGAGGGGCCACCCGACAGCTGACATGGCGAAAGCCAAAGAGGCATTTAAGGCCGCCAGGGACGATCTGGAGGTTGAGAGAGAGGAAGCTCCTGGCGCTCATCGGATGCCATCGCCTCGCCCTCAGAGAGGCTTCATAAGGCTGACAACCGACTCTGTGGTGGGTGACCTCTCCTTAGCTTCCCTCACCCAGCGAGTCCAGGGTAGCTTAGAGTCCGTGGATTTGGTAGCCACCAAATCGAGCAACCTCAAAGGCACAGCCGTGAAGGCCCTCAGGGACTCCGTCGCGTCGATCCGAGAGGTGTTCGAAGTCCTCATTGAGCGCACTTCCTCGGAAGAGACGCGGCGACTGCAGGCGCAAAACGATCGCCTGCGCGAGGAGCTGACTGAGCTTCGCGCTGAGATGGTCCAGCTGAGGAGGGAGGTCCAGGTCCAGTACAGGAGGCAGTCTCCGAACCCTTCTCCAGCCAAGGGAAAGACCCTACCCGCCAGTGAGACGACTAGCGGGGACGACGTGGTGCGGTCCATCACGGCCCAGGTGGGGCTGATGCTGGACGCTAGGTTCGGAGCCTTAGAGCTTGAGGGCAGGCTGCTCCCGGCCCAACCAATGCGGCCCCCGCTGGCCGCTGACGGGCAACGCCAAGCTGAGCGGGCTGCCTCTCGGAGCCGGGAGCCCCCGTCCGCGTCCGCGTCCGGGTCCGTGCCCGCTCTCAGGCCGGCTCCGAGGCGAGGGCCCCCGAATCTAGCGGAGGAGCCCCGAAAAGGGGATAAAGAGAAGGGAAAGAAGAGCAAGAAGAAGGCGAAGAAGCCGACTCTGGCCGCAGTTGAGGCCTCCGCCTCCAGAAAAGACACTCTTGAGTCGTCGCGTCCGCTTCCACCGGCTCATGTGCCCCGCCCGTTGCCGCCTGCGTCGGCGTCTATAAATGAGACGTGGACAAATGTAGTCGCGAAAGGGAGAAAGAAGACTGCCGCGCAGGGAGCGGCGCCACAGCCCAAGCCCAAGCGGACCCGAAAACTGCGGGCACCACGCTCAGCGGCCGTTGTGCTGACGCTGAAGCCGGGAGAGGGCCGCCCCACCTATGGGGAAATACTTAAGGAGGCACGGTCGAAGATTGACCTCAAAGACCTGCAGATTGAGGGAGTGCGCTTCAAACGGGCGGTCACGGGAGCGACCATCATTGAAGTGCCCGGGGCGACAGGCAGCGAGAAAGCGGACGCTCTCGCAGATAAATTAAGGACTGCGCTAAGCAGCGACGACGTCCTGATCTCGAGGCCCACGAAATGCGCGGAAATGCGCATTACGGGTCTCGATGACTCTGTGACGTCTGAAGACGTCAAGGTCGCGATCGTAAAGGCTGGTGGGTGTGCTGCTGACCTGGTAAAATGCGGCGAAGTCCGTCAGGATTTCTCGGGCCTCGGAACAGCATGGATCCGTTGCCCGGTGACAGCAGCCAAAAAGCTTGCCGAGGAAGGGCGTTTGCTGGTAGGATGGGTCTCAGCACGGGTGCAGCTGCTGGATTCGAAACCCATGCGCTGCTACCGGTGCCTCGAGGTGGGACACGTCCGCGCGCAGTGCGGAGCACAGGAGGATCGGAGCGAGCTGTGCTACCGATGCGGCCAGCCCGGCCACAAGGCGGCCACGTGCACTGCCATGCCGCACTGCCCAGTCTGCGCTGCGGCTAAAAAACTGGCAGGACACGCCGTGGGGAGCAAGTCGTGCACTGCTCCCAAAAAGAAGGGGAAGCTCGGCAATGGGCCACGAGTCGCCCGGCCGGACCTCCACCCGCCCATCAATATGGCAGTAGAGGCTGAGGAGGCTACAGAAATGGAGATCCAATAAATGGCCCTCTCATTCCTACAGGCGAATCTCAACCACTGCGCCAGGGCTCAGGACCTCCTGTTCCAGAGCATGGCGGAGTGGTTGATCCACGTGGCTGTCGTTTCCGAGCCCTACTTTATCCCCCAACGGGACAATTGGGCTGGGGACCACGACGGCTTGGTAGCGATAGTCACACAAACGGTGGCTGGCTCGGCACCGTTCACGAGAGTAGAGAAAGGAAGAGGCTTCGTAGCCGGAATCATTGGCGGCATCCTAGTAGTAGGTGTCTACTTTTCGCCTAACAGGACTCTGGCGGAATTTGAGTCATTCCTGACGGACCTGGGATCGCTTATTAACAGAAGCCACCCAAACCCTTTGCTCGTTGCGGGGGATCTCAACGCCAAGTCCGTGGCTTGGGGATCCCCGTCAACGGACGTCCGTGGTCGCGAACTGGAGGAATGGGCCATCGCAATGGGTCTTGCCGTGATCAACACAGGGTCGGTAAACACATGCGTGCGGCAACAGGGCGGCTCCATCGTGGACGTGACGTTCGCAAATGCCGCCCTGGCGCGCCGTGTCCAGGGCTGGGAAGTGCTCGAGAGCGTGGAGACGTTGTCCGATCACCGGTACATCCGGTACAGCGTCTCCACGCTATCGGATAATCCGACTGGCCCCATTTGCCGGTCCCTGAATAGAGAAGGACCACGCTGGGCACTAAAACGCCTTGACAGAGACCTGTTCGATCTTGCCGTGAACGTCGAGGCCTGGAATCCGGTCCCCGAGGGCCTAGTGGACGTGGAGGAAGAGGCGCAAGCGCTCGGTGGAGCGATGACGAACATCTGTGACGCGGCAATGCCCCGAGTAAAACCTTTTCCTCCAAAACGGCAGGTCTACTGGTGGTCAGCCGAGCTTGAACAGCTCCGAGAATCATGCGTCGCCGCAAGACGCATGTACAGCCACCAGCGGAGGCGTCGACGCAGAGATCGCGCACAGGAGGCAGAACTCTACGCGATTTACATCCAGCGCACGAAGGGCCTACAAGTGGCGATCAGCCAGGCGAAAGAGGGTTCCCAGCAGGAGATGCTGGAGACGCTCAACAGGGACCCGTGGGGCCGACCATATAAAATGGTCCGCAACAAGCTCCGCCCCTGGGTACCTCCATTGACGCGGACTCTCGAGCCAAACCTGCTGCGGAGCGTGGTCGCGGCCCTGTTTCCGACCAGCGAGGGCTTTACTCCGCCAGCAATGGCGCAGCCAACGGCAACCGGAGATGTAGTGGAGGACTTCCCTAGCGTGTCTGGTGGTGAACTCGGAGCAGCGATTCTTAAGCTGAAAGCCAAAAACACAGCCCCTGGACCCGACGGAATCCCAGGTCGGGCCTGGGTCTTGGCCAATAATGCGTTGGAGGCAAGACTGCTCAAGATTTTCTCGGCCTGCTTCGAGCAAGCCGTTTTCCCCCGTCAGTGGAAAGTTGGCAAACTTGTGCTCCTCAGGAAGGAAGGGCGCCCAGCGGACTCACCAGCCGCATACCGCCCCATTGTTCTGCTTGATGAGGTGGGCAAGCTATTTGAGCGCATTATCGCTGCCCGCCTCATCAAGCATCTTATTCGTGTCGGCCCGGACGTAGCGGACTGCCAGTACGGCTTCCGCAGTGGTCGCTCAACCGTAGATGCCATCCTCCGCGTAAAAGAGCTAGCGAACAAGGCGGTGTCCGAGAACGAAGTGGTGTTGGCGATGTCCCTTGACATCGCCAACGCCTTTAACACCCTGCCTTGGGGATGCGTGATGGAGGCGCTGCGGTACCACCAAGTGCCCGCCTACTTGAGGCACATGGTCGGCGCGTACCTCTCCGAGAGGTACGTAATCTACCCAGGTCGGGAGGAATGGGGAAGGCACCAAATGTCTTGCGGTGTTCCACAGGGGTCGGTCTTGGGACCACTCCTGTGGAACATCGGTTACGATTGGGTCCTGCGCGGCGCAAATCTTCCAGGCGTCAACTTGACGTGCTACGCAGATGACACGCTGGTGACAGTGCGCGGGAAAACGCACCGTCAGGTCGGCATTTTGGCTACGGCAGGCGTAGCGCACGTAGTCGGTCGTATCCGGCTATTGGGGCTAAAAGTAGCGCTCCAAAAATCGGAAGCTATTTGCTTCCACGGACCTCGGAATGCACCACCACCGGATGCGCACATTGTGGTGGGCGGAACCAGGATAAAAATCGGGACAACTATGAGGTACCTGGGCCTCACACTCGATAGCAGGTGGAGGTTTCAGGCTCACTTTAAGCGCCTGTTGCCGAAGCTGATGGCAGCCGCCGGCGCTCTAGGGCGAATACTCCCTAACACGGGGGGGCCCAAGGCGTCGTGTCGGCAGTTGTACATGGGGGTTGTGAGTTCCATGGCCCTCTACGGTGCTCCCGTATGGGCGGAAAGCCTGCGAAAGCAAGAAATCGCTCTGCTAAACAAGCCGCAGCGCGTGATGGCTGTCAGGCTGATACGGGGATATCGTACCGTCTCCAGCGAGGCAGCATGCGTGCTGGCGGGAACACTTCCTTGGGACCTTGATGCGAGGGCCCTAGCGACGGTTTACCGCTGGCGCAAGGAGGCGCTCGGCCGGGGTGACTCGCCAGCACCGAGAGAAGTGGAGGCGCAGCGCGATGCTGCTCGCCTGGAGATGGTGGTGAGGTGGAAAGAGAGGCTGGCGCAACCAAGTGCAGGCCTTAAGACCATCCGGGCAGTTCGTCCGGTTCTTGAGCAGTGGTTGGACCGGAGTCATGGCGCGATGACTTTCCGGCTGACGCAGGTCCTCTCGGATCACGGGTGTTTCGGGAGGTACCTGCATCGCATAGGCCGAGAGCCAAATGCGCAGTGTCACCACTGCGACAACTGCCCGGAGGAGACGGCCCAGCACACGCTGGAGGTATGCCCAGCCTGGGATGAGGAGCGTAGGACGCTGTGCGCCACAGTAGGCCATGACCTCTCGCTGCCCACGGTAGTACGCAATATCGTGGACAGCGACAGGGCATGGAAAGCGGTTCTCGCCTTCTGCGAGACCGTGATAGACCGGAAGGAGGCGGCCGAGAGACAGAGGGAAGCAAACTCGGAGGATCCCGGCCGTCAACGGCGAGCAGGGCGGAGGCGGCGAGCCTATGCCCGTCACTTCCCACCCTAACCGTGGCCAGGGCCGGCTGGCTTGGGGAAGTCCGCCGGCCGTATCACTAACTGGCCCGAGATGGCGTTGCGCGTGTTCCCGCGCGCCACTCCGTAGTCGTCGCAGGAAGGGTTGAACACCTCACCCTCCTGCCACAGAGTTTGGGGCCTCCCACCAGGCCAATCACCGCCGGGTCGCGGAAGAGTGCTTCGGCGTACCCGTAACCCGGCAATATGGTGATGAGGGGGAACACCGTGGGGTTTTAGACGGTAGTCCGGGCGGTTCCCGGGAGCCCGTCATACCCGTCCTGGCTGCCCCGGCCGGACGGGATGCGTAAAGGCATTTCCCCACGTAAAAAAAAAAAAAAAAAAAAAAAAGGTTAGGTTCCCCCTAGTCCTCGACAGCAGGTGGACTTTTTGGGCGCATTTCGAGCGCCTCGGGCCAAAGCTACTAGGTGCAGCCGCAGCTCTCGGGCGCATACTTCCCAATACGGGGGGGCCCAAGGCTTCTTGCCGGCGGCTGTACCTCGGAGTGGTGCGATCAATGGCCCTGTACGGGGCGCCCGTATGGGCCGACGCCCTAGGCAGCCGGACCTCTGCGCTGCTGCGAAGATCGCAGCGTGTAATGGGCGTCAGGGCAATCCGGGGATACCGCACGGTCTCCACCGAGGCGGCGTGCGTTCTGGCTGGTTCATTGCCCTGGGATCTTGAAGCCAGAACCCTCGCAGCAGTGTACTTTTGGCGTGAGGAGGCACGATCCCGGGACCATCTACCTGCACCGAGGGAGGTGGAGGCGAAGCGTGAGGAGCTTCACCTCCAGGCGGTCGAGCGGTGGAAGGAGAGGCTGGCAACACCATCTGCCGGCCTCAGGACGATTGAGGCGGTGCGACCGGTGTTGTCGCAATGGTTGGAGCGCAGTTATGGGACACTCACCTTCCGGCTGACGCAGGTACTTACGGGGCACGGTTGCTTCGGACGGTACCTGTGTCGCATAGCCGGGAGAGAACCCACCATGGAGTGCCATAGCTGCGGTGAGGCCGAGGACACAGCTCAGCACACCCTGGAACTGTGTCCGGCCTGGGCGAGTCAGAGGGACGAACTGGCCCAGGTAGTTGGCGGCGACCTGTCGCTGCCGGCCGTGGTAAAATCTATGGTCGACAGCGACAGGTCGTGGAATGCAATGCTTTCCTTCTGTGAGGAAGTAGTGGCACAGAAGGAAAGGGCGGAACGGGCCAGGGAGGACGCCGCAGAGGCGCCCCAACAGCGCCGCCGGAGAGTTGGTCGCAGGAGGCTGGCGTTCGACCGCCGACTGCCACCATAAGGAGGACCTCCAGGCGACGAACACGGGGACGTTCGCCGTCTGAAGGAGCAAGGTCCTCGGGTTGGGTGGTGTGCCAAGTGTTCGAGACACACCACACCACTTTGTGATAGCAGGGGGACAGGTGAGTCCCCCAGAGTCGTGTCCGCCTTGCGGACGACCACCGACCGAGACGCGGAAGTGAAATGGTCCCCGTATCTCGGCCAATTAGTGGTTGCGTCGAACACCCGGGGGTTTTTAGTCAGTAGGAGTCTGACATAACCACCGCTCCTCCCCGTGGAGTGGTGGTGTCCATGAGGATTTTCCCCCGGCAAAAAAAAAAAAAAAAAAGGTTAGGTTCCCCCCCAGGGTCGAGGTCCCAGTGTAGGAGTGCGGGCGACAAGTACGCCACAAATGCTAGTGGCGGGGGAACACACAACCAATTCCCCCACAGCTGGGTCCAATGAGTTGGACAACTGCTGGCGGAGTCGCGGATGTGTGCGAGAGCGTTCCCGTGGCTCCGCCAAAGGCAGAGTGAAGAGCTCCCCAGGGTTTTTAGCCGGTACGAATCCGGCATATCCATCGCGCATACCCCAAGCGCGATGGAATCTATGAAGATTTTCCCTGGGTAAAAAAAAAAAAAAAAAAAAAAGGTTCCCCCCCAGGGTGCCCGCCTTGTTGGGGCGGGGGGGCTTAGTAACCGTGGACTGGTCACCCACGGTGAAGCTAAGAGGCACCCAGGGCCGGCCTGTTAGGGCCGCCGGCTGGCCCGAGGAGGGCGCTCCTAGCGGGCTTAGCGAAGCCCGCTTAGGATGCGTAAGGGAGGGGCCGTAGAAGAAGAGGAGTGCCGGTATTGCGGTTCGCCGTTCTCCCTATCTTCTGCGGCCGAGGCGGGATCGCAGGGGGAGAGGCGTGTTAGTATTACGGTGCGCCACTCTCCCTACCCCCTGCGAACTTGGCGGGGCCGTTCCGCCGAAACGGCATTGGTGAGACCGCAGAGGAAGAGGAATGCCGGTATTACGGTGCGCCGCTTTCCCTATCCTCTGCGGCCGAGACGTGGTCGGTGGCGGAACCACAGACCTGATCCGCCACCGGGTGCTGGATTTTTCTGCACCCACGATCTCCTCGTAGCGGACTCAGGGGGGATCCGCTACTGTACAGGTGGAGATCGAGCAGGCAGGCGCGTCCTAACATCTGGCGCGCCTCACGTGGAGGGCCTCAGGGCATCCGTGAGGAGCCGCTTGTGGGCGGCTGCCGCCGGCGGGGTTGCGGATGTGTGCGCAAGCGTTCCCGTAACCTCGCCACATGGCGGCGAGGCGGCAAGTGGGGGGGTTTTTAGTGGGTACACCGTGGGTCTCATAAGCTCATACGGGAGTCCCACATAACCACTCGGGTCACCCCCTGCACCCGGGTGGTATGCGTAACGCATTTTCCCCCCCTAAACAAAAAAAAAAAAAAAAAGGTTAGGTTAGGTTTTTTTTTTTTTTTTCTTTTTTTTTTTTTTTCCTGATCTCCCTCCAACATAATCGGAGCCTATTTTAAGCCATACAGTTTCACTCCAGTTCCATCGATTATGCCTCTCGCACTTTCATGCTGCATACTTTTTCTTTCTAACGTCCTTCCTCATTCTTACCTTGCTTTGTCTACTCTAACTAGCTATATTGTTCATTTATACATACTTTGTCTTGATCTATCTAACATTCCGTTTCCTTCCTCTTTTCCATACCATCATATCTATCTAGCCGTCCTCTATTACCATACTTTATTATTTTCTTACTGTATCAACAATAGGGGTGAAGAGGATTCCCGGGTGTTTCTTTATTCAACAATATTTTATTCTTACAGTTTTTTGACTTAACTATGGTTAGGTTAGGTTAGGTTTTTTTTTTTTTTCTTTTTTTTTTTTTCTTTTTTTTTTTTCCTGATCTCCCTCCAACTTAATCGGAGCCTATTTTAAGCCAAACAGTTTCACTCCAGTTCCATCGATTATGCCTCTCGCACTTTCATGCTGCATACTTTTTCTTTCTAACGTCCTTCCTCATTCTTACCTTGCTTTGTCTACTCTAACTAGCTATATTGTTTATTTATACATACTTTGTCTTGATCTATCTAACATTCCGTTTCCTTCCTCTTTTCCATACCATCATATCTATCTAGCCGTCCTCTATTACCATACTTTATCATTTTCTTACTGTGTCAACAATAGGGGGGAAGAGGATTCCCGGGTGTTTCTTTATTTATATTCAACAATATTTTATTCTTACAGTTTTTTGACTTAACTATCTTACCACTATGTATTACAATTTTACTTCTTATTTTTAACTTATGATGCTAACAATGTTTCAGTTTTTACAATTTTTTCTAGATTGTTCCATAATGGACAGTTTATGCCAGACACATTTCAGTAACTTAATTTATTACTTACAATTTTCTTATTAACTACTATATTATTTAATACTATATTTATATATAACATTTAATACTATATTATTTGTCATATATATATTTTGTATGCTAGTTCTTAATATACGCAGTATATTATTTTAGCATACTTTTCTTTACTTTTTTTTTTTTTTTTTTTTTTTTTTTTTTTTTTTTTTTTTTTTTTTTTTTTTTTTTACAATAGTCTTACTTACTACTTCAATGCAATACTTAACAAATCTGTCTCTGTTTTTTCCCATCATGATGTCTTTAATGCTGTCTTTAGTTAATGTCAAGTCTATTTTTTTTTTTTGTTCCAGGTTGGTTAGGTTAGGTTAGGTTAGGTTAGGTTAGGTTAGGTTAGGTTAGGTTAGGTTAGGTTAGGTTAGGTTAGGTTAGGTTAGGTTTTTTTTTTTTTTTTTTTTTTTTTTTTTTTTTTTTTTTTTTTTTTCTACCTCCACATGGATCGGAGCCTATTGTATCAAAATTTCATTCATTCCAGTTCTCGCTATTATGCCTCTCGCACTTTCTTTCTTCATACTGTTCTTTCTATCTTTCTTCATCTTTCGTTCTTTACAGCTGGGACTGCTGTTTGTTTACTTCCCTATGCTATTGCTACTTTTTAATTTTATTTCTAGGATCTGGGGGGAGGTAATTTCCTCTGACATGGTTCAGGTCAGAGATTTTGTTTACTTTTTATTTTTGCTTTTACAAACTTCTTAAATCTATTGCACTCAAGTTTATAAATTTCTTATTTGCTAGTTATGTTTACAATTTTTATTTATGTTCCTCCTAATATATTCTCATGATATATGTGAGTACATAATATTGTTTACTTATTTCTATTTCTTACAATATTTACAATTTTTGTGCAAAATTCCAAGAATATTTCTCTCTCCCTTTTGGCTTCCATTATAGTGCCTATATTTTCCCACCTTATCGTCACTCCCATTTTGGCTTCGCACTCCATTCGCGCATAGTCGTGCACCGGGCATTCTGTTAGTAGGTGTTCCACGGTTTCATCTTTACTCGGCTCACAGATGCATGATGGGTTGTCCTTGCACTTGAATCTATGCAAGTACGAGGAGAACCCACCATGTCCCGTCATTAGCTGGGTCACTGCCCCCGTGGGCTGGATTTTTCTTACGAGCCGGTATGCGGCCACCGCATCCGGGAAGAACCCCTTCGTCACGGAGGCCGTCGAACCCGTCGCGTATCTCTCAGCCCACTCGCCAAGCGTCTCTTCACGTATGAAACGCTTGGCGAATGAGATGGGACACCGGTCGTAGTCCGCCTTCCTCCCTGACGAAAGTGCTGCTACTTTCGCCAGCTCGTCCGCCCGTTCGTTGCCCGTGAGACCAGCGTGTGCCTTGACCCAAAACAAGAAAACATTCTTGCCCTGGTCATAAGCAGATTTAATGTTGCGTCTCGCCTCCAGTGCCAAGCGGTGGAGCGAGCCCCGGTTCGTCAGCGTCTCAAGAGCAGCTCTTGAGTCGCTGAAGATACCAAAGCTCGCCTCGTTCCTCCTTTTTATCTCCTCAGTTGCCCTGTGTATTGCCAGGAGTTCGGCCTGGTACACGGTGCAGTAGTTGGCCAAGGTAATCTTGATGGCTTTGTCTTCGCCCTCACCTTTCCATATGGAGAGGGAGGCTCCGACTCTGCCCTCGATTTTACTGCCGTCAGTAAATATTTGAACTTCCTGCACCGCATATCTGTCCAGGGCTTCACGGTCCGGAAGGCACGTGAAGTCCAACTCCTGGCAAAGGGCCGGGTGAGGAGACTCCGAGTATTTTGACGCAACCTCCATCTCTCTGTCGTCGGGCAACGCTCGGGTCCGGCCTTTCCTCGCATTGTACAAGTCGGCTGCTTCCCGTATACGGAGGTCGAGGGGCAGGATCCCGGTCAGCACCAGGGCCGAGTCCAGAGATACTGTGCGGTATGCTCCACACAACTTCTGCACAAAGCCCCGCTGCACTGCCGCCAGCTCCTTCCTGGTTCCTAACTTTTGCGCGGCCGGTGCCCACGCCGCTGCCGCGTACGTGATGACGGGCTCCACTGCTGCGGTATATATTGACCGGATCACCTCCGGGTGTAATCCCCAACTCACTCTCGCGGCGGTTCGGAGTTTTTTATATATGTTGAGGGCCTTTCCGCAGACCCTAGCGACGTGCTGATTGAAGGTGAGACGGTCATCAATGGTCAATCCAAGGACTTTGAGTTCTTTGGACATCTCGATGTTACGCCCCCCCATGACCAGGACCGGGGTGTCATATTTAAGCTTTTTAGTAATAGTTATAGCTACAGTTTTGGCTGGTGCAAATTTTAGCTTATTACTGACACCCCACTCCAGGACACGTGAGAGCGCCGCGTTCGCCTCCATCGAGACGTCCAGTCCCGTCCTGCCGTCAAACACCATCAGCACGTCGTCCGCGAAGGCCTGCACGTAGTGGCCTTTTCCCCCTAGCCGCTTCAAGAGTGGATCGAGGAGGAGGTTCCATAGTATGGGCCCGCCTATCGAGCCCTGTACGCAGCCCTTTTCTGTTCTCCTTTCCGCCCTTTTACCCCCGTACCTGACCTCTACATGTCTGTCCTCTAGGTAGCTGTCAATTACCCTTCTGATGTTTATGGGACATTTTTCCTCCGCCAAGCGGGTCCTTATCCTAGGCCACCAAGCGCTGTCGAAGGCTCCCTCCATGTCCAATGATACCACTGTGACTATTTTCTTTTGCTCAAGTTTGGCTTTTATATGTTGCATTAGGACATAGAGGGAGTCCTCGGTGCTGCGCTGTGGCATGAAGCCGTATTGGTTCGGGCTGAGTCTTGGGACCAGGTGGTGCCGCAGTCTGGTCATAACCATTTTTTCGAATATTTTACCCAGAACCGGCAGGAGCCCTATGGGTCTGTGTGACTTCACGTCGGTGTAGTCAGCCCTCCCTGGCTTTCTCAAGATCACCACCACCGCTTTCTTCCATGCTTTCGGGAAGTGGCCCAACTCGAGGCATTTGTTCGCGACAGCAAGGAAGACGTCGGTGTGACTTTTGATTGCTCGTTGACATATGTCCGCCGTGAAGCCGTCCTCGCCCGGGGCCTTTTTAGGGTTGAAGCTGTTCGTCGCGGCCATCATTTCTCCTTTTGTAAATACCGGGTCATGTATCTCAGCATGACTTGGGTTATTTACTTCGAGTGCCTTATTACGTGTCTCGCGATGTTCAGCTCCATCCTCTCGTCTGTCGTCTTCTGGGTAAAATCTTAACGCGATCCATTGTGCTGACTCCTCTAATCCCAATATTCTTCCTTCCTTCATTAGCGGTAGGTCCTCTGCCCTTCTTTCCGTTGTTTTGAGAACCCTGTATATGCCGTCCCAAACCGTTTCCTTATCCTGCTTCTGGCAGAATTCCTTCCAGCTGCGTGTTTGTGCCATCTTGGCCGCATTTTCATATTTTTCTTTTTCTTGCAGGTACTCCTGCACCACCTTCTGTCGACGAACCGGCGCGGCGCATCGGATCCTTCTCTTCTTTGTTTGGACTAACTTCTTCATTTGGTGCAATTCGTCGGACCACCATGGAAAGGTGAGTTTTTGGCTCTTGCTCTTCAGTGGTATGTGCTGTGCGCATGTCTGTGTTATTTGTGCTGTGTACGTGTTTACTGTGTTATCTAGTTGTTTTTTGTCTGTCAATGCGTGTATATTATCTGCGTTTATGTTGTGCTGTGTCAGGAGTTGGGAGAGTTTGTCATCAAACTCATCCCATCTAGCCTTTTTTGTGTTGTATATGCGTGTAGTTCGTTCTGTGGTTCTGCATGCGCCTATTTCCATATCTAACCGAAAGACAATAGCATTGTGGTCCGACCCCGTCACCTCCCTGTCTACTCGCCATTCTGATACCTTAGAGAGAAGGTCCACCGAGCACGCCGTCACGTCAACTATGCTGGTGCACGTCCTGCCTTGTCTCTCCACCTCAAAGGTGGGTGTGCTGCCTATGTTCAATATGTGCAGTTGCAGCTCGTGTAGGACTCCCGCCAGCTCTTGGCCTCTCCAGTCGGTGTACGCGCTTCCCCACCAGACACTCTTTGCATTGGCGTCGCCCGCTACTATCATCCCCTTCGTTCCCAGCTTGTCCCGGATTTTTGCTAAGTGGGCCAGGTATGGGTCAATGGAGGCGGTTGGTTCGAAATAGAGGGACACCGCAGTGATGCACCAGTTGCCGGACCGAATCCTTGCGACTACGATGTTATTGGTCGTAAGTTCCGGGTCTTGCTCTACGTCCAGGTCTGCGTCGAAAATGACTATGGCAGCCTTGACTGGGCCCTCTTCGTCTGAGGCGTTCTGGTACACCCTTGCAGGTCCTCCACCTCTCGTCTTTCCTACTCCCCCGATGTAGGGCTCCTGGACCATGGCTATAGCTACCTTTCTCTTCGCCGCTTCTAGTAATAATTCGCTTGTGGCTAAGTTTTTACGTTGCAGGTTGGCTTGCATCACCAGGAGCCCTCGCTTTCCATGCCTGTTTCTTACTGTCGGGTTGTTGCTAGGGGTGCCTTTAGCAATACGCCACTTTGGCTCTCGCTATAGCATCCCACTTCCGCCTGAGCGTGCACCCCGGATCGAAGGCGTCGTGCTCTGCATTCCTTGCTCCTGCCTTGCTGCAGTTCGTGCAAGCGGGCGGCATGCCGGCCGCCTTTTGCTCGCACTGTCCTCGCATGTGTGGTCCCCCACAGTGGCCGCACTTAGCGGTGGTCTCTCTACAATACTTGCCGCTGTGGCCATACCCTAGACACACAGAGCATTGGACCAGAGGAGATTGGTCCTCTACTCTGACCCTCTGTATGTCCAGGTGGACCACAGACTTTTTTAGCGCCCTCCCCCAGATCTGCGGGGATACTGTGAGGACCACGTGCGTCAGGTGTGGGTTATACGCCCTTTTCCTATATTTTACCGTCATCCTATTGCTCTCCTGGTCGAGTCCGCCGAAGACATCCTCATTCTGATTCCTCAGAGCTTTCAGTATCTCCTCGTCAGTGTTGCACTGCAACACGTCCCTAAGGATCAAAAGGGGGTCCTTGTTCTCCACGTCCTCGACCCGGAGACCAACTCCCTCTCTCTGCAGACTCTCTTTCATTCCTTTCCTCAGCTCCTTGGTCCTGCAGCTGAGGATCACCTTTCTGTCTTTCCCTTTCTTTATTTTGTCAATCTGCATGCCTCCTTTTTCTTTTACTGCCTTTCTAACTCTTTCTATAACTTCTTCTCCTGTCTCCGTCTCGTCCTGTGCTGTGACGATCATGGAGTGCAGAGTTTGCCCTCCCGCCACTGCCTGTTCTGGGCGCCTTGCCGCCACCACGCTTGCGTAAGTGGCGTGGGCTGTTACAGCCCTTTCAAGGGTTTCTCTCTGCACCTCCATGACCGTCCTCAGCTCCTCCATCCTTTTGTTGTTTTCTTCCAATCGCTGTGCGTGCTCTTCGAATTTTGCGATGAGGCTTGATTCCAGGGTCGTTTTTGACTCTTCTATCATCTTCCCTGTAGGCTGGTCCTCTTTGGAGGCCCTCTGCGGGGAGGCCTTACCTCCCGTAGGCCAGGGTCGCGTCCCCAGTCGACTCTTCTCCTGTTCCGCCTCTTTCACGATTTTATAGAACCTTTCGATGACCTCCGTGACCCCGATCTTGATTTCTCTTTTTATATTACCGGATTTTTCCAATAGAGCTTTGCCTTTCTCTAGGAGGCGTCTGGCCTCTGCCGTTTTTGGAAGGCCCAGTGCCTTGGCTCCCGCGGTCGATGTCACGGGGGCCGCGGAGGCCGCAGAAGTCTGTTCCGGTTCTAGAAGGTCGAAAGTCCTACCGCGTTCTGCAGGACCTGCCTGCTTCGTTCCTGTAGCCGGGGGTGGGGATGGTTTGGGGTTGTTTTTTGCTTCCCATTCCCCGGTCATGCGTCTAACCGTCGTCTCCTCCGACTCCCTTCTCGGAGATATAGGCACCGGCTCTACCGCCTTCATTGGTGTCCTGGTTGTTGCCATGTTGGAGGTGTGTGTAGCTGTGTGCAGTGTGTATAGTTTGTAAAGGGCACACAGGGGCACAGTTCACTTAAACTAAATTTTTCTCTGTTTTTAGAGTAGTCTTTGTCAAATGTTTTGCTCTATATAGAGCCGTTTTGCCTCTGTAAGGGGGAGGCAAATATGTATAGTGCAAAAGGAAGAGAGAGATATACACCAATTTGTAAAATATAAAAGTAAGAATATATTTTTTGTCCAATTATAGAGTCGCAGACTCTACTGTTAATTTATTTATACAACTATTGATTAATGAACTATATTTAGATGCATATACATCGATCACTTAAATCTAGGAATAGAATTTGTCTTTCTTTTGCAGAAAAATTTCTGGACTCTACCTAGAGCCGAAATTTTTTGTCCAATAGATAGCTCTCCCTGAGCCCTTTTCAGCGATACCAAACACGGCTCTGCTGTTCCCACTGGTTCCGGAGATATTGTAGTCTAAAATTTCTGGTATCGGTCCCGGAACCGGTTTCCCGATTCGGTATCTGCTCGTATCTCCGGTTCTATCGGTCCTACAGGTCCGTGCTTGGGCTCGCTTTACTGGGCTCAATGAGCTCTATCCTCTGGCAGCGATTTCAGGGGAGGAAATTTTTTCAGTTTTCAGTTTCCTGAAAATTGCCGGAGGGAACTGAAAACTCTCTCCCCACCCGCAGCCAACCCCGTCGATGTCCGCACTGGAAACCGCAGTCTTCTACGACCCTTCGTTCGGGAGATAT
The DNA here is from genome assembly GCA_947049275.1 of Epinotia bilunana. Taxonomy (NCBI): domain Eukaryota; kingdom Metazoa; phylum Arthropoda; class Insecta; order Lepidoptera; family Tortricidae; genus Epinotia; species Epinotia bilunana. The sequence goes on along the minus strand of OX346256.1, from coordinate 37,048 downwards.
TACAGTTTGAATTTTTTCAAAATGGCGGCGGGAACTGTCAAGTCGAACTTTGGTCGCTGATATCTCCCGATCCCGTGGTCGCAGAAACTCCGGATTTTGGATGGCACTTGTTTAGCGGACCTTGGCTATCTGTCCAGACCACTTTCAAGCCTCGAAAATTTTCAGGATTTTTCAGACGGCAAGTCTTCTGAAGACTCCTGAAAACCGTCGGGGATGATGGATGGGCCTACGCTGGGGTCAGCAAAGAAAACCGTGCGTCTATAGCTCCTCCGGTCACCGAGATATCGCCGGTTGAAAAAAGGCAAGATGGCCGCCGAACTGTCAAACTCTATGTTTGAAGGCCAATATCTCGAGAACGGATGGTCGCAGAGAGTTCGGGTCTTCTTCCCTGTTATGGGCCTTTGCTCTGCTATCGTTCTAGGGTGGTCTAGATCTCTAGAAAAAATTTCCGAGATTTTCACCTCAAACCGAGAAAAATCAATATAACGTCAAATTTAGTTGAGCGAGGCGAAAATCCGGAGTTTCTAAGTTGATCTGTTCTGGAGATATTAACAATTTAAAGTTGGGTATCAAAAAACAAAATGGCCGAAAATTTGGTTTCTGCTGAATTTAAATGCTATGGACCCCGCGTTTGGGGTTCGGGGAGGGTATTTGTGTTGTCTAAAGCTATTACCGTTACCAAATTTTGATTTTTTATAATATTTATGTATTTATATGTAATTTATGGTAAAAATTCAATATCTCCTGAACCGCTCAACTTAAAAATATACAAAAAACACTAAAATTTGTATAAATTATAGATCTAACATGCACATTAACAATATTCTGCTTTTTCATACAAAAAATTTTCACCAGGTGTCTTTATAAAAAAATTCACAAAAACTTCGCTATTTCAGTCAATATTGTCCAAAAAATCTTGTAACTTTGCAGGGATGTTCTTCTCTTTAGCGCGCAACAGAATTACTAATAAAAAATGGGGGGGGTCTGCCTGAAGTTTCTTCACAATTTATACTCAAAGTTTTGATTTTCTAAATTAATTTTCTTCAAAAGTATAAGTCCAAAAATTTTAAAATTTGTACCGGTACACTCCTGGCGAATTCCTCTATCGTCCTGCAGTCCTGGAAGCAGCCGCAGACGCTCGGATCCTCGACCACGCCGCCACCTGGTTTTTGTTTATCTGGCTTTTGTGCTTCGACGGTGCGTCGGCCAGGTGCGTGCTGGGTGTCAGATTGTGGGGCTCGTTGAGGCGGTTTCGGCGATGTATCGCAAGCGGCGATATCGATGTGTTGTGAGGCTGGACACAGCTGTTTAAAGGTTAATAACCTCTAAAAACGTGGTTTTTTTGCACTTTGCGTTTTTCACAGAGCACTGCCGCACTTTCATTGAAATCCAGATGATGGCCCGCACTGTTGCAAGCACACTGACGTTTGTTTGGTCCCGATCGGGTAAGAATTGCCACGTCCACGAATTTTTTACTGCGGAGCTCGGCGGAAACGATGTTGCTACAACGCTGGGTGGCACGTGACTGGTTAGGTTAGGTTAGGTTAGGTTAGGTTAGGTTAGGTTGGGGTGCTAGGTCGGGTAACCTCCACGAGTGTCAGGGCTCTACCAGTTCCTGTGGATCCTCGCGGGTCTGCGGGAAGGGGAAGAGTCTTGGCTGGTGCACCCTGGAGGCAACGGTAAGGGATTCTTCTACGGGGGAATCGCTTACTGGCGCTACTAATAACCCGACACAGGAAGGAGGGCCGCCTACTCCCACAGTAGGGCCTGTGGGTTGGGGACCCACACTTAAGGCCCCACACAGCTGGGGGAGGGGTTGCTGCGTTACCAACCCTTCCCTCCTTCGGCGCGAGGGTGCACCGGTGTAATACCGGGGCAGCCGGGGGACGTCGTGGTAGAATGCTTGCGGTCCCATGGCGTCCCCCTACAACGGCAGTGAGGGTAACGCCGCTGGGTTTTTAGTGGGTAGTTCTCCTCCCCTCCCTCCGACTAGCTCGGAGGGGGTTGCGGGAGGAGAGAGCCCCACATAACCCCCACCTTGGCCTCCCCCGGGCCCGGGGGGTATGCGCCTCCCTAGACTCTTGAGGCTAGGGGGGATAAACGCATTTTCCCAGCGTTAAAAAAAAAAAAAAAAAAAAAAAAAAAAAGGTTAGGTTAGGTTGGGGTGGGGTGCTAGGTCGGGTAACCTCCACGAGTGTCAGGGCTCTTCCAGTTCCTGTGGACCCTCGCGGGTCTGTGGGAAGGGGAAGGGTCCTGGCTGGTGCACCCTGGAGGCAACGTTAAGTGATTCTTCTACGGGGGAATCGCTTATCGGTGCTACAAATAACCCGACGCAGGGGGCCCCCTTTTGGGTCCCGGAACGGCTCTCTCCGCGTCCCTCTGAGCAGCAGATGGCGCTGGAGATGGGCAACGGCCGTAAGGCCGTGGAGAAGGGGTGGTCTAACCAACCACCGACAGGGGAGTCCACGCCAGCTCCCCTTGAATCCCGGAACCCGCAGCACTCTCCCAACGACCCCCATCTGTGGCGGTATGGGGTACGGGAGGTGCCAGCTGTAAGCGCGCGGACCGGAGGGCTTGCCTTAATTGGCCGGCCCGCGGGAAGGAAAACCCTATAAAACCCGACAGTGAAGTCGTTAAAACCTCTGGACACCGCCCGACCTCCAGAGTAAATAGGGTTACCCAGGTACAGGGGGCACTGCCTGGGTGGACTCTTCTTCCCCCATACTCGTGGGAACAGAAATGGACAATACAAATAAAAATAAGACCAATAAAAATGAGACAACAGACGACGGTGGAAACCCGACAGTGGACACCGAAACGGAGACCTTCCGCCCCCGCCGCAGCCTGGCACGCTCACCAGTGCTGTGGGAGAGCGGAAGCCCACACATAAATCTGGACGCGGACATGTTCCGGATCGCGCCCATAAATGAAGACGGCCCAGCGGACGACGGCTCTGGCTGCCTCTTGCCACGAGGGGGCAAGGAGCGCCCCGCGCGGGCGGCCCCGCGCTCAGCACAACTGGCGGCCGCGGTGCCGAGAGGGCGGACCAGCGGCCCGCCTGCACGAGATAGCTCAGGCCGCTTCCAGTCACGAGGACAAAGCAAGGAGTGCTCCGCGGAGGCTCCTGAGGAGGTCTTGCGCTCTAGCCAACACTTGGCTGTGTATGCAGATCGGGGGGAGGCCCCAAATGTGGAGAGCACACTGACGCCGGTGCAACCTTCCGCAGGAGGAGGAGAGGTCCGCTTTGAAAAGGTCGCTCAAGTGGTGCTGACCCGGCTGGCCGAGGGGATCATGGTTCCTAGGGATCCGGCACGGGATGAAGACACGGACGAGACAATGCTTACAGCGCAATCCGTCTCGTCCGCTTGCGCTGGTGCCAGTGCTGACACGAAAGGGCAGCGGCCGTCTTCCGGTGCTGAGGTGAACGCACCAAAAACCAAATCCAAAACCGTGAGTGGGAGGCGGGCGCGCAAATACGCGCTCACTCCCTTCAAATTTGGAGCTCCAGTGGAGGCGCGGGAGTCGTCTGTGGACTCCCCAATGCCCCGGTCGGACGCGGAGGACTTCCCGGGGGTGGCGAATGTGCCCTATGTAGCGGAGATAGGATTCAACTCCCACAGTGCAGATGCCCAGCCACTGCGCGGGAGACTATGGCAGATGCCCAGAAAGAAGCGGCGCCTCCAGGACGAGGATGAGGATGAGTCCAGCCAGTCCGCGGCGAGTGGCTCTTCACCTCCGGTGACGAGGGGGAGGGGCCACCCGACAGCTGACATGGCGAAAGCCAAAGAGGCATTTAAGGCCGCCAGGGACGATCTGGAGGTTGAGAGAGAGGAAGCTCCTGGCGCTCATCGGATGCCATCGCCTCGCCCTCAGAGAGGCTTCATAAGGCTGACAACCGACTCTGTGGTGGGTGACCTCTCCTTAGCTTCCCTCACCCAGCGAGTCCAGGGTAGCTTAGAGTCCGTGGATTTGGTAGCCACCAAATCGAGCAACCTCAAAGGCACAGCCGTGAAGGCCCTCAGGGACTCCGTCGCGTCGATCCGAGAGGTGTTCGAAGTCCTCATTGAGCGCACTTCCTCGGAAGAGACGCGGCGACTGCAGGCGCAAAACGATCGCCTGCGCGAGGAGCTGACTGAGCTTCGCGCTGAGATGGTCCAGCTGAGGAGGGAGGTCCAGGTCCAGTACAGGAGGCAGTCTCCGAACCCTTCTCCAGCCAAGGGAAAGACCCTACCCGCCAGTGAGACGACTAGCGGGGACGACGTGGTGCGGTCCATCACGGCCCAGGTGGGGCTGATGCTGGACGCTAGGTTCGGAGCCTTAGAGCTTGAGGGCAGGCTGCTCCCGGCCCAACCAATGCGGCCCCCGCTGGCCGCTGACGGGCAACGCCAAGCTGAGCGGGCTGCCTCTCGGAGCCGGGAGCCCCCGTCCGCGTCCGCGTCCGGGTCCGTGCCCGCTCTCAGGCCGGCTCCGAGGCGAGGGCCCCCGAATCTAGCGGAGGAGCCCCGAAAAGGGGATAAAGAGAAGGGAAAGAAGAGCAAGAAGAAGGCGAAGAAGCCGACTCTGGCCGCAGTTGAGGCCTCCGCCTCCAGAAAAGACACTCTTGAGTCGTCGCGTCCGCTTCCACCGGCTCATGTGCCCCGCCCGTTGCCGCCTGCGTCGGCGTCTATAAATGAGACGTGGACAAATGTAGTCGCGAAAGGGAGAAAGAAGACTGCCGCGCAGGGAGCGGCGCCACAGCCCAAGCCCAAGCGGACCCGAAAACTGCGGGCACCACGCTCAGCGGCCGTTGTGCTGACGCTGAAGCCGGGAGAGGGCCGCCCCACCTATGGGGAAATACTTAAGGAGGCACGGTCGAAGATTGACCTCAAAGACCTGCAGATTGAGGGAGTGCGCTTCAAACGGGCGGTCACGGGAGCGACCATCATTGAAGTGCCCGGGGCGACAGGCAGCGAGAAAGCGGACGCTCTCGCAGATAAATTAAGGACTGCGCTAAGCAGCGACGACGTCCTGATCTCGAGGCCCACGAAATGCGCGGAAATGCGCATTACGGGTCTCGATGACTCTGTGACGTCTGAAGACGTCAAGGTCGCGATCGTAAAGGCTGGTGGGTGTGCTGCTGACCTGGTAAAATGCGGCGAAGTCCGTCAGGATTTCTCGGGCCTCGGAACAGCATGGATCCGTTGCCCGGTGACAGCAGCCAAAAAGCTTGCCGAGGAAGGGCGTTTGCTGGTAGGATGGGTCTCAGCACGGGTGCAGCTGCTGGATTCGAAACCCATGCGCTGCTACCGGTGCCTCGAGGTGGGACACGTCCGCGCGCAGTGCGGAGCACAGGAGGATCGGAGCGAGCTGTGCTACCGATGCGGCCAGCCCGGCCACAAGGCGGCCACGTGCACTGCCATGCCGCACTGCCCAGTCTGCGCTGCGGCTAAAAAACTGGCAGGACACGCCGTGGGGAGCAAGTCGTGCACTGCTCCCAAAAAGAAGGGGAAGCTCGGCAATGGGCCACGAGTCGCCCGGCCGGACCTCCACCCGCCCATCAATATGGCAGTAGAGGCTGAGGAGGCTACAGAAATGGAGATCCAATAAATGGCCCTCTCATTCCTACAGGCGAATCTCAACCACTGCGCCAGGGCTCAGGACCTCCTGTTCCAGAGCATGGCGGAGTGGTTGATCCACGTGGCTGTCGTTTCCGAGCCCTACTTTATCCCCCAACGGGACAATTGGGCTGGGGACCACGACGGCTTGGTAGCGATAGTCACACAAACGGTGGCTGGCTCGGCACCGTTCACGAGAGTAGAGAAAGGAAGAGGCTTCGTAGCCGGAATCATTGGCGGCATCCTAGTAGTAGGTGTCTACTTTTCGCCTAACAGGACTCTGGCGGAATTTGAGTCATTCCTGACGGACCTGGGATCGCTTATTAACAGAAGCCACCCAAACCCTTTGCTCGTTGCGGGGGATCTCAACGCCAAGTCCGTGGCTTGGGGATCCCCGTCAACGGACGTTCGTGGTCGCGAACTGGAGGAATGGGCCATCGCAATGGGTCTTGCCGCGATCAACACAGGGTCGGTAAACACATGCGTGCGGCAACAGGGCGGCTCCATCGTGGACGTGACGTTCGCAAATGCCGCCCTGGCGCGCCGTGTCCAGGGCTGGGAAGTGCTCGAGAGCGTGGAGACGTTGTCCGATCACCGGTACATCCGGTACAGCGTCTCCACGCTATCGGATAATCCGACTGGCCCCATTTGCCGGTCCCTGAATAGAGAAGGACCACGCTGGGCACTAAAACGCCTTGACAGAGACCTGTTCGATCTTGCCGTGAACGTCGAGGCCTGGAATCCGGTCCCCGAGGGCCTAGTGGACGTGGAGGAAGAGGCGCAAGCGCTCGGTGGAGCGATGACGAACATCTGTGACGCGGCAATGCCCCGAGTAAAACCTTTTCCTCCAAAACGGCAGGTCTACTGGTGGTCAGCCGAGCTTGAACAGCTCCGAGAATCATGCGTCGCCGCAAGACGCATGTACAGCCACCAGCGGAGGCGTCGACGCAGAGATCGCGCACAGGAGGCAGAACTCTACGCGATTTACATCCAGCGCACGAAGGGCCTACAAGTGGCGATCAGCCAGGCGAAAGAGGGTTCCCAGCAGGAGATGCTGGAGACGCTCAACAGGGACCCGTGGGGCCGACCATATAAAATGGTCCGCAACAAGCTCCGCCCCTGGGTACCTCCATTGACGCGGACTCTCGAGCCAAACCTGCTGCGGAGCGTGGTCGCGGCCCTGTTTCCGACCAGCGAGGGCTTTACTCCGCCAGCAATGGCGCAGCCAACGGCAACCGGAGATGTAGTGGAGGACTTCCCTAGCGTGTCTGGTGGTGAACTCGGAGCAGCGATTCTTAAGCTGAAAGCCAAAAACACAGCCCCTGGACCCGACGGAATCCCAGGTCGGGCCTGGGTCTTGGCCAATAATGCGTTGGAGGCAAGACTGCTCAAGATTTTCTCGGCCTGCTTCGAGCAAGCCGTTTTCCCCCGTCAGTGGAAAGTTGGCAAACTTGTGCTCCTCAGGAAGGAAGGGCGCCCAGCGGACTCACCAGCCGCATACCGCCCCATTGTTCTGCTTGATGAGGTGGGCAAGCTATTTGAGCGCATTATCGCTGCCCGCCTCATCAAGCATCTTATTCGTGTCGGCCCGGACGTAGCGGACTGCCAGTACGGCTTCCGCAGTGGTCGCTCAACCGTAGATGCCATCCTCCGCGTAAAAGAGCTAGCGAACAAGGCGGTGTCCGAGAACGAAGTGGTGTTGGCGATGTCCCTTGACATCGCCAACGCCTTTAACACCCTGCCTTGGGGATGCGTGATGGAGGCGCTGCGGTACCACCAAGTGCCCGCCTACTTGAGGCACATGGTCGGCGCGTACCTCTCCGAGAGGTACGTAATCTACCCAGGTCGGGAGGAATGGGGAAGGCACCAAATGTCTTGCGGTGTTCCACAGGGGTCGGTCTTGGGACCACTCCTGTGGAACATCGGTTACGATTGGGTCCTGCGCGGCGCAAATCTTCCAGGCGTCAACTTGACGTGCTACGCAGATGACACGCTGGTGACAGTGCGCGGGAAAACGCACCGTCAGGTCGGCATTTTGGCTACGGCAGGCGTAGCGCACGTAGTCGGTCGTATCCGGCTATTGGGGCTAAAAGTAGCGCTCCAAAAATCGGAAGCTATTTGCTTCCACGGACCTCGGAATGCACCACCACCGGATGCGCACATTGTGGTGGGCGGAACCAGGATAAAAATCGGGACAACTATGAGGTACCTGGGCCTCACACTCGATAGCAGGTGGAGGTTTCAGGCTCACTTTAAGCGCCTGTTGCCGAAGCTGATGGCAGCCGCCGGCGCTCTAGGGCGAATACTCCCTAACACGGGGGGGCCCAAGGCGTCGTGTCGGCAGTTGTACATGGGGGTTGTGAGTTCCATGGCCCTCTACGGTGCTCCCGTATGGGCGGAAAGCCTGCGAAAGCAAGAAATCGCTCTGCTAAACAAGCCGCAGCGCGTGATGGCTGTCAGGCTGATACGGGGATATCGTACCGTCTCCAGCGAGGCAGCATGCGTGCTGGCGGGAACACTTCCTTGGGACCTTGATGCGAGGGCCCTAGCGACGGTTTACCGCTGGCGCAAGGAGGCGCTCGGCCGGGGTGACTCGCCAGCACCGAGAGAAGTGGAGGCGCAGCGCGATGCTGCTCGCCTGGAGATGGTGGTGAGGTGGAAAGAGAGGCTGGCGCAACCAAGTGCAGGCCTTAAGACCATCCGGGCAGTTCGTCCGGTTCTTGAGCAGTGGTTGGACCGGAGTCATGGCGCGATGACTTTCCGGCTGACGCAGGTCCTCTCGGATCACGGGTGTTTCGGGAGGTACCTGCATCGCATAGGCCGAGAGCCAAATGCGCAGTGTCACCACTGCGACAACTGCCCGGAGGAGACGGCCCAGCACACGCTGGAGGTATGCCCAGCCTGGGATGAGGAGCGTAGGACGCTGTGCGCCACAGTAGGCCATGACCTCTCGCTGCCCACGGTAGTACGCAATATCGTGGACAGCGACAGGGCATGGAAAGCGGTTCTCGCCTTCTGCGAGACCGTGATAGACCGGAAGGAGGCGGCCGAGAGACAGAGGGAAGCAAACTCGGAGGATCCCGGCCGTCAACGGCGAGCAGGGCGGAGGCGGCGAGCCTATGCCCGTCACTTCCCACCCTAACCGTGGCCAGGGCCGGCTGGCTGGCTTGGGGAAGTCCGCCGGCCGTATCACTAACTGGCCCGAGATGGCGTTGCGCGTGTTCCCGCGCGCCACTCCGTAGTCGTCGCAGGAAGGGTTGAACACCTCACCCTCCTGCCACAGAGTTTGGGGCCTCCCACCAGGCCAATCACCGCCGGGTCGCGGAAGAGTGCTTCGGCGTACCCGTAACCCGGCAATATGGTGATGAGGGGGAACACCGTGGGGTTTTAGACGGTAGTCCGGGCGGTTCCCGGGAGCCCGTCATACCCGTCCTGGCTGCCCCGGCCGGACGGGATGCGTAAAGGCATTTCCCCACGTAAAAAAAAAAAAAAAAAAAAAAAAAAAGGTTAGGTTGGGGTGCTAGGTCGGGTAACCTCCACGAGTGTCAGTGCTCTTCCAGTTCCTGTGGACCCTCGCGGGTCTGCGGGAAGGGGAAGGGCTTTGGCTGGTGCACCCTGGAGGCAACGGTAAGTGATTCTTCTACGGGAGAAACGCTTACCGGTGCTACCAATAACCCGACGCAGGGGGCCCCCCTTTTGGGTCCCGGAACGGCTCTCTCCGCGTCCCTCTGAGCAGCAGACGGCGCTGGAGATGGGCAACGGCCGTAAGGCCGTGGAGAAGGGGTGGTCTAACCAACCACCGACAGGGGAGTTTACGCCAGCTCCCCTCGAATCCCGGAACCCGCAGCACTCTCCCAACGACCCCCATCTGTGGCGGTATGGGGTACGGGAGGTGCCAGCTGTAAGCGCGCGGACCGGAGGGCTTGCCTTAATTGGCCGGCCCGCGGGAAGGAAAACCCTATAAAACCCGACAGTGAAGTCGTTAAAACCTCTGGATACCGCCCGACCTCCAGAGTAAATAGGGTTACCCAGGTACAGGGGGCACTGCCTGGGTGGACTCCCTTCCCCCATTCTCGTGGGAACAAAATATGGACGGTAACACCAAAAACAAAAACAAACACAAACTCGAGATGGCCCCAAAAAACGACGACAACGGCACACACACGATGGACAAGGATACGGAGGCCTTCCGCCCCCGCCGCAGCCTTGCACGCTCACCAGTGCAATGGAAAGGTGGCAGCCCACGCATCGATTTGAACGCGGCTGCAATTCAGATCGCGCAGAAGAGTGCAGACGGCCCAGCGCGCGATGGCTCTGGCCGCTTCTTGCCGCGAGTGGGGGGTGGGGAGCGCCCCGTCATGAAGACACAGCTGCGGGAACTGCGGGTGACCCTCGAAAGAGTGGATACCCCCAGACCAACGAGGAGGAAGACGACAGCGGAAAGCAGTGGATCCGTGTCCGACTGCAGCCTGGAGACCGTCAAATCACGGTCCAGGTCGAACTCGGGCTCATCGGACCATGAAGGGCAAAGGGAGTGTGCTCCAGCAGCGAGCTCTCAACTAAAAGAGCTCACGGCGTCGTTGGAATGCGAAGACACCCCTGTCTCGAGGAGGAAAACGGGTGCCGAAGGCAGCGGAACCGTGTCCGACGGCAGCCTGGAGACGGTAAAGTCACGGTCCAGGTCCAATCCGGGCTCTAGGCCCCCACATGGAGGGAAATCTCGCTTCTGGCGGGACAACGGGCCAAAACGCATTTGCCTGGAGCTGGAGGGGTCCGAAGATGAGGAATCTGGCAGCGAAAATAAGGAGGTAGAGAAGCAGGATCCTGCGTCTCCCTCTGGGGAGAGACCGAGGCCGAAACCGCGAACCAAAGCGGAATACACGACAAGAGTGGCTGCGCAGGCGCAATACAACGCCGAGCTGCGCGAAACAATGAGGTTGAGGGCGGAGGAAGAGGTCAACAATATGATCATCCAGACCCGCCACTCCTTCTGCGATGCATCAACTTCCCGGCCATCGGACATGTCGGCAGATGAAGCAGAGGCGGTGCCTGCTGCTGTGCTCCGCAAGCAGGCGCTGGACAGCGTCTCGGTCATCGAAACGGTGCAGAAAACGTCCGGCAACCTTAAAGGCGGTCACCAACGAAAGTTGAAGGTTGCCTGCAACGCGATTAGGGATGCGTTCGGTGTCTTGGAGAAGCGCACATCGTCGGACGAGGTCAAGCACCTGGAAGCGAGTAACGCACGCCTGCAAGCGGAACTGGCCGAGGTGAAAGCAAAACTGGACCGCCTCGAGGCCGAAGTAAGATCAGTGCCCAGGGCACCCTCCCAGGCTGAGACCCAGACCAGTACGCTCCCTCGTGTGGAGAAGGAACCGCCTTCGGACCGGGCAACAATCGTTGCTATGATGAATGCCCGGTTCGAAGCGCTGGAGGTGGAAGGGCGGTTATTACCTGCCAAGAACTTGCGGCCCCAATTGGCGGCTAATAAAATGAAGACGGCTGGCGGAGGACAACCGGCAGCGCTGCCCGAAAATTGGCTAGCAGCAACTGCACCAGCTGCCAGCGCGCCTCCCTCGGCCACAAGTACCCAACGCGGGAAAAAGAAAGGGAAAAGAAAGAAGGCATCAATGAGTTCCGAGGCTGCCGCCAGTGCCGCAGCTGCAGCAGCTACAAAGCCGCAACCACAGCCTCCGGCGCCAGAAACGACGACACAGCGCTGGAATAAGGTGGTTAGCTCCGGGGCGAAGGGAAAAACTGCAACGCAAGCTGACGCGCAGCCCCAATCAAAGGCGGAAAAACGCCCTAAAACGGGACGTCGCAAGCTCCGCCCTCCAAGGTCTGCGGCAGTGGTGCTGACACTGCAGCCGGACGCGGAAGCAAAAGGGGTGACCTACGCCAAAGTGCTCGCCGAGGCCAAGGACAAGGTCAATCTTGCCGACCTTGGCATCACGAACTTGCGTTTCCGGCGTGCAGTCACTGGTGCGCGGGTCCTGGAGTTGCCGGGAGCCACCAGTGGCGAAAAGGCCGACAAGCTGGCCAAAGAACTGGCTGAAAAACTTGGGGAGGGAGTCCGGGTCTACAGGCCGACAAAATGCGCGGAGCTGGGCTTGTCTAACCTGGACGACTCGGTGACTCCCGCTGAGGTGGTCGCTTGGAAGTGCCTAGTGCCGGCCACTGGACCATCGGGGCGATCCGGCCCGTCTTGGAAAGATGGGTCGGCAGAAAAGGGGGGTTCCTCTCCTTCCACCTCACGCAGATTCTCTCGGGGCACGGCTGCTTTGGGAGATATCTGTGCGGGGTGGCGGGCCGGGAACCGACGGCGGAATGCCACGAGTGCGGCGACGCCGAAGATACGGCGCAGCACACACTGGCGGTGTGCCCAGCTTGGGCAGAGCAGCGGGCCACACTCGTGGCCGTGGTGGGGCATGACCTCTCCCTGCCCGCCGTGGTAGAAGCCATGGTGGGGAGCGACAGGTCATGGAAGGCGGCGGCCTCCTTCTGCGAGGACGTGATGACGCAGAAGGAGGCAGCGGAGCGCGGGAGGGAGGACAATCCGGCCTCCCAACCGATGCGCCGCAAACGCGTGGGGCGACGGCGGTTAGCATATGACCGCCGACTTCCCCCATAAGGGTACCTGTGGGCGGCAGACACGGGGACGTCTGTCGCCTACACGATGGTCCCCGAGTGGCGGGCGTGCCGTTTCTTGGTGCGCCCCCTTGCGGAGGTAGGGGGAGAATCATCTCCCCAGAGATGAGTCCGCAGCGCGGACAACCGCTGGCGAGGTTGCGGAAGTGTGCCCAGGGCGTTCCCGTGGCCTCGCCTTATAGCGCAGAGGCGGCACATAGAGGGGTTTTTAGTGGGTAAACCATTGGCCCCATTAGCCGACATGGGAGTCCCACATAACCACCAGGGTCCGTCCCCGCGCCCTGGTGGTATGCGTAAAGCATTTTCCCCTCTAAAAAAAAAAAAAAAAAAAAAAAAAAAAAAAAAAAAAAAAAAAAAAAGTTAGGTTAGGTTAGGTTAGGTTAGGTTTGGATGTGACCTTTGCCAACGTCACCCTGGCACGCCGTGTCCAGGGCTGGGAAGTGCTCGAGGGCGTGGAGACACTGTCCGATCACAGGTACATCCAGTTCAGTGTCTCTGCGGTGTCAGATCCCGCAAATAGTCCCATCAGTCGGTCGCTGGCGGGAGAAGGTCCTCGCTGGGCATTAAAACGCCTCGACCGGGACTTGTTGGAACTTGCGGCTAACGTTGAGGCCTGGAACCCAATCCCCGAGGGTCCGGTGCATGTGGAGGAAGAGGCGCAAGCGCTGGGAGGAGCGATGATACACATTTGCGACGCAGCAATGCCCCGAGCAAAACCTCTTCCTCCAAAGCGCCAGGTCTACTGGTGGTCAGCTGAGCTGGATCGGCTCCGACAATCATGCGTCGTAGCAAGACGCATTTATAGCCACCAGCGGAGGCGTCGGCGTAGAGACTTAACCCAGGAGGCGGAACTGTATGCGATCTATATCCAGCGAACGAAAGGTCTACAGCTGGCTATTAGCCAGGCGAAAGAGGGCTCCCAGCAAGAAATGATCGACTCGCTGAACAGGGACCCGTGGGGCCGACCATACAAAATGGTCCGCAATAAACTGCGACCATGGGTTCCACCACTGACGCGAAGCCTCGAGCCGAACTTGTTGACGGACGTGGTCGAAGCCCTATTCCCGATCAGTGTAGACTTCTCTCCGCCAGCAATGGCACCGCCTACGGCACCTAGCAACGAGGAGGAGGAAGAAGAAGTTCCCAGCGTCTCTGGTGGTGAACTCGGGGCGGCGGTCCTTAGGCTAAAAGTCAAAAATACAGCCCCTGGACCAGGTGGAATCCCGGGTCGTGCGTGGGTTCTGGCTTCTAATACGCTGGAGCCTAGACTGCTTAGACTGTTTTCAGCCTGCTTTGAGCAAGCCCTCTTCCCCCGGCCATGGAAGACGGGAAAGCTGGTATTGCTGAAAAAGGAAGGGCGCCCAGCTGACTCTCCGGCGGCATATCGCCCTATAGTCCTGCTTGATGAGGTGGGCAAGCTGTTCGAGCGCATAATAGCTGCCCGCCTCACCAAGCACCTGATCCGGGTCGGGCCAGATGTGGCTGCCTGCCAGTACGGATTCCGCAGTGGCCGCTCGACCGTTGACGCTATCCTCCGCGTCAGGGATTTCGCGGAAAAGGCGGTGTCCAAGAACGAGGTCATCTTGGCGGTATCCTTGGACATCGCCAATGCTTTCAACACCCTGCCGTGGGGATGCGTTACGGAGGCGTTGCGGTTCCACGGAGTGCCCGCCTACCTGAGGCGAATGGTCGGCGCGTACCTCTCAGAGAGGTACGTAATCTATCCGGGCCGAGAGGAGTGGGGGAGACATCGAATGTCACGCGGTGTTCCACAGGGGTCGGTCCTGGGGCCACTCCTGTGGAACATTGGCTACGACTGGGTCCTGCGCGGTTCTAACCTCCCAGGTGTAAATCTGACCTGCTACGCCGACGACACGTTGGTCACAGTCCAGGGCAAAACGCACCGACAAGCCTGCATATTGGCCACGGCAGGTGTGGCACACGTAGTCCGACGAATCCGGCTGCTAGGTCTGGAGGTCGCTCTCCAAAAGTCGGAGGCTCTATTCTTCCATGGGCCCCGAAATGCGCCCCCGCCGGACGCGCATATAGTGGTGGGTGGAACTCGGATAGAAATTGAGTCTTCTATGAGGTACCTGGGCCTCACATTAGACAGTCGATGGAGCTTCCACGCCCACTTCAAGCGTCTGATGCCGAAGCTGCTGAGAGCTGCTGGCGCTCTAGGGCGTATACTCCCAAACACGGGGGGGCCTAAGGCGTCGTGCAGACAGCTGTACATGGGGGTCGTCCGATCCATGGCCCTTTATGGTGCCCCCGCATGGGCGGACATCCTGCATGGCCGGGAAATCGCCTTGCTGCGAAAGCCACAGAGGGTGATGGCAAACAGGATGATACGGGGGTATCGGACGATCTCCAACGAAGCAGCATGCGTGCTGGCTGGGTCACTCCCTTGGGACCTGGATGCGAAGGCCCTTGCAGCGGTTTATCGCTGGCGCAAGGAGTCGCAGAGTCGGGGCGACTTACCAGCAACAAGGGAGGTGGAGGCGCAGCGCGAGGGCGCGCGCTTGGAAATGGTGGCTATATGGAAGGAGAGGCTGGCGCAACCTAGCGCAGGCCTCAGGACGATCCGGGCAGTTCGTCCAGTCTTTGAACAGTGGTTGGACCGGCACCACGGCACGCTGACATTCCGGCTGACGCAGATCCTCTCGGACCACGGGTGCTTCGGGAGGTATCTGCACCGCATAGGACGAGAACCGACTGCAGTGTGCCACCATTGTGACAACTGCCCGGAAGAGACGGCCCAGCATACGCTGGAGGTGTGCCCAGCCTGGAGAGAAGAGCGCCAAACTCTCTGCGCTACGATAGGTCACGACCTGTCGCTGCCCACCGTTATTCGCAGAATGGTGGAAAGCGAAAGGGCGTGGAAAGCGGTCCTTGCCTTCTGCGAGGCCGTAATGGAGACGAAGGAGGCAGCCGAGAGACAGAGGGAGACAACCTCCAGTGATCCCGGCCGCCAACGGCGAATTGGGCGGAGGCGGCGAGCCTACGATCGCCACTTGCCCCCCTAACAGTGGCCAGGGCCGGCAGACTTGGGGAAGTCTGCCGGCCGTGCAACAAACTGGCCCGTGATGGCGTCGCGCGTGTTCAGCGCGCCACTCATTAGACGTTGCAGGATGGGCTGAACACCTCACCCTCCTGGCACAGAGCTTGGGCCCTCCATCAGGGCAGGGCATTCGGCGTGCCCGTAACCCGGCAATATGGTGATGAGCTGGAACACCGTGGGGTTTTAGACGGTAGTCCGGGCGGTTCCCGGGAGCCCGTCATACCCGCCCAGGCTTCCCCCGCCGGGCGGGATGCGTAAAGGCATTTCCCCACGTAAAAAAAAAAAAAAAAAAAAAAAAAAAAAAAAAAAAAAAAAAAAAAGGTTAGGTTAGGTTAGGTTAGGTTTGCAGGAGGCCGGGGTGCGGGGCTGGTAGACCTCCTTGTGGTGCACCCTGGGAGGGGGGAGATAGCCGCTCAGTTGCGCGCTTGCTACCTTCCCTCTGCTAACTACCAGTCGCGGTCACGGGCAGTCGAGTTCTCTCCTGCGTAGGCTTTTGTGCCGTGTTTTTGTGGTTGGCCGCTCCCAGCATGCCTCAGCTCATCTGAGGTGGCAAGGGATGCGGCCTGTTCCTGTGGTGGAGGTGCTTTGCACCAGAAATGGTTGCGAAGGGTGCGGCGATGTGCCAGGTGCACTCGATATAAAGTCGACGCCGGACCAACCGAGGTCACAGTCGTTGAAATGCAGTCGAGTTCACTCCTGCGTGGGCCTTAGTGCCGTGTTTTGGTGGTTGGCCGCTCCCAGCATGCCTCAGCTCATCTGAGGTGGCAAGGGATGCGGCCGTCTTAGACCTCTGTCTTTGGGGCTTTTTGCCTACGGACAGCGGCCGTCTTCGGGCGGCGTGGGATGGTGGGCCTTTCAAGGCTCGCGGCGCGGCGGGCTGAGTTTCTGCTCCCCGCCGGGCAACCCGTAACCCGCATTGAGCGGACTGGGGGCGTTGCTCATTGAGAGTAGCGCCGCGTGGAAGAAA
Organism: Epinotia bilunana; assembly: GCA_947049275.1. NCBI lineage: Eukaryota > Metazoa > Arthropoda > Insecta > Lepidoptera > Tortricidae > Epinotia > Epinotia bilunana. The sequence goes on along the minus strand of OX346256.1, from coordinate 20,781 downwards.
ACCACTATAATAAATCACCCCAATCCCAAGGTTGAGCGGATCGTGCCGATGGGATGCGTGGCTGGAGGGAGTCCAGCCCCTAACGTGCGGGGGAGCTCACCCCAGAAAAAAGAGACGACGATGTGGATGCATTGGGGGATTCAACATCATGACAAGCAGTTTAAATTTTCTCCGGGCGGGTAACCAATCCCGTCCATCCGCTTCGGCGGGTGGCTGCCCCACCGTATACGGAGGGGGCAAAAACTGCTTCGTAGGTCGGCCAGATGCCGGCCTCCGTGAACACGAATTTGGCGATATCACACCGGACATAGATTGTGGAGGAGTCCTGAGGCTGAGGGGCGGCGGTGGGGCCGATGGAGGTGAACCCGAACCCGACCCAGCCCAAACCAAAACAAGATGCAGTGCTGAGAAAGCGGCGGAGAAGGGCGCCCCTATGGCGCGCACCGACAGTTCTACGGAGAAGAAAGAGGCCTTCCGACCCCGCACCACCCTCGTACGCTCACCAGTGCAATGGGAGGGTGGCAGCCCGCGCATCGACCTTAACGCGGCCGCCATTCAGATCGCGCCGAGATCTAATACAGTCGGCCCAGCGCGCGACGCTGCTGGCCGCTTCTTGCCGCGAGGGCGGAGTAGGGAGCGCACCGTAGAGGGGGCGTCGTGCTCAGGGTGGGAAGCCCCAAAGGAGAGGAGCGCGCCGGCGCTGGTACCGGAGGGCAGGCGAGAGGCCCGTTTGGAGAAAATCCCCCGGGTGATTCTGACCCGTTTGGACGAGGGAAGCGTGCCACGGGGGGATCCGGCGCAGGATGCGGACGAGTCTGGGCGCTCAGTGCGATCCGTCTCGCCTGTCGGAGCTGACGTGGAGGGGCAGCGGCCATCCTCCGCCGACGAGGCTAATGCTCCGCAGAGGAAAGCCAGAGCCAGGGCCAGGGGGCGGGTGCGCCCATGCTTGACTCCGTTCAAGTTTGGAGACCCAGAGGGGGCGCAGGAGTCGTCCGGTGACTCCTTAGTGCCCTGGTTTGACGCGGAGGACCCGCCGGTGCCGGCGGTGGCGGGCGTGCCTGACGAGGCGGACAGAGGCTCCCAATCCCTCGGTGCGCGTGCCCAGCCACTGTGCGGAAAGCTCTGGCAGGCGCCCCGAAAGAGGCCTCGCCTCCAGGAAGATGAGGATAAGGACAAGGACGAGTCCAGCCAGTCCACGACGAGTGGCCACTCACCTCCGGTGATGAGGGGGAAAGGCCGCTTGCCCGCTGACATGGCAAGGGCCAAAGAGGCATATAAGGCGGCTAGGGATGACCTCAGACTCCAGGCTGAGAGTGAGGTGGCCACCTATATCCAATCAGTGGAAACGGCGGCAAACGACCGAGTAGACCACCTAATGAACCGGCCAGCGTTAGGCGGGACCACTCAAACGGCGCGCACTTCTGCTGATATGCAGGCCGAGGTAGATGAGGATCTCGAGGTAATTGAAAAAGTGGCAAATAGATCGGGACATCTGAAGGGCACGTATGTAAAGGCCCTACATGGCGTAGTCACCAGGCTCGGCAGGAACTTCGCAGCCATGAAGTTACTTACTGCATCGGAGGAAGTCGTCCGGCTGGAGGTAGCAAATGCACAGCTGGCATGGCAATTGGCGGAGGTGCGCAAAGAGGTAGCCCAATTGCGTGCCCAGCCTCCAGCAGCGACAGAACAGGATCTGAGAAAGCTGGTCGAAGAGGTGGCACGCTCCAACCGGGACCAGCTCTGCACCATGCTCAACACCCGGCTGGCGGGCATTGAGCGCCGACTCCTCCCGGAGCCACGGGCAGGCCCCTCATCGGCCGCCAACGAAGAAATAGAAGAGCGGCCTGTCAGCGAGCTTGGCAAAGGTCAAGGCTACTCAAATGCAGTCCAACCGAGACAAGCTGTTCCGGGTTCCAATCCAGTAGCGGGGAAACAAAAAAAGAGGAAAAATAAAACCAGCCTGGCTGCTAAGGAGGCAGCCGCTTCCCGACAGGCTCCACTGTCATCAGCGCCCATATCCGCCCCGGCGACGCCTGCTGGTGAAAACAATAAAGACGCGCTGACGGATTTTGTGTGGAAAAATTCTAAAAATAAGGGGAAAGCACTAAATCGTGTCCAACCACTCCAACCTGTGGAGCAAATGCGGCCCAAGGGAAACTTGAAAAAACCAAGGAGAATTCGTCCCCCCCGCTCTGCGGCCGTGGTTCTGACACTGCTACAGCCGCAAGCTGAGGAGAAAAAAGCCACTTACGGGTCGATACTTGCCGAGGCAAAGGCTAAGGTGCAGATCACCGAACTCGACATCCAAGGGCTTCGCTTCAGAAAAGCGCGCACCGGTGCCACCGTGCTGGAGGTACCCGGAGCTGACTGTGGCAGAAAAGCAGACGCACTTGCCAGAAAGCTGGAGGCAGTTCTGGACCCTGAGGTGGTTCGGATCTCAAGGCCCACCAAACGCGAAGAAATGCGTATCTCAGGCCTTGACGAATCGGTCCAATCCCAGGATGTCGTGGAGGCCGTTGCGCAAGCCGGAGGGTGTTCTACGACTGACATCAGATGTGGAGAGGTGGTGGTCGGCCCTTCGGGGCTAGGGACCGTGTGGTTAAGCTGCCCGGTCGCAGCCGCTAAAAAGGTAGTGGAGGCAGGTAGACTGCTGGTTGGATGGGTGTCTGCGCAAGTTAAACTGCTCGATGCCCGCCCTCTGCGGTGCTTCCGCTGCCTTGAGGTAGGCCACGTGGCTGCAAAATGCAAAGCGGAGGTAGACCGGAGCCAGCAGTGCTACCGTTGCGGCCAGATAGGACACAGAGCAAGCGCATGTTCAGCAGCCCCGGAATGCACGCTGTGCAAAGAGACAGGCCGACCTGCAAACCACAGGATGGGGAGCAAAGTATGCAACCCTCCCAAACGGAGGACCCGCGCTGCTGATGGCCCCAGTGCCCCCTCTCAGCCCGACCGCCGGGATGGCAACGCCGATTCCCAGGACGAGGAGATTATAATGACGGTAGGGTAGTATGGCCACCCGTCACTTCCTCCAGGCGAACATCAACCACTGCGCCAGAGCTCAGGATCTTCTGTTCCAGAGCATGGCGGAGTGGATGATACATATAGTGGTGGTGGCCGAGCCTTACTCGGTTCCGCCGAGGGACAACTGGGTGGGCGACCACGAGGGCGCGGTTGCCATAGCCACGCTGACATCGATTGGTTCCGCGCCACTCGCAAACGTGGTAAGAGGCAGGGGGTACGTTTCGGCATGCATCGGTGGCATAATGATCGTCGGAGTGTACTTCTCGCCAAACAGGACCCTGGCTGATTTTGAGACGTTCCTTGACGAGGTCGGAGCACTCGTTGGTAGAAGACGCCCGGAACTAGTGCTCGTCGCCGGGGATCTCAACGCCAAGTCCACGGCGTGGGGATCCCCTGCGACGACCCCGAAAGGGCAACTGCTGGAGGAGTGGGCCGTTACAACCGGGCTAGAGGTGCTCAACCGAGGGACGGTCGACACGTGCGTGCGGCAAAACGGTGGCTCCATTGTGGACATCACTTTCGCAAATGCTGCTCTGGCGCGCAAGATCCAGGGATGGGAAGTGATGGAGGGCGTGGAGACTCTATCAGACCACAGATATGTCCGATATCAAGTCCCCACCCACCCAACGACGAACCGGGACAGCCCAAGCCGCCCCCGGAGAGACGATGCCCCCCGATGGGCTTTGAAGCGCCTGGACCGGGACGTTCTCTACGAGGCAGCCCTGGTTCAAGCTTGGACGGAGGAGCCCGAAGACCCGGTGGAGGTGGAGCGGGAGGCGGCTAAACTCGGCGACGCCATGGTGGTGGTCTGCGATGCCGCAATGCCGCGGGCCAAAGCGGCCTCTCCGAAGCGTCACGTGTACTGGTGGACCGCAGAACTCACACAGCTGCGCAACTCTTGTGTGGCTGCAAGACGCCAATACACCAGGAGCCGGAGGCGGAGGAGACGCGATCGGGCCCTGGAGGATAGGCTGTACGCAGAATACAGGGAGGCCAGCAAAACCCTGTGCGCAGCCATCGGCCAGGCAATGGACCTGGCGGAGCAGGAAATGCTAGAGACGTTGAACAGCGACCCGTGGGGGAGGCCGTACAAGAGGGTGAGGTGCAAGCTACGCCCTTGGGCTCCTCCGCTCACGGAAAGCCTCGAACCGGACCTCCTAAGCCGGATCGTGGACACTCTGTTCCCGGAAAGGGGTGACCATACCCCCCCGCATATGGATACAACGAACAGGGCGCACGTGGAGGTCGCTCCCCCCGAGGTCACAGAAGGAGAGTTAGGAGCGGCGGTACTGAGGCTTCGTCCCAAAAACACCGCTCCGGGTCCTGACGGCATTCCCGGGCGTGCGTGGGTGCTGGCACTCGGCCCGTTGGAGCCAAGAGTGAGGGCACTGTTCAGCGCCTGCCTTCGACAGGGGCAGATACCCCGCGCCTGGAAGTCGGGAAAATTGGTCCTGCTCCAAAAGAAGGGAAGACCGGCTGACTCACCATCCGCCTACCGGCCTATAGTACTGCTGGACGAGGTGGCAAAACTTTTCGAGCGAATTGTCGCAAACCGCCTCGTCCGGCACCTGGAGGGGCCAGGGCCAGATCTGAGCGCGTGCCAGTTCGGTTTCCGTCGGGGCAGGTCCACCATCGACGCCATAGCGCGGGTGAGGGCCCTGGCGGATGACGCGGTGTCCCAGGGAGAGGTGGTGCTGGCAGTATCCCTCGACATCGCTAACGCGTTCAACACCCTCCCCTGGGAGACCATCAAAGAGGCGCTCAGATACCACCACGTGCCGGAGTATCTGGGCAGGGTAGTAGCCGCATACCTGTCAGAGAGGATCATCCGGTACCCCACCAAAGATCGGTGGATAGAAAAAAACATGTCGTGCGGTGTCCCACAGGGTTCAGTCTTAGGACCGCTCCTGTGGAACATCGGCTACGACTGGGTGCTGCGCAGCGCCAACCTACGGGGGGTCAAACTAACATGTTACGCCGACGACACCCTCGTAACGGCCCGTGGCGGCACATTCAGAGATGCCTCCCTCCTGGCTACGGCGGGCGTGGCCCACGTAGTGGACAAAATCCGGAAACTGGGACTACAGGTTGCGCTGCACAAGTCAGAAGCCCTATGTTTCCACGGACCCCGAAGGGCGCCTCCACCTGGTGCACAAATTGTTGTCGGCGGAGTCTCTGTTGGCGTCGAGAAGACGATGAAGTACCTTGGACTCGTCCTTGACAGCCGATGGAATTTCAAGGAGCATTTCCGGCGACTGGCCCCAAAGCTCGTGGGTGCAGCCTCCGCCCTAAGCCGGCTTCTTCCGAACGTGGGCGGGCCGAAAGCAGGCTGCCGCCGACTGTACACGGGCGTGGTGCGGTCGATGGCCCTGTACGGGGCACCCATCTGGGTGGACGCCCTGTCCGCCTACCAGAACAGGGCCTACCTGCGGCAACCGCAAAGGGTCATGGCGGTCAGGGTATCGAGGGCGTATCGCACCACCTCGTTTGAGGCGGCCTGCGTTTTGGCGGGCACCCCACCCTGGGAGCTGGATGCCGAGGTGGTGGCGGAGGTGTACAGTCGGGTAGCCGAGTCCCGCCACAGAGGAGACCAACCAGGCCTGGAGGAGATAAGGCGATGGCGAGAAGCCGCCCACCAAACCCTTCTCCGGAAGTGGACGGAAGCTCTGGAGCAGCCGAGTGCCGGCCACTGGACCATAGCGGCAGTGCAGCCAGTCCTACAGCGATGGCTTAACAGGAAGTGGGGTGCGGTTTCCTTCCACCTGGCACAGATACTAACGGGCCATGGCTGCTTTGGGCGGTATCTGTGGAAGATTGCAAGGAGGGAACCGACACCAGTCTGTCACCAGTGCGGAGGGGTGGAAGATACTGCACAGCACACGCTGGAATTGTGTCCCGCCTTTGCCGAAGAGAGGGCTCGCCTCTCACTTGCAGTGGGACCCGACATCTCGCTGCCAGCCATGATTCAATCTATGGTCGACAGCGAGAGGTCGTGGCAGGTGGCTGTCTCCTTTTGCGAGGAGGTAATGCGGCAGAAGGAGACGGCGGAGCGGGCCAGGGAGGACTCCAATGCGTCCGACCAACAGCGCCGCAGGCGCCCTGGGCGCAGACGGCAGGCACACGACCGCCGGCTGCCCCCTTAGTAAGGACCTCCGGGTGGCAGGCATGGGGACAACTGTCGCCCACTGGATCGAGGTCCCAGTGTAGGAGTGCGGGCGACAAGTACGCCACAAATGCTAGTGGCGGGGGAACACACAACCAATTCCCCCACAGCTGGGTCCAATGAGTTGGACAACTGCTGGCGGAGTCGCGGATGTGTGCGAGAGCGTTCCCGTGGCTCCGCCAAAGGCAGAGTGAAGAGCTCCCCAGGGTTTTTAGCCGGTACGAATCCGGCATATCCATCGCGCATACCCCAAGCGCGATGGAATCTATGAAGATTTTCCCTGGGTAAAAAAAAAAAAAAAAAAAAAAAAAAAAAAAAAAAAAAAAAAAAAAAAAAAAAAGGTTTGCAGGAGGCCATCGTGCAGGCCTGGTTGCCCGCACCGGAGGGAGAGGTGGTGGTAGGGACCGAAGCGTCTCGGCTCCGGGAGGCCATGTCACAAATCTGTGACGCGGCGATGCCCCGGGCTAAGTCTTTGCCGCCAAAGCGACGCGTGTACTGGTGGACCGCTGAGCTCGCACAGATCCGCGAGGACTGCGTAGCTGCGCGGCGCCGGCACATGCGTCAAAAAAGGTGCAGGCAAACAGATGCGGACGAGGAACGCCGCCTGTACCAGGCCTACAAGGCCTCCAAACTGGAGCTCTCGGTGGCCATCGGGAGTGCAATAGAGGCAAGCCGTGCCGAATTTCTGGAGACCCTCAACGCCGACCCGTGGGGAAGGCCATATAAACTCGTCAGGAGCAAGCTGCGACCCTGGGCGCCCCCACTGACGCAGACACTACAGCCGCAGCTCATGGCTCGTGTGGTCGCGGCACTTTTCCCGGACAGGGAACCTCACCAGCCGCCTACTATGGCGCTGTCAGTGGTGAGCCTAAGGGATGAGGAGACTATCCCACCAATCCGCCCTTCCGAGCTGCGTGCGGCGGTCAACCGGCTCCGTGCTAAGAACACAGCCCCTGGACCCGACGGCATCCCAGGCCGCGCTTGGGCCCTGGTCATGGAGAAGTTAGAGCCGAGAGTGCTGCGACTCCTGACTGCTTGCTTGGAGCAGGGTTGCTTCCCTAAGGAGTGGAAGGTTGGCAAGCTGGTCCTACTCCGGAAAGAGGGGCGCCCGGCGGAATCTGCATCCGGCTACAGACCCATAGTCCTGCTGGATGAGGTGGGTAAGCTTTTCGAGCGGATAATTGCTGCCCGCCTCATCAAGCACATGGAGTGCGAAGGACCGGATCTATCCGACTGCCAATTTGGCTTCCGCCGAGGCCGCTCAACAGTGGGGGCAATTCAGCGGGTTAAAGAAACGGCAAACGAGGCCGTGTCCCAGGGTAGCGTCATCCTGGCGGTGTCATTAGACATTGCTAACGCCTTTAACACCCTGCCCTGGGACACAATAAAGGAGGCCCTGCGGTACCACCGAGTACCCCTCCACCTGTTCCGAGTCATAGAGGCTTACCTCAGTGAGAGGTTCGTCGTCTGGCCAGGGCAACAGGAATGGGGTAGGAGGGAAATGTCCCGCGGAGTTCCACAGGGGTCGGTCCTAGGGCCACTCCTGTGGAACATAGGTTATGACTGGGTCCTACGGGGGGAAAACTTGCATGGTGTTAAAATCACCTGTTACGCCGATGACACGCTCGTGATGGCCCAGGGACCCAGCTACCGCGACGCAGCCGTATTGGCGACGGCGGCGGTTGCCCACTGCGTCGGCAGAATTCGCCGGCTAGGCTTGGAGGTGGCTCTTCCAAAGTCCGAGGCCATATGCTTCTATGGTCACCGAAGAGCACCTCCAGCCGGTGCCGAGATTGTGGTGGGGGGGGTTCCAATTGCTGTCAGGCCGACGCTGCTCTACCTTGGCGTCGTACTTGACAGCAAATGGAACTTCAAAGCGCACTTCGAGCGCCTAGCACCCAAGTTGCTGCGCGCGGCGGCAGCCTTTGGGCGTATACTACCCAACCTGGGAGGGCCCAGGGCTTCATGCCGCCGCTTATACACGGGTGTGGTGCGCTCAATGGCGCTCTACGGTGCCCCAGTCTGGGCTGTTGCCCTCAGCCGCCAGAATATCGCCCAGCTGCGTCGACCGCAGAGAGCGATGGCTCTGAGGGTAATCAGAGGGTACCGTACCATAAGCACGGACGCTGCGTGTGTTCTGGCCTGTACCTTACCATGGGACTTGGACGCTGGGGCCCTCGCGGCAGTATATCGCTGGCGCGAGGAGGAACACGAGAGAGGCAATCATCCGGCGCCTAGGGAGGTACAGGCGAGGAGAGACGCTGAGCGCCGTGAAATGGTGGCAATGTGGGAGGAGAGGCTGGCACAACCTAGTGCGGGCCTCAAGACTATCCAGGCAGTTCGTCCAGTTCTCCGACAGTGGTTGGACAGACGGCATGGTGCAATGACCTTCCGTCTGACGCAGATCCTCTCGGGGCACGGATGCTTCGGGAGGTATCTGTGTCGTATAAGGAGAGAGCAAACCGCAGCATGTCACCACTGTGACAACTGCCTGGAGGAGACGGCCCAGCACACACTAGAGGTGTGCCCAGCCTGGGACGGAGAACGCGAAACCCTGCGTTCCACAGTAGGCCATGAACTCTCGCTGCCAACCGTGGTTTACAACATGGTTGGCAGCGACAGGGCATGGAAGGCAGTCCTCGCCTTCTGCGAGACTGTCATGGAAATGAAGGAGGCGGCCGAGAGACAGCGGGAGGTAACTTCCGAGGACCCCGGCCGCCAAAGGCGAATAGGCCGGAGGCGGCGAGTCTACGACCGCCACATTCCGCCTTAACAGTGGCCAGGGCCGGCAGGCTTGGGGAAGCCTGTCGGCCGGATAACCAACTGGCCCGAGTCGGCAGCGCACGCGTCCCCGCGTGCCAGTCATCCCGTCGGCGCAGGCAGGGCTAACATCTTTCTCCCCTCCTGCCACAGAGCCTGCGGCCTTTCCACCAGGCCAGTCACCGCCGGGTCGCGGAAGAGTGCCTATGGCGTGCCCGTAACCCGGCAACATGGTGACGAGACGGAGCACCTTGGGGTTTTAGACGGTAGTCCGGGCGGTTCCCGGGAGCCCGTCATACCCGCCCTAGCCCACCCGGCCATGGCGGGATGCGTAAAGGCATTTCCCCAAGTAAAAAAAAAAAAAAAAAAAAAAAAAGGTTAGGTTAGGTTACCCCCCCGACCGCCTGCTACCAACTCAGCAGACAACAACGTCGCTGGCACTAGCGGGCGGAAGATGGCAGAGCCTAAAGCGCCTGCTCCTGCTCCTCCAACGGGAAAGAAGGGGAAGAAAAAACCCGTCCAAAAGGCCAAGAAGGATGACCATGTGGCTCTACCAGCTCTGCCAGCCGAAGCCCCTCATGTGCCCCGCCCCATGCCGCCTACGCCGGCGTCCAGGAATGAGACGTGGACAGACGTCATCGGGAAAGGCAAGAAGAAAAAGAAGACTGCCGCGCAGGGAGCAGCGCCACAGTCCAAGCCCAAGCAGACCCAAAAACTGCGGGCACCACGCTCAGCGGCCGTAGTGCTGACGCTGAAGCCGGGAGAGGGCCGCCCCACCTACGGGGACATAATTAAGGAGGCTCGGTCGAAGATCGATCTGAAAGACCTCCAGATTGAGGGTGTCCGATTTAAGCGGGCGGTCACTGGAGCGACCATCATTGAGGTACCCGGGGCGACAGCGGGCGAGAAAGCGGATGCTCTCGCGGAAAAGTTGAGGGCAACGCTCAAGAGCGAGGACGTACAAGTCTCGAGGCCCACGAAGTGCTCGGAGGTGCGCATTACGGGTCTCGATGATTCAGTGACACCGGAGGATGTCAAGGCGGCAATTTCAAAGGTTAGCGGGTGCGATGCTGGCCTTGTAAAATGCGGCGAAATCCGTCAGAACTTCTCGGGGTTAGGCACGGCATGGGTCCGTTGCCCAGTAACAGCAGCCAAAAAGCTGGCAGAGGGCGGGCGCCTGCTGGTAGGTTGGGTATCCGCACGGGTGCAGCTACTGGCTGCTAAACCCATGCGCTGCTTCCGGTGCCTCGAGGCGGGACACGTCCGAGCACAGTGCCAATCTCAGGACGATCGGAGCGAGCTGTGCTACCGATGTGGCCAGCCCGGCCACAAGGCAGCCACGTGCACCGCCACGCCGCACTGCCCAGTCTGCGCAGCGGCCAAAAAACCAGCGGGACATGCCGTAGGGAGCAAGTTGTGCGCTGCTCTCAAAAAGAAGGGGAAGTTTGGCACTAGGCCACGGGCCACCCAGCCGAACTTCCACCCGGCCGCCAATGTGGCACCAGAGACTGAGGAGGCTGTAGAAATGGAGGAATAATAATGGCCCTCTCCTTCTTGCAGGCGAATCTCAACCACTGCGCCAGGGCTCAGGACCTCTTGTTCCAGAGCATGGCGCAGTGGCTGACCCACGTGGCTGTCGTTTCCGAGCCATACTTTATCCCCCAAAGGGACAATTGGGCTGGGGACCATGATGGCTTGGTAGCGTTAGCCACGCAAACGGCTGCTGGCTCGCCACCGTTCGAGAAAGTCGATAAGGGAAGGGGTTATGTTGCCGGGCGCCTTGGCGGCATCCTTGTTGTCGGTGTCTACTTCTCGCCAAACAGGAGCCTGGCAGATTTCGAGTCTTTCCTGACGAACGTGGGTGCGGTCATTAGACAAAACCGTCCAAGCTCTGTGCTCGTTGCCGGGGATCTCAACGCCAAGTCCATGGCGTGGGGATCCTCGTCAACGGATGCGCGCGGCCGCGAGTTGGAGGAGTGGGCCATCGCAGAGGGCCTAATCGTTATGAACAGCGGGTCAGTCGACACGTGCGTGCGGCAACAAGGTGGCTCCATTGTGGACGTGACGTTCGCCAACGCCGCCTTGGCGCGCCGTGTCCAGGGCTGGGGAGTGCTCGAGGGCATCGAGACCTTGTCGGACCACCGTTATATTCGGTTCAGCGTCTCCGCACTAACAGATGCTCCGAGTGGCCCTATCAGCCGCTCTCTGAGAGGAGAGGGACCACGCTGGGCACTAAAACGCCTCGACTGGGACACATTCCATCTTGCCGCCGAAGTCGAGGCTTGGAACCCCGTTCCTGAGGGCCCAGTGGATGTGGAGGAAGAGGCGCAAGCGCTCGGCGGATCTATGACAGCGATTTGCGACGCAGCAATGCCCCGAGCAAAACCCGTGCCTCCGAAACGCCAAGTCCACTGGTGGTCGGTTGAACTCGACCAGCTGAGACAGTCCTGTGTAGCTGCAAGGCGCATGTACAGTCACCAGCGGAGGCGTCGACGCAGGGTCCCCGTCCAAGAGGCGGAACTGTACGCCGTTTACATCCAGTGCACGAAAGACCTTCAGCTGGCCATAAGCCAGGCGAAGGAGGGTTCCCAGCAGGAGATGCTCGAAACGCTCAACAGGGACCCGTGGGGCCGACCATATAAAATGGTCCGCAGCAAACTTCGCCCCTGGGCCCCACCACTGACGAGAAGTCTCGAGCCGAACCTGCTGGGGGACGTGGTCGCGACTCTGTTCCCGGCTAGTGAAGGCTTCTCTCCGCCAGACATGGCGCCGCCCACCGTACCTGGTGACGACGAGGAAGAGGCTCCAAATGTGTCAGTCGGAGAACTCGGAGCAGCTGTTCTCCGATTGAAAGGGAAAAACACGGCCCCTGGACCTGACGGGATCCCGGGCCGCGCCTGGGTCCTAGCCAGTAACACGCTGGAGAACAGACTGCTCAGACTTTTCTCGGGGTGCTTCGAGCAGGCTCTCTTCCCCAGGCAATGGAAGACAGGCAAACTTGTCCTTCTAAAGAAGGAAGGGCGCCCTGCGGATTCCCCGTCTGCATACCGCCCAATAGTCCTGCTCGATGAGGTGGGCAAGCTTTTTGAGCGGATTATAGCTGCCCGCCTCATTAAACATCTCATCCGAGTCGGACCGGATTTGGCGGAGTGCCAGTACGGGTTCCGTAGCGGTCGCTCGACCGTCGACGCCATCCTTCGCGCAAAAGATCTTGCGGACAGGGCGGTGTCAGAAAAAGAAGTGCTATTGGCGGTATCCTTGGATATCGCCAACGCATTTAACACCCTGCCCTGGGGATGCGTGATGGAGGCACTACGTTTCCACCAAGTGCCCGCCTACCTGAGGCAAATGGTCGGCGCGTACCTCTCTGAGAGGTACGTAATTTACCCAGGCCGGGAGGAGTGGGGACGACATCGGATGTCCTGCGGTGTTCCACAGGGGTCGGTCCTAGGGCCACTCCTGTGGAACATCGGCTACGATTGGGTCCTGCGTGGCGCAAATCTTCCAGGAGTCAGTCTAACGTGCTACGCCGACGACACTCTTGTGACGGCCCGCGGGAAGACTTACCGCCATGCTGGTGTACTGGCCACGGCTGGCGTGGCTCACGTGGTAAGGCGAATCCGACTGTTGGGGTTGAAGGTGGCTCTGCAAAAATCAGAAGCCATATGCTTTCACGGGCGTGGCGGGGCCCCTCCACCGGACGCCCACTTAGTGGTGGGGGGCACCAGAATCAAAATAGAGCCCACCATGAGGTATCTGGGCCTCACACTCGACGGCCGTTGGAGCTTCCATGCCCATTTCAAACGCTTGTTGCCAAAGCTGATGGGAGCCGCCGGTGCCCTAGGGCGTATACTCCCGAACACGGGGGGGCCTAAGGCGCCGTGTCGGCAGCTGTACATGGGGGTCGTGCGCTCCATGGCCCTCTACGGTGCTCCCGTATGGGCGGAGAACTTGCGGAGCCGGGAAATTGCTCTCCTGCGCAAGGCGCAGGGCGTGATGGCCGTCAGGCAAATACGGGGGTATCGCACCATCTCCGGTGAGGCGGCATGCGTGCTGGCGGGGTCACTCCCTTGGGACCTGGATGCGAGAGCCCTTGCGGCGGCTTACCGTTGGCGCAAGGAGGCGCTTGGTCGCGGTGACTCACCAGCACCAAGAGAGTTGGAGGCCCAACGCGACGCTGCTCGCCTCGAAATGGTGGGAATATGGAAGGAAAGGCTGGCACAACCATGTGCGGGCCTCAAGACCATCCGGGCAATTCGTCCGGTTCTGGAGCGGTGGCTGGACCGGAGTCATGGCACGTTGACTTTCCGGCTGACGCAGGTCCTCTCGGACCACGGATGTTTCGGGAGGTACCTGCATCGCATACGCCGAGAGTCAAGCGCGCGGTGTCACCACTGTGACAATTGCCCGGAGGAGACGGCCCAGCACACGCTGGAGGTTTGCCCAGCCTGGGAGCAGGAGCGCCGGACACTATGCGCCACTGTTGGCCATGACCTCTCGCTGCCCACGGTAGTAAGTAGTATCGTGGACAGCGACAGGGCATGGAGAGCGGTCCTCGCCTTCTGCGAGACCGTCATGGAGTTGAAGGAGGCGGCCGAGAGACAGAGGGAGGCAACTTCCGAGGATCCCGGTCGCCAACGGCGAGTAGGGCGAAGGCGGCGAGCCTACGACCGCCATATTCCACCCTAACCGTGGCCAGGGCCGGCAGGCTTGGGGAAGTCTGTCGGCCGAATGACAAACTGGCCCGTGATGGCGTGCGCGGGCTCCTGCGCACAAAACACCGAGGTGTTGCTGGTGGGGTTCACACCCTCCCGAGTTCGGGGTCTTCACCAGGCCAGTCACCGCCGGGTCGCGGAAGAGTATACACAATCGTGCCCGTAACCCGGCAACACGTGACGAGGCGGAAAACCGTGGGGTTTTAGTCGGTAGTCCGGGCGGTTCCCGGGAGTCCGACATACCCGCCCAGGCCTCCCCGGCCGGGCGGGATGCGTAAAAGCATTTCCCCACGTAAAAAAAAAAAAAAAAAAAAAAAAAAAGGTTACCCCCCCGAGGGTGCCCGCCTTGTCCCCCCCGAGGGTGCCCGCCTTGTTGGGGCGGGGGGGCTTAGTAACCGTGGACTGGTCACCCACGGTGAAGCTAAGAGGCACCCAGGGCCGGCCTGTTTGGGCCGCCGGCTGGCCCGAGGAGGGCGCTCCTAGCGGGCTTAGCGAAGCCCGCTTAGGATGCGTAAGGGAGGGGCCGTAGAAGAAGAGGAGTGCCGGTATTGCGGTTCGCCGTTCTCCCTATCTTCTGCGGCCGAGGCGGGATCGCAGGGGGAGAGACGTGTTGGTATTACGGTGCGCCACTCTCCCTACCCCCTGCGAACTTGGCGGGGCCGTTCCGCCGAAACGGCATTGGTGGGACCGCAGAGGAAGAGGAATGCCGGTATTACGGTGCGCCGCTTTCCCTATCCTCTGCGGCCGAGACGTGGTCGGTGGCGGAACCACAGACCTGATCCGCCACCGGGTGCTGGATTTTTCTGCACCCACGATCTCCTCGTAGCGGACTCAGGGGGGATCCGCTACTGTACAGGTGGAGATTGAGCAGGCAGGCGCGTCCTAACATCTGGCGCGCCTCACGTGGAGGGCCTCAGGGCATCCGTGAGGAGCCGCTTGTGGGCGGCTGCCGCCGGCGGGGTTGCGGATGTGTGCGCAAGCGTTCCCGTAACCTCGCCACATGGCGGCGAGGCGGCAAGTGGGGGGGTTTTTAGTGGGTACACCGTGGGTCTCATAAGCTCATACGGGAGTCCCACATAACCACTCGGGTCACCCCCTGCACCCGGGTGGTATGCGTAACGCATTTTCCCCCCCTAAACAAAAAAAAAAAAAAAAAAAAAAAGGTTAGGTTAGGTTGGGGTGGGGGGGGGTGCTAGGTCGGGTAACCTCCACGAGTGTCAGGGCTCTTCCAGTTCCTGTGGACCCTCGCGGGTCTGCGGGAAGGGGAAGGGCTCTGGCTGGTGCACCCTGGAGGCAACGGTAAGTGATTCGTCTACGGGGGAATCGCTTACCGGTGCTACCAATAACCCGACGCAGGGGGCCCTTTTGGGTCCTGGAACGGCTCTCTCCGCGTCCCTCTGACCAGCAGAAGGCGCTGGAGATGGGCAATGGCCTTAAAGCCAAGGAGACGGGGTGGTTTACCCAACCACCGACAGGGGAGTCTACGCCAGCTCCCCTTGAATCCCGGAACCCGCAGCACTCTCCCAACGACCCCCATCTGTGGCGGTATGGGGTACGGGAGGTGCCAGCTGTAAGCGCGCGGACCGGAGGGCTTGCCTTAATTGGCCGGCCCGCGGGAAGGAAAACCCTATAAAACCCGACAGTGAAGTCGTTAAAACCTCTGGATACCGCCCGACCTCCAGAGTAAATAGGGTTACCCAGGTACAGGGGGCACTGCCTGGGTGGACTCCTCTTCCCCCACACTCGTGGGAATAACAATGAATAGCAAAAACAAAAACAACAAAAATGAGACGGCACCAAACGACGAAAAGGAAAAATCTACAATGGACACTGATACGGAGGCCTTCCGCCCCCGCCGCAGCCTGGCACGCTCACCAGTGCTGTGGGAGAGCGGAAGCCCACACATCAATTTGGACGCGGACATGTTCCGGATCGCGCCGATAGGTGCAGACGGCCCAGTGCACGACGGCTCTGGCTGCCTCTTGCCACGAGGGGGCAAGGAGTGCCCCGCGCAGGTCGCCCCGCGCTCAGCACAACTGGCGGCCGCGAGTGCGGACCGGAAAGCGGAAAGCCTGGCGCCGGCACTGGAGGGTGGGCTAGAGGCCCGATTTGAACTAATCCCCAGAGTGGTGCTTACCCGCCTGGAAGAGGAAAGTGGGCCTCCTGGAGTTACTGCGCAGGAGGTGGACAAGACTCGGTGCACGCGGCGATCCGTCTCGCCTGTCGGAGTTGACAGGAAGGGGCAGCAGCCGTCCTCCACCGTCGAGGCTGCTCGCCGGCGGACTGGCCCGGCCTCGCAGCGGAACTACAGAGCCAGGGCCAGGGGGCGGGTGCCTTCATGCCCGCTGACTCCCTTCAAGTTCGGGAAGTCGGAAGGGGCGCGTGAGTCGTCCATCGACTCCCCAGTGCCCCGGTCGGATGCGGAGGACTCTCCGGGGCCGGCGAAAGACGCCAAATTGGACGGGGAGACGAGCCAGGAATTCAGGACGGCTCAATCATCCGGGACCTCGGACTCCGAGTCGGACGTGGAGATGGGAACAGCCAGGGGCAAGAGCAAGAGAGCCCGCGCCCCGGAGGAGGATGAGGAAGAGGAGACCCGCCAAAAAAAGGTGGCGTTTCTCAAAAAGGCGCCGCCGGGATTCTACCAGGGCCTGGCGAAGGCCAAGAGCTGCCTGCGGGGGGACGCTGACGAGGAGTTCGTGGCCGACTTGGACGCCGTGGGGGGAACCGGCAGGAAGAGCGAACGCCTCCAGGAGCGGCAGAAAAGGGACCAGGAGCGGAACTATGAGGAGCCAACAACTGGGGACCCGCTAGAGGGGATCCGCTCGGCAGCCGACGCCGTGAGGGCCGAGGTGAAGAAATCCAAGAACCTTAGCGGAAAGGTTGTTGGAACAATTAATGCGGCTCTCCGGGAGATTGCGCAAAGAGTCGAGGACCTGGAGGGGCGCAGGGAGAGCGAGGAGATGCGCGTACTGCGGGCTGACAATAAGCGCATGAGAGAGCAGTTGGCCCACTTGGATGCGGAAACAAAGGCGCTGAGGACGGCCATCTCCGAGAGGAGGGCCGAGCCTCAGCAGGGGCCAACGAAAAGTCAGCTCTCCGCGCTTCTTAAAAGCGCGCTGACGGACATGAAGGAGGAGCTAATGAGGGAAATAGCTGTAAGCACCGGCGAGATGATGAATGCTCGCCTGGAGGACATTCGATCTCGTCTCCCTCTCGAGCCGGACCGCAGGACGGCCGAGATGGCTGCACGCGTGACGGAGAGACTGGCAGCACCCCACACGGAGCCGCCACCAGCGGCCTCAGCGCCTGCTGCCCCCAAGGCCCAGCGCAAGCCGAAAAGAGATAGGAGGAAAGCCCCGGTGGAGGCGACGCCGTCCGCCCGGCCGGCCGCTCAGCTGGCGCCGTCACCCCGAAGGTTGCAGAGGCCCACTACGGCTCCACCGCCGCCACCTCTGCAAAACACCAATGAGACGTGGACCGACGTCGTGGGCCGCAAGGCCAAAAATAAGGCCAAGAAGGCGGCAGCGGCGGCATCTCAGCCGCCAACTGTGGCGAGGAGGGCTGCGACGACGCCGAAATCACGGACCCGCGGACTGACGCTCCCTTCCACGGCGGGCATAGTGGTGGCGCTGAGGCCAGATTCGGAGGCGTCATACGCCTCCATACTAACGAAGGCCACCACCTCGTTCAGCCTGGCGGAGGTGGGACTGGAGCACATAAAAGTACGCAAGACGGCTGACGGGGCCAGGATCCTAGAGGTCTCGCGAGCGGATGGGGGCAGGGCAGCCGATCGCCTCCGGGCAAAATTGGAGGAAGTCATCGGCGAGGATGCCAGGATCTACATGCCGGTGAAAGTGGCCGGCCTTAGAGTCTCGGGCCTAAGCGAGGCTGCAACCCAGGAGGCGGTGGCGGCGGCAATCGCCGCAAAGGGGGGATGCGCCGCCGAGGAAGTGAAAGTCGGCGCGATCCGCGAGGGATTCGGTGGCTCCGGATCGACCCTTGTAAAGTGCCCCGTCACGGCCGCGAAGAAGGTGTGCGAGGGAGGCCGACTCACTGTGGGGTGGACAAGCGCCCTGGTGGAGGCCCTGGAGCCGATCCCCCTCCGGTGCTACAAATGCATGGGGGTGGGACATACCAGGGCCACGTGCCCGACGGAAGTAGAGAGGGGTGGCCTCTGCTTCAGATGCAGCAAGCCGGGGCATAAGGCGGCATCCTGCCAGGAGATGGCATTCTGTGCCGTCTGCCACCACAGCGGACGCCCTGCTGGGCACATGATGGGGGGTCAGGCGTGTAACCCCCCACAGACTCGCGGCAGAGTCGCCCCCGCCCGGACCACGGGGCACAAAAATAC
Organism: Epinotia bilunana; assembly: GCA_947049275.1. NCBI lineage: Eukaryota > Metazoa > Arthropoda > Insecta > Lepidoptera > Tortricidae > Epinotia > Epinotia bilunana. The sequence continues at coordinate 2,768 of OX346256.1, read as the reverse complement.
AGAGGGGAACAGCATGGATCTCTAATGCCAGCACGCCCTTTAGAGATCCTGCAGGCGAACGTGAACCACTCCGCCCGCGCGCAAGACCTGCTCATGCAGGGGATGGCGGAGTGGGGCATATGTATGGCGGCGGTGGCTGAGCCTTGGTGCATCCCTCCTCTGCCCAATTGGGTGGGAGCCACCGACGAGAGCGTGGCCCTAATCGTCCCGGCCATCGGAAACTTCCCCAATCTTGTGGCGGTAGACAAGGGGCCCGGCTATGTGGCGGCCAAATGGGAAAATATGGTGGTAGTAGCTACCTACTTCTCCCCCAACCGGCCGCTCACGGCTTTCGAGTGCCACCTCGAGAACCTGGCGAGAGTTATCAGGAGGGTTGCACCGATGCCGGTGCTACTGATGGGGGACCTCAACGCCAAAAGCGCAGCGTGGGGTTCCCCCGTAACGGACGTGAGGGGGGTGGAATTGAGGGACTGGGCGGTGGTGATGGGTCTGGCCGTAGTCAACCGAGGACGCGCCAACACCTGTGTGCGATGGCAGGGGGGGTCCATAGTCGACATCACGTTGGCTACCCCAGCCATCGCCGACAGAATCGGGGACTGGCGTGTCATGGAGGGGATCGAGACCCTCTCCGATCACCTGTATATCAGGATGAGGGTCTCCCGGCTGCTAACCGCACCGCTACCTGTCCCAGTCAGGCGCCGCACAGAGGGCGGCTTCCCGCGGTGGTCACTGGCCAGCCTCGACCGGGAGATGGCGGAGGAGGCGGCCATCGTCGAGGCCTGGAGCGTAGTCCCTCCAAACCTGGGCACCGAAGAACGGGCTGCCCGATTCCGCGCGTCGCTCACGAGAGTGTGCGACGCCGCGATGAGGAGAGCGAAGCGGCCGCCCAGCAGAAACCAGGTGTACTGGTGGTGCGGGGAGATTGCCGCCCTCCGCGTGACCGCCAATACGGCAAGGCGTGCGTTCCAGCACTGCCGGCGCCGGCGGCACACAGCCGAGGAAGAGGAGGCGCTGCGGACCGCACTTACTGCCGCCAAAGAGGCCCTCACGGCCGCGATTGGGAGGAGGAAAGACGAGGCTCGCGAGGAGTTTATTTGCACTCTGGACAGGGATCCGTGGGGGCGGCCGTATAAAATAGTGCGTAATAAGACCAAGCATACTCCCCCCATGGATGCCCTGGAGCCGGAACTCCTCGCGAGAGTGGTGGAGGGGCTCTTCCCGGAGGCGCCGGCCTTTGTGCCGCCGAGGATGGCGCTGCCCAGCGAGGAGAGGGAGGAGGTCGGCGAGGTCCCAGACGTGTCGGACGTTGAGTTTCTTGGGGCAGTCACTCGCCTCAAAGCCGGCAAAAAGGCCCCGGGCCCGGATGGGGTGCCAGGGAGAGTTATTCCTGTCGCCCTCAAACATCTGGGCCTGCGCCTGAGGGCGCTGTTCGATGACTGCCTCAAGGAGGGTGTCTTCCCTCAACAGTGGAAGGAGGGAAGGCTGTGCCTGCTAAGAAAGGAGGGTCGACCAGCTGACTCTCCTTCAGGGCATCGCCCCATTGTCCTCCTGGACGAGGTGGGGAAGATGCTCGAGCGGATCATCGCTCGACGCATCCTCGGCCATTTGGAGGACACGGGCCCGAACATAAGCGAGAGACAGTTCGGGTTCCGGGAGGGGCGGTCGACCATTGACGCAGTGGGCGCACTGAGGGACTTCGCCGACATCGCAGAGGGGAGAGGTGAGGGAGTCGTTGCGGTGTCGCTGGACATCTCGAACGCTTTTGGCTCCCTCCCTTACGAGGTGATTAGGGAGGCACTTTGCTTTCACCAAGTGCCTCCGTACCTGAGGGCGGTTGTAGGGCACTACCTCCAAGGGAGAGTAGTGCTCTACGAGGGTGCGGCAGGTCGCCAAGAAAGGAGGATGGAGTGTGGTGTTCCCCAGGGGTCGGTGCTGGGACCCCTGTTGTGGAACATCGGATTCGACTGGGCGATCCGCGGGGCGCAACTCCCCCGAATGGTCACCATCTGTTATGCGGACGACACGATGGTGGCCGTGAGGGGGAGTGACTATGGGGAGACCATGAGAAGGGCGGCCGTAGCCACGGAATTGACGGTGGGGAGGATTGCCCTCCTCGGACTGCGGGTGGCGCTTAGTAAAACGGACGCTGTGGTCTTCGGAGGAAGAGGGTGGAGACTGCGTGCTGAGGAGACCATCCCCGTTGGGGGCGAGGCGGTCCATGTCAAGGCCCACATTAAGTACTTGGGCCTGATTCTGGACCGCAGGTGGAACTTTGGGGAGCACTTTGCGCGCTTAGCTCCCCGTCTCGTCGGCACGGCAGCCGCGCTGGGCCGCCTGCTTCCGAATATCGGGGGCCCCAAAGCCCCATGTCGGCGCCTCTTCGCCGGGGTTGTGCGAAGCATGGCAACATATGGGGCGCCGATATGGGCGGAGAGGCTCTCCGAAAAGACGAAGGTCCTCCTCCGAAGACCACAGCGGACAATAGCGCAGCGCATTAGCCGCTCATTCCGTACGGTGTCGTTCGCGGCTGCCTGCGCTCTCGCTGGCACCCTGCCATGGGAGGTGGACGCCAGGCTGCTGGCGGCAGAATATAGGCGGAGGGCGGCAGCCAGGACAGACGCGGACGAGCGCCTGGCCCCCCAGGAAGTGGCTGCGAGGAGGAGGAGGGCGGTCGAGCGAGAGCGCGACCGATGGAAGGAGGCCCTGGAGGGGTCCCCCTATGGTGTCAGAGTCATAGGGGCACTCCTCCCCAACTTCGAGGGCTGGCT